>OY728163.1:1521604304-1522854304 GCA_963277665.1 Viscum album | reverse complement strand
TTTAATGCGATGGAATAGGAATTCAAAATTCTTTTATACAACAAATATTTATTTTTTTTCAATGGAAATCTGATATCAACTAAATAACATAAACATATGATGTTTTTTTATGCAAAATTTGATTAAAATTGTTGTAAAAATTGGGAGAATGATTTGAGTGAAATATTTTGTTTATAAGTTTGATATGTTTTTTAAATAATTTTAATTTATTATAAATAATAATAGAATATGTTAAATTTTTTAATTAATTTAATTTTATCACATGATATATTGTATTGTGTGGATGAATGTTAAAAGCTGTTCTATAGAGATATTGTTTTATAAACCTATATGTTTTATACATGCATATGGGCGGCCTAGAGAGATTTCATAATTGAAACAAATAATAAAGATAAATTGGGATGAGGGAGAGGTCTAAAAATAAAATTTATATAGATCGTACCATATTAAATCTGGTTAAAAATTGACATTTTGGAAGAATTTATTTTCAATTAGATTATTTTGGGGATTACCTTGCACGTGGAATTGAATTTTGGGAAATAGGGATTTTCAAATGATATTTACAAATTATATAAATTCAATTAGTTTTTAGAAAAAGTATATCTCTTACAATAATTATAAAGGATGGACAATGTTATAAAATGATAGTCTTTAAAGGGAAAACATCGTTTTGATTGTAATAAAATTATTATTGATGATAATTATTTGAAAACATTTGGTAATTAATATTGACTAAAATGATTTGGATTGATTCAAAAAAAAATATGTATTAAACATATTTTTTATAGATCATTATTTATTATCATTTAATATATATATATATATATATATATATATATATTGTTTAAAAATTCATGAATTATAGTACTGTGAAATTTAATCTAGTTGTATTATATTTCACAGTACATGAAAACTTGTTTGTGCACATATATGATTGTTTTTTATGTAAGAAAAATGGAAGGCATTAATATTAATTATTGTTGAGCCACTATTTTATGCTATATATATGGATACAAAAAGGTTTCTTTTGGTTTTATCATTTGGTTATGAGTCAATAGGATTATATTTGACATTATATTTTATATTTTTTTAAATTAAAAATTTTCACTAATATTATAATAATATCATGTTGAATTATTATAATGACATTCTTAATTCAAAATCATTGTTATATTAAGGAATTGATGGAAAATAATTCCCTGATGATATAGTATTCCCCTAATTATATGTAAATAGACTCAATAAATTATGGGGATATATTTGACGCCTTGGGAAACTGTAGATCTACTATTAGGATGTAGGGTCATTTAAACATCTATTAAAAACTAGTATTAGAACATGTTATTTGAGTCATTTATTCGTAATTTCGACAATCATGGAGAAATAGATTGTTATTATAGTAAAAATAATATTGAAAAGTCTTAAATAATATATTTATCATTAATTTCATGTCAAAAGTTTTTTTGGGTAAAATAGATGCTAATGATGACCATATAGGACTGTTTTATGTTTCTTAAACCATTTTGAATAGAAATAGGCTTGAATATTAACATAATATCATGCATTCTCTAGGAATAATCCTATGGAATTTTTATTTGTAAAATTTGATTTTTCAAACCTAAATATCAGTTTAAAATTACTTATTAGATTTTATTATTTCAAATTGGGTTTTGAAATCATATATTATATTAATCATGATTAAAATATACTGATGAGAAGTACATAAATTTAATTATTTGAGGGAATAAGAATTTACAATGATATTGTCTGAATGTTGTATCTTTTAATAATGAATGCTAGAATTAATATTTTGTTTTAGTGTTATATTTATTGTTTTTATGATATTACACCATAAGATATATATAATTTTTTTGGAAATGAATACATAGTGGTATAATATGATCTCATGAACATTCATTTAATTGTACAAATTGATTAAAATATAATTGGGATTAACAAAAGTTTTAACTATGATTATCATAGAGTGGTGGATATAATTACATTATTTATTAAGAAAATATATCTTCCATTTATAGAATGTGGTTTCCCATATAAGGTAGAAAAAATATATGACAAAATTAATAGAATAATTATGTTTTAAGAACACTGAAGAACTCAATGAACAAGATTGGATATTTTTTTGGTGGGGTTAAATTGTATGTTTTTATATTTCATTGAGGAAGTTATAGTTGATACAAATAATAACCGAATTGGATTGTAAAATATATATAATGATATATATTATCAGAGGTCATTGAGGTTGACTGGATATTTAGAGTTCTATGATTTGGAGTATGAAAATATGAAAAATATAGAATATACATTAAAATTCTATGTTATAGTAAATTATCTTCCAGATATAGTATGGAATGAAAGTCTTGAGAAACTTATATTTGAGATATGAGCATTATTATATTGTTTAATAATTATTATTCTTTTCTTTCTACCAAATAACGAGTAGGCGGGAAGTATGATGGTATTAGAAATTTCATATGTAATGGAATCAAATAAGGATATAAATTATACCTCCTAACTATGTTGTGGACTGAGTTGTTTTAGTGGAGGGAGGATAATGTGAAACGAAATAATGAAAAACCAACTAATACATCATTATAAATTTCATAATTGATGTGAAATATTTACTTCTTGTACTTTAAAAAATTGACAAAAATAATTTTCTACTACTAAATACTCATTGAACCTTTTAATAGTGTAAATTTATTTTAATTTGAAGAAATATTTAAAACTGTTCTCATACATGAGTAATGGGGACATATTATAAAAACTATAAATATTAACGATACATGGTGATGTATTTAAATTGGATATTTTTAGGACTCGTGGATGAGTTGAAAGGACACATATATAGGATATGTTGTCCTCATAGAAGAGTCAAGGAAAACATATTATAGTTGAAAAACTACAAGAAGAGGTTGAGTGTGATGAATGACTATCTATGTTGTGTGGTACCATCTTAGAAGCCTCTAATATTAATTTTCTATTATTTCATATATTATAATTATATTCCATTATCTATATACATGGACTAAAAGAGGTAGTGTAAGCTATTTATCTAATCAAATTTTTAGAGTAGGATAATATATTTTTGGAACAGAAAGATAACATAAAATCATTTAGAATATATTTGGATACACATGTAGTAAAAATGGTTTTAGAAGTGGGAAATCATAGTTCCTTGTCCTATGATTTTTTCATCTTAGTACTTTTAGCCATGTAACAAATGAATTGAAATGAATTTAAAAAACTGGTAGATAAATATCTTCAAAGTTTCCCAGATTATTTATATAGATTTCTCAGGTGTAGTGATAAGGTATTTTAATTAATTTTTAACTTATATGAAATTTAATTTAATTTTGTTCTTATCTTGTGAAATTAGTAGGGTTGTGGGAATTGAAGGTGATGTTGTATGATCTTTTTTAAAAGGGATGCATCTGACCATGTGTTATGTCTATGAAATATCCTATTTTTTCTTCTGTGAATGTTGATGGTAACATAATGATATATATTGAAGATGTTATGGTTAAAAAAAATCCTATCTACAAAATCTTCTTTATCATGAATTGATGATATTTAGATAGGATGAAGGGAGCTCATTTTTTTTAAATTTTTTCCTTCATTCAGGTTATTATTAGTAAAAGTTTAAAAAAGTTATGACTCTAAAATTAAAACATACAATCGATATTGCTTCTATTTATTTATGTTTATGTTTTTCTATTTTTAAATTTTTCTTATTATTAATATTTTATTATTGAATATGACATTAAGTAGATATCTAATTTCAATGAAGGTTGTTTCTTATTGAAGCCTATTTTTTACTCATTATCATTGAAAACCCATTACAGTGACCTGTAAATTGTTTAAGAGACATTATATTATAATAATTCATTAGCTAAAATTTCAATGAGCCACTTTTATATACATTGGGTGATGCTCATTGATTACATTATTTCATATGATGAAATCTCTATTTTACCATATAGTTTTAAGTTACTTTTTTATTGAAAAAAAAATTTATATTTCAATGTTTTAAATTTTTATACATTTACATATACAATATTTAAAATTAATTCAAAAAATCAATGTCGTTAATATAATTTTTGATATATTTCCATCTAAATGAAATTTCGTTAAAATATTGATATTTTTTATGAAACTTATGGATATAAAGAAGGGTTTAGTTTCAGTTTCATTTATGATACTCTATAAATAATGGTTTTTTCATTAATTATTTTTTTGAGACATCAATAGTAGGTTTTAATAGTTTCTTAATAAATTATGTATTGTTTTGGGAAACCATTAATTGTTTAATATGCATAATGAGAAGAATCTTCCAATATAATAATCATAATCATCATCTATTATTCATTATATGAATATTTCATGGAATTAGATATTCAATGAGAGGTTAATTGTGTAACAAAATCATGATAATTAGTTGATTAATTTATCACAACATGATAACAAAATAATAAAATATTTGTTGGTAGAATATAATGTAACCTTTTAGTTTCAAATTTTGTACTATATTGAACATTGCCTTTTACACATACCACTACATGATTATATGAATAATAATATATTAAATTAAAACCAAGGATCACAGTGTCTAGTGTCTTTGAATTATTAAGAACATAAAAAATGAAAACATGGAACTAAAATAAGACAAAATTATAATAATATTAATAATGATATTCTATCTTACTTGGATCACATGCATCTACATAAGACAAACTTAGATATACATTGGTAAAAAAGGGGTGATCTAAAATTCCCATTAAGGGATTAAACAAGTTGTTTAAAGAATAGAACATTGGATATAAGGAATAAAATGATGACATAAATTAGAAATTAACAAGAATAAATATAATTAATAATATCATATATAAAAACGGATAATTTTATTTGGGAAACATATGAATTTTTGAGAAATATAAAACATAAAATAAACATGAGTTAAGGCTAACTGCCAATACAATATCACATGATTGACAATATACAATAATGTATTAGGTTTACTCTATAATCCCATACATAGAATATCATTAAAGAAAGAATTAAGAAATTTTTTAGAGAGGAATCTGGATTCACCAATCATAACATGATCATTCATATAAGTTCCACCTGCGGAATAAAAAATAAGTAATCAATATACGGGTTACCCATAGAATGAAAAGGGTATCATAATCATGTCCCAAGGCATAAACAATCCGTGAATCATAATTTTGTCCATCAAAGAATTTATTTAAAACATAAATTGATATTCATAATGGAACATAGGCATATATAATGATAAATTATGTCTTATGGAAATGAAATCCTAATAATGTGTTTATGAATCATTAGGAATCAGCCAAATTTGTGTAGTTTTTTGGGATGATATAAAAGGTATTTAAAGATTATAAAGGAAGAATTGATTGTATAACACCATAAATGAACATTGAAATTATTTAATGATGAAATTAGTGATTAAATAAATATAATAGTGGAATAAAATAGATTATTGGTTGTACTTGAAATTGGGTAAAATATTAATGTTCCCTTTAATCAGAATTTCTTATCAGGAGGAATTGAAAAGGGAACCTTTAAAAAAAATATTTTCCCATAAAATAATGATTTATTGATCAACAAAAATAACATTAGATAATATAAAGAGAATTCAGAAGACTAAAATAAGAATAATGAAGTAATGAATTGGTGTAAAGAGAAAGAATTCATAACCTGATGAAAAATGGATGTTCAAAAAGACCCCTTACATTATGTAATAAATTGTTCTGTACATTCAAAAAATGCCCTGGATAATAAAATTATATTTATTAATAATTTAAATAATAACCTATTGAAACAAAAATGGATTTATTATAGATATATTTAGATAACTTATGGTCATTTTTATGATTTATAATATTTAATTTAACTATTCTTTTAGTGCTCATTTCATGGATTTATTATCAGTTTCCCTTTAGTATAATTATTAGAGATCATGGAAAATTGATGATAAACACTTGATGTTGAATGATACAGAATTAATAATAATAACTAAATTTACATGGACCCATTTTTATTTAGTTATATTATGAGGAAGATTCCTTGTAAGAAATTTTTAATGTTTAATGTTTTGAGTACTTTGGCGGTTGTTTGATCATCATGTACCAGTTTTTATATTATTTAATATTAGATATATTAGTTCCTAGAAATAGAACAAGTTATATAATTCTATTAAAAATAAATATTTAACCATTACAATGGTTTTATGACTAACCATGAAGGTGGTAATGGAAAGAAACTCATCATCTATGAAAGATTTTAATCGACACATCATAAAAAATGATTTCATTTTTAGAAAAATGAATGGATGAAAAGAGACATGATGTTGGATATTCAATTTAAAGGGTAAAATTATAGTATATATGAGATACATGACTTATCATTTTATTATGGATAGAGGATATGATGAGAGGATAATAAATTAAATGAAATTAAAAGATAATAAAGGGGTATTTCACATCTTTAATGTCATCTCCTTGAGAACATGGTTATGGAACTCAAGTTTGGAATTTTGGTGAGTCCAGAAAAAAAAGGATGGTTTGTGGTGTTATGGTATATTAATTGGTTATAATATTAAAAATTTCAAATTCTTTGAAGGTGTGAGGAGAAATGTGGTGAGGGTGGATTTTATTGGAGGAGTAGACCTGTGTTTTTATTATTTTATTCATATTTTATTATATTGGCTGATGACAATGAATATTTATTATTTTTGAGACGTTATAGTAATTATTGGAATTGAGTACAAAATAATAGTTTTATACATAATGTATGACTAAAAAAATATGTACTGGGGTTATAATGACTAAAAATATAAATTATTGTATTTTACTATTCAAAAAATGTCGACAATATTAAAAAAGTTAAAAAATAGACTTGAAAATTTTTTACATATAGATTTAAAAAATATACTCAAATTTATGAAAATTATATTTTAAATATGATAATTTTATTTTTTAATTAGAAATATCATTTATCAAAAAATATTAATTTCAATATTTTAATTGATTTTAAGGAACTTTGAAAATATAAATAAAATAACATAAAATTATCATATAATAATAAGAAAACAAAATATTAATTTATGAATAAATTTTATGAAATTAAATTTTATTTTAAATTATTATTTTTATTATATGATTAAAAATGAACATTTTATTTTCAAACAAAAATCCAACACATAATTTATTATTTCCTAAGAAGTCATTTTCATACTCCATAGTTTTAATATATAATAAATTATTTTTAAGATATAAAAAATTTTATTTATACATTCATCTATTATTTAATTTAATATTTTCATAATTCTTTATTTATATATTTTTTATGAATGTTGTCCTTCTAGAAGGAGAGAAATTTTTATTTCATATTTTTTGTCCAAATGTAATATTTAGTATTCTATTTTTTGTTTTCTTACTAAAGAATGATTTTTAATTTACGGGAAATTATTTTATTGGGATCCCTATGTGATTTATGTGATTTATAAAAAATTACATAATTATAAGTAGGGAAATGAATATATAAGTTGTTACATTCTTCTACCCTTATGAATTTTTAGCCTTGAAATTTCAATTTCCATAATATGGAAAAAAATCTATGTTTACTTTTCCTTTATCTCATCCTATAATTTCCATGCCAGCAGTTCATATTTATTATTAAATTATTTTTCATCTACCATATTTGTATACTTGTTTCATATAAAATTATATTTAAGGCCCAATATCATCACCTGATTCTCCTCATAAGTAGGAACATTTTCCAGTTGTACCACAACTAAATTTAGTACAAGTGACAAACTTGGAATGTATGTAATTATGAGAACATATTTAATAATAAATTATCTTGAGAAATTTTTGGTGTATGTTCTAGTTGTAAGGAAAAAATAATTTATTAATAAAATTAACATTGTTGTTTATTAAATATTTTACTATATGATATGGTTAAAAAACATGCACTTACTTTTTCTTATTCTCAATGGATATAAAATATCTTTTTCTATGGTTACAATTTATAATGTATTTATTGAACAATTATCACATGATTACTATAAATATAGGGTTTTAACAAATACTATTTTAACAGAAAGTTGAGTGATAACCTAAACCAGTAGGAACATATACTATGAAGACCATTTATTAGAGCATCTAGGGGAGTTTGAATTTATGGGTTTTCCAATTACCAACCGTAAGTTGATACCCAACTACTTAATCATGACTGAAATCATTTACAAGATAAGATCAATATTCTTGAGATCATAGCCTAAACAATTTTCACTGAACCGCACCATGAAGGCCCCACCATCACGTACTATACACATAGGGCATTTTCTAGTGTATTAAAGGGATATTTAATAAAACCATAGAAATATGGTTATATTTATTATATTTTATTGAATTATTAATATATTTCTATCTTATTATTGTTACATTATTAATGATATTTCTTTTGATTCAATAAAACAAAAATTGTATCATTAGTTAATATTCAAATAAAAATACAAAAAATATTTTTTGGAATTAAAATATATTTAGAATCAATAAACATTTAATAAAATATTATTAAAAAATAAATTTTATTAAATACAAACAATCATATAATTATAATGATTTTAATTTATTTTTATTAGAGATTAATAAATTTTATTTACAAAAAAACAATAGTTTCATTAATTGTAAAATATTAGTTTTAAACATTAAATTAACAAATATAGAAAATTGTTTAGAAAAAATTAATATTATATTGGGAATCAGGACATCAAAATTATCCAATAGTGAATTTTTTATTATTTTATAAGAGTTCAAAATTTTCAGGTAAAAGTTATACACCATATAAAAATACTTTGTGTCTTATGACATCAAATAGTCACAAAATGGATGTGATAATAAATATAAATATAATTGATGAAAAAATATGTGTTTTAACTTATGATTGTGTAAATTTATTTTTATCTAATATATTTTGTTACACCCATTGGATCAATCCCATATTTATAATATATGTTAATATTTTAAAATCATTTATTTAAGATTGTGACTCATGTCCAAATAAAAAAGTGTAAATTTTTTATAATTTTGGCCCTTAATCAACTAAAATAATAAAAACAACCCCCATTTAGATAAAACGTTTGGTAAAAAAAAGTTATTGTTTCTGGTTTTCAATATATTATTATATAGAATCTTGACCAATATAATAATATCCATCTATTACTATATTATCCCACCCAATATCCCATTTATATTTAATAAAATATCATGTATCACATAATTAATCTTAAATCAAATCCATATTTCCCCAATATTCCACATGCTTTTATTAAGCCCTTCACAGTCCGTTGGAGTCACAAAATCTAGTAAGGGATTTTCTACACACCTATTTGGTCAAGACTCCTTTTATCTTATATCCTTTACATTTCATTTTCTTATGATGGGATATGATATTACGTATTCACCTAATATTAAACATGCTTTATTAATTATCTGATCTTCCCTTAAATCTTATTTTGCCTCCCATGTTCATTTTATTACATTGGTTTGCAATCTGATATTTTATAAGGATTCTTTTCTCTATTAGTGATTCTTCATTACCTTTTGACATTTATTTCCAAATTTTTAATATTGGGATTTGATTTTCCAAATCCCTATTAATGAGAAATTGATTTAAGAAATTATTGTAGAGCCCTTTTTATCTAAGTGACCATATTTGTTTTAAGTAATATCATTATGATAATGAAATACCATCATGATTTTCATCACCAAATAAATTTGTTTAGTGAAAACCAAAATAATTATTCTATCAAGGGTTTTCACCATTATGAACATATAATTATTTATTATGAAATTACATGTATTTAATCTAGAATCACTGATATTTTAATAAATTATGATGATGAATGAATCCATGTTGTATGATATATATGGGTCAATTAAGAATGAGAAGGAAATTATTTGTATGTGTGCTCCTAGATAGCACTATAATTCATTGGATAATTTTTAGTACCATGATACATCATTTTGGGTTATAGGTGAACTTAGTTATTATATGATAATTCTTTCCATCATGTTGAATTGATGGTTTATCTAGGACCTATTTTTCTGATTTGGTGTTTTATGTTTCCAAATAATCTATGTTATGATTATCATTTCATATCATGCCTTCAAATTCATCTTACATTTATTCCTCATTAATTTTTATTATGTCTATAATGTACACTTTTTCCATTTTTATTCATGTACTATGCATTTTTGGAGACACCATTATTATGTTTTTTCCAGTATATCCCCTGGAGTTATATGTTTAAAAGTGTATTTTGGTCATGTTTGTGATGTTTTAAAAAAATATATATTATTCCATATTTTATGTTGTCATGTAATGTACCTAATTCTCAAATAAAATAAACTTCATGATTATCAAGGTTGAATTTGGTTATTTCTTATTTAACAAATCAATTATTAATGTGAAATAAAGAGAAGGGTTTTTATAGTTGGTATCAGTGGATATTATTACCTATTTTTTGGATTTGTAATATGGAATTTTAGAAGATTACTAGGAAAAAGAATATAAATAATAAAAAATTAATATATATAATTATGTATAGATTAAGTGGTTTATACATAAAATAAATCCCTCTCATTATATTATATGTTGGTGTGATTCTATAACATATATAAATAAGAGTAACAACTCCAAAATGTTGTTTCAAGATTATATATGGGTAACTTGGTACATTAAAATATGAATTATTACATATCTAATTTGATAGTCATGGGTGATCTGCATTGGTAAATTCATAACCTCACAATAATCAATTATTATGGAAGGAAAAATATTCTCAAAAGAATAAATGTGTTGAAATAAATCATGGATAATATATATCAAATCCATTAAATTTATAAGTTAAATAAATGAATATAATTAATAAGTTATCCATTTAATGTCATTTGATTCCCTTTTACGAGTTTAATAGTTTACAAATATTAATCCCTAAATTTTCTTTTTATTCTAATCAATGGACTATAATATGAAGAATTTAGTAAAAAAATAATGCAATGGGAAATGTGTTGACTACCACTTAGAAATGACCAACCAATTTAGTATAGGGATTGAAAAAACCATAACGATACCCACTAGGTTATCTTTGGTTACAGATTTACTATTCAATCAGGAGGAGTTCCTAAATTCTCTTCCATATTAAAAGAAAACAATCAAAAATTAAGAGCTACATGGGACAATTTCCTAATACTTTCAATGGATCATCTGATCCCTTAATCACAGAACAATTGATCAACTACTTTGAGAAGATATTCTCCATCATTCAATATTCTTAGAAATATAATGCTCTATTGGTTTTCTATCATAGGGATATGGAAAATAATTATTAGTGTCCATTGATCTAAACTATTAATCCTTTATAAAATATTTATGTGATGGTGTGGAAGTAATTCTATAATTTTTTTCGTTAAATATTATCCTCAAACTCTTCAAACTAAAATGGAATGGGAATTCCTGACCATCAAGATAATAGATGATGAATATATTATGGTATTTGATGAAAAATTCAAATTAATTTCAAAATATTCCTCTGTATTTTTATTTAACCAAAAATTCAAGCCTAACTTCATCATTGGTGTTATAAAACCTAGTTCAAAAAATATACTATGATCCATGATTTTGATATTCAGGAAGAAGCTTTTTAAATATGAACAAAACATTCAAATAGAGATCTTATAATATAATGATTAAAAAGGGGATAATAATTAGAAAAATATTTTAATTATAGTGGTCAAATAGGGAAATATAACAGTGCTAAAAAAATTTAGCATCTCACTTGTCAATGTTACTGAAAAAAGAACACCTAAAATTTATTATGGGGTATGAAAAATATTTTTGGGAGTTAGAAGGAAGGTTAGATAATTATAATTACTTATAAGAGAAACCCTTTAAATTGATGGTGGAAATGAATTATCTATTCAACCATCATAACATTAATCATTTCTACAAATTAATAGATTTAGGCACTATTCAATCCAATTCCCTATTCCATGGGGTTTTAGAGGCAACCACCAAACTTTATGGAATCAAGGATGAGCTTTTACAATCACTACTAGAGAACTGAATACCAAAAATTATATATTCATAGGTATTCTAATTATTTATTCATGAATATGCAATGTAGATTTTGATTTTATAATTATGAATTACTTCATATCATGAATTTCTAATAGGAATATTCTAAAACCCCCACAATAAATGGATGTAGAGATGTCAACGCAAATGAAAAATGGGGGTATTATTTCATCCATGTATATTACTCCTCCCCTACCAAAATTTGGGAGAAAAAATCCCAATGAACCATTTCATAGTTACTTTTGTGGAATTTGATTTTATTCTAGGCATGGATTGTATTTCCCTAAATATATCCATCCTAAGTTACATAAGAATAAAATATCTCTCATTATAGAGAATCAACCCCTGATTCTGTAAAAGAAATGTATGAGGATAAATTATATTTAAAACCATAATCTAATGAATGTAAATTATTTACCTAGGATCATTTATACGAAGATAAAAATATTTGGTCTTATGAAATGATTATTCATGAGGACAACCCAACTGTGATAGAATAAACTGATGTGTTTCTTGAGGAATTTATTTATCTTCATCTTAGATGGGTTTTTTAAAATTCAATTGAGATTATTCCATGGTAGTTTTCAATATGCATGAATTTTTATAGGATTGATATTTTGGAACATGATGAGCTTAAGAAGTAATTATAGGATAATATGGATAAATGGTTTGTACAAAAAATGGGGTGTTGTAGTCGTCTTCATGAATAAAAAAGATGGGTCAATGAACCTTTTCATTGATTATCTTGAGCTCAAAAATATCACAATAAATAAATAGTATCCTGTAACATGTATTTATGACTTGTTCATTTAGCTATTGTTGACCAATATTACTATATAGTGGTTATTATTTCACAATGATATCATGTAATGGTAAAGAACAATGAAATCCTGAAGACTACTTTTCATACAAGGTGTGTAAGCTATGATTTCATAGAGATTCCATTTAGACTCACTAATTTTTCCTTAATCTTCATTTATATTATGAATAGATTCTTTTGAGATTACATATAAAAATTTATTGTAGTACATATAGATGATATTAAAATATAATCCCAAACCAAGTGAGAGATTGAGGGGTATCATAGATTTACATTAAATTAATTGGGAAAGGATAATTGTTATAAAAAGTGTTGTAATTGAGATTTTTTGATGAATAATGTCTCATTAATGGTGCATATCATCACAAGAAATGGGATTTCTGTTGATCCTTTAAAGAAAAATAGAATTAAAGGATGTCTAAAAACAACTTATATGACAAATATTTCTAGAATCCAGGGGATAGATGGATAATATCATTGATTTTCTAGAAATTTATCAATATTATGGAACATCCATACTATGATAACATAGAAGGGAGTTAGGTTTTCAAGGAATGTTTAATTTGAAAAAATATTCAAGGATTTAAAAAGGTGTTATATCACGGCTCATATTCCCACAATATGCACCAGTGGAGGACTTTCGATTGTATTCATTGATTCATCAATGACGATATTCATGAGTATGTTAATGAAAAATGACCGAGTCATTTCCTAAACCACAAGGTAGTTCACAAATCATGATAAAAACTATCCCACACATGATCTATATTTTGATGTTATGAACTTTGTGTTCCAAATCAATAGACATTATCTCTATGGGGATTATTATGATATATATATTCATTTAAAAAGAAATAAGAGTATAGAATAAAATAAAGAGAATCATATGAACCAATGAATATGGTTAGAGTAGTTAAAGGACTATGGATTCTCAATTCACTACTATCATAGTATAGTGAAAAATGTGTTGGATGATCTATGTATAAACTATCTCACAATTAAGGAATTGATGAGAATTAAGACGGATAAAATATTCATATAATTGAATAGGATGTATTAGGGAATCATAAATGATAGAACATCATTAATATTTTAAAAAACTATTTCTCAACCATATATTCTTGAAATTATAATGGTTTCACATAAGGATGTTGTAGGAATTTAAAAGAATGTGGATGCCATTTGAAAATGGAAATACTCATAGAATAATGTCAGTGATTAATGAATTGTGATTTTTTGGTCAAGAGAATGTGTTCCATCAAAACATCAGTTAAATAAGGAACTATTGGATGATGCAAAAAGTTTAAATTTCTCCATTCACCCATGAAATACAATTATGTGCTGATATCATGAGTGCATTATTGGTGGTACACCATGTAGAAAAAGGTTGGTAAATAAAAAATAATTATCATGATTTGTTAGTAGGTGAAGGATAAAAAGGCACAAGTCTATGTGGATTATGCAATAATTATCCCTACTAACAGAGAAATGGGAAAACATCAGTATGGACATTGTCACCAAACCTCAAAATACCTCTGATGGAATCAACTCTATTTTTTAATATGGGATATTCTCACTAATTCTAAACACATAATTGCAATTTGAGAGGATTATTCACATGATCAATGAGAACAAATATACATCAGAGAAGGGGTGATGAAAGATGGATTACAAATATCAATTATGTCTAATAGATATTTAAGATTCAACTCTATGTTTTGGAAATATATCCATCATGCTATAAATACTAATAAGAACAAAAATATGGATTTTCATGTAAATAACCCTTCCCCTGTGGACCCTTAATTTTTTAAATCCAATGATTGGGGGTTGTGGTGGAAACCTAATTTCATTTGAAGAGTTTTTCAAATTTGTAGTGTTTTCATTAGTAGGATAGAGGAATCTGTCAGTTGAGGTGTATATTGGTCAAATGTGAGTGTAGGTCAAGGTGTTGGTAGGTCAAAGGTGTCAATATAATATTTTGTCTATCAGATAAAGGCATCACCATGCCCAAATATCAGTAGGTGGAAGCATCTATAGGGTAGAGATATCGGTAGCTCAAGACATTGGTGGGTCATGGGTGTTTGTAACTCGAGGTATCAGTTGGTTGAGTCTTCAAGAGATTTAAGTGTCAGTTTTTTGGGGAAATTGAAGGTGGAGGAATCCGTTGGATATGGGAATCTATAGGTCATGGAATCTATAGGTCAAGGAATCAATAAGTCTTGCTGTTAATAGGTCGAGGAATCATTTGATCGATGCATTAGTAGGTTAGGGAATCTCTATGCTAGAGGCATTGGTTTTTCAGAGGAGTTAATTAGGGATGCCAGCTATAAGTCGAGGGCACTAGTCAGTCAGGGAATCAGTGTTCCATGGTGTCATAGAGTTAGGGAATCTATTAAATAATGGGTCTATGAGTCTAGAGTTGGTATGTCACGTCTATGGATTATCATTGGTTGATTAGTGATAAAATTTGAGAATTAGTGACTCAGTATTGGTGACTCACTGTTGGTGGCTAATTTTTTCAGATTTTTGTCGGTCACTCAACCATAAGTGACTCATTTTCATGTTATCCGTAGTTTTCCTAGTTTCATCCCTCATTTTATTATATGATTTAAACTGGGTTTATATCCTTATTTGGTCATTTCTATCAGTTTTTTCAAACAATTATGATTATATATTTATTAACCTATCACTTTGGGGACATTGAAATAGTCGAATCGCGTGGGCTTGGCCATGATCCAACATTAATGGCACTTGAAACTATTTCCCATTTCATTGATAAAGGATCTATCTTTTTTAAGATGATACCTTCTCTTTTGAGTTTGCTTTTGTTCCCGTTTGGTGTTCCTAGATCCTTCGCTTCCCATGTCGATTCATGTTGTACCATATCCAATGATACAGTTTTCCATGGATTTTTTCATGCTACATGTGTATGCCCTATTTAGACACAAGGAGTATTTTGGTCTCTTTTTATCCATGTAGGGATTGATTTGTCTCTCTTTTAATTATGTATCTTGTAGGGAGGGTGTACTTATGTCCTCTTGTAAATACAGCTAAAACCAATTTAATGATGATAATATGAAGGAATAATTACAGACGTGTAATATATTGTTGATCTCTTTCATTTATCTATAAATGTTTATTTGCAATGTTAATTTTATTGGTTGTATCCATTTTAAAATCATGGTCGTTTGTTATATTTTTGTGAGCATGCCTTATTATTCATTCTTATTTGTTTTTTATCTCTTTAAATGACAATAAAAATTAAATCTGATTAGTTATGTATAACACGATAGAAGAAAAGGATTCCCCAGAATCAAGCATGAATTGTGATCAACACTATTTATCAAGGTTGAATCAGAGAACCATTGTTGAATAAATCCAATTATACCTAGATTGATTAGTTGTGGATGTGTGTTTTGTGGACCTTTTTGGGATTTGTGCTTTGTGAGGGTTATATGGTGTTTACTTTAAGCTTTGTGTATGAGGTGGTTAAGTAGGTGTGATAAAATATTAGGTTGAGAGATTGATTTATAGTGTAATGGATGTACTTTAATGCAGGGGACTGCATCTGGATAGTGGTAGGGAAATGGGGCTTCAGGACTAGTATGTGTCATGATTTCTTATTTGTGAATATTATAATCGGTTCCCTTACCATTAACCATATTTTCATTGTCTATCTTGGTAAGTGGTTTGTATCATTTCTTCATAATATTATTTATACAGCGTTTTTAGTTTTCCTAGAAGGGATGGAAAAAATGATATAAGGGTTTTGATAATACAGAATGATAATTGGAGAAATGAATCAACTGGGGGAATGTTTCTAATTGAGGATTGTAGTGATGTTGTGTTCAACTGATAGTCTTCCGTGGTGGTACATGCATGTACGGGTAGATACAGAGGTGGGTTTTTATGGGCTGCCATATGTTTGGAATCCTATAGGATGGGATGAGAATTTGTTACCTATATATATAAACTTGTATTTCCTTATGTTTTCTATATTGACCCCACCCATGTTGATTACTATGTACCGAACACCCCAATTTTATGGGTTAGTGTGTCTCTCCCAACATTCAAGTCGGAGGATGGATTGTCAGTTACTTCCATTATCCTAATCCCACTTAAAGGTATTTATCTGACGTGATTCATCATGCATGGTGTAATGGATTTAGTATTAATACAATATTTATGGTATTGGATGTGTGAGAGGTGGATTTTTTACCTGATATCTTTAGGATAAGGCCTATCTATTTTCCGGTGTGACATGTGGTTTTGTTGCAGATGTGTTTATGAGTAGGATGTGATGTTGTTGTGGCCTAGGTGAGTGTGGGTTGGTTGTAGTAATGGGAATTGGGGATGAATGTGGTAGTATCAAGACATTCAACACTAGGGATGAACTATTTACTAGTGGAAAGTGCTGTGTATTTAGTGGGAGTGTCTTTCTAAGGATGGGGGGGAGAGTATACCTTATTAGGAGCATTTGGGTTTCTATTATTTTCTCAAGGTGGAAAAAGTAAGCTTCTGCAACCGGGGTATGAGGGCCGTTGGAATTTTCTTACCAAGTTTAAATGTATCCTCACCTTATGTATAATTGTTTTTTTGGATTCAGTGGAAAATAAATATACCATGATGGAACATAATAGATTGGATGTTTGGGACAATTATTATGTCATTGCTTTGGTTTATCATTGTTCTTGATTAAGAGTAATCATTGTATTTAGAGATGTTTTATATAATCTTTCATGTGGGATGGATATTTGTTTCTTTATATATTTATATATATATTTCATTTAGTTGTTAGATGTTGATACATATTAATCATAATCTTCATTATATAAAATTGGTAATTTCTACCACATATTAGAGACTTTTATACCTATGGTGTTGGTCGCCACCCCATGACCTATTAGAGGTTGGACTCTAGGTTTCATTGTTTATCCATCACATTGAGGAAAGAAGGTCTCAATATCTTGTAATCCCTTCCCTCCTCTTGAAGATGGTGGGTCTTCACAAAATGGTATAAGAGATGACAGATGAATGGTAGGGTGGATGTTTATAGTTATGAATAGGGAGGACTAGATGGGTTGTTAGGGAAATAATATTAGGTGATGTTGGGGTGTGATAGGGGCTAGAGAATACTAACAAGGAATTGCAATTTTAGGTCCCCATGATCTAATTTATGGACATTGAGCTTACAAAACAACCATGTAAGGCCACACCGATTGCAGGAGGAGACCCTAGGAATAAAACATGCATCACGATGACTAGTGTTCGTGATTATTTTGGTTATTTTAAGAAAATTAAAATAAAAAATCTGTTAAAATGTATCCAAACTAAATAATATATTAATCGGGCAGAGTATATCCCTACTTGACTTTCCATCATGGCCCCTGAATGTCTCTCGTGTGTTGTATGAGAAGCGGAGGGCCAATAGGATGACTCAGTTGACCGTTTGAGTGTCAATATAGTTTAAGTGGATAATCAATGGTAGATTACGTTTTGTGGTTTCTATCTATAGAATCATGGAATGAATGAGGGATGTGTCTCAGACATGGAGACAAAGAATTGGATCGAGGTATTGGTGATCACATTCAACTTTATTCAGTATCTGATAAAGAAATGGGTTCCCCTTGTAGTTGACCTGATGGGGGAGTAGCACCTAAGTAGTGTATGATATAAATTGTGGAGGAGAAGGATACTAATGTTCTATGGGTTAATATTGATAAGGAGTTCTGAGAACGAATTCCATTCTCCCACAATAAATGTCGTGAATTGGTAGGATCTAGTCTCCTTAATTGCACGGGAATATGTCATTTATGGAATTGGGAATCAATTTCAATGATCATCAAAAAAATTCTCCAGATCTCTTTACATATAAGTACTCTCTTGTGAATAATTTGGAGGAGGTATTATATCCTTCACTCTAGTATATGGTTACTCCCATCACACGACTGACATTATTAGAGGATATGAATAATGTTGAGGTAGATGAAAGGATTCACTCATGAAGAGGTTTTCCATGAGGGGGACGTCATCTGGTTTCATTGAAGTGAAATTCCATTACCTACTATTCTACATCATTTAGTATTTCATGGATTTAGCAAATGTGGAGCTGACCCCATTAGTTTCAGTTTCGATACTCTGGTCCTAACTATTTTCCCAAAGGATTGGGCATGAGTTTTTTTCTTGTAGAGGCCATAGTAACAATCAAATCCAATGCATAGTTTGAACATTGTATGGTTGAGGTGGGAAGGTTTAGTGCTCTCCTTAGTAGCCATTTCAAAACAAGACATTTTGACAGCAAGGACAGCAATCCCCCACTACCCCAAGGAGTGAAGAAGGAGGTTGACTTCAGGGTGCTCCTCATGGACCTCGACCAGGGCATGGTCATGGATGCGGACGATAGCCAAGTGTAAAATGAGTCTGACATGGGTAGTTTGACACCATATTTCCACTAGTCTAGTAAGTTTGTATGATTTTTAAATATACGATCAGTTTGTAATTTATTTTTCTTGTGATTTATTTGTTTTAGGAGCCTCACATTTCTTCATTGTATGTAGTATGGACCATGCCTTAAGTCTAGAAATGGAATGATTTTTTATTCCCTCATTATTGATAATATCAATCGGATTTATTAAATGCATGATAGTTGTTTTTGGGGATGTAGAATGACAATGGGGACACATCAATCCTGTGGGATCTCTTTTTATTACACATGATGCCATACAATTTCGTCATTATCCTCAACTATTTTTTATAAGTGTAAGAGGTAATAAAATTATTCAAGTAATTATTCATGTTTTCAAACACAAAAGGACTATGTGTGGATTTTTATGGAATGTTGAGCTACTAGTTGCATAGATAGTGTGGGGATCATCTTCTATCCTTCCTACCTGAACTATCAGTGGGATTAATAGATACTGAGATGGTGGAGGTTCTATGATTTTTCAGAACATTAATTGATGACATCCGTAAAGATATTCTGACTCTACCCTCTCGATGTGACATTGATTTCATAATACACACACAACATGGTGCTATTTTGATTTCAATATTTCCTTATCTTTTATATCCTAAAATGTTAAAGGAGTTGTAGATCAAAATTAAAAACCAGATATAGAATGGTTTCATTTTTTTGGGGTGCTCCGATCCTTTTATTGAAGAAGAAATATGTTGGTATGTGGTTTTTCTTAAAATACCGGAGACTGAATCAAGTTACATTCAAGAGATATTACCCTCTCCATAAGATAGATGACATTTTTTGACTAGCTAAGGGAAAAATATTTGTTTTACATGATCGATATGATGTCTGGATATTAGTAGTTTAGGGTTAAAAAGGGTGACATTCTAAATACTATTTTAAGGTATAGGATTGTGGACCTCAAGTTCTTAGTTAAGTTGTTTGGTTTTACAAGAACAATATTCATGTTCATTGTGATTATTAACTCTTTCTTTCATGAGTTCTTAGAAGGGTTCATCATCATATTCATCTATGAATTCTTAATCTACACAATGCTACTGGGGGAGAATTTCGAACATCTTTGGACATTCCAAGAGGCCCATTCGACAGTATCATCCCTATGGGAAGCATTCCATATCTTTTCTCCGTACATAGATGGTCAACTTATATGGGATTTTGATATCTTAGTAGGGTATAATAGTTGACCCATTGAAGGTTGGGGTTTTTGTTTCTTGGGTAGCACCCATGAATGTGATAGATATTTTATGTTTTCTTGGTCTAGAAGCCTACAACGAGAGATTCATAATATATTTATCCTATGTAGTAGCTTCTATGATGGAATTGACTAGAATGATCCCATATATTGTGTGTGGAATGTAGTGCTAGGAGTCATTTAGCTATATGAAGGGGATGTTGGTTAGTGATCCAGTGCTCAGGCTCCTAGAGGAAGGGGTATTTTTATAGTGTTTTGTGTTTCTTCCTATCTAGACATGGTGTGGTTAATGATGCATCAATGAGGATTAATCTCTTATTTGTCAAGGTAGTTATAACCCAATGATCATAACAATTCATCCCATTATATTTAACTAGTAGCGGTTGAGTTCTCACTAATGATGTGGTGAAATTACCTCCATGGGGAGAAATTTTTAGAATTCATGGATCATAAGTGTTTGAGGTATATATTTTCCAAATGAGATATGAACTTTATTTGTGTGGGTAGATTTAAATTACCCTGTATTGTTATTTTGAGAACATTAAAACCTCTTTAATGGTGAATGTTTTGTCTGATACATTTATCAGGATTTCGACGAATGAAGTGGTTCATGAACATGAAAATGCATAGAGGGTGATGAAGTTGTTGGATTCCTTGAACATAGTTGCAATAATAGATTGTGGTAGATTATGCTTATTTCAAATAAAGCTACAATAATCTATATATATTAAGATAGAGGAGCCTCAATAGGGATACTCATAGGAATAGGTGACACATGATCCCATTGAATAGCTTGATGTTCTGGAGGGACGGTCGAAGTATTTTCAGAATCAGATGATGTTGTTGATTGTATGTAAATTCTAGTGTAAATGCTTAATGAATTTCTCCATGTGATTCATATCTCACTTTTAGTGGTAAATCCAAGAATTCAGACGGAGTTACGGGGCTTGAGGGAAATGTTTTGGTGGTCTGGGGTGAGGGAGACACGGTAGAGTTTGTGGAAAATTTCTTGGTGTCCTATAAAGTTGTGACTGATCAAATTTCCCAATGGTTTATTGAATACCCTAGATATCTATGTGTGTATTTGGAATGAAATATTGATGAACTTCATTAATAGATTCCTTAGGTCCTATAAAAGATGTTATGTTATCTGGGTAAGAGTGGATTTCTTGACGAAATCAACTCACTTCATAGGGATATATGAGTCAAGGAAAGTAGATACCTTATAATGGAGGAATGTCTTTGAAGTGGTGATATAGAATGAAGTTATGAAATACCTCATCATAGATTGAGATACATTTATTACTTCATGATTTTATAGGGGATTGTTTCATGCTTTTGGAACTCTGTTATACCTTAGCACTACCTTCCAACAACAGACAGATGAAAATATAAAGAAAACCATACATACATTAGAGAACATGTTGTGAGCATGACTCATAGATTTGTTAGGGTATTGGGAATGAAACATGACCTTGATACTGTTTTCATTACACATCAACTATCACACATCCATTTGAAAAACTATTTTTAATGATTTATATAGAATACACTGTTGTTCAACCTTTTGCGGTACAAAAGTTGGGGAGGGAGCAATTTTTGGTCCATACATGGTGTACATTATTACAGATAAGTTTAAACTTATCCATGAGAGGATGAAGTAAAAACATCACTATAAGAAGACGTTTTTCAGTTGTAGAAGAAGGAAATTGGTGTTTAAGGTTGTGGACCATGTATTCACGAAGGTTTCGCATCAACATGGGTTTCATAGGTTCAACATAGGGAGTAATAAATCTCCCAGGTTCATTGGACCTATCGAGGGGTTCATAGAAGTCGTTGAGGTGGCATATCATCCAGAATTTCCATCACAGTTGGGGAACATCCATGTCCTTTTTCATGAATCCAATCTTCGTCGTTATAATCACCTTGACTCCCATGTAATTTACTGGAAATATTCATATATCGAGGAAGAAACAACATGAATTTAGTGACTTGTGTATTTCTTGGATCATCAAGAGAATGAATTGTGTAAATGGACTATTCATTTTCTTTTCTTTTTTTGAAGGTGTGGTGTCTTGGAGAAGTGAACATGGGAATGGGATGGGAAAGTTAATGCACAGTACCAAGAGTTGTTTTGAGTATTTATTGTGTGGTTTTATTGTGATTTAATAGTTGAAACTTGTTTTCTAGGAGATGATTGATTTCCTTATTTTGTGACATATGGTTTAATCATTATTTCTGAGGAGGGTGGGAACTAATCCCTAATCAAGACACATTAATGAAAATTTGATTAAAATTTTATGGGTGATTTAATGCTGCCCAATGCATTTAGTATCCTATCACAGAGAAAGTATTTCATCAATTTATATGTTTGGGTAGTGAGACCATCATATAATGTGTTATATGTATTTAAATTTTTTTGTTTGGAAAATCTCATAGGTGGTGTTATTGGTTGTGGAGTATTCACTCCATTGAGGTGGATTATCCATGAGAGGTATTTCAAGTGGTGGTTATTTAGACCCCTCTTTCTTTTGGGTTTTTTATTGAATTCTCTTGGGAAATAATAGTTTGATTAATATCTAATGTAATGGATTAGAATCATGTGGTCAATTAAATTGTGAAAATATTTTGTGTGGGGGGGTTATGGGAGGCAATAGTATCTCAATTCAAGTGTCTCACAAATTTTTAATTTTCCCTCGATATGTCAAAGGTGTCTTTAGGTAAAGGTATTATTAGATAATAGTAGTTGGTTGGTTGAGGAACATGTAATACAAAGGTGTTGATATGTTTAGGAATCTTTATTTAATAGGTTTTGGTATTTTGAGTAATCTATAGGTCTTAGGCATTATCAAGTCACTACATTGTTAGGTCAAACTATTGGAAAGTTAGGGTGCCATTAGTTCAGTGGAATTGTTTGGTTGAGTTTTCGATAGGTTGCGACGTCATTAGGATGAGGTTTTTATAGGTCGGAATTTTCAGTAGGATGAGGTGTCTGTAGGTTAGGTCATGAGTACGTCGGTGTTTCATTTGGTTAGAGGAATCCATAGATCAGAGGCATCAACAGGTCAGAGCGTCGTTAAGTCTAGGGTGTCGGTGAGTCAGGGCATTGGTGAGTTAGGGTATCAGTAATTCAGGCATCAATATGTCATGTTGGTTGCTAGAAATTGATGGATCAGCATTGGTACATCCTTTTCGATGACTCGATATAGTTACTCACTAATGGTGGAACACAATCATTGGATTCTAGATATTGAGTCACCCATGAATGACTAATTTTCTAGTTATTCACAGTTTGTCTAGTTTTGAACCACTTACATTTTCTTGGATGTAAATCTTTAATAATTCCTTTATTGGTTTTTTATAAAGTAAATAAAAAGTATATTTACTATTTCATTAATATTATAGCTCTCTGGGGGCATTGAAATATTCAAAACACGTGGCCTTTGACACTATCCTACCTAAGTGTCCCTTGAATCCATTTATCCTTCCATGGATATAAGGTCAGGATTTTCTAAGCCCAAGACTTTTCTTAACAGTGTGGTTTTGTTCCTACTTGGTGAACCTAGATCCTTCCATTCCCAGGGAGTAGTGTGTTATTCTGTTTCCATCAATCTATTTTTCCTTAGACTTTTCTTACTAATCATGCACACCCTATTTGGGAACAAGGGTGAGTTTCTGTTATCTATTATTTTAGGTAGGGATTCTTTTGTCCCACTTTTAAGTGTGTATCATATTGGGTGAGTGTAGTTATACAATATTTCAAATACAGTTGTAACCAATTTGAAGAATATAATAGGAAGAGAATATAAGGGGATGAGGAAGATATAGATGATCACTTGATATTATCTATTATCTTTGATTTGTAATGAGGATTTTATGGGATGTATGCCTACGAAAATCATGGTTGTTGGTGGTCTTTTATTTCACCCGTGGGATGCTTCATTCTTATTGCTGATTCTATCATGAAACGACTGTAAAGATGAAAAAATATTTATTATGTATACCCAAATAAATGAAATTGATGTCCAAGGATCAATACATATTTTTGATTTCCATTTTTTAACAAAGTAAATTTAATGAACTTTTTGTGGCTAAGTCCAAATAAAATCATCATGTATTGGTGTGGTTGTCTATTGTATGGGCCTAATTTGGATTCTTTCTCTATAAGGATTTATGGTTGTTGTTGTGGGATTTATGTATGAGGATTTCCTAATGGTTTGATTGAATATATGGTTGAGATATGGTTTTGTTGTAGAATGGATGGACATGATATTTAGTGGGACTTCATTTTGTTAGTGGTTGGGTTTGGGGATCCAACACTAGGTTGGGTCATGATTTCATGTTTTTAGTGTTAGAAATAGTCGCCTTAAAATTGTCCATTCTTTAATTTTTTGGCATTGTTTGTGGTTGGAATGGTTGATTCACCTTACAATGTTTTCATTGTTTGTTAGATTACTAGGTGAGGATGTCAATAAATAAACGAATGATTTTATAATGAAGAATAATATTTTTTAAATGAATCATCTGGGGGTATGTTTATAATTGGGGTTTTTATCCATGTGAACATTATGTAACCATCATTTATGGAAGTACATGCATATATGGGTAACATCAAAGGGTGTCTTTAGTGTGATGGTCATATGTTTGGAATCCCATAGGATGGGATGCACATTTTTACCTATATTTATAAAAATTTATTTCATATTGTTTTTTATATGCACCCATCTCGTGTTGATCACCATATTTTCAACAACCCATTGTTATGGGGGAGGGTATCTTTCCCAAAATCCTAGTGTGAGGATGTATGATTGGTTATTGACATTTCCATGTTTCCTCTTTTAAGAATATGTCACCCATGATTCATTGATATGGATGTAATGAATTGATAATTAATAATTGATTTATGGAATTGGATGTGTGAGATGTGGTTTGTTTCACATATTCCTTCATGACGAGGCCCAAGTGTTTTGAGTTGAGATGTGTGGTGGTTTTAGCATATGCGTATGCGGGTAGGATGTGATGTGTTTTGTGACCTAGTGTGTGTGGGAAGGTTGTGATAGCAGAGCTTGTGGAAGGGAATAATAGTTTGAGGATGTTTTCTATTAGGGAGGCGTATTTGACCGATGTGAAGTGGTGTGGGGTACCCAATAATCAATGTGATTATACATTACCTAAGTTGAATTATTTGGTGAGTGTGACTTGGTGCGGTTTGGATATATAGTATACCTTATTAAGTCATTTTAGTTTCTATTGTTTTATCACGAGTGTATTAGTAAGCTTCTCCCACCGGAGCATGAGTGACATTTTTTCACTACCGAGTATATATTAATGCTATCCCGAATTATATAAAATTATTTTCAAGTTTCCATGGAGATTACACAGACTGTGCTTTACCTTAATAGCATGTATCCTTGCGCTGGTTGTTGGATCACAACTTTTTTTTATTTTCGCACATACATTGGTGTTTTCAATGTATTTGTAGTAGTTTTACTTAAACATACTTGAGAGAGGGATTTTTTTATTTATATAAATATACCATAGAGTTATTTAAGGATGATAAATGTTATCTTCCAATCTTGATTACTATAAAAATGGTAATTCCTCCCACATTCATGAGATTTATATACCCTTGGTGCCAGTATCCACCCTATGGAATATAGGAAGTGGGATATGGGGATCTGTATCTCTCTTTCATCTTGGTAAAAAGATGACTGGAAAACTTTTTATCCCTTACCTCATCTTGAATAAAAATTTTCATGACATATCACCCCCAAAAGGATGGCCAATATGAGGAGAATATACCATCACTAATGGACATATTGAGAGAATTATCTATTGAAATCAATGGAGCATGAGACAAGCAAATTAATATTGTATAGTTCTATCACAACAAGAGTGTCCTCTTGAGAATCAATGTGTCTCGTTATGAAACCCTTTATGGGAAGTGGTGGAAAAAATCCATGTTCTGATGAATTTGGGGAACACAAACTACATGTTATTAAAATGGTAGAGGAAATATAGAACGGTAAAACCATTCAACATCACATAAAATCATCTCTGAGTTGAAAGAGGATTTATAATTACAATAAACCATTATAACTAGTGATTTATTGATGATACAATGTATTCCTTGCAATATATACATGGAATAACATGATTATATTTTGTAATAAGGGAATGTTTAAGACAAGGAACATTAGGTATTTTGAGATCCTTGATGATATCAGATTAGTGGAATGTCAACAAGAACTCACACCAAACCAACATCTCATACATGATTTATTCCATTAATCCTTAATGAGAATGTACATACCATAAACCTAAAATGTACTCAAACCATATGTGGTACCATTGATGAATCACAATTACTATGATGATCATCTGGTGAATATATTAGATCATATATAAAATGTTCAATTAAATTAGTCAATTCCCATAGTAAATGTGTTATGATGAAACAACATGTTTGAAGTCGAAATGTGGCATCCATATGAAGTGGTAATGTAGAGTTACCCTCCCATGATTATGTCCAGGAAAAGAAAACATTGAGGGTGAAATTTTTTAATGGGGGGAAGATTGTAATGAACCAAACTATTATCAATAAAATTCACATTTCATTTTTATTAAATTATTTATTGTATAATAAGTTTTCATAAAACCCATACACTAAATTTCTCTTATGACTATTGTATTTAAAAGGCCTTCATGTGTCAATTTCTGTAAGTAATAACAACATTGAAAAATTCTCACATGATTAGTATAAATATAGTATTTTTTGAAAATTTAATTGTCACAAAAAAAGGAATTAATGGACACAACTACTTGGATCATACCATATGATTCCCATTTATCGTAGCGTCTTAGGGAAATAATATTTCCAGGATTTTCCAATAACCAAGGCCAAGATGCAATCACATGAAATATGAATGAGTGAAACATTTTATGCCATATGTTCAAGATCATTGATATCACATACAAAACCAGGTTTGTTGAACCTCCCCATGAATGTCCCACAATGGTCACCTTACCCTTTTGGAATATAAAGGTTTATTAGTGGGTAATGTAAAAATACACTAGAAATATTTCTATTTATTTTATTCTTTATAGAATACTGAATACATTTCAATCATATTTTTGTTTTTATAATTGATTTTTATTTTAATTAAATAAATCACAAAATAATTTTTTAGTTACAATTTGAATTAAATTGTGAAATGCATTTTGATAAAATAATATATCATTTAGAAAATCATTATAATAAAATTTAATTATTCGTTAAATTTTAATAAATAAAATTGATCATATAATTTTTATTAATTTAAATGAATTCTTTATATGAGTTCAAAATATTTTATTATCAAAAAAACCAATAATATGAAATAATTTTATATTTATATTTCAATTCTTAAAATTCAAAAATATTTAAAATTATTTAGATAAAATTAATATTCAATTTTTAATCTGGATGTCAAAATTATTGAATGGTATAGGTTTGCTATTTTTATTAATACAGTCAAATGTTCAGGTAAAAATTAAAAAACATATAAATATTATTTCTGTTTTATGAAATCAAAATGAAAAGAAATAGAAATTAGATATTATATATAAAGGATCTATGACCAAATATATATCTTCATTTGAAATAATTAAATTTTATGTTTCCTGGATTTATTTTTTAATTCTATAATGAATCCACCAAGATTTTTAATACTTTTTATGAAATTATAATATTTATGTTAAAAGTGTGACTCACATCCATATCCTCAATGGAAATTCATTAATAATTTCATTTCATTGATTTCATAAATTAAAAAATTACAATTTTTCCAAAACCATTGGAAAAGCCATGGGATAGTTTGTGGGGTTTAATTTTTTATTATGTAGAATCCCAAAATAAAAATAAAAATAAATCTTGTTTTTTCTATATGAACTTACCCATAATCCAATTTCACATTAGTAAAACCCCATTTAGAGAATTATTAGTTTTCCATATAATCTTTAAAATCATCCAATGGCTCCCTAGGATTTCAAAAATCTCCTCCCAGACCATTGGTGTCACACACTCATGTAAGAGATCTTCCGCTATCTCCTTTTAACAAGCTCTCTTTTTCAGTGATATATATTACATTTAATTTTACTTTAATGGGTTATGATATTCTATATCCCCATAAGATGCATATTATTTACAAATTATGATAGCTTTCCTTCACTCTCATTATACCTCCCATGATCCTTTATGTACACCAATTTCCACGATGAAATTTCTTGATGAATCATTTCACTATTCATGCTTTTTAATTACCTTATTATTTCTATTCGAAAATTTCTATAAATGGATATTTTTTTCAATATCCCTAATACAGACCATATTTTGTTAATGAAAATTAGATACCCCTTTCTCTAACTAAAAATTTTTATTTTTATTTTTTCTGTAACCTTGTTATGCTCCCAAAATTTAACGTCAATTTTCCTTTCCAAAATTTCTACATTGTAAATACCATAACCATATTTTTATAATGTTTATTCTACTTTATGAACATATAAATATTTATTTTGGACATGAAAACTTGTAATCTAGATTTATTTATCATTAAATAAATTGTAAAAATGAATGAATCCATGTCATATGTACAATTTGGAAATCCTATGCTTAATAAAGAAAATATAATGATAGTTCACCAAGATAGAACTCAAATTCATTGGGTAATATTTAGTATCGTGATACTTCATATTGGGTTAGGGGTGTGATATATTTCTTTTATGGGTCTTTATCCACAACAATATTTTGGCTGTTTATCATTGATGTATGTTTATTATTCAATGATTAATGTCGTTTCACCACATCCCATGTTATGACTATCACTCTACATAATGATTTATTATTAATATTAAATTTAATATTGATGAAAATTTATATTGACTAATGTGTATCTCTTTTGAATTTTTTTATCTTATCAGGATTTATAGACATTCCCAATCATATTACTTCCCTAGTTATCCGATGCAGTTATAAGTTTAAAGGATGATTTTTATCATGTTAATGTGGATTTATAAATAGATATTTTATTCCCTATTTTATGTTTTTTTTGTAATGTACAGAATTCAAAAATACACTATAATTCTTGATCAACCATGATATATTCAGTGTTGTCATATATAATAAATTATTATTAAGGTAAAATAAATAAAAGGGTTGTTATAAGAGTAAATAAGCTATATATACAACTAAATATTGAGTATAGAAGGGGTATATGTACATATGACATAGAAATACTTTCTTACCAAATCATATGACTCTAATACATGGATATACAGGGTTTAATACCATGTCTCCAACCTCAATCTATAGGTATTGTTGAGGACTTTCTATATAGGTCTTATTTCGACCATTGGATTATTTGATGTAACATTGAATTTTTTTACCTTTTTTTATCATTTCATGGACAAATTTTTTTCCCAATATCATAGGTTTTCAAATTTCCTCTAATAATGAAGTTGTTTTTTCATATTTGACTATAATGGGCTTCATTTTGAGCCATGTGGTGACATTAGTAGATACTATTTTTGTAACAGAACTCAACTACTGGATAATGTTGATCCCATCCTCTCTTGATGTCCATTGTACTTGATTTCAACATGTATTCTAGATTCTCAATAGTCCAATCAGTTTGGAAAATATATTGAGTATGGTAGTCCATAATGAATCTCAACATAGTGTACAAATTTTTTTTTTGATATTTCCATAACGAGGAGGTAAATATAGGATCTCTATCAGATATAATCTTTAATGATACTCCATGTTTCTAAACCCCTTCTCCAATGAATATCTAGGCCTGATGGTTGTTATAAATCATCACTATGTATATTTAAATGAGCTATGTTTGTGAGTTGATTCACAATGAACCATATACCATTATTTCCTCTAGATTTCAATGGATGTATAGTGAAAAAATCCATGATGATGTTTTACAATTTCAATATTAGTATAGATAATGGTTTTGTCATCCCCTGTTATGTTTTCCCTTTATCCATAACTTTCATACAAACTATTAGCATTTATATATATTCAACAATCACATTCATCATACTGTCCCACCAATAGAACTCTTGAAAATCTCAATATATATTCTTTCTTCCTTACTGAATAAAGATGGATTATCTATGTGCGTCATTAAGAGTAATATTATTTATATTTGGATTGGAATGTACATATATTTATTACCAAAATATTATGATTCCTTTTTCAGTAATTTTTATCCTTGATGATTTCTCTTTTATGGGAGCTTTTAACATATTTTTAATTTCCACATCATAACATTGATAATCCTTTACTTTTACTATACGTTATGGTTGATAAATAATTTGATAAATGATCTATGATGTACCATATTTACTGATTCCAAATTTAATCATTTGAAAATTTTATAAGATTCAATGTTACTGAATTATCCTTGCTGAGAATGTTAGAGGATCATTTTTACAAAGATAATTCTCCACTATATTTCCATTATCTTTATGATTGTGGATTGAGATTTCATAATACATGATGATATAAATCCATATTTATTGGTGAATATTTATCAACTTCTTTTTGAATTTATATTTGAGAATCTTATTATTAGAAAATATCTGACCCTTCTCCATATAGAGATAATGCATCTATATTTTCAATATAAAGATCATAACTAAAAACACTAGATCATGTGAGGAATAATTTTTATCATGATATTTTAACAGAATATAGGACTAGTATATCACATTATAATATCACATCAATAAACATCGTAAGACCCTCAATGAATAATTCTTGAATAAAAGAAACAGTTCACCACTTATTTATTTTTCAAGTACTGATACATTGATGAGCATCTTTTTTCAACTATTAGATGATTTAATCAATTAATATTATGAAAAAAAATCTCTTGCTAGTCAGCTTCATTATTGGGTTTGGAAATTGTATTATGTTCGCCAATAATCATTTCTCATAATTGTCTCGTCCATGGAAACTAAGGATCTCCTTCCTAATTGATTATATGGGACCCTTTTCAATTTATTTTTTCATGGAGTGGTCTATAGATATTCATTTTATAGTGATAACATGGCTAAATAATGGTACATATCTCAGATAAAAACCACATTTAATGTAACTTTCATAAAAAATATCCCCTAATAAATTCATTAGAATTTTATTTAAATTGATCCTTAAATTCATCATTTCTCTTCGATTTTATTAGAATATAATCTATAATGATTTCCCAAAAAATCAATGTAATAAATAAAGAAATTATTCACTATTTCAAGAAAGAGGATTCATCCATCAATCTTTATGATGATGTAGACTAGTATATCCCAAGGATTGCAACTAAATCCTATGAAACCCTTGTACATATTATCTTATAACCACTTCATCAGTTCATACGAACCATTAGAGGCCATTCTATATGACTTAATTAATATTTTCATATATGTTGGAATATTTTCAATTTATAACTGAAATTATTAGTTAGGAGGAAGAAAATTATATTCTTTGTGGAAAACAATAATGTAGATTGTCCCAACCTGGTTGTCTTCGATCATGATCCTTTTATTTGTGCCGATCATTTCAGCAAGATATTTGTGCTAATAAAGAATTAATTTCAAAAATTGGGGAAATTTTTTATGTTTATTAATCCTCTTAAATAAACACATACATAAATGTAGGATGCCATTGTATGTGATGATTGATATAACATTCCAGAAATTTTATTTTGGTTTTTTATAAATATGGAAAATTCATTCCCAATATAACATAAAACCCCACAAAAATAAGTATGAAATTTTTTTCTTATAGGTTCACTCGAAAAAACCTATGATATGAGGAATTATATACTTTGGATGTAAATATTTCCAAATTCATTGGTCCCATAGATAACTCATCATCAGTTTGTGAGGTGGTATTTAAATAGTTCTACTAAAATTGTCTGATATGAAAGAATGTGTATAACTAGAATAAAATAGAACATTCACTCTTAGTGAATGAAAATCACATGTACCTATAACCAAATCACTGATGAGATCAACATCACCAGCATTGGTAAAATATTTCCTTATTTATTTCCATTCAGGTTGTCGTATTAGATATATTCTAACAACCCTTGGTGTAGAAAACTATCTCTCAATATTCACATGTTCCTTATAGTGAATTCACTAAACTATATGCTGATTTTCATCTAAAACATCATTTCTTCATCCACATTAGTGGTAATATTCATATCACAATGTTAATAATTATTACTATTCCCATACTATCCATATTTAAATAATCTCATGGTATACATTAAAATGTTCCCACAATTCTTCTTCTGATGCATCTATCGAGTGGGATTAAGATATTTTATTCTATTATGGGTTTTTTTGTAAATACTCCATTATTAAACATTATTTTCAACATTTTATCACTAAGACCATGATCCCATTGAGAGTCTCCAAAATCCATCACAACCATAATGGAACAATGAAATAGATCTTCATAGTTATAAAAGTCTCTAATCACAAGTTATTTTCGTAGTCAACATTTCAGTCCTTTGATGAATAAATCCAACATTCTTCCAATGTTCATGAAAATTCAAAAGATGTATCAAGACATATTTTAAATTTTTTTCTCCATACAACCCACTCGAATCATCTTTTCCATTCATCATTCCATGGAAATCCAATTCCATTATTAGTGGTATTATTTTGGAAAATATTTATTAAAAATTATCATCCTGAACACATCCCAATCAATGATAAATATTTCATAAATAGTAATTGGTTATTTGATTATTGTAAACCACAAATCAGCATCCCATTCCAAATTATAAGCATCCTGGATAAATCTCTCTTATTATGAGTATTGAAGAACGTAGAATATATTTTCTATGTATTTAATTTGTTTTTCCATGTTATGGGGTCATAAGTACCACAAAATACAAAATTCCTTTTAAAGATAAAGGATTTGTAGATAAAATTATATTTATTAGGATTTAATCCATTTTTCTATTTTATGTTATGATTTGTATCTTCATCCATTTGAGCTAATTCAATCATGATTTTTTGGTCTCTCATTCCCATCAGATTTAAAAATTACATTAGGACAACACATTTCCTATCAAATTAATTTTTTGGGATGGTCTCTCTTATATAAAATCATTAAATATGAAAAATAATATATGATTAGGTGGAATTGAATAATTTTATAATAATAATACAACGTCAAAAAATTGAACAGATTACGAGAAAATTTTAAATGAAAAATATATCCAAACATGTGATTCCATCTGTTTCAATCGAGTTTATCCATGGTGATAGAATTATACCTTAGGATCTTTTTCTTTTTTCAAGTCCTAATCACCAAAAATAATTATTTCATTTTATGATACAAAATATTGAGTCCAAAACCATTTACACAGATTTTTACTTAGTTATAATAAAAATTATTCTACAAATTCAATAAATGGATTTTAATGTCTACAGTATTTTGATGATGAGGTATATAGAACATTACATAAGAAATTGAAATAATAAAATATATTAATCATCCGCAATGGTGTCTTGAATTAATTAAAGATCCAATATCTACATATGATTACCGTGGGAATATATTTACAAATTTGTGGAGACAAAATAATAATATGTGAATAAACATTGAAATAAATAATAACACATAGGCTTGAAGGAATAATAGGATAAACAAAATCTCATAGAACAAGAATATAAACATGGATTTATAAAATGTAGAATATGAGAACCTGTAATTATATAAGCATAATAATTTGGAAGAAACATAAAAATGACATTACCATGAATTAAGGATAACATCAATGACTATATAACATGGTGGAAAAAGTGTTATAATTGATTAGGTTTACTACCTAATCCCATACATGAAAAATCCTGAGACTAAACAATACCATATATTTTGAAATCTATATGGTCAAACACATTATAACATGTTAATTAATATTTTCTCTACATGGATAATCGATCATAATTAATAACCATATGTGTTACCCATTGAATGAAGTGGGAATTATCAGCATGTCATAAGGCATAACCAATGGGTATATCAAAATTTTATATATTAAATAATTGATTTGAAACATACATAGAAATTCATAAGGAAAAATATTAATATATCATTTTAAATGATGTCTAACTAATGTAAAAATATAAAAAATTTTATTAAATATTCTTAATAAATGATCAAAATTATTACAATTTTTGGAAAAATATAATAGAGTTTTCAAATATAAAAATTGAATAATAGTATAAAAAATGAACTGAGACATTTTCATTCATGATGAAATGATTATATTTATAAAAATATTTTGGGATTTAAAAATATTGTGTAATGGACTTTAAAATGGGTATGGAAATTCGAATTTTCATCAAACAAGGATTTATTATTGGAAGGAATTGAAAACGAAAAATATTAAAATATGTATTTTCAGATCATGACTGGAAAAATTATTCCAGATAAATAAATTTTCGACATCTACAATGAATATATAATATTCACATAATATAAATGAATAAATACATTTGGTTAATGGTAGAGAAAGAATAACCCAACGTAAAACTAGAGGTTCCAATAGATCATAAACATTAGGTCTGAATGTGTTCTTAGCATCAACATAATGTCATGTAAATTTTATTTATATTTATTAAAAATTTAATAATTAATCTTTTAAACACATGTTCTATTTATTATAATTTTTACATTTATTAATGGAAATTTTGATGATTTTTAATTTTGTAGCCTCAATATCATTCATTTCGCGATTTTTTTGATATGTTTAGATTAGTATAATTATAGGAGTTCATATCATGTTGATGTAGAACTATAAAAGTGAAAATATATGATACTAATGTACTTATATAAATTTAAATGGTCCCATGAATCAATATTTTTATGATATGAGGATGGTTCAATTTACCAATGGTTAATAATTAATGGTTATATTATTTGGGAATGTTTTTTATCATTGGGAAGCTATTTTTATTAATTATTCAATATTTTGTATATATATTTGTTTCAAAACATAAAAAAATTATATATGATATATTTTATAATAATTTTCATCAATGATAATTTTTATACAACCAGGAATGAAGGTGGTAATAGAATATGAAAGCTCATCATCTAATACGGTGGTGAATCAAGAAATCTTGGGTGATGCATTCATTTTATGAAAAAAATTAGAAGAGATTATAATAGGGTATAAATATTACATAGAAATATATAAATTAATTATAAATATCATACTAGAGTTAAAATTCTGTTTTAGATAGTGCAGGGGAGTGGATGGTATAAAATGAATAGAAATTAAAAGGGAACAAACGGTGATTTTACCTCTCAACAGATATCTCCATGAAAAAATCCTTAAGAAATTTGGGATTTATAGTACGGTGTGGAAAAAACTACCATGATTTGGGGAATTTCCTTGGGTGAGTAAATTGAAAAAATATAATAATGATTAAATTCAAAAAATGAATGAAGATAAGAGGTGGGGTGAATATGTATTTATAATTAGAGGAGATAAGTGTTTTTGATTATTTTATTCTTTATTTTTAATTTTTCTATTAGACTATCAAAAATGTTGTTTATTGAGACTCAATATATTAAATAGTTATCTTATTTAAAAACATTTATTTCTTACATAATCCTTTTCAAAAAACATCATGGATTTGAAAAATAATGTTACATAGTATAAAATTTTGATCTTCACTATTGACCAAAATATTAACTATTTTATAAAAATCCTGAAAAATTAACCCCAATTTTTTTTGATTTTAGAGATTTAAAAAAATGAACTAAAATTTTTGACAATAATTTTCTAAATCTGAGAAATATTTTTTTTAATTAAAATAATCATTTCGTTAAAAAATACTTGTTTTAATATTACTAATTATTTTAGAACATACTAAAAATTTAACTAAGTTAAAAAAATTATCCTATAATCATAAGAAGGTAAAATAATAATTTATAAATATATTTTATGTAAATATATTTTATTTTAACTTATAATATTAATTAAATAATTCTAAATAATCATTTAATTTTCACTAAAATCAAATCACATAATTTATCATTTATAAAAAACTTATTTTCTTTTCTATGATATAAATATATTATATTTTAATTTTTATGATACATAATTTTATTTTAAAATTTTAATATTTTATATTAATATTGTTTGATTATTATTATTCTTCATTTCAATAAATTTTTTTAAGAGTGTGGTAATATTTAAAGATAAAAAATTTCTTATTTCATATTTCTCATTCAACTAAAAAATTTGATATTCTTTTTGATTTTATTTCCACCTAACATATAATTTTTAATTTATTGATATAATTTTTTAATTGGTTTTTCTTATTTGATTAATGTTGTTTATAATATATGACATATTTATAAAAATTGAAATTATATTATGGGTCATTACATGTAGAAATAAGGTATTGTAGTTGTGGATGTCATTAGATGGAAATCATCAAAATAAGTAGTAAAGTAACAATAGGACTAGTGGGAGCTATTAGTATTTTTAGAAGATATTAATATAATGGTGATAAATAATATATATGATATTCATGTCTTCGGTATCGAAGTTAAATCAATAGGTGTCTTGGTGAAGGAAGAGATGATTTCCAATGAGTATAAATATAGGAAATGGGATACCGTAAATTAAAGAGAGGCCAATGAGGGTTAGCCAATTTTAAATAATTTGGGAAAAATTAGATTATAAATGATTGTTCATGGATTATAAGAATGAATTTCAAAAAAAAATTAAAATTATTGTTGGTTGACACTACATTGGGTTATGAAGACATATCATTAAATCAACCAACCCTTTTAGTGGACAAGAATAAAAAAGGATATTAATGTGTTTGATTATTATTTAATTATTAATTATTAGGTAGATAAGGATCACCATTGAGTGATGTGGTTGATACATTATTTCCTGTTATGATATATTAATTTAAGGATGTCTATATGGGCTATATTATTCAGTTTCCAAGGTAACTATAAAATTACGTTGGAAGTAGGTTTATAAAGTATCATTCCTTTATGTTTATATATTTATTACTAATAAGAATTTTTTCAATTTGATGATCAATGAAATATTTATATAAGTGATATTTTAATATTTTATTTAGTTCTATTTACCATAATCAGGGATAAAATTCTGTATTTGAATCTAAATTATAAATTCGAATAAAAAACATATCGTGGATGTTCTTAAATATGATAATGAATTTATAAGGTCAAATGGATGGTCATATATAAAATATTCTCATGGTTTGGTAGTATATACATTGTGCTCATGTTATTGATTATAGAAATTCATTTTAGGATCTATATTCAATGGTAAATGTTATGTATTAAATAATTATAATACATTTTTTCATATGAAAACACCAAAGTACTTTTATGGTCATCCATGGTATTCATACATTTTTTGGGATTAAATGAGATTTAGGAATCTGGTGGGACGATGTTTCATATAAAAATGACCACATGTTTATATTTATTCAAATGTTCAAGGTATTGTATTATAGATGAAATTAAATTAACAAATGATAATTTATTATTTATCTTGATGTTTTTTGGTTTGAGATGTTTCATTCTAGATAGGGAATATAGATTTGAGAAAAAACTACTTAGTAAACAATGTGTTTTGTGGGGTCACTTAAAGTCATAGATCAAAATAAATATAAATCTTTTATATTTTATATTCCCTAATTTAATTAGGTGAATAATAATTTTTTCCATTTTTGCAATTTTAATGATTATAATTTTCACGTAACATGAATTATTATTTGATAGGACTTCAATATAGTTCATGATGAATATTATAATGAGAGACTAATTGAGGTGGGGGATTGCTGAGATAATATCATTTGGGGAAGGTTTATTCTATTAGTATTAGTATTTTTTAAAAATGGGTCAATCCCGAAAGTGTATTAGATTATATTTTCTAAGATGTGGTAGAAAAAGCATGATGTTGTTTTTATGATTGTTGATAGTTATTTTTTATTGATGAAAGAACGTATAAAAATAATAAATATATCTTTTATTAATTGATTTTTTTTTATTATTCTATTTTATTGAATTTTGGTAGTAATCATGTATTTTAAGGTGACTATCAGGTCTTATTGATGTTTGATTTTGATTAATTAATGTCTATATTATCACTAAATCGAGTTTGTATTGAATCATTATTTCTAAAATAGGGTGTTTAAATAGGTGTTGAATTTTGGCATGAATTAATATTTTAGAGAGATTTTTTACTAATCTCCATGTTCACCATCATGGTACTAGACACCATCCATAAAATCCTTGTATTACTATATTGATTATGTTAGTTTACAAGAAATTATGAAGAGTCCCAATGATTGTTAATGATGACCAATAATTACAGAATTTCATGTTTTATTGTCATCATGATTTTCCTACAAGGCCCTAAAATAATGAATGAAGTCCATATAATAGTACATAAGTGACATAGTTACCTAATTTAATGATTTTCACAATAATAAAAATATATTTTATTGACCAAAATGATCATTGATAATTTTTTAGGGATCTAGGGTTGATATTGTGATCTCTCAAACTCTATAAAATATTCCTAGGGAAGTGATAATTAGATTGACTAATGTAATTTTTGTAAAATATTCATATTATTTCTCTATAATTTCAACTATATCACTCTTTATCTTGAATCAGGGAATTATGATTTTATTTTATTGAATACATGTCCATTAATGATATATTTTAATTCTTTGATTAATATGAATTGAATGATGCATCACATTATCCATTTTTACTGCATGAATTTATAGAGTTACAAATAACAATGAAACTCATTAGGATGATATTATATCCTCTAAGTATGTTCAACTTTTCATGTTTCTGATTTTTTATGGTATTTCTATTAATTAAATTGATTTATTTGAGAGAAACTGAAAATAACATAAAATCTAATTGTGTACATATAATTAAATCTTAAGAGATAATAATTGGTCTTTATAACCCCTATTAATTAAATAAAATAAGGCACTTGAAATGAAGATCATTATTTATGTGGATTTCAATTTCCTTATATGTAATAAATAATTATTCAATATAATTGATGTCTATGTTCTGGTATTGATGATGATATATTACCGTGATGATTTTTTTAAATTGAAATTTATTTTTGATATGAATGTTAGAATTGAATTATGGGTTTATATGAAATTGTGTCTTATTGTGTTTCGAAAATATGACTAATTATTTTTGGGAATCTATAATTATTCACAATATGTTGGAATTATGATAAACAAATTTACATCGTATTAATATAGGATTGAAATTTTTTCCTTGAAGAAAAAATGATTTTTAGAATTTATTTCATGGAGTGTGGAAATGTGTAAATATTTTTAGTATGGAATTATTTTTTAATCATATATGTTTAATTTATGTGCATATAGTGTTTTTATTAAATAAAAGTATATATCATATTAATAGTGTTGAACAAATACATACACTGTTATTTGAGTTTTATATGTATAAATGGAGTTCAAAGCATGTTAAATCATGTTATCATTGGATATATGGGAATAAAGTATTTTCATTTAGATTTTGATTTGGATAATTTAACATGTGGAAATGATTCTTTTTAAATTATGAGATTCCATATAATTTTTGAATATGGTAATTTCCCCTCATTATATGAAGAATGTTTTTATTTTTCAAATATTAGTAAGGAATAATAATTTATTAAAATTAAAATTTTCATGGTTAAAACATGTTTTTATAGATTTATTTGAAATGTGATTGATGATATTTTCTTTGAAAATTTGATAAATTACCTGTGAATAATGTATTTGAATATTTAGAGAAATTATATGTTTTTATATTAAAATCCTTTTGATTTATATATTTTTTTAATATCAAAATTCTATAATTTATATGTGTATTCAATTCATGGAGAAATATTTTTGAGTTTTCGCTCATCATTTTTATGTTCAATTTGGTCGATATAAAGATATGATTTTCCATAATATAATCAAACATATGATTTTATTCTTTTTCATTGATGACATATGGTTCAACAGTAGAGTTTTTGATGTGGAAATTGTACAAAAGTTTTCTTTATTATTATGTGTATATTTTATTTTACATGTTGGAATTTTAAATTATTTTTGTTTCCAATGTTTTTTTTATTCAAATAAAATTTCTTATATAAATTTATAATTAAAATGAATGGTTTTATTTATGTAATGATGCCAGATTATACTATAATGATTTACATTTTACAATCTTCTATAGTTTGTAGTACATAGTAATTATTTTAATGTGTTTGTAGATATAGAGTTCACAAGATCATGTTTGAGGTTCCTAGTTCCAAAGTAGGATATTTAAAATAATTATTTTCATAAATCTATTACACCTCTACAGAATGGTTCTGATCAATATGGAAATTGACTTCTACAAGATTAGGACATATAAAAACCCTATAAATAATACCATTATTCACCAAATACAAAAAAAATTCTTGGATTATTTCGTTAAACCACATGTATTGATAAATATTACAATGGGAAAACTATTATTGGGTGAATAATTTCTCTAAATAAATATGTTTCCAAAAATATATTTTTTAGTTTTATACATTTAATAATTGATAGGATGTTAAGAAAAATTGATATAATACAAAAACGTGATCCAACCTAGTGCAAATTGAAACTATAAAATAAGACTTGAAGATTTCTTTATATCTCATCCATTCATAGTCATGTAAAAATAGCACCCTAAAATATGAATAATGCATATTATTTTTTAAAATAAACATTTTATAATGATGTAATTAGAAGAAAAATATTCCAACAATAATTGGAAGGTATAAGAGAACATAAAAAGAAAAATAAAACCCCACTAATTCCAATGATCTAAGAGTAATTATCATTATTGCACTATTTATAAATAAAAACTAGAATGTTAATGAGATTGTTGATATAGATCTATAACCACTATATTGATGGATTATGTTAGAATGAATCTATTTGAGATTATCTAATGAGTAATAAAAAATGTTGGATAGACCTGGTGATATCAAAATAAGAAGTACTAAATATTCTAAAAAATATATAAAGTAATTTAGACGATAGAATAGAGGAAGACCATGGATACAAGAACAAATATAACATCAAAATTTGGAGGAATTATCAATGATGAGGGAAGAGGAAAATGATATGGATTAATGCTTCCTCAATAAAAAGGGACCAATGAACACGCATCGAAATAATGTAAACATGGAAATCTGAATAAATATTTTATAGAATCCATTCCCATGGAGAATGATATATTATAGTAGAAATTTTTTTGTAGATCTTATTCTATATTTATTAACTTGAATGTATAATGTTTATCACTCTTTATCCTCACCCTAATGCTATTAATTTAAATAAAAAACCAATAATCCTACTGTTGGTCGGTGTTGATACTCAAGAGGGGGGGGGGGGAATGAGTTCCAATAAAAATTTCTGTTAAAAATATTTCTCTTAAAATCCCCCAATTTAAAAATAATGTTAAACTGTAGTGAATCTATATAGAGTGTAAATGTTCAACCAGCATCTCAAGGATTGATTAGGTATTAGTTGACTTAATCTGAAGATTAAATTAACTTTGGAAGCTAAATTATTGGTTTACAATAAGTATAAACACTTGCTAATTTAACTATCAAAGTAGATTTAAAATTTTTTTGTATTAAAAAGTAATAGTGGCGGAATATGAATCATATAGATTATATTTATGACTATAAACAAAAATTCACATTAAAGGTAACCAAGAGGTTCAGTCTCAAGATGATACTTACTTCACTCAACAATTTATATAAATTGATCCACACCCTGGATCGTGGGTAAACCCCAATACAATAATATCCATGTCCAAACACCTCTACCAAAATTCATCGTGGGAAGAAAAAGACAACATCACACAGGATGTCCATGTCTTACTTGACCTCTACTACTATCCACAGTGGGAAACAAAGAGTTACATAGTTTGAGTGAGGTTTTAAGAATCCTCCAGTTTGTCTTAGGAGACAGTGTGTGTATAAAATAAATAGGTACACACACTGCTCGAAACGTAATTAAAGAATCAGTAAATAAAGTGAAGAAGAGTTTAGAAAAGCTTTAGTAATTGGTATTGAAACTATGGACTCGTTTGATATGTCTGATAAGCTTCTGAGTCCTTCTCTAGTTTTTGTTCTAAAAAACAGAGTGTCTTTTTATTCCTTTGTTTCATGTTCAACTTAGCAGCCTGAGTGCATGAAGTATTTGTGGTAGTTTTTCTGTCAAAGTGCAGCTTGTGTTTGCTTTGAAAATGAGTATGCTTCGTGTATATCCAGTGCTATTCCAGTATGAATCTTGTATGTACTCTTCGTGTTTATTTCATGTTGCTTGCTTCTTTCTCTTTACACGCTCCTTGTTAATCTCATTTCAATGACACCACCACACTTTTAGCAATGTATTTATCTTCCCTTTTTATATATTTCAGCTCCAGAAAATAGGAATGATTACCTTTTGCATGGGTACTAGGTTCGGTTCCCTGACATAGAAATAGAGATCATTAAATAACATTAACTGCATTAAAAACATCAAATGTAACTATTAACCTAATAAATAAATAGTATTGAGAGTATAGAGTTTGACTGGTTGGTCAATCATTAGTATCCTTCTGTTGGTATACGTGTACAGTGGAATTTTTGTAGCAGTCCTTTCATCGGTAGCTCTTTGAACATCCATCAGTAACTTTTTGGTATTGGTAGCTCTAGGTATCAGTAACTCCTTCTATTAGTAGACTTACTCTATCAGTAGCTCAAAGTATCGGTGACTCTGTACTTGTATCGGTAGATCAGTAGCTCCTTGCATCGGTACCTGATTGCACCTGTATCAGTAGCTATATATATCAGTGACTTCATTCTATCGGTAGCTCTTAAACCATACTAGCTCTTGGGCTATCGATAGCTCGATGTATCGGTAGACTTACTCTTATCGGACGACTTCTATCGGTAACTGTCTGTGAACTGTTTCTATCAGTAGGCTTCTTCATATCGATAGCTCTGTACGCATCAGCGATCATGTGTATACTAGAAGCCTCAAGCATACCGGTAGATATGTTCTATCGGTAAATCTATTCATATCAGTGACCTTAGTGTCTCGGTGACTCCGTCTATCAGTAGACTAATTCTATTGGTAGGATGAGTACCGATAGCTCTTTATCAGTAGCTATACGTAGATCAATGACATAACACTTATCTGTTTTATGCAAAACACATCCAATTCGGTTAGAATTACTTCATAATTTATATTAACATAGAAAAACATTGATTTACATATTTCAAAGACTATTTTAATATTATTATCATCTTGACTAACATAAATTTTTATTATCAAAATAGGTGAGGTCAACAATATGCTCATTTTTGATAATCACAACTTATTATATTATCATTTTAAAATAGTGAGCATTTGTATCAGAGGATATATCATTAAATGCAATTATCTCAGAGAAACAGTATGTTATAGAACATAATGGATCATAGGTGGAGTTCAATGTGATAGTATCAGAGATAAAATTAAATTCAATTATATTAGAAGTAAAGTTTAGTGGTATCATAGAGTTAGAGAAAACGGTATTAGAGAATGAATTGTAACTATATCAGAGGGGTAAATCATGATAGATCTTTCTTAGATAAAATTTCTCTTCCTTTGAGACAGTCTTGCTATTATTTATTCTCCCTTTAAGACTTCTCCCCCATGGTGAATATTGAAAATTTATCCCCCTTTGTAGAATCTTGATAAAAAATTTCTCCACCTTTGTGATAATAAAAAAGTGGGAATAGGAACAAAATAAGAATATATTAGAAATCCACATGTATCAAATGTGAAAAAACAGTACAGACACAAAAAAAAGTACAACGGATTCCTATCAAATAGTCTATCCACTTGTTCAATCCACATCCTCAATGTGAGATTTTCCCTTTGGATCAGAAGAGGATTCAGGTGGTGTGGATTCAGGTGAAGGCTTAGGAATTCTTGAAATAATCATAGGAGGCTAAGACACAGAAAATATTCCTGGTCTGTACTGAGGTGTTCTTTGAGTGATCATAGGTGTGAGGCTTAGAATGGCTTGTTCAGGAGTCATCTATACTGGAGAAGCAGTAGAGGTAGAGGTAGGTAAGGCTGGAGGAATAATCACTGTCCTGGAATCAACATGCAGGAAAGACAACAACAAATTTCTTAAACCCATAATTATTCCTCTTCCTTTCTCCATATCAGATATGAAGTCATCATTGTTATCCATTAATTTGTCCAATGCTGGAGTCAATTCACTTAGCTTGCTAACTTTCTCTCTGAAATCTTGATTGATAGGAGGTAGCTTCATATTTTCTAATAGAAGTTTGAAGTTATTGTTGAGTTGATGCTTGGTGAAAATCTTAGAGAAATAGGAGTCCACCTTATCTTTTACTTATTTGTGAGAGGCAGATGCTTCTCTCAAATATCCTTAGACTATCTTTATTATCCCTCTAGCGAAATATCGAGTAGAAAGAACATATTTTCTCAGGTCAGATGAGTCCAAAGAGCCACTGGTTGAAGCTTGAAAAACCTCCTCCTTCATCACAGGTCAAATTTGATTCAAATCCACACAGGGTTTAGAAGCAAAAGAACCAATAGAGAAAGAGACAGTTTCTTTGATGTTTTTGGTTTACCCACTGATAAGATTTTGAACTTGAGAATCCTAAGTTTTAACATGATATTTCATAGATGTTTTAAAACCTTCAAACAATGAAACCATCTTACTTACCACACTCTTGACATAGTCTAAGTCCTTTTCTTCTTGGGATTTTGAGCTCATGTAGGAGTCTAAAGAGATAACTGAATTTTTTAGAGTTTCAAGATTTTCATCCAATGTAGATACTTGAGTATGGCTGTCTTTAACTTCTTCCACTATTTCTACCATAAAGGTACAAAAATTAAAACCTAGATAACGTTCAAATGTTTTTTCCAACATACTAATATCTTCAGCAAAATAGTGCTTCATCTTAGAAACTGGGGCACTAAAAGATTCTTTCAGCTCATCCTTTAAGGATTCCAGATCAACTATGGTGTTCAAATTAGTAGGAAAAACTGCCACAGATACTCTTTCAGAGGCTATGCTAGCCACTGAGTCAGTCATAATTGATTGGATTGAGGATACAATTGACGCTTTTATCTTTGTTGTCTCTTCCACAAAACTGTCCTTAAGATTTTTCTTCAAAGTATCCAGGTCATGCATTCTGACCACATCTTCAGGTATCAATTCATTATCAATATCATAAAATGATTTTTTGTCTATTGAGAGATACTTCATTATCAGAATCAGGATAGTCTAAACCACAAAAAACAAAACCAGGGTCTTCTTCCTAGTCCTCAATATCAACAGCCACTATAACACTTCTAAATTGTGTTTGATGCTCCCCCTCAACAAGTGCATCCTCAAGTAAAAAAAACATCATTCTCACGAGCATTCTCAGTAACATTCTTAGCATGTCTTCATTTTTCAGGAGAATATTCCAGTATCAATTATTTCTCTTCAATAGCTGGAGGGTCTTCCAAAATAGGCAAGGGTATGTCAACTTCATTTGCATCCTCAGCAGGAACTAAAGATTATCCAATCACTAGAATAAGACTCAAATCAGCTAACAGAGATGCTTCACATTCATGAGAATATTCATCATTCTCTACAGTATCCACTTCAAAAACCTCTAAAGAAGATTCATCCTTATCTAATTTACGTTGATCTTGATTTTTAGGAGCTGGGCTAAGAGGTATGTCTGGGTCTCCTCCTTCATCAGAAGTGGAATCTTTCTCTTCTGAATCATCATTGTACTCTGGCTCCTCTCCATCAGGTCCCAGAACTGGATCCCTCCCATCCTTTGGACATAAAGGATGATCCCCGAGATTGAACATATCACACACCTTTTTTCCATTAGTGAACCATTCTCTATTCCATGGGTTCCAATTTATTTTCATGTATTTGCAAACTATACTGGTAATACAGAAATTGTTCATTACTACCACTATATCAGCTTGAGAGTCCGTTATTCATTTCACTTTGACCATTACTAAGATCAACTTTCCAAAGAACAAGGAATTATATTTTTGACTTGGGTCTAATCATATTCCCCATTTGACTCATCATGAATCTGCATAGATTCAACTTGACTCCATGTCTCAAAAGATGCAGGAGATAGATATCATGATATATTATGTTTTCAAAGTCTCCTCTCCTCATTATTATGACATGCTGAATAAACTTGAACATCAATATGTTCTCTCCATCCATTTCAGTAGCTACTACTTTTCTTTGATTTCCATCACAAGTGAACTCTTACAAAGAAGTCTTATATTCAAAGATATCACTTGTAGGAGGTATATCTCTTGAGACATATCAAGATACACCTTCATGCAGAACTTTCAAACATTCAACGATCATAGTCAATGAAAAGGACAAATCCTTTCCATTTACAAACAAAGATACTCGGTTCTCAGTTTTATATTTCTCAAAACTTACAATGTCATAAAATTTATTTACCAGCTTCGGATAGTAGGGTCCATTGTTGTTCGAAAAACAATATACCCATTTTGGATCATTCAGTACCTCGAGTATTAACAATTTTCTAGGTAGAACCCATTCCACGTAGTGTTCCTATTCAATCACAATAACTCTATTATGCAAATGAGGATTTACAAGTCATCTTCCTGATATTGTTCTGCTAGCACTGCCACATGCTTCTGACTTAAACTTTTGCTTCTTTGTTTTCGGCTCATCAGCAAAATCTCTAACAGAAGGGAGTCTGGTTTTTTCCATCTTAGATTCGAGGGATTTAGGGTTCTTGAAAGATTCGGGAGCTAAGGTTTGATGGTAAGGGTTAGAGGCTCGGTGGATTGAGAAGTAGTTATGAAATTATTTTTATCATTTACGGATCATAAAATAAATAAATAAAATAATATAAATTAAAAAATATTTAGATTCTGGCGGTAGACTGATGTTTAAAACAATGCACTCATCAGTAGGGTCTATCAGTGAGATTTCCTATAAGTGAGGTTACATCAGTGTGGTATCATCGGTGAGGTTACATATAGGTGAGGATATATTGGTGAGGTTCCATATCAGGGAGGATACATTGGTGAGGATACATTGGTGAGGTAGCTACTGATCAAGGTTAACCATTCCTAACTCATGTCTAATGTAACTTAACCTATCCGAACTCAAAGTTCTAGTGAAAATGTCAGCTAATTGATTTTCAATACCAATAAACTCAAGATTAATATCACCGTGTTGGTAATGATCTCTTAAGAAATGGCACCTTACATAAATGTGGTTGGTCCTAGAGTAAGATACAGGGTTCTTCGAAATGTTTATTACACTAGTTTTGTCACAATTAATTGAAATGCACTTAAAGTCATATCCATAGTCCAAAAGAGTGTGTTCCATCCACAGAATTTGTGCACATAAACTACCAACATCTATATACCCTTCTTCGGTAGTGGACAATGCTATAGAATTATGCTTCTTACTACACCAAGATACTAATGATTTTCCCAATAAATGACATGTTCCAGATGTGATTTTTCTATCTAACTTCCAACCAGCAAAGTCAACATCTGAATAACTCATCAATTCAATGGATTTTCCTTTTGGGTAAAACAAACCTAAGTTAACACTATGTTTAAGATATTTGAAAATTCATTTAATAGCAAGTAAATGAGATTCTTTTCGATTAGCTTGAAATCTTGCACATAGACACACACTAAACATAATATCTGATCGACTAGAAGTAAGGTAAAGTAACCTTCCAATCATACCCCTATAGTTGGTTTGATCCACTTGTTTCCTAGTTTCATCTGCATCCAATTTACAAATATTACTCATAGAAGTATAAATTTCCTTAATATTATCCGAACCAAAACGTTTTAAAAGATCATTTTTATATTTACTTTGATTAAAAATAATACCATTTTCATTTTGGAAAACATTATATCCATGAAAATATTTGAGTTCACCCATTAAACTCATTTCAAATTAATTTTGCATATTCTTTGAAAAATCAGTACATAAAGAATGTTTAGATGATCCAAAAATAATATCATCAACATAGATTGGACTATTAAAACATCTTTTTTAGTACTTTTAATAAAATGAGTTGGATCAGCAATTCCTTAGTAAAACTTTTTGAGATAAGGAAATTACAAAGTCTATCATACCAAGCTCTTGGAGCTTGTTTTAAACATATAATTCGTTAGAAAGTTTAAAAACTTGATTTGGAAAATGAGGATTAGTAAATCAAGGTTGTTGTTCAACAAAAACATATTCAATTATAAAACCATTTAGAAAATCACTTTTGACATCCATTTGATATAACTTAAAATTTAGATGAGCAGCATAGGCAAGTAGATTTCTAATAGTTTCTAATCTAGCTACAGATGAAAAGGTTTCCTCATAGTATATACCTTCCTCTTGACTATATCCTTGTGAAAATATCCTAGCTTTGTTTCTAACTATGTTTCGAGATTCATCAACTTTGTTTCTAAAAACCCATTTAGTGCCTATTGTCAAAGTGTCCTTGGTTCTATAAACTAATTCCCTGACTTTGATTCTTTCAAATTGATTTAACTTATCTTGCATATCCATTACCCAAAATTCATCATTGATGGAATCATTGACATTTTTATGTTATAACAGTGAAAGAAAGGCTTGATGTTCAACCTGGACTCTTAGAAAAGCTCTAGTCTGTGTTTCACTATCATGATTCTAAACAACAACATCTAAAGGATGATTCTTTAGATTACTAGTTGATATAGTAAAGGTTGGACTAGAAATTTTATGTTCATCTATAAGCTCGGTTTCAAATGAAGTAGATTCTGGAATATGTCCAGAACTGGATATTTTTACAGCAGGTTCATTAGATTTATCATTAAGGTCCAGAACAATCAAATCTTCTAGATTTTCAAGTGAGGTTTTAGGCTCATGTGGATTAGTTTCATCAAACATGATGTGAACAGATTCTTCCACACATTTAGTTCTTTTATTAAAAAAATCTATAGGCTTTTCTAGTTAATGAATAACCAAGAAAAGTTCCTTCATCACTCTTAGAAGAAAACTTGTCACGATTATCCTTTGTATTAAGAATAAAAATATTGCAGCCAAAGACGCTAAAGTAACAGTCTTTATGTTTTCTAGTGTTCCATAACACATATAGGGTCTTTTTAAGAATAGGTATGATCAAGGCTCTATTTATTATATAACAAGCTGAATTCATATTTTCATCCAAAAAATAAATAGGCAGGTTATATTCATTAAGCCTGGTTCAAGCTATTTCCTGAAGGGTTCTATTCCTTCTTTCGACAACACCATTTTGATGAGGTGTTCTTTGAGCAGAAAAGTTGTGACTATAGCCATTGTGTAAGCAATAAGATAAAATCTCTTGATTTTCAAACTCATGGACTAGATCATTTCTCTGAGTTTTAATCTTAAATCCACTAAGATTTTCTACAGATTTGGAGTATTTAACAAAGTATGAACAAGATTCACTTTTGTGATCTAAGAGGTATAACCAAGTATATCTAGAAAAGTCATCTACTAGAACACAGACATAGTTATTCCCATTTAAACTATAGACCCTTGAAGGTATAAACAAGTCCATGTGAACTAACTCGATAGTATGAGAAGTTGAAACATTTTTTTTGACATAAATGAAACTTTATGTTTCTTTCCCATTCGACAGGGATTAAAAAAAATTTCATTTGTGAATTCATGTTTAGGTAGATCTCTAACCAAGTTCTTCCTGGTCAGCATTCTATGTGAGAAGATGTTGCAGTGTCCTAATCTTTTGTGACAAAGTCATGACTCTTTATGAAAATCATTTAAGCATGTAACATTTTTCTTAGCTAAAAAATTTAAATCAACATCATAAACAATTTCATTTCTCAAGGCAGAGAATACTAAAAAAAATTTGAATTATAAACATTATAGGAATCACTTTCAAATTTCACATTAAAACCATCATAACATAATTGAGAAATACTTAATAGGTTATACTTAAGTCCATCACCAAATAAATCTTTACAAATTAAAACTGAATCAGTGTTACCAATCTGGCCTTGGCCGATGATTTTTCCATTAGAATTATCACCAATGGTGACATGACCTCCATCAACCTTTATTAAGCTTTTATTGCATGAAAAATATCCAGACATGTGCCTTGAACATCCACTGTCCAAGTACAATAACTTCTTGTTAGAACTCTTCAAACATGTTTTCTACAAAACAGATTTATATGGAAAAAAGACTTTGGTACCCAGATCTTCTTGGGCCCAGATAGGTTAGTAATCAAAGATTTAGGTACCCAAATTTGTCTTATGGGTCTCATATTATTTACAGAATCAATATATTTTGAAAGATAAACTTTATTTGATCTATAACAATATCAATAACTAGTGGAAGCATACGAATTTCCAGAATTGGAATAAGAAGATTTTTTTTCCAGACTAAGGAATAAATAGAGTTTTAGTGAACTATCTCTGTCTAGGTTAGTATCCCAAACCAGTAGTGTACTTAGGTGAAACATGGTTACTTGACATTTGTGTAAGTGTATCTTTTCATTTTTTGAACTTTTCTAAGTCCTTTCTAAGTTTCTCGTTAGACATTTTCTGTTCTGTATTTTCCATTATCATTTGAGCATTCTTCTCTTTTTCTATATCAATGGTAGATTTAACATTGATAGTGAGAGCATGTTGTTTCTTTAATGACTTATATCTGACCTTAAGTTCATTACATGTTTCTTCCAGAATATTAAAATATTCAAACAATTCAGCCTTAGACATATCTTCATCATTGTCTGAATAACTCTTATTTCTAGAATAATAATCATTCAGCATAGGGGAAACATGTACCTCAGAGGTGTTAGTCATGAAGAACATGTTTTCACAATTCATCTCAGAGTCAGAAATTTCAGATTCACTTGTGTTGTCTTCTAAAGCACTCCATGTATCTTTCATAGATTTCTTGTACATATTGTCCTTATAATCATGTTTCTTTTTGAATTTTAATTTTGGATAGTCAGCTTTGATGTTTCCTTTCCTCTTGCATTCATAGAATACTACATCGGCATCTTTATCATATTGCTTCCAATCCTTCTTCCAGTGACCTTTGTTGTCATACTTTCCTTTGTAATTTGTTTTTTGAAATAATTTCTTTTTCCAGTATAACTTCTTGAATCTCTAGGCTATTTGAGCCATCTCAACATCACTATCAGAGTTTGAATCGTCACTGTTTGAACATTCATTAGGTACATGTATTTTCTCCTTGTCTTTGCTCTTAGAATCAGCAGACTTGAAAGCCACAGATTTTCAATTGGGTTCTTCATCATCCTCCTTGTTTTCCTTAAGTTCTTCCTCATACATCATAAGTTTACCTATTAATTCCTTAACAGGGAGTGTGTTGATGTCACATGATTCTCTAATGGAAACAGATGATCCCCTCAATCTTTCTGGTATGCATATTAAGATTATCATGATTTGTTCCTTGGCTAGAACAGCATTACCAAGTGAACTCATTGTATTGACATTCTCATTGAACCTGAGATACATGTCATAAATAGGTTCATCAGTCTTCATTTTAAAATTATCATATTTAATAGTATAAGTATTCAATATCATTTCTTTAACATTGGTTGTTCCTTCATGAGAAACAACCAAAGTATCCCAAATTTCATAAGCAGTTTTGCAAGAGGAAATTATATTAAACACTTTATATCCTAAAGCACAGTACAGGGCATTCATAACTTTAGAATTATTATTGTAAGCAGTCTTTTTTAGGTTCATCCCAAGTAGTTCTTTCAGTTTCTGTAATTTTATATTGTGACTCTATAGGAGTCCAGATATCAAAAACCATACTCTCTAAATGTATTTTCATCTTATGTTTCCACTGGGCATAATCGGTACCATTAAATAAAGGTGGCCGGTTAGTAGCAGCACCTTCTAGTCTATTTTCCATATCTAGATTTTAGAAAAGATATTTAAGGAGATAAAAGTTAGAAATAACCGAAATTTAAGATCTTTAAATATGAAACTAAAATCAAAGTTGAAAAAACAGAGTGTTTTGAAAACTTGTTAAACAAAAAAATAACTCATCTAATGCCAAAAGATTGTCAGAGTGGATGCTCAGGAGGGGGGGGTGAATTGAGTTCCAATAAAATTTTTGGTAAAAAATATTTCTGTTAAAATCCCCCAATTTAAAAACAAAGTTAAACTATATTGAATCTATATAGAGTGTAAATGTTCAATATGTTTCTCAAAGATTGATTAGGTCTCAGTTGACTTAATCTGATGATTAAATGAACTTTTGAAACTAACTTACTAGTTTAAAATAAGTAAAAACACTTTCTAATTTAACTATTAAAGTAGCTTTAAAATATTTTTGTCTTTCAATGTAATAGAAAAAGAATATGAAACATATATAGTATACATATGACATTAAACAAAAATGTACAGCAAAGGTAACCAATAGATTCAGTCTGAAGCTGATACTTTGTCCTCTCAACAATTTATATAAATTGATCCACACCCTAGAACATGGGTAAAAAATAGTACAATACTATCCAGGTCCAAAGACCTCTACCACAGTTCTTCGTGGAAAAAACAAAGAAAACAACACACAGGTTGTCCATGTGTTACTCGACCTCTACCACTATCCATAGTGGGAAATAAAGAGTTAAGGAGTTTGAGTGAGGATTTATGAATCCTCCAGTTTATCTCAGGAGACAGTGTGTGTATAAAATAAATAGGTACACACACTGCATGAAATGTAAATAAGGAATCACTAAAGAAAGTGAGGAAGAGTTTTGAAAATCATTATTGATTGGAAGTGCAACTCTGGACTCGTTTGATTTTTCAGATAAGCTTCTGAGTCCTTCTCTGGTTTTTGTTCTCAAAAACAGGGTGTTGTTTTCTTCCTTGGTTTCAGGTTCATCTTAGCAGCCTGAGTTTATGAATTGTTTGTTTTAGTTCTTCACTCAAGGTGCAGATTGTGTTCTCTTTGAAAATGAGTAGCTTTGTGTATATCTTGTCTTATTCCTGTATGAATATTTTATGCACTCTTCGTTTTTATTGCTTGTTGCTTGATGCTTTCTCGTTACACACTCTTTGTTAATCTAATTGAAATGAAACCACCACACTTTTAGCTAGGTATTTATATTACCTATTTATAGAATTTAGCTCTGGCAAATGGGAATGATTGCCTTTTGCATGGGTACTAGGTACAGTTCCCTGACATGGCAACAGAGATCATTAAATAACATTAACTGCATTAAAAACATCAAATGTAAGCGTTAGCTTAATAAATAAATAGTATTTATAGTATAGAGTTTGACTGGTTGGTCAATCACTAGTAGACATCTGTTGGTAAACGTGTATGGTGGAATTTGTTTAGCAGTACTTCTATCGGTAACTCTTTGAACTTGCATCGACAGCTTTATGGTAACGATATCTCTATGTATCAGTAACTCCTATCAGTAGACTTAGTCTATCAGTAGCTCAACGTATCAGTGACTCTCTACTTGAATCGGTAGATTAGTATCTCCTTGAATCGGTAGATTAATGCACTTGTATCAGTATCTATATATATCAATGACTTCATTCTATCAATTTCACTTAATTTATCAGTAGCTATTGGGCTATCGGCAGCTCGATGTATTGGTTGACTTACTGTTATCGGAGAACATCTATCGGTAACTGTCTGTGAACTGGTTCTATCAGTAGAATTCTTCATATCGGTAGCTCTGTACGCATCAACAATCATGTGTATACTAGAAGACTCAAGCATACCGGTATGTCTGTTCTATTGGTAGCTCTATTCATATTAGTGACCTTAGTGTATCGGTGACTCTGTCTATCGGTAGACTTAGTCTATCAGTATAATGAGTACTGGTAGCTCTTTATTAGTAGCTATACGTAGATCAACAACTTTACACTTATTTGTTTTATAAAAAACACATCCGATTAGGTTAGAATTACTTCATAATTTATATTAACATAGAAAAACATTGATTAACATATTTCAGACACTATTTTAATATTATTATCATCTTGATAAAAATAAATTTGGATTACCAAAATAGGTGAGGTCAACACCTACAAATCATAAAAGGATATACTGGGTTCCCTAACACATATAATGGGTGTCTTGTATTGTAAAAAATTTAACCACTAGGGGAACAATAAAAATTAGATGACCATATGAACCATTTATGAGGGTCTATTAAAAATCCTAGAGATTTTAAAGCATTCACCAAATGACATATACAAGGACTACTACCCAAGAAATCATGGGATCCACATGAAGGGATATGAGAAATAGAAATGAGAGACCATATAGTGGACCAGAACTCTCCACTCCATTACATTGTGAAAATCATATTTTTAAGTGTTTTGGGAGGTCATGATGTCTCATTTTTGGAGTAATACATAATTTCAAATATCCAATAGCAAATCATCCGAACAGTGAGTTTTGATAGTTGGTTACAACTGACGGTTAGAGTAGAAGGTTAAAACAGTAGGTCACAATTGTGTGTCATGTTGCGATGGAAGGTTTTGATTGAAGGACGTAACTATAGGTCATTGGGGTTTTTTTGTGATAGTGAGTTGTAGAATTTTGTTATTTATAGTAGTTTGTCAAATTTTTAGGTTTCGAATAATTTTTCCAGATTTTATCTTTTGATTTTTCCATTGATGTTAAATGAGTTTTATACCATGTTAGTGATGTCTAGAATCCATTTCAATAGAAATGGATCATATCTCTAAATTAATAAGTGTACAGTTGTTTATTTAGTCAAATCATGTACTCTTTATTAGATTCAACATTAAGGAAATATTAAATTCTTATCTTAATAATGAAACTATTTACGATCTTCCAATATCCATACTACTATTCATACTTGTCCCCCCAGTAATCACTTGCTAAGAGGCACATTGAACATTTCTTCTACAAGGATTCATTCCATTTTTTACACCAGTTCCTTATGTTTTCCATAGAGATTCCTAATGCATCTACACCCCTATCTTTGAGTTATCTTGATTTTATGACCACCAATTCTTCCAAGAGGGATTCCTATTTTCATTCTTATTTTTGTGTAATGATTCCTGGTTAAATAAATTTCTTTATCTGAAGATAGATAAACCCAATTCAATAAATGTATTCAAATCAGTTTAAAAATCAATATATCGGTGCTTGAGATAGTGATGAGTTATAATAATGCTTTACTAATATTTTTATCAATGTTTTAAATTGTATGTTATATACACCTATGGAAAATATTGGTTGATTGGGGATTTTTATCACACAAGATATATATTGAATACATGTAGTTTTTTTAATTGAAATCATTTATTTGAATAATTGTAAACAACAGATATCTAGCTAAAAATGGATTCCCAGAGATCATAATGTTTATAGGCTAACCCCTAAGCAAATAGAAATTAAAAAATGGATTACCGTGAAGAATGTTGCATGTATTGGTTGGATAGGGTGTTAAACATATAGAAATTTGAATGTGGTTAATTTACTAGGGTTATTATTACTCTGTGTGACTTTTGTTGCCTGACTTGTTGTGTGTCGTGCCTAGTAGTTTCCCAAAATTCAGATCTGTTGAAAAAATTATTTATTTAATAATTAATGGATGTTGTTTAATTGAAATTTCATGGGGTATGATTTTAATTTTTGGTTGGTTATGTGTTCATGAATATATTGATATCTGAAAAAGGATGTTTTTGTGAGTTGGTTGTTGGTTGATAATCAATAGGATGGGATTAAGTGTTTTGTATCATATTTTTTTTTATTTTATTTTCCTTATTATTTCTATATGCACCTAAACCTAGATGAGAATTATGTGCCAAAAATATCCAATGTCACGAGGGAGTGTGTATTTTTTAAAACATCCTGGTGGAAGGAAGGATGGATGGATACCCACATTTCCCTAGTCCCTCTTCCAGATTGTGATATCCCATTATTCATTAGGTATGTTTTGATTTGTGGGGTCTTGGTGTGTGCAATAAAGCTATATTTTTTCCAGGTGTTTTTGGGATAAGTTGGTTTTTTCTTCCCAAGGTGTCTTTGGGATAAGGTGTGGATTGTGGACAAGGTGTATATGGGTGGGATTTGATGTGGTTGTTATGCAAATATGTGTTGGTTCGAGATGTGATGAGCTTCATTTTCCAATGTCACGGGTCTAGCTGTGAGGACCAGGTGTGTGTGGGTGGGTTTTGGAGTGGTGTGTACAGAGGATGTGGGAGAACCATAACATTTGTCGTTAGGGTGTGAGAAATGATAATATGTAGGAAATTGGTGTGAGGTACACCATCATCGATGTTCAAACAAAATTAATTTACATTACATCCATTATTTGGTGAATTGTCCATGGTGAGGTGGGGATGTTCATTATTCTATGTTTGGTGTGATTGGTTTTGATGATTTCTTACAGGATCAATTGTATACTTCTCTCACTTATGAATGATATACATTGGTTTTAATAATAATTATACATTTATAATCACCCTTCTTATATAAAATATTTCAGGGATTTAAGAAGATTGTATTTTCCATTATGGTCTTCACAAGATCAGATGTTGTTCATGATTATTTTTTGGATACTTCGTTTTACATTGCGTAATTGAAGTATATTTTTATTATATTTTTAGCATATTTGTTTTAAAAATGCATGTGGGATGGTTTTTTATTTATTTTACATATATTATTTCATGGATTTATTTTGGGATGAACTATCTTATCTTCATATCCTTTTTCATATAAATGGTAATCGATCCTAGAATGTGAGACTTTTCCCCATTGGTTCTATTCACCACCCCATGGCCAACTAGAGGCATGTCTTAGGGGCTAATAATCCATCCACCTTATTTTCTAACTCAGGAGGGGAATCACTAGATGTTGGGGTCATGTAATAATTATAAAAGATGTGATGGTTGAGCAATAAGATAAATTTTTGAGGTAGGTAAAATTAGGATTTCATGGGTTTGTTTGGAAAGAGAGCCAGGTGAACACAGTTTGTGACATAGGATATGAAAGACTAGCTTCGACGTAGGATTTTTGTTTCCACTTGATCTGATGGATGGACTATACCAATTGACCATGAGATTCCATACCATTTTAGGGAAGAGATCCCACTAAAGGAATAATTATCAAAATTACATGTGTTTTTGTATACATAGGGAGAGTTTTTGGTCGTTTAAGATAAATAGGATGTAAATAAGGAATTGAATTTAATATTAAATATAATTGATTGTAACATATAATTAGGAATTTTGTGTTTACTTTTTCCATCCATGGAATGCAGTCATCGTCCACATGTGGACCAAACAGTTTCGGCTCAGTAGGATGACATGGTTGATTGGAGGAGGGTTGATCTAGTTGAAGAGGATTACATGTGGTGGATAGCATTACATTCCTTCTAGGCGAAGACCATTAGAATGCCTGAGGGAAGTGTTTCAGACATAGAGTTGGAGAGATGGCTCTTGGAGCCTAAGATAAAGTTTATTTATCATGGACCGATGAAATATTAGGTCCCTTTGATGGCCAATAAGATGCTATAATCCACACATCAGTGGTGTATGCTATTGTTTGGGGATTCAAGAGAGGAAGAAGTGCCTTACGTTTAATTCTGGAAGGTATTCAAATAGGGGTTCCTTTTGATGAATATTGAGAATGATAATACGTAAGAGCTACTCTCCATCCAATAGGGGAGTATGTCATTGTGGGAAGATGTGATAATGTTCAAGGACCATCTTATAATTTATCAAGATCACTTTCAGAATGAAGAGTGTCATGCGAGACAGCCTGAGGAAGCCCTCTAACCTTCTTATCCAATATGTTGTTAATTCTTTTATGTTTCCAACATATATGGAGCTATATAAGAAGGAGTATGTGATTGTTATGATGAACTAATTAGGAGGGTTACCAAAAGAGGTGAGATAATAGATTTATTCAAGAGGGAATGCTATTAATATATGATCTTAGGCACTATGACCTTTGAGGTTCAATTTCTAGGGAGGTAACCTCAGTAGTTTGACTTCTATCCTACCATTACTAGAGGTTTCGTTTCCTCTCCTTTGTTATTATGTATAAAATTTTACATTGTTGTGGTACATGGAAATACACCAAAATATGTCCTATTTGATTCTCGAAATTAGAATGGTGGAGGTGGATATTTATAGTTACAATTTTAGAAGTAGTTTCCAGTCAGTCTGTTCGATCAGTAGGGACATCATGATTTTTTTTGTGATGAAGGAAGATGTTGACGGTTGGGGTCAACATAAGGGTGTTCCTTAGGTTCCTCAAATCATTCATTTTTATTGAGGTGATCATCAGTATAGGGTTAAAGGAGCTCGTAATGGTCAGTTTCATGCAATAGAGGAAGGGGTTTTGAAAAGATCATAGATCGTTAGAGGAATTATAATCAATTTTCGAAACATTTCCTATGAATTTGTTTATTAAGGATCGTTACACACCTCTGCTTAGAAAACTACATCCTATTATCTTGGTAGATAAATATAGAATATTCTCGTTCTCCTAAAGTTACCTTTGCTGGTCAAAGGTTGGAATAGATTTTAAATGTGTTCTGGAATGTAGAATTGTGATGGGACCACATCAGTCACCTGGGGATATTTTCTTGCTATAATTAAAGGCATTAAATGTAATTATCATCGTCAACTGGTTGTATTTTCTCCATTCATTAATCAAATACTTCCGGTGGAGAGTCATTTTTTCATGTATGCATGTTAAGTTTGTATTATTCGTTAGTGAGGGGAGTGGTCAAATGGGTAGTCTATGTGTGGATCCTCTTTAATATTAGTTGTCTTATACATCAGTAGAATTAGTGGAAACTAAAATCTCTATGGTTTTAGGGGTGTTTGTGGATGTTTTTCTGGTATTGTTTGTGACTCTTCCCACTCAACATGGCATTTTGTTTAGTAGATACCTGTAGCCAAGTGCTTCTCTGATTTCGATGGATCCTTTTTAGATGGAACCTTCTATGTTTTTGGAGTTGATGATTTAGATAGAAGAAATGATGTAAAATGATTTTATTAGACTGAGTGTGTAACTGTGGGGTGCTCCAGTCTTGTTTTAAAAAAATGAAAATGGCGGACTGAGGTTTTGCATAAACTACTAGAGGTTAAATAAAGTGATTGTCAAGGACCATTACCATATCCCAAGAATATAAAATCTATTCTCCCAGTTGAGAGTGTGAGTTGATTTTATAATATTGATATGTGGTATGAATATCACATGTTTGGGGTTGAGGGTGATATCAAGAGGATATATTTCAGATCCCGGTATGGGGAATCTGAGTTCATGTTCATGACTTTCCGTGTTATGAAAACACCAAATATATCTGTGGATCTCTTGAACTCCATAAATGAGTTCTGAGATCAGTAATTCATAATATTCATAGTTCATATCATGATTTACACAGTGTTCTAGGATGGTCAATCTATGAATATCAGAACCATACAACATGTTCTTTGAGGCCACTATCTCTAAAAAATGCTATCCATCTACATGTTCAAGACATGAGAGGTGCACTTCCTTGTATTGCGTGGTCTCAAAATGGTGTGTATGTTGTCTCATAAATTTTTAAAGATTGTGTTTCTTGGGAACCACCCAATAAAGTTGAAATTGATTATAGTTTTCTTGGTCATACATTTTATTACTGGAGATTATAACTTGATTTCTGTCTAGTTGAAGCTCTATTGAAAACGTTGAACTAGAATGACTTGGATTCTATATGGAGAGAGTAGTTCCATGCCGCATTCCTCTATCTAAATTTGATGTTGATTAGTGATCCATTAATCGATTTTCAAGAGGCATGTGTGATGTTCATAGTGGTTTGTGATGCTTCTTATCTGGTCTTGGGTTGAGTCTTGATGAATCCGTGAGCAGTGATCTATTATTCGTCTAAGAAGTTATGTCTGCAGGAATGTAACTATGATTCCCATGATATTGATCTATATGAAGTGGATATTTTTTTATGCTTTTGAGAAATTACCTCATTAGGGAGTGATTTTTGTACTTCACAGGTCACTTGATTTTGAGGTATATCTTTTCCATGTGAGATATAAAGTATCAACAATAGTGGTGGATGGTGCTTCTTCTGGACTATGATTTAAAGATATCCTACACCTTAGAAAAGGAGAAATTCCATTACAAATGCTTTTGTATAATGTCGTAGAAGTGGATTGCTCTAGAATCTATAGACACGTGAAGCACAATAGAGTAGTTAGTATCTTTTCACATAGATGCAGTAATAGACAGTCATAGAGGATGTTTTTTAAGATGCTAGTAGAGTCATACCTAATAATGTATATTCAATAGTGTCAATGGGGAGACTAAGAGGAAGAGTTGAAGAAAAAATTCATTGTCCATGATTATGATATGTAATGATGGTTGGGGGATGGAATGACATGAATGTTGTTTACATAAAGTTGATTATTTTCATAGTGATTCCCAAGAAAGACCTCTGCGAGTTTCATAGTTCAACCATGGCACTACATCCAAGGATTTATAAGATTTACCATTAAATGATGATGTAGTTATCGTGCCCCTAGATGAAGAGAGATGTAGCAGAGTTTGTTGTGAAGTGCATACTATTGTATAATTTAAATGATGTGAACCATGTTCCTAGTGGTTTGTTACAACACATTGATTTTTCTCAGTGAATGTAGGATGACATCTAGACGGATTTTTTCATAGGATACCCATGGATCTTCAAGGCTACGATTCAACATGGGTATAATTGAATTGGTTGAATAAATTGAATCACTTCACAGTTATTATGGACTCTGGTGTCGTGGATTCCATTTCTAAGTGGTATATGGATAATGTAGTACAATTTCATAGAGTTCCAAGATACAATTAATTAGATCGGAATACACGGTTTACCACACGAGTATAGAGGGGATTAAAACATTCTTTTAGTACTTCATTACACCTCAATGTTTATTTATGGAAATAGATAAATGGGAATATAGAACAAGCATCTATACATTGTAGAATATATTTCGAGCATGCATCGTAAACTTTTATGCATTTTGGTTACAACATATTCCCCTGTTAGAGTTTACATATAATAATTTCTATCAGCCCACTATGTTCACGTATTTATTTTGAACTGTTCTAGGATAGATAGTGTCATTGACCATTGTGCTGGATAGAGTTTGGGAAGATAGTTGTTCTCTATCTTGATGTTATTATAAGAACAATCATGTAGGATGGGCTTGTTTGTGTGAGGATAAAGGTTGTGTAGGACCAAAAAAAAGACATATGTTGATCATATAGAGTGTCTCATGGAGTTAAAGGTTGGAGACCACATATTCTGGAAGTATTCTCCTTGATGTGGGATGCAGATGCATGGAAGTGGAACCAATAATTTCCACTTATTCATTATACCCTTTTAATTGTTGGGATGAGTTAGAAAATTTAAATAACCTTTGGTGATTCCACCGCAGTTGGAGTGGATCTATGACATCTTCCATATCTCTAAACATCATCAGTATATTCACAATAACTCCCATGTCATAGAATTGGGATATTTGAATATAAAATATGATGCAATATACGTGTATGGACCGATAGAGATCCAAGAATATTAAGTGAAGGTGTTTTATGGACCAATAATTTCATAGTTGATGTGGGAAATGGGGGTCATTATCTTAGTTTTTCATTTCTATAAAAAGAAGGGAATATTTTAGATGGAGGGGGTCAGGAAATAGACATGTACCTCTAAGAATGTTTCAAATAAGTATATAATCTAATGAAACATATGAGAAAAAATTCATGGAAGATAGAACACTAGAAAAATAAAATCTACATCTATTTTTATCAAAACATGATTAAAATTCATAATGACTCATTCATATCATAGATATTACTAAAAGAACATATAGTGAAAAAATATCACAAACTATATAATTATTTTTTACCAAAATATTTAATCAATTACTACATGCATGAATCATAATTAAAAAATCTATAATCTTCAAGGAATATACAATCTCTACTATTCCCAAGGTAAAATAATAGTGGTTTTATTGGGACACTATAATGTCATTGATGTCATCCAAATTATTATCTTTTCAAATAATCAAACTAAATCTTAAAAATGAAATATATTCCATGATATAAAAAATATTTAAATATTAATATTAATTTATTTATTAGGAGTACTAAAAAAATAATATGTTAAGGGGTCAGTATAATAACTCAAAAGTACACAAAAATATTGAAACAAAATCATATTAGTACAATAACTCACATAAAAAATCCATACACGTGTATTCATAGAAAACACCACTTATTACTCATTCATTCCAATAATAAATACTTATGAATGAAGAGATAAAATATTGAAAATCTCATACAGAATAAATTCCAACTATGTTGTGAAATAATATGGTAAATTTTGAATATATTTTTGATGGTTATAATGAAACTGATAACAAAAAAAAATACATAGAGAACGGTGATGATATTTTCCGACATTTAGATTCACATTAGAATGTTTCACCATGGATTCCACTATTAATGATGAAAAAAATTCTAGTATTAAGGTGAATGGTAAAGAAGGTTTATATAAGCTGCCAACCATAAATTTTACACAATATCGAGAAAAGTCTTGAATTCACATTGAGGTTCTTTTTAAGATTTCAGTTTTAACAAATTTAGAAATAACTCATACAAAACAAAATCATATTAATAAGAATCATATAATTAAAAAATTATCTATTTATTCAATAAATCAATAATAATAAAATACAATCGTGGTTTTTTTTAATGTTAAATCATAACTTTACGTTGATCCCATCCGTGACTATATTCTTAATTAAAACATTTTAAATAAATTTCAATACATGGGATGAGAATACAAAGCTCAATAAGGTATACATAAAGAATAAAAACTATCATCCTTTCAAGAACATGAAACCAATGTAAAATTTTCACATTTATGAGAAGTAAATTACTCTTCACAAAATATATGTTCATTTCATACATTTTATTATAATCAACAGATTATCATAAAACTCATAGAACATAACATATAACATTAAAAGGAAATATGGGATATAATAATTCATAAATGGAAGAACCATACAATCGGAATCCAAACATTTAACTAAATAAAATAGCCATACATGTGACTTTCATACCCAATTAATTGGAGGATATAACATAACCACCCATACATGGTTTATCAAAGAACCACCCATTATTGGTTTGTCAAGTAACATCCCTTCTTTGGTTTATCACATAACCACGATTCAAATTTACATGTACCATTATAAAATCCTAATACATAAAACATTTCATTTTTAAAAAATTATCTCAAAAAATTTAATTTGAAAGTACAAGAAATCATTTTACAATATTGAAAAATTAAATCCATTTCTGAAACCGTTTAAAAAATTTAATAATTAGGCTTTCTTATCAATGTGTCACATAATAATCTCAAACATTTGAATGAAGTTGAAATTTTAAAACATTAATTTATATGTAAATAAATTCATAAAAACCAATTTTTAATCATAGAAAATAAATATATGTTTTTAGAAGAATAAATCATTAAAACATTTAAAAGGAAGTATTATTTGAAGTGTACCATACCTTTAGATATTCATTTAAATTAAAATAAAAAAGGAATAATAATTAAAAAAATTCAAATGTCATAATAATATAATAAATCATGATATAACTTGTAAAAATTGATTTATATTGACATTATATTATAATAAAGCTAAATGAGATCAATATATACCATAATGAAAGGAGTTTGAGATGAAGTTCCTTAAAAAGTCAATATTTGAATATTTAGTATAATTAAATAAATTAATAATGTTTGAAAACACACCCAAGATAATTGAATATTAAATTTAAAACAATCCTATGGATTTTACACATATTCATTGAAAAAACCCAATTAAAAGGACTTTTAACTCAATGAATGGATTTTCAGTTAAGAATCCCCTTACGAAGATCATTTTGTTTATAAAATATTTAAATTATGTATATTAAATATAAATAAATATAAAAAATGTATAAATACTTGATAGGATATAAAATGAAATTTGTAAAATAATCATTTTATGACATTATAAAGAAGTAGAAGAATAACCCAATTAATGGAAATTGGTTTGTGAAGTTCCCTTATCTCGAGCCTCACTCATCGTGTACATTCATTATATTCTAAAAAAAATATTTGGATTGTTTATAAATTAATTATAATCTATTTAATATTAATTATTTCTTTTATATCATTTATTACACTGTTATAATAATTACATATTTATTTATGTTCGTATATGATGTGTTGTTGATATTCGGTACATGAGTCGAAATTGAACTTTCTTTATGTAAATTTTCCATGTTGTAAAAAGTAAATCATCTTTAGACTATTATTAATTATTTAAATATAATATATAAATTTTATAAAAGTTTTTATAATATCACTAATATTTGAATATAAGAAATGAAATACACCATTAATGAAGATGGTATGTCATATGTAAGGAAGAACACTACTTCCATTTCATTGTCATATTACTAGAATAAAAAAATTTTGTAAATTCTAATACCATTGTTATATTAATACCATTTATGTATAATATTTCTAATAAAATAATCCTTAATGCATTATATTATAATAGGAAAGTGTCACAACACATTAAGGGGGCAGTAGTCTACACATCCTCAAATTAAATTATCGTATTTACAAAACATGGAAAGCATTAATATATGTTATAAATAAAATATAAATAAGAATATAGGAAATAAAAATAATATATATATATATATATAATTTAAAAATATTTTCCATCAAATATCAACCATGTGAGGTTGTATGGGGAAATTGAATAGTCATTGTTTCGTGAGGCAGTAGTTCTACATACAAAATTACAATATGTTTGTAATCTATTAAATAGAGGTGTGTGTATGTTTAGGTTAAAAAATACCAAAAAAAGAATATTATATTTCAGATACTATACTATTTATATAATCATTAAATAATTATATTATTGGGAGTATAGAATGGAAGAGAAACTAAAAAGATTAAGATAAGGTGTTTCCTCTTAATCATTGGTTTATAAAAAACTGTTTTCATGGTGGGATTTATGCCATATGTGAGGATCTAGGATGAGGGTGTGGTTTTGTGGGATATTTTTGTATATATATTATCTGAAGGAAAGGATTTTGGAAATGTGAATAAAAGAAAAGGGGAACTTCCCTTTTATATGAGAGATGATGGTCATTTCAGGGAAGTCATAAAATATTATTTTAAAATAAATTGGTTTTATGTTTACAATGGTCAAGAACATATTATTTTAAAATATAATACGATTTTGGGTCTTATCTGTGTTATCCGATTAATATTATACGTATTTTAGATATTTTTTAATCCGTATATTTTTTACCCTATATTTAATTCTTTTTAATCATACATTGATAACTTTTTATTTACACTTTCTGTATTAATTTTATTATCCTAACATGTAAAATGGCCAAAAAAGATAAATTTATCAAATAATAGGACATATAATTAGAAATCGGTAAAATTTAAAATTTTTATAAATTTTATGACATTAAATAAACTATAATATATTTTATGTTATAAAATATTTTAATTTTTACAGTATTCATTTTATTAACATTAAAAAAACCAAAACATAAATATAACTTCAAACCAAATAATTTAATAGTCTTATAACATGTAATATTTACCTAGAATAATAATTAATGACATCTATTTTTTTAAATTATTTATTTTAAAATTTATACTATAATTTATTTAAAAAATCTATTAATAAAATATTTAATAAATCACTATTGTGTCAATAGTTATGGTCACTATATATTCATTAAAAGCTCAAAATAATTTCTAATTATGTAGATAATTTCATTATATTTTCAAATACTATTTATGATCGATGCTTCATAAATTTAAAACTACATTAATATTATTATACTTATAAGTGATATTAGAGTGACATGTTGTCACTTTCATTTTTATTCATAATATATACACCACATTCATGGGAAATTTCCATTAAATGAATTAATTTCAAACAATAGATGATAAAAGACAAAAATTATTCATTCGAATATATTTTGGAATCATTAGTGTTATTTTATTATATTTATCATATTTTTTGTTACCCATGTTTACCCAATTTACATTTAACAATGGTAAATTAATGTTATATCAGTTACCATTCATAATGTCTAAAAAAATTAAAAGTAACCTAGTCACATAATTTGGATTAACTAATTCCAAATAGAAGAATCCATTTTACAGAATTCAAAACACATAAATTTAATTAATTAATTTAAAATTAATTCATGATATCAATGAGAGATAATGTGGTTTTGTAAATGTTTAACCCATCATAATATTCCTCTATGTTTAGATCTAATTTCAGTGTAAAATTAAATCCAATTAAAAAAATTGGATTAAATGTTGAAACTATAAACCAATTACACATTGAAACTAAGTAATAAGAAAATATAACTATATAAAAATATTGGAAGAAAGGGTAGCTTTGAACTAAAATTCAGTATGATTCAAAATTCATTAAAATATGAAATCAATCAGAAAAATAAAACAATTTAGACTAATGTAAATATTTATGTCACTATTCCAAAGAAGTATTGTATTTTTTCAAATCACACTTATAATAGTATCAAAAACTAGATTTAAAATGGGTTCTCTATAAAAATAAAGTTAAAATTCCTTTTTTGTAAATTACTTCTTTTATTCTTAAAATTGAATTTGTTCTTATATCATATCTTAGAAAAATATAATATGAAATTTTAAAAATAAATTGAATTATAAAATATATATTTCATTAATAAAATCTATTAAAAGTGATTTTATTATATAATAACCTCGTATATTTGGATTTAAATGCATTTTCATAATTACATTTCAATTTAATTAAAAATGGTTTAATTTTAATTTATAAATAAGTGATCAGAAAATAATTATTTAAATATATGTGTAGAAAATATTTTCCTAAATCAATTAATAATATTTATTACCTATATTTTAGCATCTATTTTATAAGGTGACATAATAATAATTATGTTTGTTGTGGTGTATTATGTACGCTATAGAACATATTGACTCATTTTAAAAACTCAGGATGTCACTTTCTCCCACACTTGTGGAAATTGAGACCACATAATTTGAATTTTTGTTTAGTAACTATGGTATGACTCTTCAAAATACTATTATTTCATTACCACATTAGAAAAAGGATTAGTAAATATACCACATTAAAAATTTAATAAAAGTATAAGGGTTATCCAAGATAACACATATTAAGATTCCATTAAGGGAAACATGGATATAGAAAAAAAATAACTATTTTGTTTTAATGGAGAAATGTAGAAAATATGATCTAGATAATGTTAAAAATCATAAAACCACAAACTTGTAATGGGTTAAGTGATCTTTTTATTTCGCAGCAGGAAAGGGAAAAAGAAATTCTTTCTGTTTTATTATAATTTATATATTGTTGTGGAATTATTTTACTACATATAATAAGAACATATGGAGATATATGTACATGACATGTGATGTTTCATCCATTAATAAAATTCCACCAAAAACTCATCTTTTTCTCTAATCAATGAGTATTTAAGATGACATGGTCAAATGAGAAGAAATAGAATCGTCTTCTATAAAACCAAGTAAATAAGAAAAGACGATCTATATGTTTTCTCAGTCATTAGATGTTAAATAGTAAAATTTATTACTAGATCTGATTATTCCAACAAAAATAATAATACTTTATAAGGATAAAAACTACTTTTTGTCCTCAAAATACAATAGTAAAAACAATGTTCTATGTAGAACATTCACCAAAACAAATTTCATTAAAATTCTAATAAATAATCCATCTATGATTGAATTCCATAACTCATAAAGATTTGATAACAAATTTTGCACGATATATTCCAACATTAATCTCTAAATAACATTAACGAAAAAAATTATATTACATGATCAAATAATTCTCACAAAAATAGTAATCCATTATAAGTATAAGTACTAATTTTAGTCTCCAAAAATCAATTGTAATACCAATGTTCTTTATGGACCATTCAACAAACAAATGTTATTATAATTCCACAAAATAATCCATTTATGATTGAAAACCAAAACACAAAAGGATTTGATCACATATTTTACCAGATAAATTCTATCATTTAACTCTAAATGACATTAGACATTCTTAATGTATCATACCCAAATGTAATATTTATAATAACATTTTTCTATGACAGGTTTATCACTTTAAATAAATATCCTAATTCCCATTAGTCCCCAATATTAATTATAGATTATTCCTAAATAAAATTCATCTTTTAAATTTTTTTAAATTCTAATATTATTAAACTTAACATAATTATATTTTATTCCTAAAATAGTGAATTTCTTCTAATATAAAATTAATAACCTACTCACCCATCCATTTTCCAATCCAGTTGTTATCAATTCCTTAAAATATAAGTCTACCAAATAATCTTATTGATAATCCATAAAATCATTTAACAATAAATAATATGATATATGAACCATGCAAATCACATAGTCCATTGGTACTTGATACATCATTTTCACTCTTCAGTTGTGGGTTCAATCGCTATGAATTTTCTAGATGCAACAAATTTTCACCCATCCAGGGGGTTTTCCTTTGTCTAAAACAATTTAATTTATGTAATATTCCAATAATATTATAAAGAACTCAAAAATAACAATAACATGTTTCATACATGAATGTTTATTTCATACCTCACATTTTTCATAGAAAATACTAGTAACCAATATGTGTATTCTAAGGTGAATGTCTCCCAGGATACTATTAGTCAAAATAATAATTTAGATCATAGAGAGAGAAAAGGGGGTTTCTATGAAATTATACTTATGATAACCCTTAAAATTATAAACCCATGATGATATACCTATCTGTTATGACCAAAAATAATCTATATTTATATGTAAACCAACCTCTAATTCCAAATATATGAACTCATCCATAAAAATTACTTTATCTATACATATGTCAAGAATTCACCTTGAGGATATTTTCAGATTAGGATATGTATAGAATTAGGCCATAAACCATTCAAAACATAACTATATAGATACAATGAGTACACTTCCAATAGTATCCATATAATTAATAAATATAATACATTTAAAAAGGAACATGGATTCATTTCTGGTATAATCAAAACATTTCTATGATCCCATCAATTATAATATTCTTTATTAATGTCAGCGAAAAACATTTCAAAACATGGGATGAACAAAAAAATCATAGTAATGAGAACAAAAATAATGAAAATCATTATCCTTGCTATAACATGGAATCCATAAACTTTTTATCATAATTTAAAACTTTTCACCTTTATGAAGTAGTAAGATACACATCATTAGATATAAGTTCATTACTTTCCTTTTTTTGTAATCAAATGATTACACTAAAACACATAGAATGTAATTGATAATATATAACGGTAACCTGGGACATAATTATACCAAAATAGAATAAACATACCATCAACATCCACACAAATAACTAGTTGTATTATCTATAAGGCTGAGTAAAATTCCCAATGCATTTGAGGTTATAATGTAACCTCATGTCCTTTTTTTATCACAGAACCACCCATCTTTGGTTAATCACCCAATAACCAGTCATTTTTTACCACATAACCACCCATAAATTTTCCATGTACCATTATATAATCATAAAAATTAAAATATTGAGGTTTCATCAATTCACTTATAAAATTTAATTTCAAATTACATGATGTCTTACCAAGATATTGAAATATTCAATTCAAATCCAAAAAAATTTCAAACCTTTAAAGAAGTAACTTTTGAATCAATGTTTCACATTCCACATTAAAATTTTTGAATGAAATTGAAATATTAAAATAGTAATATCCAAATAAATTAATTTATTAAAACCATTTTGTAAACCTGGACCTAAAGTAGATTTATTTTGAATAATAAATCATTAAAACATTTAAAAGAATGTTTTAGATAAAGCCTCACTTTCCACTAGAGAAAAAAAGAAAAAAAATTATTATGTAATAATATTAAATAAAACATTAATTATAATGAGAATATATTAATTCAAAAAACAATGTGTAATAATGTTTGTATATACACCTTATAATATAATAATGGTGCATAACATCAAGGTATGACTCAAGAAAAATAGATTGAGATGAAGTACCGTACAAGAATAAAATCATTATATTAATGGTAAATCAGGGAAATAATTATGTGTGAAAAATAAAATCAATATATGTGGACATTCAGTTTATAAAATCATAGGTCATTCACACATATTATTTGAAAAACAAATCCAATGACATAGATATTTTACTCTATGAATAAAATTTGAGTTAATATTGCCCATACAATAAATATTTTGTTAATAAAATAGATAGATTTTGTGTATTCAATATAAATCCTCATAAGTAATGTATAAAGACAAAATATTATCTGAAATGTTATTTCTATAATAATCATAGTATGACATAATCATGATATAAAAGATTAACACAAATAATGGAAATTGGTATAAGAACTACCCTTACATTTAGTCCGACTGGTCACCTAAAATTGTTTATACTTCCTTGAGAACATTTTTCATTTCTATTATTTGTTTTATATCACTTACTACTATGTTATTAAAATTACACAATTATATATGTTCATATTAAAAGTTTTATCGATAATAGGTAATTGAGTAAAAATGAACTTGTTTTGATGGGAATTGTCTATGTTTACAACATTCAATAGTCTCCAAAAATATAATCATGATTTAAATATAATATATATTCATTAATAATTTATTTATAATATCGATAATATTTGGATATAGTAAACGAAATCCACTGTTCATGGGGACTGTAGGCCATACGTAGGCATGAACACTACTTCCATTTAATTATTGTATTAAATGAATAATAATAAAATTTAATGTATATTATAAATCTAGAGTAATATTAATTGAATAATTTTTTCATATTTTTAATTAAAAAATGTAGTTGGGGTTTGGCTTAGTGGTAAGCACCCCATAATTCTACATAGAAAATGGGGGTTCAAAACCCATTGGGCGTAGGTAATGTAGCGGCACTGTAGCACTTCTGTAGCAGCCGAGATACTGTTGCAACGGCGGCACTGTAGTGGAAGCAGGGGTACTGTAGCGGCGGCAAGGTTACTGTAGCAGCGGCGGGTACTGTAGCAGTGCGGCACTGTAGCAGTACTATTCATAGAATGGGATTTGGGCCAAAAAATTGGGCCTACGGGCTATGTAATGGGCTAAATTCCCACTAGGCCTTCGGGCTATGTAATGGGTCTCCCTCTACCTAGTTAAAGAGGTCTTTGCTTTGTTTCAATAATAAAAATGAGGCTTCCGCCACAACTTAAAAAAAACAATATGTCATACATCCCATGTATAGATGGAATGAGTCATATCACATCAGGGGCAGCATTCCACACTTTCTCAATCAAAATTACTGTATTTAGAAAACATATAAAGCATAAAGGTGTGTTCTAAATAAAAATTAAATAAGAATATAGATTATATAAAAATAATATATATCATATAGAAATATTTTATCCATCATAATGTTGACCCATGCGTGGTGGTAGGTAACAATAGATCAATAATTGTTTTGTTAGGCAATAATTGATCTTACACAGATACAATATGTTTGTTACCTATTAAATGGAGGTGTGTGTAAGTGTATATTAAAATAAAATCATAAAAACATACTATTATATTTACGATACTATTTTTTTATTTAATCATAATATTATAATAGTATAGGGACTAGATAATGTGAAATAACCTAAATAACATTATAGAATGTGTTGGCTCTTAATCAGGCAACTCCCATTGGATTACACCGAAATGCATCATCAGAAGACATTATGCCTAATGTGAGGATTCTTGGATGATGATAGTGTTTATAGAAATATGATTTTATAGATATTAAATAAAAAAAATTATTGGGATGTGTGAATAAAAGAGAAATGGAAGTTCTCTCTTTTGGAGAGTTGATGGTCTCTTTAGAAATGTTTTTTTAATATTAATTTAATAAAAATTTATTTTCAGTTTCTAATGGTCTAAAACTTATTTATTTTAAATATAAGATTATTTTGGTTTTTATAAACATAATAAATTTAATACTCTATAGGTTTTCATGATTTTGTAATCCATATCTTTTGTTTTTACCCTTGTTTTACATTTATTAATATTCCATGGATTACATTTTTTTTCAGATTTTGTGTCGATGTAATTAAAATAATAAATCAAAAGGAAAAAAAACATTTTTTATTTATTAAATATTAGTACATATCCTAATAACTTGGACAAATATTATATGTTTTGTAATTTTAGGTAATTTAATATATAACTTTATATTTTAAGTTAGTAATTATTTCAATTTTAAAAATATTCATTTTGTTCCATTTCATTAAAATCCAAACAGTGAAATAAATTTTAGCCATAGAATTTAATAATCATATAAAATTTCATATTATACTAGAAAAATGGTGGATAAAAATTATTCATATAATATATATTTTAGTAATTATAATATGATTTATTTGATATTTCTTTTAATTAAATAATTACAGTATAACTATTGTGTCAAATATGATGGTCATTATTTAATCTATAAAAAATGAAATTAAATTATAATTCAGTATAAAATATAAATAGATTTATGTAGATTATTTATGTTCTAAGATTCAACAAGTTATCAATACATTAAAATTATTATACATATAAGAGATAAGAGAGGGAAAAGTTTGTCACATTCTTTAATTTTAATAATAAATTCCTCACATTCATGGAAAATATTAAATTAAATGAATCTTTTATAAATATTAGGTGATATTGGAATACATTTATTCATAAAATTGGATTTTCTTAGGTGTTATGGTAATTTTATTATATCTATCATATTGTTTGTGACCCTAATTTAACTGATTTACCTTTTATATTGGTAAATAAAAATTATCATAGTTACTATTCATAATATAAAAAAACAAAAAAAAGATATGAACATAATTTAGACACATTACATAAAAATGTGGAATAAAATTTTAAAAATTTAAAAACGCAGATGTTTTAGTAATTAATATAATTTTTTGTCATTGATAAAGTGAGAAAAGTTGTTTTAGAAAAGTAAAAACCATCAAATTATTGATGAGCATTTATATTTACATTCAATGGGAAATTACATAAAATGACCAAAATTGAATTAAATTATAAATAAACAAATTAAATTTTAAAAGTAATTATAATTATAGTATAACTACATAAAATAATTATATGAAAATGTAGTTTTGAATTAAATATTTTTTATTATTTATTAAAATATGAATTCTATCTAGAAAATACTAAAATATTATAACATGTAAATTTTAATTTACTCATTAAAAAGAGAAAATTTATTTATATCATATAGAACTGCTAAATGTTTCAAAAACAAGATTTATAATGGGTTCCCCATTAAAAGGTGCAAAAATGCCATTTTTGAAAAGTACGTCTTTTTTGCATAAAATTGACATTATTATATATATAGTGTCTATAAAAAAATATGAGATAACTTTTTAATAATTAAATTAAATATATTGAATATATATTTAATTAATTAAATCCATAAAAAATAATTTTAATAATTTTTAAACTCACTTATTTTCATTAAAATTGTTTTCCAGAAAAACTTTTATTTTTAATTAAAACATGTATTATCTCAATTTATAAATTATTCTACACAAAATTTGTTTTTAAAATTATGTTTGAAAAATACTTTCATAAATAAATTATTACTATTCATTACCCTAATTTTAATAGTTATGCTATAAGAAAAAAAATAATACACAAGTTCGGTGGGGCGCAATGTCTACGCTATTGAACATATTGAATCCTTTTAAAAACATAGGAATATATAATTTAATATTAATTAATATCACTAACACAAACGTATTTATAGATAAAATATATAATAGACATTAAATGATAGCCACTTATTTTCAATACATTCATAATATTCTTTTTTTTCTGTTATATGATGTAAAAAATTCTCATAAAGAAAATGGTATGTGAGGGATTAGTACAGAAATTCAAGTGTTTGATGATATTAAATAATAAATAATTTAAAAATATATTGTGTGTTATACGATCAAAAATACACTTCAATATTGTTCATAATATTATTTTCTATAAAGAATTAAAAGGGGATAATACTTCAATGACTGTATAAATCATTTTATCAATATGATAAGTTATTTTTGACAATAAGATGAAGTTTATTACCTAGAGATGAATTATGTGACTATGATAACATATGTACTAAGAAATGTGCGGTTGATGTGATACACTATGTATAAATATAGCTCTGGATAAAAAATTATATGCCAAAATACCATTGACAGATATAATAAAATGAAATCAAGAGAAGTAAGTGAAACCAACCATAGTATAATAAAACTATAAGGAAAATTTTATGGGTCCATACCATATGCATAATTTTATTTTTATTAGTATACCTTATTTTTTTCATGCCTATTGGAAGACCCAATGAATCTATTTCCATCTAAGAATAAAATAATAATATATTACATCATATTATTTTATTGCAATTAAATTTTATTTATAATATTTTTGCCTATGAGTTTAGATTTTTAGTATGAATAATTATAAAATATTATTCTAAAATGGAAATGTAAAACTACAATGAAATATAAAAACAAAAGGATACCCACATGTGACTATAAATCGCCATGAAGAATATCATACTAGGAATATAGTTATTTTTTTATACTAGTTTTTTATATTTTATTTCATGATTTTAAAAGGGATATAATATGAATTTTAATTTCATTTATAGATCGTATAACTTATTTTTGGATGATTAATAAATATTACAATCAATAAAAATCTATTTGAATAGAAGTAAAATCACATTGTAACAGTCTCACTCTCATTCATTTTTATTTATCTACATCATGAGTAGTACTTATATTTATTGTTTTCTAATTAAAAATGATTATTTATAATAAATAAATGTTCTTATATACTTATTTATATTACATATTATACTTTTTATCCCATGAACAACTATATACGAGTATTAATTAATCCTATACACCCATCGGCACATTTGTTTTTTAAAGCCCCCTCTAGGTTGTATATCTATTTATTAGTCTGAGAATATTTCTATGTTAGTGGGTTTTTAACTCCATTAGAGTTGAATTGGATCTTTCATATTACAAAACATACAAAATTTTGAAATTCATCTGTGTGTAATTTTTGTATTTATTAATATTCTTTTAAATTGATTAACATTAAAAAAATATGTTCTTAATGTATATTTTTATGTAATGTGAAATAAAATTATATTGGAAAAATATTATCATTGATGTATTTAATCAATGATATATATACATTGTTTTATGTGAGTTTTTTTTCAATATAAAAAGTAATTTACATTTCTATTAAATAGGTTGTTAGTGATTCCATTAGAAAATATAAATAATAAAAATAATAATATTATACTCTTTTATTTTATTGGGATGTGTTTGAAATGTTGATATTTTATAATTATTTTTATATAAATTATTATATAATTCTATATATACAACCCTTTTCATAACTCCACCCTCACCAACATTTTTTACTAAAGGACATTATTTATTTTCATCTGGGAATTATTATTTTTTAAATCCTTGAATTAGAACATGATTATGTTTCTCAAATAACACTTATATTTATGATGGTTTTACTAGAATTATATACTTGTTGAAGCATCTAGATATGAATATTATCCTATAATTATTCATCCCTTCAATAATGGAAAGAATAATATGTATTGTTAAATTAAAATTAAAATTTATTTTGAGTGAAAGGGGATTAACATTTGGAATTTTATGTATGATAAATATAAAAAAAAGGATCCTAAACATATATAGCGTGATAAAATAAAATTTTGTTATGATTTTAATTTAAAATTAGGGATTACATTACTTTTGAATTTATGAGTGAATTAATTTAATAGAATATATTCTTACTTTGCTTCTTTACAAATATTCAATACTTTTTCAATATTTCAGGAATGATTCTATAATGTTTAAAAACACAAATTTAATACATATACTATTAATTAAGTGATTTTTGTGATGAAACCTAATGAATATATTTTTTATATGTGTCACACGTTTTATGAAATCATAAATACCACATTTCTCACATAGAGAAAATTTAGATGATGTGTATTAGGAAATAATTTAACATCCCTAGATGTTTTAAATAAAATATCCCTATTATTTTAAATAAATAAGTTATTATATGATATTGTAATTTTAAAAAAATAAATTATTTGGTATAATTATAATCATTCAGATTTACAATTATAGCTAATTTATTATTATTATTGGAAATAAAGCCATTGAACAAGGTGCATATGATTAATATAAAAAAAGGTTTTTAAAAAAATCCATTTACTGAAAAAAATACAATGTGATGGAATCAATGAGTAGGATCATACCCATTGAAGAACACATTTTAGTGATTCTGAGGGAGATATCATCACTGATACTTTCAATTAACCATGGCCAAGATGAAATCCAACAACCTATTAATAGATGAAACCATTTAGAGGAGGTGTTCAAATTCAATGTGATCACTACCAAATCAATATTCGCCAAACAACCACAAGGAAGTCTCATTATCACAAAATGTAAAAATAATGTGATTATGGGTGTATTAATGGGATATTTAACAGTACCCTAGTGATAAGAGTATATTAATTTTTATTAAATAATGGATATATTTTAATCCAATAATTGTATCTTTATGAATTATTTTTATTTTGATATAATATAAAAGATAATATGTTTTTAGTAATATTAAATTTCAATTAATGAAGTAATTTTATTGAATTAAATGAATTTTGATATAAATATTATTCTTATAAAACATTAGTAGTTAATTTTTTTATTACAATTCAATTGTTAAATATTTTTTAGTAAGCCATTTATATTTTTTATAATGGTTCAAAAACTATTATTGTCAAAAAATCAATAATTTCTTAATATATTCCAATTTTTAATTTAAATATTAAAATAAAATTTTTCAAAAAAAATATTTATATTAAAAGATTTTTATTTTGGTAATATGAATTTTTTCATTATCTAGGTGTGAATGTTTAATAATTGTCTGAGGCTTTCGTATATTTAAGTCAAAATTAAATATCATAAATAATGTACATTGTGTATTGTTACCACATAGTTAACCAAAAAGTGATGTAAAATTACTAATAATGGTATCCACATCCAAATAAATGTATTCAAATTAATATAATGATATTTTTTTAGTATATTTTATTAATTTTATTTGTTCATAACTAATCCTCGAAAACCGTTAATATATTTAATTGTATTAAGATAATTTCATCACTATTATGACTCACATCCACATAGGAAAGGGTATTGTTTTAATAATATATAGTCATAGAAATATTAAATAATTTTATATAACCATATTTGAAATAATATATATTAAATAGACAAGGTGATGTTTGTGGTTTTGGTTATTTGGATATATAGATTCCAAAACATATGTTTGAAAAAGAAATAAAGAAATAACCACTGAGTTACAACATAATCCCACACAATATCCAATTAATCCTAACTAGAATTTTTTTAGGATGTGTATAAACATACCTCCCCTCTTTAGAGACTTTCATGGAACCCCAATGCTCTTAAGAAGATCCTTCCATGAATTTGGATTCCCACACTCATGTAAGCGGTCTACAGTTTCTATTATCTCTTCAAGTCTTCTTATTATATTATGTATTCTATTTCCAAATAATTATTTTGGGATAGGTATTTACATTTACCTATCACTAAATATTTAATTTAAAAATTACTAGAGATATATTTTTCCCTCATCAACTAATTTTTCAAATTTTAATATGATACTGTTATGCTGTCAAAATTTCACCATGATTTTCCAGTAAATAACAATTGTGAATTTAATACCATACACTTTTAATGTATAGGATGTTCTTTTTTGAACACTAGTACCTATTTTAGTTGGTAATTTTGGTCTTTTATATTCTCATCTATCATGGAATACAATACTATGGTGAATGGTTCCATGAAGTAAGATCTATATGGAAGACCTATGAATTAGTATGAAATGAATGTGATGGGTGAACACAAAATTATATAGTTCTCTAATACATTGGTTATGATTTACATCCATGAGCCTTAACTTTGGGATATAATGTTAACATGACTCAATTATGGAATGTTTTCCCCAATTTTATCTTGGTCCATAACCTTGAATTATGTTTATTAGACAATGTTTAATGTTATTTCCACATGTCCAATGTTATGATTAATTTTTCATATCATGCCTATATTTTCAGGATACATTTATTCAGAATTTATATTCCTATTTTATAACATATTTCAATTTACTCCATGATTATTCCTTTACTGGTATTTATATCTCACCCAATTCTTATTTTTGATTGCATGTTATTTTTTATGGTTTTAAATCCCTGGAATATTATGATCATGTTAAGGAAGTTCTCTATAAAGTAGATTCATATAATGATTTATATTGTTATTTAATGTACAAAATTCTGAGAGACAAAATATTTACCTATATTAATGGTTTAATGATGTGTTATATAATTTAATAGATCATGAACTAATACTTAATAAATATTTGGTTTGTTATAGTTGGTATTAATGGAAATGTATAGTGAATTTTTTATTAGGATTAGAAAACTATAAAAAAAGAATTAGGGAAATGACTATGTATAAGAAAGAATCCCTAAATTTAGGTTAGTATATAATATGTTTTTTATCAATAAAATAAATCAATGTATGTATACTACATGTGGACATGGTTCTGGTATAGATATACCCGGGTTTAATAACTCTGATAAGGTGTGTCACTCTAAACTCGGTGTAACCCAATACATGGCAATGCACCTTACTGCACACTTAGTTTAACTCTCATGTGGGATTCGATTTTGAGATATCACATGATCGTTATGAACTAATATTAATAAAATGAAAAAAATTTCTATATGACTATGTAATTGAAAATAACTCATGGAAATTATATATTGAATCCAAAAAATTCATATTTTAAGGAAATAAATTTAATTTATATTTTATCAATTTAATTTCATTGAATTCAATTTTTTGTTATTTATATTAAAAAAACACATAACTAATTTTCCTTTTATTCTATCCAGTGGGTCATAATAGAAGGGATCATGTAAATAATCAATATGACATGTAATGTGGTGAATGCCAAAATGAGATGCCCCTCCTGATGGAGGGAATCACAAAAATTAAGATTATACTCTCTTAGCTAACTCGTCTTTTTAATAGAATTTATGATATGGATGTAAATCCAAATAATAAAATAAAATAAAAATATAAAATTGAATCATTTAGGATGAAATGTCGTCCAACATTCAATGGATAAACTTATCCCTTAATCAAGGAATAATCAATCTACTCTGTTGAGAATATCTTCTATATCCATCATTGTTTTTAGAAAGATATTGTTATACGAGATATCTATCATATGGTTTGAGAATATGAACATTAGTGTAAGTTGATCAATAATATAAAAATTTATTATTACATCAAAATGATGTGGTGGAAGTAATTATATAAAATGTTTTTTTGAAAAATATTTTCCTTCATCTCTCTATCATAAAATTGTATGTTTTTCCATTTTCCTCAATAATAATAGAATGTAAATAGTTTGAGGAATACAATGAAAAATTTAAAATACTTCCATAATAAGTCTCGAACATTCTAGTTACCTGTAATTAATGATTGATCACTTATTTTTTAGGATAAATACCAATTAATGAAAATCCTCGGTCATGTATGAATTTTATATATAAGAGGAAATTGAATAATGTGTCATCAAATCTGAAATGGAAATTAGGTAAAATCTTGGGTACCATTAGGAAAAGACATGGAATGTTGATATTTACATTGTAATAATGATAGAGAAATATAATGGTCCCATAAAATTTCAACATTTCACATGTCAAAGGTGCTAATATAATCATGAAATAAAAATTCATAAGGGGGCGAGCCATTGATTTTTGTGATGGAAGGAAGGAATCCAATATAATGAATTCTGATAGGGGAAACACGGTACTTTCATGGTGTAAGGGAATGATACGGTGATCCACTAAAATTCTTTTCATTTAATTTACTACAATTAACATGGGAACATTGAAAATCAATTCCATTATCCATGGATTTTTGAAGACATCCAACAACCTCCAATGACTAAAGGGGATATTTTTCTATCCCAACCTCTCTCATGGACTCCAATAACAAATTGGTTACTATTACAATAGTTATTATTTAAATAGTATTGAACATATTTTTTTAATTTTGTTCTACAAATTCCATTATATACTGAATGTTCTATATAACAAGACAAACATAACTATAAATCATGGAAGTATAGGTGTCAGTGAAAATTGGAAAATTGGATATTAGTTCATACAGTGTATATAACTCCTACCCTATAAGAAATTGATGGATGAACATCCCAAATAACCATTTCATACCCCCATTAGTGGGATTTTATGAAATCATGGGTATGTATTGGATTTCCTTGTAACCAAACATTATAATTTTACAAAAGAAGGAATCTATAGTCTGTATTATGAATCGATGCCAATTTCATAAAATTGAAAAGAGGAAGACGATTCTTCTGTAGCACCAACAACAAAAATGTGGATATAATTTCCAAATAATAATTTCTATCCTTCTCAAATTATGGTTTCAATGTAAATAACCACCTATGAGGACATTCTTGTTGTGAGAGTATACACTTATGTGTTTCTTGTGGAATTTTACAATCTACCTCTAAACCAAAATGATGAATTTGAAACTGATCATATTCCTATGTTTTTTCCATTATCCAATAATATATATAATATTTACGTTCTAGAACATGAGCATATAAAAACACAACTATTAGAGAATTTGGATAAATAGATCATATTACCAAGTTCTTCACCATGGGATGGACATATCCTCTTCACTAAGAATAAGGATAGCTCAATGGGCCTTCAATTTTATTATCATAAGCTCAATAAGATCACGACAGAGAAAAAGTATTATCTTCCATGGACTTATTTCATGTTCGATCCGTTATTCAAAGAAAAATAATTATTCAAGGCATATCTGTTGTTGGGACATAACCTTTTTAGGGTGAAGATGGCTTATATCTACCAAAACTACTTGAAAATGGGGTTCATATAATATATCTATCAAAATATTGTCCACTAACCATTGAGATATGTTTTTAAAAGTTTGTCTATCCCAATGATTTCTCAAAAACTATTTAGAGAGACTTTCATATGACCACATTTTTTATAACCATTGGCAAAGGTTTATCCCAATTTCCCTTAAATCGAGCACAACAATCACATTGCCCCTTCTCCCTTCTAGTCTCCCATTAGCTCCATACCCCTCCCCTTATTCCCATCCCTAGAACACAATCCCCCTTCTCCCATAGATAACCCATGAAGCACTCCCATTAAAAACTTATATCGAAACCATAGTGGCATTCCCCCCACTTCTTCTTCATCGGAGACCACTGCATAGACCTAACAACACTCCCCTTAAAATATAATTCTTTGAATAATCAAATGTGGGCCCCTATTCATCCTAATTGGAAACCAATTCTCTTCTACAAAATCTAGGATCCATCCATGTTTTAAGCAATTTGGTTTCTTTCACTTCAAAATAATGATATTGAAATGAGTTATACCCTATATATTTATTTATTTTTCCTTACTATCTATGATGTTTAGTTTTTTTTCCATATCTTCTACAATCTATCAATTTATGTTATCATTTATTAATCTTCAATAAAAAAATTTTTGGGACCAAACACTTTAAATGTGTAATTATCACATAGAATTTTGGATATGATATATGAGTACTATTTTTTATTTAAAATTGATCAAAATATTTTTCAAGTATGTTAATGTCAAATATAAGTTATTTTATTATACTTTTTTTATAATCTGATTTTCAGGTCAATATAAATATTAGTATTTATGGCCAATAAAAACTATGATAGATTTTGGTTTCTATATGTCCTCAAAATTGTGTTTCATATGTGAAATTTTAAGGATATTGAATATGTAATTTTATTGTTGTATAGTGTTAGTATTTTTAAAATATTTTTAATATAATGGTTGATGTTAATATGAATTTTTATATGGATGTTTCCTTTATTATATTAGTTTATCTATATATATTTTGTTACTGTAACAATATAGATGTCACATATGTTTATTTTTATTGTAATCATAATGATATTTGGATGTTTCAATTCTACCAACCTTTTCAATGTTATATTGAATAAAATATTATTTTATTCCCTAATGAAATTATTTTATAATGTGAAGTCACATTCCCTTATAATATTATGATGGGGTGATGGATGATGATGTATTTTTGATTGATAAGGGTTAAATATTATCCGTTGTGTATTGGAAAATAAACCCATTTTATTTTCTTTGGGGGAAGAATCCATGATGTGAAATATGTTAAAAGAATATTCTTATGAAAATTTATTTTAATTATATATTTAATTTATTAATCTAAATATGAGGAAATATTATACATCAGGATTTCAAAGAGGCGATTCTTATTATAGAAGTTAAATTCAATATTTTTTTTAATGTTATACAATTTTACCAATGAATATTTTAATATTCTACATCGGGATTGATAATTTACTGGATGTTTTTTTATCAAAATATAAAAATATGAAATATAAATGGGAGTTCTAGATAATGTGGGTAATAGTTATTTAAAATGATATTATTATCTTGACAATTTAGATAGGAGTAGACCTGAACTATAATGAACTACATCAACCCAAACTAAAATAAAAATAATTGAACTAAATTTAACCAAACTAAAAAGTATTCTATAGTAATGATAAATAATGAGATTACATATAAAATAATTAATAAAACTATAAAAGGCATTCCATGACAGAAACAAATTTAAAAAATAAAACCCAGCCAAACTAAATTGAGAAGAACTAAAATAATCATAAATAAAACTAAATGACCGAAACTAATCTAAATAAAATATAATATAGGTTCCAAGAAAATGTGATATTTTATACCAGAATTTATTGATTAAGTCTATTATTAGTAAATCATGGAATATAGAAAGAGAAATAAACATCAATTATGAACACAATTTTTTGTTTTATTATGTATCTTTATTTATAATTGATATAATTGAATTAAGTATCATGTAATTATATTTATAATATTCTGGTATATATATAGTATTTTTTTAGAATATATTATGATTATCATAGGGACTAGGGTGTTAGTTAAGGATTCATATAAATTGAATAGTTCTGGTTTAATTGAATAAATATTAGATTAATATTAAATATTTTTTAATTTCTTTTACATATTGACACATAAATATTGTTATAGAATTAATAAAACATGGATGTATGAAACTGATCATCTCTCAAGTGGTTTTCAATAAAAATATTGATATATTTATTTATTTCCTGTTTGAAAACGCAGTAGATAATATTCACATACATTAACCAAGTTATAATTGTGTTTAAAGTCTTTTTTTGAGACATAAAAAGCTATACACCATATAACCAAACATGGTTTTAAAAAAAACTACTATATGTGGTATAACAATGGGGAGAAAATGAAATCTCAACATTCTTATGATCTAAATGAGAGGATTGGATTGGAGAATTTATTAGATGAGGAATTTCCTTTTTTTCTTCATCATCAAAAGGATGGGATATTGATACAAAAAGACATTGATACAACCAAACATGATGCATCTAATGAAAATGATGATATAGATTGGACAAAATATTTAATGATTCTCTCTTGACTCTAGTATATCATAAATTTGGTCAAATGAATTATCATGAATTTTTTATAATATTGTTTTATGGGAATAAATTGTATTTGATTTCTACTACTCACATAAATTTTATTCTTTGTTTTTGGGTGAAATTTCTTATAGATGTTGAATATATTCCCTCAATCCAATGTATATAATAGTAGTTGGTTGAGGAACATAGATTTTCAAGAAACAAAATTCACACATTCTGAAATGATTATAGATTATTATAGCATGAAATTGATGAACTAAATTATTGTATAAAATATGGGACATTATGATCTATGATAAATGATTATTGAACACTATCATGTTTGCTACAGTGTGTAATGTGGAACATTTAATTGATCCCCATACTAATTTTTTTATGTATGATTGAATAGAAATAAAAATTTGATGGCATGATATAGTGAGAATACATATTATTTATGAGTTGGTTCACACTATAGATTTATTTTTAATAATATATATTTGATGCTCAATATATTAATTTTGAGGCTTACATACGTTATGTGAGTAAGGGTCTTTCATGTTATTATTTTAATCTAATTGTGTATATTCGTATGTCGCAAAACACATGGGATGTTTTCATGTCCAATTATAACCTTCTTCTATAGATTTTTGTAAAAAAAATTCACTTCCATGAAAATAAAAATACCCAAACCATATGATATAGGAAATGATATAGATATTTACATGAAGATATTAATGAATAAGTTGAATCATTTTTCGAACGTGGTTGTGTGTACATACAATTCAATATTTAAGACATATTTCATATGAGTATTTCACTTATGTGGATGAAATATTATTTCCCAACTTGTACAATCATGTCTGGATGGTTCATTTTGTGAAAACAATAATTTCTTGTTCGTATGAATAATATAAAATCAATAAGAGAAAAATATATCTAAATTATTAGATTATTGTGACATCGAATACTTTTTCGAATGGGCCATCTCTATAGGAATAATCATAAATGTTTTGATAATAATATGGAGACCACTAATACGTCATAGTGTATGTGTCGAACTAATGTGATTATTGAATTTCAAGATTTCAGTTTTTCATTTAGGAATAACCACTTGAAATCTAGAAAGGGTAATAATATTTCTACTAAAAACTTTTACAATTGCAAGAATATGGATATCACCATTTAATAGTATTCATTTTCACCCATTTGATACGTCATTTCTTATATTTAATACACATTGAATAAAAAATATGTGAAATAATAATTTAAAATATTCTAAATGTCCATGAAAAAGAAAAAATATTCGTTAAAATCATGGTGTGACATGAACGGTTTCAAAATCAGACTCTAATAGCATCGTGTGTGAATCATTAAAAATAAATATAATGTTCCACCTTCTTCATATGTGATGGGGAATGTTGAAAAAAAATCACCTTATCAAATTAAAAGATATTATTAATGTTAATGATGTATACTAAATAATAATATCAATATAATCAAATAGAATATAGTTGATAATGAAATCATTTAAGAATCATGATTATCACATCCTCCTGAATGAGTGTATTCAAAGTGAAATTATTCATCATATTTCTAATAATTTTAGGGTGTCAGTTATTAGATTATTTTATTTCATTGGTGATGTTTTTGACTTATTTTTTTTATCTATTTCTTAAATAAATTACAATGGAACCATTAATTATGTGTGAGTTATATAATATTCTTACTACATAATTTTTCAGATGAATCTTGTATCTAAATTACCATATTCTAATTAAATTTACTATTTTAGGACATATTGATTTTCAATGGATGTATAAAACATAATAGAATATTTTTCACATTGGTGTATTATGTCTAGAATAGGAATCATCTTCAAGGTTCTATCACCAAATGATGCTTGGATCTAGAGTGTATGGATTTATGTTTAATATTTTTTTTAATATGACAATGAGATGGATCATACTAATGAGAAATGAAAAAAATATGAGAAAATCAATCTAATCCTTCCATACCATCCCCAAATAAGTGGATTTTATTGATTATATATAATGATGACATTAATAACTGAAGTGTAAGAGATGCACTTCACATAGTTTTGTATGAATGTTACCTCATCGTTGACTAGATCAATTATGTTTATTGAACATGTATATCTTATTTCATCTCATGTAACGTTAAATATATGTCAAACTATTTTTTTTATAGGGAACATAAAAATGATAAAGAGAAATGATATTTCTTTATCAATGATATATATAGAATAATTCCATATAAATTATTTTTCTATGTCGTATAAATTCACGGTTGAAATATTACAATAATAAATTAATAAATTAAATATATAATTAAGTTTAATATTCATTTAAATTTCAGTTATTTAGTTTTCTTGATTGATATGTCTCTTTGGAAATGTGAGCATTTAAATTTTGTCCTAATTCTATGGTATGTGAATGGAAATCAATTTTGATCAAAAGGTATAGATTAATTATCTCTAAACATGAAAAGAAAATGAGAACACTACATGTTGTAGTTATGTCAACTAACACAAAATGTTATTATTATAGTTAATTGGATGGTAGAAATCTATTTGAAAATATATCTTATTATAGATACATTGATAAAATATGAATATTGGATTATTAATGTCATGGTCGAATCACTCTGATGAAATTCAAGTGGTTTGATTCGGTGATGACGCACAGAACACGTAATGATGATTTTGGATTTTGAGTTATATACAAGATTCACTCTCTTTCTACAGATAAATTGTATTTATTGGCATCATTAGTGAAAAATATATTTTATGTTAGAGATTATCTTTGAACAGAAATTTATTTCATTATTTATGTAATCTGAATAAATAATATTTATGGTAGTTATTATGGAATTAATACCATCCCTTCTCCCATTATCCCCAAAAAAATTATTAATTATGATGAATCCAATACTTTAATTTTTAGAGCTTATTTTGAACCTTAGTTTTTTCTATAAAAATGATAGAATCATTTATATATTTTCTTTTTTATTTTCATTTTTCTAGACATGGGTTAATGAGGTTGGTAATATACAAATTGTTTTATTATTGATTAAAAATATTATCTATCCAAAAACACATTCTTGTGAATTATTAATATTTACTAGTTGTACTATTTATTTGGTAGAATTTTTTAATATTTGATTGAACTATAATAAAACCTTTTCAAAAATATAAATATATGAATTGTAATAAAAAATAATAATAATTGAATTTTTCAAATTAAACACATTGATATGAAAAAAAAATAAAACCATTGAAATAATGAAATGTATAATTTTAGAATGATCAAACCAAAAATATGAACCAGCTGACCTAATACAAAAAAATGGATAAATTACATCATTAGTGGAAATAAATGCACCCAATGACCTAATATTAATAAAAATTGGAAAAGGACCTAATCAATTGAACAAGATGAAAAAAATAACCTAAGAAAAATTGAATCCGAAAAAATTTAAAACAGAATAATAATATATCACAACCACTCCAAACAAGAAAATTTGATTGTACAATTGATTATTTGACATATATTATGATTTTATATTATTCTAACTGGATAAAATGTTTTATATTTATCACTCTTTATCCAGTATTTTTTGGAAAGTATTATTTCTTAATTAATTTATCCTAAATTTTCATTCATTTTTAGGTTACACATTCATTATGAATTTACAATTAATTAAATATTTATTCTACTTATAGAAATGAAAATCACCAATGAGTGATAATTTGAAATGAAAGAAGACAAAAATTGAATACTGAGTGTGATGGGAATCCCGACTCTAGTTCCGGTTGTGAGTAACTTATTTCCAAAATATATTTTAGTAAAATATAATTTCATGGGGTTAATGTTGTTATCTTTTAATTAGGACACACCAATAATGTCCACATTTTTGACTGATCATCCTAATGGTTCAAGTGATCATGCTAGAGTGTTGAGTAGTGGGGTTATAGTATTTATGATCTCTAGTCGATGTTCTTGATCACACCATGTCCTTCCCCCTGACGAAATGTCTATAGGTTTTATAATCTTTTGGAATCAATACACACAGTAAATATATTATGGCATCCCATGTTATCACATACATTTTCATCTAATCAACCCTTCATCACTTTCTTATATTTTTCAATTATTCATAATCCTCATCATATTTAATAAATTGTAGAACCATCTCAACCATATTTTCCTTGGTACTTCAATCTCTCTGGAATACTACATTCTGGATACATCTACTACTACTATGACACCATCTAATATTATTTATCATACAATAGGTCAATCTACATATGAATAGGGTGATATTCCATTAGTTCCTAGGTATCATGTGACACCAACTCATATGACTGGCATTAGTATATTTATAGAAAACGAGTAATTTTTTATCATAATTTATCTTCATTATAATAAGTATTGATATAATTTTATTGTTATATATTAGTTAGATATATCGATAAGAACCATCATTATACGTGCATTCATGTGATGTGTATCTACCAAAGTTATTTTATGGTGGATTATATTGAATAAAAAAATTTGTTTGAAAAAATAGGAAAACAGTGTACGAGTTTTTTTGGAGACCCTTGCCCAATACTCAACATCATTCCCATATATCCACTTTCAAGGAGACACCGTCGAAATGAAATAAATTATAACACATTGGAAAATATATGGGTAGGGAAATCATGGGATTTAATGTTAATTATTATTATTTTTTTGAATTAATATTTGGGTTCTAGTCTTGTTTAATTTTCCCAATGGCGAGTTAGTGAGGCGATCATGACATATTAAATTAGGTGATATCTGTAAAAGTGATAAGAAATCAATGTATAGTTGTGGTCATTATAGCATTGGAATAAATTTAATGTCAACACCTATCATGGATGAATTTCATGTAGATTAATATCAGGAAAGGACTACTCAGTGAATGTGTATCAGGACCACTGAAATAATCAAATTTTAGGTTATTAAATGATAATTACCATGATTTTTATTAAGAAATTCTTTTTTAATATTTCTTTTATTAATAATCATCTAGAAAAAATACAAAACATTGATTATATGACATACATTCACACCATGGGCTATAATATGATGCTAGACCATAAGTTGAATAAAGTACAACACTTATTTTCATATAATTATTTAAATTTATATATCTCACACAAATATATGGGTGAATAATTAAAAAAATTACCTTCCCAAAAAATTACTACTAATTGGATAGTTTTTAAAGGTAGAACCTAAAATATATTGAATGATTCAATGAGATATTTATTCAGATATTTAACCAATTTAATGTTGAGGTATTCAATAATATTAATAGTCTTATCATCCACATCCATAACATAGTATGAACTGTTTCTATTCAAACGGTCAATCATAATAGAATTAATATATATGAACTAAAAATATTGATTCATCTATTTCATAAATTGTATAGAGATTTATGTAATTACAAATTATTTTTCACTATAATTTTATTTCAACTAAAAATTACATGTTTTAGTAGACATTGGAAGATATGAATATTCTACCCCAAATAGTTCCTGGAATATTGGATGTTTTGATTATTCCACCCATAAGAATGCGTGAAATAATAGTTATGAATATTTTTATTAATTACATTTTCACATAACCTCACTAAATAATAATAATGAATATAAAAATGAAAATTTCCTAAGACACGAGTACTTTACTTTGTTCCACAAAAAGAAATAATACAAAGAGAATTATCTAATGATATTTTTACATGCCTAGAGGTTGTGCTACTCCTTGTTATTATTAATTTTTTTTGGATATATTAAATATAAACCATAGAAATTTTCTCCTCATACAATATGGACCAATTTGATGAAGGCAATTAATTTTATAGTATTGAAGGTCTATCCCTTAAAAGTATAGAAAACATTAAGAGAGTTCATTTTAAAATTTAACTATATGATCAATTTAATTATAGGGTTTTTACAATCTTATTCATTAAGAAAAATTCTTTAAACAATTTATAGAGTGTTGTATATTATGTAACCCATAACATTACCAGCAATCATCATTTAGAGAAATATAATTTCACATTAGACTTATCTTTACCCACTCCTTCAACGTATTGATGTGCATATGTAGTTCCTATACACATTGAGATACTTTCACTCTTATATTTTATATTATGAATATAATCATTGTGTTACCCACTTTTCTCACTTTTCTACTTATTTAAAATCATAAATGTTGTCTTGTATAGTGAACCCTTGTTGTTTTGGATATTTTAACTATCCCCACTTCGTTCGACACGTGCCTTATCCAATTTTCTAGACAATAAAGAATACTTATTACATGTATTTTCATCTATATTACAAAGAAATTGAAATTATTTTACTTTTCCACAATCTTCAAAACCAAATATATAATATTTAAATGCTAGTGTTTCCTTCTATTTTCCACATTTTATGACCAACCAAAATTGCCATTCATATTTTTGAAAAAAATATCATATGAACTATACTAATTTGGGATATTTTTTTCAACTTCACCAAAATATACTACACAATAAAAAAATATGTCATTTTTATATGTTACTTCAAGAAATAGAAAAAAAATAGACTTTGACTACTCTGGAAAAATTTAAATGTCCATTGTCTTTATAAATTCTAAATAGAACCTCCTTAAATTAAAAACAATATATATGAATGAAAACCACACATTACATGGTATTTTACAATATAAGATCCACATATAACGTATTTCAACTACATATTATTCAATATTGTACAGAAAATAATTTATCATCATATAGAATAATATAAAAAACTTTAATCAGTTATAACCATTTACAATAACTCTTAGGCTATTATGTAACATCTTAGACACTTCACTTCATAATTATCTTTTTAACCATATAATAAAATCTACCATATCTATCTCTAAATATAATGATTCTATATTTTCGTTATCTTTATTATGAATCCTACTTCTATCTTTTAAATATTAAGGTTTTGGAATATTTTGAATATATTTTGATCCATTCGTACTTTATTTATTCTTTTTTAGTACCTATAATGAACAAGAATCCTATATTACAACCAAATTTTGTTCCCATATATTGATAAACCATGTTCTTCATCATTCCATTATCTAAGAAACCATGTATTATCATTTCAATCTTCATGAAGTTGATAAAAAATTCAACCAAAACATATATTCAATAATTTTTTTAATAAATACTTATTTCTATATTATATTTATTGGATAATTATAAAAGACCATTCACACAATTGGTTACAATGACATCCATTTTTTCTGTTGTGCCTCTTAATACCACATTGCAATGGAACATAAATTATTTAGTATGTACAATATATCCATAATAATAAATCCCAATAAACCAATATATATTGGTCATTTGTTGATAATAACACCTTTATTATATGGAATTAAAAGTATACTTGACATGAGGGGGTACATTTGTGTTGATTTATTCGGGGAATAAAAATTAGACCACCACTAGGTGATAAAGAAAAAAATATGTTAATAAAATATAAATGACCCAATACAAAAATATAAAAATTAATCTAAAATAAATAAAACCATATAAAATTTATATAATCAAATATAATATAACATTACCAATTATAATAAATATTATTGAGACCGATGTCCCTAGAAAAATATTAGTATAGAACAAAATCAAAAAGACAATACATAACCTAACATAATGAAATAAAATTAAATAACACAATAAACCAGAATTAATCAATAACATATATAATAAAATTAAAATAAATACAATATATTGAAATTAAATATATTGGGTCCAATTTAAATCAATCATAAAAAAACATAGTCATGTTATAGCAAATGGTTTCGATATGATCCAAATGAAATCTCAATGAATCAATCTAAACTAAACTAAACTATGTCATTTAGAAAAAATTAAACAAACCAAATAAAAATTAATAAAATAAAATGGAATAGGATAATATCATTTCAAAGGAACTAAAATATAATATAACAAATTTATCCACACACAACCTGTATACTATCCAAATGAAATGATATCATGTAATTTAAATTAAAACAAATAAATAAAATATTAAATAAAATTAATATCATTGAACTTAATGATATAGGAGGGATATGGTAAAATAAAACCAACTAAATATGAATAAACCTTACCTGAAATGTGGTAACCCCACACATTAAGTCATAACACTCCAAAACATTTATATATCTAATTTAACCAAACATATTAAAATTATGTTAAAATAATTAATTGAAATGATCCAAATTACAATTATCCCAATAAATTATCTAACACAAATATGATCCACAAAAATTAATATAAAAATGTTTAAATAACAAATCTATGTGTACTATATCAATTTAAAAAATAATATAAATTAAAAAAAATTAATTATTTATTTGATGATTTTTTCATGAATTACATTTAGATTAATGTTCTACAAATCTGCAATTTCATTGGATTTTACATAATAATAATTTTTAGTTGTATCAATATTAAATTTTAGACCTTATTTTGGATATTACACCTCTTATATACCTTTATTATCATCTATTTATCTCATTTATTCAATATCATTTCCATACAGAGAAGTGATTTCCATAAAACATTCTGTTAAAAGAATTGTAGAAATTAATTTAATTTTATATTTATTCCTCTCATTCTAATAATTTATCATTTCATGGTATAGGGAGGATATAACTATTTATATACAAGTGATTCGAGCATAATAGTATTTCTCGATATGTAGGAGAAATGATAGAAGTTCAATAATCAAAAAGAGAGTTAAAATTTTATTATTCCTTTGTTGATTTCAAATTTTTTCTATCTATTTTATAACCTAATATTATATTCCTATTTTTAACATTTTTCATTGGAGGACCTTTATTATTAAGAACTGAAATTTTTTCCCAAAATGATCACCTACATAATGTTTGGTAGATGATAACTATGACAGAGTACATTATTGGACATCGAAGAGTATTTCACTAAAGAGGTATTGTCACAATTTTTGTATAGATTCTAGTAAAAATAATTTGTAATGGGTAGCATAGGATGAGTCCAGGGAAGAAAAGTATGTTAATAGGGCCATAGAGGTTGAAGAACTCACTCAAATGTAAAATGATAAATTTATGGAACTGACGAAAGTAATATATCTATCATTTCTAAAAGAGTATAACATAGAAGTGGCAGAAATTACATTAAAATTAATTTTTACTGTCAAAACAAAAAACATGTTTTTAACATATAATAACTATAAAAATATTGACACTTATTTATGTCCAATTTCCAAGTTAATTAAATCCAATGACCAATATTGGGTTAAATGGTAAAAATATAACCTTATAATATTTTAAAATCATTTAGAAATATAATATATCGATATCCATAAATTATATTAAAAGGTTGTTTTTAATTAAAAAACAGTATTTTTGATGATTCGTAAAAAATAAAATACATCACAAAAATTATAAAATTTTGTCAAAATTAAATTTTCATGTCCCAATTATAAGGAAGAATATTTTTTTTTTCAAATAGATTATATTAATGTAAACAAAACAAGGTTTAAATAAAGTTCACCATTAAAAGGCGGTAATCATCCTTTTAATGAATATTAGAGTATTTATGCTTAAAATCAGATTCATTATTAATTTAAGCCTCTAAAATTTAGAGGATAAATGTAAAAACATTTAACAAACATGTATATTCATATTTAAGTTAGTTCTGTTAATTCCCTCTAATACAATGGATAAGAATTAATTATTATTTAAAATAATATTATATTATTATTATTATTCAGTATGACTCATCATTGAGTGCAACATAAGACTTCGATGAAACCTATGGTTGTGTATGAGGTAAGCCATTGAAAATAGAATCCCCATTAATTAAAAATTAATATTTAATTTACATATTTTAATAAAGATGAAAATTATATATTCTTTATTTACCTCGGATGTTACAACCCCCCCCCCCTTGATAATTTCATCCTAGAAATTTTAAAATTTGACTTGGAATCATCATTGAATGTCCCACATCAATAATAAAGTCAATAAAAATATCAATTTAAAATCAAAAATGTTAAATACAAAGGTCACTCAAGTCATCAGATACTAGGATTCAATTAATACATGGATATGGTAGAGAAACCAACTCTAATAGATTAATAAATAGTGATAGGGAACTTGATCATGGGATGAAAACCACCACAATACCATTAATTTGTGGTTGGGTAAAAGTATGATGATAATGGAGGGATTTTAACATTTTTCTTTAGGACCCTTTTCATAGAGCTCTAGATTTTTATTAATAAATAGATTACCATCGTATAGAAATATACATACTTGTCATGTATAGTGTCATCATTTAATAAATTCTACCACAAAATCATCTTTTTTCTAAATGGTAAGTATTCATGATGAATTCGTCACACTTGAACTACTCGAAAAAAACCTACATTATAACATAATCTAAAAAAGATAAACTATATATTTTCTCTATCTGTAGATATCAACCATACACAAAATAGTGTAGTAAAATATTATATAATCCCAAAAAAGATAATATATTGTAAAAAGAAATACTAACCTTAAACTCAAAATTTCAAAAAATAGAACCCAAAGTTCAAGAAAGAACAATAAATATACAATTATCCATAAAATTCTTCAAAGTAATCAAAACTAAATTGAAAAACAATCTTATAATGATTTAATCAAATAGTCTTCCATGATAAATCATAAAATGTATCTCCAAATAACTTGGACTACCAATAATGTCTCATACTGAATTGTAATTAACCTATACCCATATTCTCTATGATAGATTAATCATTTTTGTAAATAACCCAAATCACCGTATGTCCATAATAAAATCATAGATCCCTCCAAAATAATATTGCAACAATTATTCCAAAAATTAAATGTCATTGTATTTTATTTTCCAAAATCATATAGTGTTACAAAAAGAGATAATGTCTTCCAAAATAACCATTATTACATAATAACAAAATAATTTTCCAATACTAATGATGTCCATTTGATAATACATAATATCCCAAATAAAATTATTCTTGAGCCATCAAATAATTTAATATTAAATAATAAGTCATTCTAACTTGGGACTTCACGTTGGACAGTGGTAGGCGATGCACCCTTGTTTCCCTTAATTTGTGGTTTTGATTCTTGTGGCCTTCTCAGATACAATGATTCATCACCCATCTTATGGGTTTTACTTTTTATAAATATAATAAATATCACTAAAATATTTTAACAACAAAATTTATCTTATACCTTTCATTTTCATACAAATAAATTAAGACCTTATAATATTATATATTGTTAGTTTTTCCTCCTCTATATGATAAAATAAAACTATTTCCAATAAAAAGAACATCATACCTTGATCATGGTGTCTATATGGTTTCATCATCAGCTTTTTCACATAACTGAAAGATCTATGCATTTCACCAATGATTTAGATCTCCATCAATATCCTTTTCTTCCTTCATCCTAATAAGTCTTGTACAATTTTGGTCATATTGGGGTTCATAGAAAAATAGTGTGGGAAAATTATCATGTATGACATATAATTTCAAAACATTTGTAAAAAATTATTTTTATCAAACAGTCATACCGTGTTTGAGTTGGTACATTCAATCAACTATCCCTCTAAAATACCCTAAGTATTGGATGAGAGACTATATTTTAAAATAAAATAAAAAAATTTTGTGCAAGTGTCTTATTCTTCATCACCTTTTTCAAAATCATAATATGCCTCAAAATCCTGTCATAATGTAAAATACTTAAAATTTCCTTGATAATATTTACCTTTCTTGAAAATATGATAATATTGACAAAATATTATTTGATTAAATAAAACCCATGATCCATAATGATATCAAGGTATAAAAGAGTTTATTTATATCTCAATCAACTTCTTTCAAGTGAGTTGTATAATGGAAGATGTTTTTAAATCATCTAAACATGAATTTGAAATAATTATTTCCATCATGTCATCTAGAAGAGATAAAAATGTTGTATGAGATCATACTCCTTCCATTTTTAACTGATATTCAATGATCTGAAAAAATTATAAAATTATTATTTAAATAAAATAATTGATATAGTGTCTGACCATATGATTAACTGAAAGACCAAATCCCTAAATATGTTTAACTAAAACACCAAATCCCTAAAGATGTTTAAACCATCCTTTAATACTCACTATAAGGAACCGACCATATAATAGTACATAATCATTAAATAAATAAAAAATTCACATTGATGATATTATCTGGTTTATTATTTTAGAGAATAATGTCATAACTATTACATATCAACATAAAAATTACACATAGACACTACTACTCCGTATAGATTATGAATAAACTAAAAACTCTTAAAAAGAAACATGTCCAGTTACATGTTTTAGGCAAAATGACTTTTCCTTAATCCCATCCTTGAAGCTATTCTTCTTTATGTCATGTGGAAAACATTTCAAAAACATAGGATGAGCATAAGAAGAATAGTATGGTTTATAAAATAAAGAATAAAAACACCAGTCCATCAATAAATACAATTCAATGTAACCATTCTTTTTAATCATTACATACCTTATGAAATCGTAAAATTTATGTATAACACAAAAAAATCATAAATCATAAAGGTATCATGTGGAAAAAAATATAAATGCATTTTAGATATCATTGATACATATGGTGTTATTTGGTAATACTCATCACATTATATTCCATAAATATTTTAGGACAAACATTCATGTATACCTATATCATGTTACCCAATGCATTGGAGTGCTATCTTAGGTTAATCAGCCCTAGGTTTATCATTGAACCACCAATATATGTAATAAATTCCGAATAATCATAACATATTAATAACACATAAAACAATTATAAAGGAAATATAAAATTTATACATTTCAATCAAAATATATCATATCATTATATTGACATAATACATGCTTTATCAAACTATTTTTAAAAACCATTTAAAATATTTAATATAGAATTTTTTTAATCAAAGTGTACCCTACAAATTTAAAGCATTTGAAATAAATTTTAATTTCAAAACCTTTATGTATATATAAATAAGCCTTTAAAACCATTTCTAAAACATCTACATTATTGAATATTATTTATAAGAATAAAACATTTAAACATTTAAAACAATGTTTTTTAAAGAGTTCCTAACAAAAATAGTGATGCTTTAGTACAAATAACCGAGGAATAACATTTAATCAAAACGTTATAATATCATGAGAATAAATTTATTCATGATATAATATTCCTAAGGATAGTATATACATCATATAAAATTGAATTGGCCCATTACTACAATGAATTCTCAACGGAATGTCAATTGAGATGAAATCGCTTATAAATATCGTATCCTTAGATTAAGGATAATTCAATGACATACTTATGTGTGACACATATAAATAAACCTAATATAAGTGGATATTGTGTTTAAAATAATCAAATGATATTCAATCATATTCGTAGCACAAAATAATCAAGATGTAGTGTTTAACCCGAATAATTGAAATTGGCTTAAGAATCTCTCTTATAGAAATTAAACTACCTAACGGCATCACATTAAAATTAAGAAAATAAGGGGATGAAAGAGAAAAGTGTATATAATTACAAGGTCTGATAAATTAAAACAATATGGATATTAAATAACATATCAACAAATAATAATGTTGAAATTAAAAGACATAACATAAATTAAGTCTTGTAAAAAGAAAAGGATGACTGATTTCCTCATTGATTTGGCAACTTTAAAAACATACACCACAAGAAAAAAGGATCATACAATAAGTATGGGAATTAAAATAAATAAATATATCTTAAATTATGAATACAATCATAGTCATTATATACACCACACAAAAAAAATACTGGAAAATATAGCATGAATCACATGACTATAAAAAGTGAGATGAAAACCCTTAACCACTTTGAAATCAATCAAGTCGTATGACCAAAAGTTAATAACCACCAAATTAATCATGGAATATCATGAATATAAATGGAATAATTATTATATATATCAAGTTTCAGTACAAAATAGATAATATGCAATAAATATTTGGCGAACAATGGAAATGTCACAGAAATAAAATTGAGATAAGAAACCCCTTATGATATGTCAGACGTGACCCATTCATTCTTCAATATCATGAATAATAAAGTAATGTTAATTTATAATTGCATGAGAACCTTTTAAAAGATTTTTATTTATTTTATACAACTTATTCAAATGGTATAATCATTATGAAATCATTTGTGTTGGTAATTGTTGTTTAGTTGATATTTGGTACTGGAGTAAAAAATGAACATCTTATAATTAAAAGTTATTCATGTGGTCAAAATTCCATTATCTCCAGAATGAAATTCATGAAATAGATATCATATATATCATATATATCCAGTACATTTATGTATTTATCATATTACATAACCTTTGTAGATATGAAATGAAATGCACCGTTTATGGAGACAATAAGTTGTACGTATGCATGAATTCTACATTCATTTCTATTTCATATTTAATGGAATTAAAACATAAAGATACATTGGTATATAATATTTATATTATAATATCATATGATATATATGTTACATAATTTCACAAACTCCATTCTTTATACACTCCCGGTATTTGATGCACGAATCATATCACCTTGAGGGGGTGGTAGTCCGCACTTTCTCTAATAAAATGATTGTATTTTCACATATTGGAATGAATTATTGTATGTTTTTAAATAATAATTATTGATGCATAAAAAATATACATAATATATATCAAATAAAAATATATTGTCGTCATAAGGGCTACAATGAGATGTGGTAGGAGAGAATTGAACAATCATTGTTTCGTGAGGTAGTAGTTCGTTGTCCACAGAAACATTATGTTCTTTAACCATTATATGGAGGTGTATGTAAGTGTAGTTATTATAAATCTCATAAAAATAACCTATTATATTGATAAAACTGGTGTTTTTATAAAATAATAGAATAAAAAGATATTATGGGGTTGGATAACTAAAAAAATGAAAATAAGAGAAGACATTACCTTTAAATCAGATATCTCATTTTGGTTTGAACTAAAAGCTTTAATTGAATCATCTTATTCCTAGGGTAAGGATTCTAAGAGTAAGATAGGGATGCAAGGAGATTAATTGGTTAGATTTTGGATAAGACAAGTGACATGATATGTGTGAAGAATATGTTTGAAGTGACAGGTTTTTATGGGGGTTGTGGCAATTTTGTATTGATTAAAAATATTATTTTTATATAATTATTTTCATTTTATAAAGTTCCTAAACCTTTTAATGTTGAAGATTAGATGACTCGTGTTTGAAATAAAATCAGTCAATATGAATTGGATAGTAAATGGATATTTTTTTATTCTTCATAATCTTATTTATTTAAATCATTCATTAATGAGGTATACACTGCATCATTTTTGTATCATAAATAATTTTACTTATATGATGTCTAAATATTATTAAAAAATATAATGATGTAGTGTAACACCCCAAGATTTCATAGTGTGTTATTTCTTCAAAATAATTCAATAACTTGCACTACACGCAACACCGAGTTCAATTGCACCATGACTTACCAAAAAAAACCATTAAAAGAGGTCATGAATAGCATTAACTACATTTTTAACTTTATATAATCCTTATAATTTTAGAATCCATATTATGAGTTTCTTAGTCATAATGCAAGAACAGATTCATTTTCAGTATTGCACTTTTATCAACTTTTGATAGTGAAACCTTTTTAAATACAATATTTTAAGCTTTTTGACTAAATGGAGACATCACAAAATTTAAAATGAAACACCCCAAGCTTCCACGGTACGTTTCCCTTTGAATAATGTGATAGCGTGTGTTGTACGCAACACCGAGTTCTAACACACCATAACTAATCAAACTAGCCGTTATGAATAGTAATACCTAATTTTTGAAATTATATATATTTTATATTTGAAAATGGACTTCATTTTTGGATTCGGAATATCGAATTTAGCCTAAGGTGAAATTTTGGTACATTTCGGATAACTTTCATATTTTGATGAATAGTGAAAATTACTAAGTTTTAATTAAAAACAACTTTTTTAATCAAAATAATTAATAGTGATAAATTATGAATTTCAGTGGTTTTAAAGTATATTTAGAATATATTTTTACAATTTAATGTAATGTTGGTCATTAGACATAATTTTACAATTAAACCGAACATAAACAAGTGTCAATCTTTTGATAGTTATTATCTTTTAAAAACACGCTTTTTGTTTTGACAGCGGGAATTAATTTTAAATTAATTTCTGCCACTTCTGTGTTTTGAATTTAGAAAAATGGATTCCATATTTTGAATCAGGATGTTCAAATTGTGTAAATAGGTAACTTTTATTTTTAGACATTTTGAATAATTACTGCGGTAAATATTTTATTTACCACGGTTAAGGGTAAATCCGGTAAATAAGGGTTAAACAATAATATTATAATAATACTAATTTACCCTAAAACGTGTATTAACCCTATTGGTTGATACATGGTCGACCATGGGAATCTTTGGGTCGATTTTGGGACCCCATGGATCCACTTGTAAGTGATAATGACACTTTATTTTAATTAAGTCAAAATGAATACGAAAATGACACAAGCATATATCTTTTAGAAAAACAATTGTTACATAGGGTTATATAAGTTGGATTTTAGATTATAAATATTCATTAGAAAGATAAAACGATATCCTACATAATGATATTTTATTTATAATTTTTAGACATTAAATAATTTATTTTATTTATGACACAATGATGATGCAGTAATTACTATAATAGTGAAAAATTAACATAATTGATATTATAAATACCCAAAAAATTATAATATGAAACTTTTAATGAATTAAACTAATTTTATAGGATAATATGATATATTAGGATTGATTTAATTGACTTTTTTCGAAGTAATCAATCTGTTATGAGTTTCACAAAAATCATCTATTGAATAGTGTCAAAATTGACATAAAAGAGTTCTTAAAACAAATATTATATTATTAATTGATATTAAATTCCTAAAAATCTAAGGTTCGGCCAAGAGACTTATATCATGATATTTTCATCATTAATGGACCACTTGGGGGTCGCTTGGATGTATATAGTAAGTTTATTAACCATATTATATAAAAATACAAAGAGACATTGTAAAAGTGAAACTAATTAACTTAGAGTTAATACTTAAAGATAAGGTTAACATAAGTACCCAAACCTGTCTAAATTCTATTGGTTGAGTGGTTTTCGACCTATCCCCACCTTATCCTTTGAATAATAAACTTTGGATCCATTAGAAACCGAATATGAATTTATTATAAATTAATATTTCTATCTTTTCCAAAGGTGCCCCTCACCCCTCTTATAAAAGGGAACTCCTCCTTCTCATTTCTTCACACCTTCAAAGCCTTTTGGTTCGGCCAAACTCTGCCCAAATACTCACCCAAAATCCCTCACTATAACCTAGAGGCCTTAGTTTGATCAGAAAGCCAACCTAAGGAGCCCTTTTGATCAAATCAAAAGGAAGAACCCGAAGAAGAGGTAATGATTTCACCACCCTTCTACAAGTTCATTTCTTCTTCCACTTATTCTTCCTTTGTTCTTACCATTCTAAAATAATAACTCCAGTATCTCACATATACTGTGATGTTATTATAAATATGGTACAACCATATTCAGTATTCTACCCACCCTTTGAATAACATGTCACCATACGTGCGTACGTACGGACTACGGTCTCCACGTCGTGGTGTAATTGTTATTCAATATAATATTATTTGGATGGGTATAATAATGATGTGTAACTCATGTAAATAATAAATATAACATGTTAATGATTCTGTATATATGATATACCATCCATTTATATATTATTTTAATATCAAAAGAATGATATTGTCGCTCGTGCATACGTACGGACTACCGTCTCCACGAACGCGATGAGATTCATTCTCCATCGTATCCATTCAAGTATAATTATCATTTGATGATTTAAAAATGATGTTTAAGGACTAGATATCATTCTGGATATGAATAAGATACAACAACCATGGCTTATGTAACAAAACATATAAAAGAAAACAAGTAAGTTAACACCCGAAACGACGATAATTCTAAGATATTATTAACAAATCAATGTTAAAAGATCATATATGATATCATATTAAAATATATGATTCTTGTATAATTTAATAAAAATTATTTCACCATTATACAGGAGGTTAACCTACCCCAACCAAGGAAAAGTACAAGGTAAGGTATTTTCTTATCTCACTTTCAATTCCGTGAGATTTCCATTGTTCGCCACTAAATTATTGAAAGTGGTGTATTGTGTACTACCATTTGATATATATTATCATGATTCTATTTATATTCATGTTATTATGTAAGTCATTTGGTGGTTATTAACTTTTTGCCGTACGACTCAGTTGATTAACGTGGTAAGGGGTTTTCATCTCACTACTTATTCCCGTGAGATTCATGCCATATTGCCACCATCACCTTTTGTGTGGTGTATGTACTGCCCATAATTATATTCTTTGTGTAATACACTCTAATTTATGTGTATTTACATATTCATTGTATGATACCTCTTTCATGGGTTGTATGTTTCATAAGTTACCAAATTGGTAAGGGTTATTTCACAATCTCTTCATTATCCGAGGTTGTTTATACGTAATAATCTACTGGGATATCTTTATCATCCACATCCATGTTTCTTAAAAATGTATTTCAAAACATTTTTACTATTTACAAGATTATGGTTTAAAGTCATTTATACCCTTGTTTGACTTTTTATAAGAGGTTTATAAAGGAATCTTTCCGTCGTTTTCAAAACAAGGTCCTTTTTAACCTTTTTGACAGAATTGAGGTAAGAATGTTTTTTTAACTTATACGGCGGGTGCGGTTATTTTACGCCGTTATAAAATCATCAAAGCTTTCCTTACAATCTTATAAGAATATTTTCAAAGAAATTTTTTTATTTTATATGGATCTTAAATGATTTCAAAATAAAAGGAGATATTTCATTAAAAAGAATTTTGATTTCATCTATGTCAACATCCTTTGATGGATTTTAAGATTATTTGAAGTTGATTTATTATGATACAAAACATCTATATTGTATTGAAGGTTTTGTGATATTTTTGACTATGGATGTGCTATTTTTATAACATTCATAGTTTATGGTGAATGTATTGACATTTCGTATGCTAGTTTTAATACGAATGTTTATGTTATGTTTAAACCTTTTCATATGGGAATGCATTGGACTTAATATGTGACGGGTGGAGCCCGCTATAGCTCCTCGATGCATCGGTAGGTCTCATGAGACAAACTAGTGTCTTGGCACAAGGCCTTGACAAAATCTTATTTGTAGTCTTGGAACGAGGCCTTGGGTATGTGGTTATGATAGTCTGGCATTATGTATTCCAACATTATGAAAGTGGTTATTCATTTTTGCATGTGATTATTCGATTAGTAGAATATCGATGTGAATAATTAAATGGCATTATTTCATTTTATTTATGCCATACCATGTTGAAAGTTCATGTTTAAAAGGCTTTTGTTTTAGTTATACATTTCCTTAAATGTTTATTCTTATTGATGAAAGTTTCCGTTATATTGTTATCCTTACTGGGCATTTGAGCTCACCCCCTTTCTATGTTTTATTTTTCCCAGGAAGTGAAGATGTAAGTTATGAATGACCTGCAGGGATATTATAAGGGGATTATAGTGTGGACTGTGGAAACATTATGTTGTTGTAGTAGTTTTTCATTTTATGATGTAATGTAAAACTTATGAATATATCTAGTGTTTCCAAGGCTACTAAACCAATCGGTCTTTCGAGATTTGATCTTTCTTGTGATCATGCCAATGTTACGAAGTAATGCACCGACTCTGGGTAGCTAGGGTCGGGGAGTTACAGTTGGTATCAGAGGAAGTTTAGTACAAACCTTGGAAGCTAGATTTAGATAAACTCTGATTAGAGCACGTAGACCTAAGATGAGCTTTGAGGATTAGTGTAGAAGAACTTCCTAGAATTTTGGTATTGTAGAGATTTTGTGATTTTTCCGAGCAATACATCCCTGTCTGGATACGAGCAGGTAGAGGTGGCTCTGGCACAGATGTACCTAGGGGTAAAACCCGAAAACACAGCTTTGAGCTAGACTCGAACGGGAACTGGTGCACGACAACGGGTCTTGCTGCACTCTTGGTTACGACACTCCCGTGGGATATGCTTAGGATAATTCTCATTTTCGTTACAAACCATTATGAAGGGTTTATGAGTATATACTTCCTTAAAGAAAATATTTTTTATGATTATGGATTATATCTATAAATAGTTCAATTTATGTTAAGTGTTTTATAAGAATGGGATTATGTATTTTGATTCATAAACTAATCTAGTGTATGCCATTGTTTAGAAATGGCGCCCAGTAGAAGGAATGATAACTCCAGAAATGCACATGATTCAAAGAGAAGGAAGGATCATATCTCTCATGGTATTAAGCTAGAATTTATAAGAGAAATAGTCTCCCATGTATTATCATCATATGAAGAAATAATATCATCTGTTGATAAGATAAGTAAAGAGTTTACTGAGTCCTATGGCTTTGAAGGGAAGCAAGAGAAGAAAAGGATGGAAGAGAGAAAGATGGATAAAGGGAAGAGGGAAAAGAAGAATTTTCCCATATGTGGTAACTGTGGAAAGAAACACCCTGGAACTTGCCTAAAAGGAATGGGAGTTTGTTATAAGTGTGGAGGAAAAGGGCCCAAATACGTGACTGCAAGGGTAAGAAAATGGTTTCAAATGTACAATGCTTCATTTGCATGGATTTTGGACACTACGCGAACCTATGTCCCAGTCATCAGACTATGCCGCAAATGATGTTATTGGATAATAATCATGTTATGATACTACCATAGATGAAGAGGGATGATTAGAGTTCTTATGTTGATTATGTCAATTGAGTGTTGTATCAACAATGTACTTGTTACAATAATCATGGAGTATATAAGGATTGTACTGCAGTACTATTTCATTAAGGACTTGAGATTGTGTGGAACAAAGAAAAGTGACTCAATAGCAGGATAAATTTATGGAAAATATATGGTTGAGAGAATGATAAATCATAATATAGTTCTGATACTGAGGTAGTGATTTTGGAATAATATGTGATTGTTTTGGATAAATTATATTGGATATTCTTGACTACCCTGGAACTGATTAATGATTTGTATATTCCATCATTGCTGGGGTTTAAAACATTTTTGGATTAATGAAGTATATCCAGCATTCTATATGGAATAAGGGAGCATGAATGTAATAAATAAGGAATATGGTAATACATGATGAAGGTATTCATATTCTATTACGGGGTAAAAAGGATCTATATTATGTTTACCTTTCTTATAAATGTTGGACTGTGAGTTTAGACAGAAGTATTTTGGATAGTTCTAGTTTGGATTATTTTGGATTGCCATAAAAGGACAACCCGGAGGTCGGGCGGCAACCCGTCGCGTCCGGCAAGGCTGCGAGACTTGAACCCACAATCGAAGGGCGACAAGGGTGTATCACCTACCACTGTCCCAGGAGATGTCCTGAATTAAATAATGTAGTTTTTTTAAAAGATCTGGTAGATGAATTATAATTCATTTATTTTGGAACCCTGCACGAATAGTATAAATAGAAAAAAAAATTACGTTCTATTATCTTTTAGAATGAAAGATGAGTTTGTGGTAGAAATTTATTAATGGGTAAAATTATATTTATAAAGTAAGTATATCTCCTTATTATCTTATCCAATCTCATAAATAAATTCCTCAACATTAATAATAGAAACTTAGAACAAAAATGTTGTCCTAGATGGTACCTTAAATCATCACAAATTTATGGCTTTGGGATTGTTGGCCTTTTCATAGCCTTGTTCTCTACCACTCTCCATCAGATAATTGATGGTTAGATTTCTCTTCCATATCCATATTTTCCTACATGGAACCCTAGTATGTGTTATTTTCGGTAATCTTCATACTTTCCACTCTTTATTTTAAATAGAGGCCTCATTAATTCATTTTTCGATGTGGGATTTCAACTAAGATATTTTGAAATGTCAAAAATGTGTTGTCCCAATACCATATATTTTGTTGAACCGATGGTACTTCAAATAATCATGGATTGATGAGTTTAAGGACCTCAATTTTATACTTGATTGTGATTGATGACCTCAATCACTACCTATAAATATTTACGTTTTTCCTCCAATTATATGTCTCTAATTGCCACCAATGTTCTCCTAATCGAGATCATAATTTGGTGGTGACCCTTTAATTTCTTTTTTCCTCATATTAAGACTAAATTTTAGTAACCCAATTTCCAATGTGGGTTTTCCCACAAATATATTTTCTACTTTCAACCTTTTATTTTCGAAAAACAATTTTAAATTGCGAGGACGCAATTTATTGAAGGAGGGGAGAATGTAACACCCCAAGATTTCATAGTGTGTTATTTCTTCAAAATAATTCAATAACTTGCACTACACGCAACACCGAGTTCAATTGAACCATGACTTAACAAAAAAAAAGCCATTAAAATAGGTCATGAATATCATTAACTACATTTTTAACTTTATATAATCCTTATAATTTTAGAATCCATATTATGAGTTTCTTAGTCATAATGCAAGAACAGATTCATTTTCAGTATTGCACTTTTATCAACTTTTGATAGTGAAACCTTTTTAAATACAATATTTTAATCTTTTTGACTAAATGGAGACATCAAAAAATTTAAAATGAAACACCCCAAGCTTCCACGGTACGTTTCCCTTTGAATAATGTGATAGCGTGTGTTGTACGCAACACCGAGTTCTAACACACCATAACTAATCAAACTAGCCGTTATGAATAGTAATACCTACTTTTTGAAATTATATATATTTTATATTTTAAAATGGACTTCATTTTTGGATTCGGAATATCGAATTTATCCTAAGGTGAAATTTTGGTACATTTCGGATAACTTTCATATTTTGATGAATAGTGAAAATTACTAAGTTTTAATTAAAAACAACTTTTTTAATCAAAATAATTAATAGTGATAAATTATGAATTTGAGTGGTTTTAAAGTATATTTAGAATATATTTTTACAATTTAATATAATGTTTGTCATTAGACATAATTTTACAATTAAACCGAACATAAACAAGTGTCAATCTTTTGATAGTTATTATCTCTTAAAAACACGCTTTTTGTATTGACAGCGGGAATTAATTTTAAATTAATTTATGCCACTTGTGTGTTTTGAATTTAGAAAAATGGATTCCATATTTGGAATTAGGATGTTCAAATTGTGTAAATAGGTAACTTTTATTTTTAGAAATTTTGAATAATTACTGCGGTAAATATTTTATTTACCATGGTTAAGGGTAAATCCGGTAAATAAGGGTTAAACAATAATATTATAATAATACTAAATTACCCTAAAACGTGTCTTAACCCTATTGGTTGATACATGGTCGACCATGGGCATCTTTGGGTCGATTTTGGGACCCCATGGATCCACTTGTAAGTGATAATGACACTTTATTTTAATTAAGTCAAAATGAATACAAAAATGACACAAGCATATATCTTTTAGAAAAACAATTGTTACATAGGGTTATATAAGTTGGATTTTAGATTATAAATATTCACTAGAAATCTAAACAGATTTCCTACCTAATGATATTTTATTTATAATTTTTAGACATTAAATAATTTATTTTATTTATGACACAATGATGATGCAGTAATTACTATAATAGTGAAAAATTAAAATAATTGATATTATAAATACACAAAAAAATATAATATGAAACTTTTAATGAATTAAACTAATTTTATAGGATAATATGATATATTAGGATTGATTTAATTGACTTTGTTTGAAGTAATCAATCTGTTATGAGTTTCACAAAAATCAACTATTGAATAGTGTCAAAATTGACATAAAAGAGTTCTTAAAACAAATATTATATTATTAATTGATATTAAATTCCTAAAAATCTAAGGTTCGGCCAAGAGACTTATATCATGATAGTTTCATCATTAATGGACCACTTGGGGGGATTCTTGGATGTATATAGTAATTTTATTAACCATAATATATAAAAATACAAAGAGACATTGTAAAAGTGAAACTAATTAACTTAGAGTTAATACTTAATGATAAGGTTAATATAAGTACCCAAACCTGTCTAAATTCTATTGTTTGAGTGGTTTTCGACCTATCCCCACCTTAACCTTTGAATAATAAACTTTGGAGCCATTAGAAACCGAATATGAATTTATTATAAATTAATATTTCTAGCTTTTCCAAAGGTGCCCCTCACCCCTCTTATAAAAGGGTACTCCTCCTTCTCATTTATTCACACCTTCAAAGCCTTTTTGTTCGGCCAAACTCTGCCCAAATACTCACCCAACATCCCTCACTACAACCTAGAGGCCTTAGTTTGATCAGAAAGCCAACCTAAGGAGCCCTTTTGATCAAATCAAAAGGAAGAACCCGAAGAAGAGGTAATGATTTCACCACCCTTCTCCAAGTTCATTTCTTCTTCCACTTCTTCTTCCTTTGTTCTTACCATTCTAAAATAATAACTCCAGTATCTCACATATACTGCGATTTTATTATAAATATGGTACAACCATATTCAGTATTCTATCCACCCTTTTAATAACATGTCACCATACGTGCGTACGTACGGACTACCGTCTCCACGTCGTGGTGTAATTGTTATTCAATATAATATTATTTGGATGGGTATAATAATGATGTGTAACTCATGTAAATAATAAATATAACATGTTAATGATTCTGAATATATGATATACCATCCATTTATATATTATTTTAATATCAAAAGAATGATATTGTCGCTCATGCGTACGTACGGACTACCGTCTCCACGAACGCGATGAGATTCATTCTCCATCGTATCCATTCAAGTATAATTATCATTTGATGATTTAAAAATGATTTTTAAGGACCAGATATCATTCTGCATATGAATAAGATACAACAACCATGGCTTATTTAACAAAACATATAAAAGAAAACAAGTAAGTTAACACCCGAAACGACGATAATTCTAAGATATTATTAACAAATCAATGTTAAAAGATCATATATGATATCATATTAATATATATGATTCTTGTATAATTTAATAACAATTATTTCACCATTATACAGGAGGTTAACCTAACCCCAACCAAGGAAAAGTTCAAGGTAAGGTATTTTCTTATCTCACTTTCAATTCCGTGAGATTTCCATTGTTCGCCACTAAATTATTGAAAGTGGTGTATTGTGTACTACCATTTGATATATATTATCATGATTCTATTTATATTCATGTTATTCTATAAATCATTTGGTGGTTATTAACTTTTGGCCGTACGACTCAGTTGATTAACGTGGTAAGGGGTTTTCACCTCACTCCTTATTCCCGTGAGATTCATGCCATATTGCCACCATCACCTTTTGTGTGGTGTATGTACTGCCCATAATTATATTATTTGTGTAATACACTCTAATTTATGTGTATTTACATATTCATTGTATGATACCTATTTCATGGGTTGTATGTTTCATAAGTTACCAAATTGGTAAGGGTTATTTCACAATCTCTTCATTATCCGAGGTTGTTTATACGTAATAATCTACTGGGATATCTTTATCATCCACATCCATGTTTCTTAAAAATGTATTTCAAAACATTTTTACTATTTACAATAATATGGGTTAAAGTCATTTATACCCTTGTTTGACTTTTTATAAGAGGTTTATAAATGAATCTTTCCGTCGTTTTCAAAACAAGGTCCTTTTTAACCTTTTCGACAGAATTGAGGTAAGAATGTTTTTTTTAACTTATACGGCGGGTGCGGTTATTTTACGCCGTTATAAAATATTCAAAGATTTCCTTACAAGCTTATAAGAATATTTTCAAAGAAAATGTTTTATTTTATATGGATATTAAATGATTTAAAAATAAAAGGAGATATTTCTTTAAAAAGAATTTTGATTTCATCTATGTCAACATCCTTTGATGGATTTTAAGATTATTTGAAGTTGATTTATTATGATACAAAACTTCTATATTGTATTGAAGGCTTTGTGATATGTTTGACTATGGATGTGCTATTTTTATACCACTCATAGTTTATGGTGAAAGTATTGACATTTTGTATGCTAGTTTTAATACGAATGTTTATGTTATGTTTAAACCTTTTCATATGGGAATGCATTGGACATAAAATGTGACGGGTGGAGCCCGCTATAGATCCTCGATGAATCAGGAGGTCTCATGAGACAAACTAGTGTCTTGGCACAAGGCCTTGACAAAATCTTATTTGTAGTCTTGGCACGAGGCCTTGGCTATGTGGTTATGATAGTCTGGCATTATGCATTCCATCATTATGAAAGTGGTTATTGATTTTTGCAAGTGATTATTCGATTAGTAGAATATCCATGTGAATAATTAAATGGCATTATTTCATTTTATTTATGCCATACCATATTGAATGTTCATGTTTAAAAGGCTTTTGTTTTAGTTATACATTGCCTTAAATGTTTATTCTTAATGATGAATGTTTCCGCTATATTGTTATCCTTACTAGGCATTTGAGCTCACCCCTTTTCTATGTTTTATTTTTCCCAGGAAGTGAAGATGTAAGTTATGAATGACCTGCAGGGATATTATGAGGGGATTATAGTGTGGACCGTGGAAACATTATGTTGTTGTAGTAGTTTTTCATTTTATGATGTAATGTAAAACTTATGAATATATCTAGTGTTTCCAAGGCTACTAAACCAATCGGTCTTTCGAGATTTGATCTTTCTTGTGATCATGCCAATGTTACGAAGTAATGCACCGACTCTGGGTAGCTGGGGTCGGGGCGTTACATGTAGGAAATAATTTTTGGAAATTAAATTAATATTTATCATCAATGTGATAACGTATATAACACCATGTATGAATTAATTTACTAAATGATACATGTTTGAGTCATTTTTTGTCTTTACTTTAAATAAATTAATTTAATGTTTCATTACCACTCCCATGTGGCTCGATAGGGTCTCAAAGTCAACCCATTGATAACTATGATATAAATTTATCAACCAATTGTATTATCAAACATGTTAGGTTAATTAAAAATTATTATAATAATATTTTATTACCCTTACTGTAAAATATCATGCTTCCACAATAAGCTTCTCTTTGAATAATACAACTGCGTGTGTTGTACGCTACTTTGAGTTCTAACACACCAGAACCAATTAAACTAGCCCTTATGAATAGTAATACACAAATTACTGAAATTTTATAAATTTTTTATTTCAAAATGGACTTTATTTTTGGATTCGGAATATCGATATTAGCTTAGGGTGAATTTTTGTTATTTTATTGAAAACATTCAATTTTTGATGAATAGTGAAAAACACTGAGTCGTTGATTAAAACTAACTTTTTATTTAAATAATTATTTATTTTATTTAGATTATTTTAGGTAAAAATAGATACATAATACCTATATATGTTCAATTTAATTCCTTTGAGTCAGTTCATAATAATTTTAGATATATAAAAATTTTCTTGATATTTTTTCCGTCTTTTACCTACCTTTTAGGAGTATTTTTAAATATATATAAAAATAATTCAACATAATTTGTGAGTAGAATTTCTAAAATCTAAGATATATGGTTAATATCAAGGAATAAAATTTTATTCAATATGATAAAAATAATTTTTGGTGAATAGTAACTGTTTAATTTTTTACCACGGTTATAAGTATATAAGGTAATTATGGTTAAAAATGATATTATTATTATTCTAACACAAGTTTTAATTCTATTGGAAATGTATAATTCAACCAAAAACAGCCTTAGTTATAATATATTAACCTCTTTGGTCAACTTGGATTAGTGTACGACATTTATTATTATTTAATTCAAAGAAGAGTTAAAAGTGTTAAATTCATTGTTTAATAACTAAACCATTTTTAATATATGGATACACATAAGATAAATTAAAAAATAAATATTAATTAGAAATATAATAATATTTCCAACATAAGTCTATTATATTTATAATTTTTAGACATGAAATTATTAAATTTATTTATCAGACAATTATGATGAAATAATTACCTAATTAATGAAATATTAAAATAAGTGATATTATAAATATCCAAATAAATGTAATTTGAGAAATATTATGAATTAAAATAATTTTCATGATTAATATGAAATATTAGTGTTGTTGAGGTGAATTTTTATTGAAGTAATAATTTTGTTATGAATTTATCAGAAACAAAATACCAAATATTGACAAAAATGACATAAAAGTGTTTTTAAAACAAGTAATATATAATTAATTGAAATTCTATTCCCTAAAATTTAAGGATCATAAAAAAGTAATATATAATGATAGGTGTATCATTAATGAATCACATGGGGTTCTCTTGGAGATATATAGTATGTTTATTAACCATATAATATAAAAATACCAAGAAACATGGTAAATTTCAAAATATTTAACTAAGATTTAAATCTAAAAGATAAGTTTAATATTGTTACCCGGAACATTCTAAAACATATTGGTTGAGTGTTTATAGACCAAACCCCACCATAGAGTTTAAATTATACAACTTGGAGCCATTAGAAATCGAAAATTATTTTATTATAAAATAATACTTCTATCTTTTCTTAAGGTGCCCCTCACCCCTCTTATAAAATGGAAATCACCCTTCCCTCAAATTTGATCCATCAAAGCCATTTGGCTCGGCCAAAATCTGCCCAGATACCTTCAAAACTATCCTACCTTCATTCCAAAGGCCTTCCTTTTATCATAAAGCCATCCGATAGATCCCTTTTGAGAAAATCAAAAGTAAGAACCCGAAGAAGATGTAAATACTTCATTACCACTTTCAAGTTCATTTTTTCATCCAATTCCTATTTCATTGTTGATTCGATTCTAAAATAATAACTCCAGTATTTTATATATAATATGATTTTATTATAAATATGTCACAACCATATTCATTTTTCTATCAATCCTTTTAATTACATGTCACCATACGCGCTTACGTATGGCTTACCGACTCCACGTCATGGTGTAAATGTTATTAAATACATCATTATTTGGATGCGTATAATAATAATTTTTAATTGATGTAAATAATAAATATAACATTATTATTAATCTTTATATATGATATACCATCAAATTATATATTATTTTAATATCAAAAGAATGATATATTCGCTCGTGTGTACATACGGATTACCGTCCCCACAAATGTGATGAGATTCATTTCCCACCATAATCCATTCAATAATAACTTTCAATAGATGAATAAAAATAACTCTTATAGTATTAATATCATTATGAATATGAATAAGATAAATCATATACATAACAAACATTACTTATGTAACAAATCATATAAAGGAAAATGAATCAGTTAACACCCGAAACAAAGATAATACTAAGATATTGTTAACAAAGAAATGATAAAAGAATATACATGATATCATATTAATGAATATGATTCTTTTATAATTTAATAACAATTATTACAACATTATACATGTGTTTAACATAACCTCAACCTTGTAAAAGTACAAGGTAAGGGTTAATTCTACAATATCTTTATTATCCGAGATTTTTTATATGTAATTATATATTGGGACCTCTTTATCATCCACATTCGTGTTTCCTGAAAATGTATTTCAAAAAATTATTACTATTTTATAAATTATGTTTTAATGAAATTTATAACCTATTTTTAATTTTATATGATTTTTAATGGAATCATTCCTTCGTTTTCCAAACAAGGTACTTTTTGATATTTTCAAAAATTTTAAGGTAAGAATGTTTTTTAACATATACGGAGGGTGCTGAAATTTTATTCCATTATAACATCATAAAATATTTCCTTACAATATTATAAGATTATTTTCCAAATAAATGTTTTCTTTTATAATTCTATGACATTTAAATGATGACAAAATAAAAAGAGATATTTCTCAAAAAAATGTTTTGATTTCATCTATGTCAACATCCATTGTAGGATTTGAAATGTTTTTAAAGTTGATTTATTATTATAAAAATATTATATATTGTATTTAAGATTTTTTGATATGTTTGACTATGGATGTGCTATTCAAATACAATTCACTGTTTATGGATAATGTATTGTCATTTCGTAAGATAGTTTTAATACAAATGTTTATGTTATGTTTAAACCTTTTCATATGAGATATGAATAGTAATTAGTAAATGATGGATGGAGTCTTATATAGATCTTCGATGTCTCAGTATGTCTTATGAGTCAAACTAGTGTCTTGGAACAAGGCCTTCACAAAATCTTATTTGTAGTCTGGGCACAAGGCCATGACTATGTTGTTTTGAAACTATGGAATTATGAATTCCATCATTATGAAAGTGGATATTGATATTGAATGTGATTATATGACTAGTAGAATATCCATATGAGTAAATAAATGGAATTATTTTTATTTATATTTTCTATTTTATGATGATGTTTAAGTTGAAAAGGCTTTTGTTTTAGTTCTATACATTTCTATAAATGTTTATTCTTATTTATGAATGTTTTCTCTGTATTGTTATCCTTACTGAGCATCTGAGCTCACCCCTTTTTATGTTTTATCATTCCTAGGATGCATAGAAATATATTATGACTGACCTGCAGGTATAGTGTATGGGATCTCAGTGTTGTATATGGAAACAATGTTGTTGTAGTTTTCTATTTTATGATGTAATGTAAAACTTATGAATGTATCTAGTACATCAAATGATACTAAACTATTCGGTCATTCGAGAGTTGATCTATTGTGATCATGGGAATGATACGTAATAATGCACTAACTCTTAGATTCTTGGGTCCGGGCGTTATAGTTGGTATTAGATGATGATTAGTACAAACATGGGAATCTTGATTAAGATAAACTCTTATTATAGAAAATAGCCCTATGATATACTTTAAGGATTAGTATATATGAACATCCTAGAATTTTGGTATTGTAGAGATTTTGTATGCTTTCCAAAAAATACATCCCTGCATGGATACTATCTGGTGGAGGTGGCTCTGTCACAGATGTACCTAGGGGTAAAACCAGAAAACATAGTTTTGAGCAAGACTCGAACATGAACTAGTGCACGACAACATGCCTTGCTGCACCCTTGTTTACGACACTCCCAAGGGATATGTATTGTATAATTATCATTTTCATTACTAACAATAATGATGTGTTTCTGAGTATATTAATCCTCAATGAAAACATTTTTTATGATTATGGACAATATCAATAAACATTTCAATTTATGTTATGTGTTTTACATGTTTAGAATTATGTATTATGATTAATAAAGTAATTTGTTTTATGTAATTGTTTATAAATGGAGCCGAGTGGAAGGAATGTAAACAATATAAATTCATGCACTCCATGAAGGTATTTACCTCTTATTCAAGATATTTATAGTGGAGCTGGTGATACAACTGGTGCAGATCAGCTTATCACCATAACGGGACAACTCACTCAAGTTATGAATAATAATCATACACGTATGGAGCACCATGATCCACAATGTAGAGGATCATTATTAAACCTATTCATGAGGAAACAACCACCAACATTCTATGGGAGTAAAAATCCATTAGTGGATGAGCAATGGATAAATTGCGTAGAGAAAATATTACATGCCTTAGTGAGTAGTGAAAGGGAGAAAGGTGTCATCACAGTTTACAGCCTCACTAGAAATACAAATCAATGGTGGTCATTGATTCAAAACACAAAATAAGATGATGAAGTCTGAAATATGTAATTGAGGGAGATTAATGAGATTTTCATAGAAAAATATTTTCCTCATGACCATCAACCAGATATGGAAAGATAATTTCTGAGTCTGAGGAAAAAGGAGGATGAGAATCTCGCAAAGTATGAGGCTAACATTACAAGGTTAGTGAGGCATTCTGCATATTATATATATAACCCTAGATGTAATATTGATCGTTTCTTTCATGGGTTAAAACCATTTATCCATCGATCATTAGTCTCACAATTCATCTCATCTTATGAGGATATTGTCTCATGTTCTATCAAGCTAGAAAAAGATTTATCTAAGTCATACGACTTTAAAGAAAATAAAGAGATGAAGGGATCTATTGAACACTCTGGAAATGGAAATAAGTGAAAGAGGGGAAATTTTGAATATCCATTCTGTAGGAAATGTTGGAAGAAACACCCTGGTACATACCTAAATGGAACGTGATTCTGTTACAAGTGTGGTGAAAAGGGCCACCAAGCTCTTGATTGCAAGGGGAATAATGAGGTTGGTGATATTCAATGATAAAATTATAGACATAGCAGGAATTATGCGAATGAATTTCCTAAGAGTCTGGGTAACATATATAATAAAAAGACAAGGGATCAATGCCAAGATTATGTTATCACTACTGTTGAGGTAAAAGCTCTGATAGATGTAGTGACAGGTAATTTAATGGTTTCCTCAAGTTTACCAATTGCATTAATTGATTCTGGATAATCACATTGTTTCATATCATCTCTGTTTGCTAAGAAAATTATATATTTCATATTTGATTTAACAAGAAAGTTGTTAGTAAAAACTCATAAGGGAATTATCAGTGTAATACTGTATTGTGAATATTTCCCCATTAGAGTATATAAATGTTCTTTATCTATCGATCTCATCGACATACCCATGATTGAATTTGATATAATCCTTTGTATGGATTGGATTTCAGGCCATGATGCAAAAATTTATTGTAAGAAAAAGGATGTTACTATTTCTAATGACGATGATAAAGAACATGTTATCTTTAGATCAGAATTTTAACCACCTAATTCTTATCTAGATTCACCCCTAATGGCTCAATTAAATTCAATTATTGGGGAGTAAGAGAATGAAATAATTGTGGGTGAGTAAACTAATTTTCAAATAGAGTATGTACTTATTGTGAATGAATATTTTTATGTGTTTCCAGACAATTTACCTGGACATCCTCCGGAACGAGAAATAGTGTTTTCCATTGAATTAATTCATGGATCAAGACCTATATCGAAGACCCCTTATAGAATGTTCCCTATATAATTGTTGGAACTAATGAAAAAACTAGAGGAATTTAGTAATAAGGGATTTATTCTCCATATTGTTTCTCCATGGGGATCCCCAGTACATTTTTATAAGAAGAAAGATGGATCTATGAGGTTGTGCACTAACTATTGGGAGATCAATGCTATAACAACAAAGCACAAGTACCCCTACCTCGCATTGATGATTTATTTGACCAACTTCATGGATTTCAATACTTTCCAAAGATTGACGTTCGATCTAGATATCATCAGTTGTGTGTGATGAAAGAAGACATTCTGAAAACAACATTTTGAACTAGGTATGGGCTTTAGGAGTTTACAGTAATTCCTTTTGGATTGACTAAAGCGCCATTTGTATTCATGGATATAATGAAGAAATTTTTCAAGGAATATCTTGATGACTTTTAGTGGTATTTATTGATTATATATTGGTATACTCTAAATGCTACGAAGATCTTGAAATTTAATTGCGCACTGTCCTGAAGACTCTTACAAGACTTGAATTTTATGTGAACTTTAGCAAGTGTGAATTCTAGCATTAGGATATATCTTTTCATGGACATATTGTCTCTAAGGATGGAATCTCTATTGATCCTTCTAAGACCATGGAAATCCAAGAATGGCCAGCACTGACGAGTATACACGAGGTACACAATTATATTGGTTTAGCATGTTATTATCGACATTTCATCCATAATTTTTTCTGGTTGGCTAACCCATTAGCCAAGCTCCCACAGAAAGGGGATCAATTTATTTAGAAAAAAGAGTGTGAAGAATGTTTAGATGAATTGAAAAAAAGATTAGTCAATTATTCTATGTTGACTCTACCATCAGGGAATTAAGGGTTTGCTATTTATAGTGATGCTTCAAAAAAATGACATAGTTGTGTCTTATGGATAATGATAGTTCTATTTTTTATGCATAATGAAAGCTAAAAATTCATGAGAAAAACTACCCAACTCATGATATTTAGTTAGCAGCTGTAATACTTGTGTTGAAGATATTGATACATTATCTCTATGGTGGAAAATGTGAGATTTATACTTATTAAAATAGTTTGAAGAATATTTTCTCACAGAAAGAACTCATCATGAGGAAACAAAGATGGCATGAACTACTCAAATATTATGATTGAATGATAAATTACTGCCATGGGAAGGAAAATAAGGTGCAACATGCTTTGAGAAGAAAAGATCATAGAGTTTTGAACAAGATGACAGTTGAATAGGATATTATATACATGGATCTAGTAATGATACATATGGGAATAACCATGGAAGGTGAAACATCAATGCCTTTTCATATGGTTGCGAAACCATATTTATTTAAAAGGATAAAATGTTCTCAAGCAGTTGATGAGGAGTATCAAATGAAGATTAATGTTTTGAATGATGGGAGATTGAGTTACATTGTGTATAAAGATGGAATTTTGAAATTTTGGAAGATACATTGTGTTCCCGAAATACCTGATCTAAAAAGGGAATTTTTGGATGATGTTCATACATCTAATTTTGCTAGACACCCTTGTAGCACGTAGATGTATAATGATTTGAAGGAACATTTTTGGTGGGACAACATGAAGAGGTAGATTGCTGATTTTTTTCAAGATATATGGTTTGTCAACAAGTCAAAGGTAGAAGACAACAACATGGAGGAGTCATGCAACCTCTTCCCACACCCTAGAGGAAATGAGATAATATTATGACGGACTTTGTCATGGGACAACCAAAGACTCCTAGAATGAATGATGAAATATGGGTTATTGATGATCATATTACCATGTCCGCACATTTTCATGCTATAAGGGAAGATTTACCAATTGAACGTTTAGCATGAATATATATTAATGAAGCTGTATAACATCATGGAGTACCACTATAGATTTTGTATTATTGTGGTCCACATTTTACATGAAGTTTCTAGATAAGTTTTTAGAATGCCCTGGATATTGAACTTCGTTTGAGAACTGCCTACTACCCCCAATCTGATGGAAAATCTGAATAGACTATTAAAACATTAGAAGACATATTGAGATCATGCTCACAATACTTTTAAGGTATGTGGGATCCATATTTACCTCTGGTAGAATTTTCCTATAATAATAGCTTCCATTCAATTATTTAGATGGAACCATATAAAGTTTTATATGGAAAGAGATGTCACACACCAACCGATTGGGATGATGTTGATGGAAGAAAACTTGTAGGCCAAGAACTAGAAGAGGAATTGATAGAAAAGGTGAAGGTAATCCAAAACCACACCAAAGATGCTCAAAGTAGGAAAAAGAGCAATGCTGATAACCGAAGGAAGGATTTGGAATTTCAAGTAGGAGATCATGTTTTCTTAAATGTATCTCCATGGAATGGTGTTATACCTTTTGGTAAGAAGGGTAAATTGAGTCCCATGTACAGCAGACCTTACAAAATTCTAGAAGGAATTGGGGTTGTAGCTTACTATTTGGCAATGCCTCCATGTCTCTCTAAAGATCATGATGTCTTCCACGTATCACTACTAAGAAAATACATTCTAACCCAAATCATGGACTCACCTTTGATGAATTAGAACTAGAACCCGATCTGCCTTATTGTGAAAATCCTTTCAAGGTTCTTGATACAATAGAACAAGTGCTGAGAAACCAGATGACTCGTCTGGTTAATGTTCTATGGAGAAACTATAAGATGGAAGAGGCAATGTGGGAACCTGAGGAAGTTATGATGAAGCCCCACCCAAGTAGTTTTACGCAGTAATACTCTAGAAATATCAAGGATGATATTATTTGAAGGAGTGGAGAATGTATTACCCCAATCTTCCATGGTATGCTTCTCTTTTAATAATACAGTAGCGTGTGTTGTACGCAACATCGAGTTCTAACACACCACAACCAATCAAACTAGTCTTTATGATGAGTAATACCCACTTTTTGAAATTTTAAAAAATTTATCTTTCAAAATGGAATTCATTTTTGTATTCGGAATATCGAAATTAGCTTTGAGTGAATTTTGGGTATTGTTCTGAAAACATTCAATTTTTGATGAATAGTGAAAACACTAAGTCATTGTTTAAAACAAACATTTTTTAAACAATTATTTATTTTATTTAAACAATATTTTAGGTCAAAATATGTACATTATACCTTTATATTTTGAATGTAATTAATTGGAGTCATTTTATAATAATTTTAGATATATAAAAATTTTATTGAACATTTTACCGTCTTTTACCTACAGCCTAAGAGTATTTTCAAATTTTCATAAAACATAATTTTAATAAATCATTGTGTTGATTTTAGAAATTCTGAGAGATTCGATTAATTTCATGCAGTAGAATTTTGGTCAATAAGATAAAAATATTTTTTGGCGAATAGTATCTTATTACTTTTATTTACCACGGTTAAAAGAAAATATAGTAATTAAGGGTAATATTGATATTATTATTACACTAAAACATGTTATAATTCTATTGGATAAGTATAATTCGGACAAAGACATCCATAGAAATAAAATATGATCCACTTTTCTCCACTTGGATTTGATTAGGGCATTTATTATTATTTAATTTAAAGAAGAGTTAAAAGTGTTAAATTCAAGGTTTAATAACTAAACCAATTTTAATATAGTTTTAAACATAAGATAAATTAGAATATAAATATTAATTAGAAAGAAAAAAATATTTCATAAAGAATTTAATTTTATTTATAAATTTTAGAAATTAAATAATTAAATTTATTTATGACACAATGATGATGCCTTAATTTCCTAATTAATGAAATATTAAAATATTTGATATTATAAATATCTTAATAAATTTAATTTGATACTTCTTATGAATTTCACTAATTTCCTTGGTTAATATGACATATTAATGTTTGTTATATGATATATTTTCTAAGTAATAATGCTGTTATGAATTTAGAAAAAACAAAATACCAAATAGTGTCAAAATTGACATTAAACAGTTTTTAAAACAAGTATTATGTTAATAATTGATATTTTATACCTAAAAATATATGGTTATATCAAAATACTTATATAATGAATTTTTTATCATTAAGTGACCACTTGGGGTTCTCTGGGAAATATATATAGTATGTTTATTAACCATATAATATAAAAATACAAAGAGACATGGTAAATGTCAAGCAATTTAACTAATAGTTAAATCTAAATGATAAGGTTAATATAGTGCCCCTAACCTGTCTAAAACCTATTGGGTGAGTATTTGTCGACCCATAATCACCTTAAAAATTAAAAAATCATCATTTGATCCATTAGAAACAGAAATGATTTTTTTTATAAAATAATATTTCTAACTTTTCTTAAGGTTCCCCTCACCCCTCTTATAAAAGGGGACTCCCCCTTCCCTCAAATTCACACCTTCAAAGCCATTTGTCTCGGCCAACCTCTTCTCAAATACCCTCCCAACTATCCTACCTTTATTCTAGAGGACATATATTCATTATAAATCCATCTTGAGGATCCCTTTTGATGAAATCAAAAAGTAGATCCCGAAGAAGAGGAAAATATTTCATCACCTCTTCCATGTTTTTTCTTCATCCACTTCCTCTTTATTTGTTGTTTAAATTATAAAATAATAACTCTATTACTATCTATATAAATTTATGTAATTATAAATACGTCCCAACCGTATTCATTATTATATCCATCCTTTGAATGACATGTCACCAAACGTGCTTACGTACGGCTTACCGTCTCCACGTCGTGGTGTAATTGTTATTCAATACATCATTATTTTGACTGTTATAATAATGATGTGTAATTGATGTAATTAATAAATATAACATAATAATTATTATTTATATATGATTTACAATTCAGTTATATATTATTTTAATATCAAAAGAATGATATTGTTGCTCGTACGTACGTACAGATTACCGTCTCCACAAACACGATTCGATTCATTCAATATCATAATCCATTCAAGACTAATTTAAAATAAATTATTAAAAATAATGTGTAATTACATAATATAATTCTGAATATTAATAAGATACATCCTATCCATATCAATCATTACTTACATAAAAAAGCATATAAAAGAAAAATGAATCAGTTAACACTCGAAACGACGATAATACAAAGATATTATTAACAATGAAATTTTAAAAGATCATATATGATATCATATTAATTTATATGATTCATGTATAATTTAATAACAATTATTTCACTATTATACAGGATTTTAATCTACCCTTGACCAAGTAAAATTACAAGGTAAGCGTTAATTCTATAATCTTTTCATTATCTGATGTTGTTTATATGTAATTGTCTACTAGGACCTCTTTATCCTCCACATCCATGTTTCTTAAAAATGTATTTCAAAACATTATTACTATTTTATTTCATTTTTGATAATGTTATTTATACCCTTTTTTGATTTTTATTTGATGATTATAAAGGAATCATTCCATATTTTTTTTAACAAGGTACTTTTGGACCATTTTGATAAAATTTAAGTAAGAATGTTTTTTAACATATTTGGATTGTGTAGCTATTTTATTCTATTATAACATCATCAAAGATTCCCTAAAATGATTATAAATATAATTTCCAAATAAATGTTTTCATTTATAATTATATGACTTTTGAACGATGTCAATATAGAAAGAGATATTTTACAAAAAACTGGTTTGTTTTCATCTATTTAAACATTTTTTATTGATTACAAGCTTATTTGAAGTTGATTTAATATGATACAAAACATCCTTATTGTATTGAAGGTTTTGTGATATGTTTGAATGTGGATGTTATATTTTAATAACATTCAAAATTTATAGATAATGTATTGAAATTTTGTATGATAGTTTTAATATGAATGTTTATGTTATGTTTAAAACTCTTCATATGAGGAATGCATTGGACTTAGTATGTGACTGGTAGAGCCCGAAATAGCTCCTCAATTCATCGGTAGGTATTATGAGACAAACTTGTTTCTTATCACAAGGCCTTGAAAAAATCATATTTGTAGTCTTGGTGTAACATCCCAAATCCAAGTGCCACTCAACAGGTGCCCCGAACCCGGTTCTCCACGAGACCTCAAGTGCAATTCCCCAAACTCCAGAGGCTGATGACTAGCAGCGAGGGCCTAGGTCTGATAGTGGGGAAACAATGCCCTCATCTTTCAAAGTTTAGGGCAGCAGAATATACACGATAGCGGAGGCAGTAAACCATACATAACTAAAATAAACTACAGCAGTGAACATAACCAAAAGTATATAAATGATGATGCTACATGTTTTAAGTTCTATGAAAGCAGCCAAAACATATTATACACCAGTATAGTACAACAAATAGCAGTGTACAATGAAAAAAAGTAAAAAAGACGGCAGCGGCTTCGCGAGCCTAGGCTCGGTCCCATGCCCTCCTACTCCACAGCAACAGTTAAGTACCTGTATAGGGACTCTTCCCCTAACTACACCTGTAGCAACGTAATCGGTTTGGTTCGAAAGGCGTGAACCAAACAGGGTGTGAGAAATATATCTCAGTGGGCAGCCACCAAAGGCACGTGCCCAACTGCGTGTAATCATGCAACAACAGTGTGTAGTAGTAAAATGCAATAAAGTAAGGAGTACTCAAAAGTAACTAATTACTAGTTATGTTTCCATATTATTTTCCATTTAATCCATTTAAAAAAATTAGAAATCACCACATTGCATTTATAAGTTAACAAACCACGTCCTCAGACAAGTCCCCTGGTCATCCAGATATAAGATCGCAATCTGGGAAGACATCACTGACACTATCGACAACTGGAGGGAAATCCGTCTGACAAGTCCCCTGGTCATCCAGATATAAGATCGCAATCTGGGTTGTGACTCCACCTCGCCCATGATGCTCTGGTCCAGCACAACTCTCCTGAACATCCCATTCACCCTTGTATATAAACTCTCCACCCTCTGGTGACGTGAAACACACCCTGCAACGATAGCATTCTACAAATGCTCGAAAGGGAACCTACCAGTCCATCCCGAGAATGACGTCATAACTCATAATCTCTAAGACATAGAGGTCCCAAAGGAAGTGACACCCATCAACCTCAAGGGGGAACACCTTGCACAGACGCACACCAGCCGTTCTAGTCCCCAACGGAGTGTCTAGAATCATGATATCACAAGAAGAAGAAACACTGATCCCAAGGCTCTCCAAAATGGGTAAGGATATGAAACTATGTGTAGCACCCGTATCAAAAAGTATAGAAGACAAGACAGAAGCTACTAGAATAGTACCTCTGACTGTAGAAGGTCTAGGATCCTGCTCCTACTGGGTCTGTTGCATTGCATATGCCTGCTCAGTGCCGTGACCCTGCGACACAGCCTGGCTACCCTGAGCTACCCCGCCCTGCTGCCTCTACGATCCTAGTGTCTGGCTACTACGACCACGACCACCATATGTGCCTGCACACCCTGAAGTATTCCAGTTCCCTGACTAGTAAGAAACCACTGGTCCTACTCCTACCCGCAGAGTCTGCATAGAACCCCTCTCACTAGCCAGCAGTGGAAACTCTCTGCAAAAGCGCTGCAGATGACCCGTCTTATTGCAAGCTCAACACTTCACTGGGTCCTATGGACACTACGTTCTCTTTTGCCCCTCTCTGCCACACTGGTAGCACCTGACCAGACCACCAGAACAAGCTGCCTGACTGGTACTACCACCCTGAGAGAAGTCTATTTGTCTCTTCCTCTTGGTAGAAGAAAAAGTACCAGAAACCGGTGTTGAACCGCCCTAGCCCACACTACTCGATTCCCGCAGGTTACTCTCTATAATCAACGCCTGATTCATTATCGCGTGTACATTAGGCATCTTGAAAACATTCACCAGTGCTCGGATGTCATACCGAAGACCATCCTCCAAATTTATGGCTCTCAGCATCTCATCACCCACCATCACGGGTGCAAAGCAATGAAGCTCCGTAAAATGAGTAGAATAGTCCACCACTGACATAGTGCCCTACTGTAGATTCATGAACTCTCAAGATCTATCTTCCCTCAGTGTCTCGGGAAAGAAAAAATCATAGAAGATTGCTTGAAAATCTTCCCGTGTCATGTCCCTGTGATGCTCTAACTGAGTGGTAACATCCCACCACCTCTTGGCAGAATCACGCAGCATGTAAGTCGCGAGCTTGACCCTCCTCCATGGAGGCGTCTCTAGATGCTCGAAAATAGACTGCATCGATCCTAGCCAAGACTCCACATCCTGCGGTCCGCCATCCCCTAAAAACGTAGGCGTATGCTGCTGCTAGAAGATACGAGTCAGCTCATCCATAGATGTAGCATCCTGCGGTGCTCCCTGAAAGGTCTGCATAAACCACATAAAACCTTCACGGAATTGCGCCTCCACACTTTTGTCCAGTATAACAGCTGGTGCCGCATCTGGATCTGCTGGGGGATCAACTGGTAGCACATTTTTATCCATCTCTGGAGTGTAATTGCGGCGGATCTCCTGGATAACAACTCGCGGTCATCTCAGCGGCATGACAGTACAAGGTCAAAAGCATGCCCAGATTCAATATTATTAACACTGAAAACGAGGGAACCACAAAGGAACAAGAGGAAGGAGCATGTCAAAAATTCTCAAAACAAGACTACACGGCATGTACAATGACTACACGGCGTGTACTTGACTTCCCTTCCCCTTCCCGGGTCCTTCTACATGGCTAAGCCACACAACTTTCGTTCAACAAAACTACCTAGCGTGTAAAATGACTACACGGCGTGAACAGTGCTATTTTCCAACTGCTCGGGTCGTCTGTGACACGGCGGACTACTTGGATTAACTCCACATGGTGTGTTACACCCATACACGGTGTGTACAACACCCCGTTTCCCAGCCATATGGCTAACTCCACATGGTCTGTCCTCAGACAAGACTACACGGCGTGTTTTAAGGGAGGTGACACCGGACCGTGTTGTTAACTACCCGGCCAAGTCCCTGGGTCACACTACACAGCATGTGCATAATTAACACGACGTGTTCTGTGAAGGAGTTCCCTGACCTGTGCTGTTGGTTACACGGTCAGACTCCGGGTCAACACTACACGGCGTGCACAAATCTACACGGCGTGTTTTACACATGACCTTCCCTACCACGTGTCGCCGCCAACACAGGTTGTGACATGGGAAGAGACTACACGGCGTGTACTCCGGGTACACGGCGTGTACTCAGAAAGTTCATTTTTTCTTCCCGAACAGAAGAACATACATACCGTGTATAAAGTAATACATAGTGTGTATACTAGGTTTCCAGATAGTACGCCTCAAAAACTTCCCTGGAACCCAAAAAAATACTGAAAATCAACACCTAAGTGTCAAATTCCGACCCATGGGGGCCCATACTCCCCACAAATAAAAGTTTGACATCTTATCTGTGTTATTACTAATAAATAGTCTATTATCCACTAAATTCCGGTCAATGGGGACCTATACTCCCCAAAAACCAACATTTGATGTCCATTCGATAAACAAGCTCAACATAAATACCATATCACAAGGCATGTATTTATCATACAACTATCTCTACAGCATGCTTTTCTAGCACAACAACTATCACAACAACAAGCAATTTCTAATGCACCTACATGGCATGGAAACTATGCATGGCATGTGATATATAGCATGTTCTTATATAATGTATGAGAAGGAATACCCTTATCTCATAGGGTTGCAACTTAATTGAACCCACATATAAAATATAAACAACACAATACAAGTGCATCACCCAACGGTGAAAACATATCAACCGTAAAATTGAAAAATCAAAATAATGCAAAATACGAGGTAGATTGGCTTTTCCCTGTACACGGGTTAGCTACGCCCTGGAAGAGCTTATTACCAACTACCGTTCTGTCCTATCCCTAACTATGGCTCCAAATAGTAAGTCAAGTAATGAAATTTATCTGATACCACATTGTAACGTCCAAAATCTAGGTGCCACTCAACGGGTGCCCCGAACCCGGTTCGCCACATGACCTCAAGAACATATCCCCGAATTCTCGAGGCTTCTGACTAGCAGCGAGGGACCATGTCTGATAGTGGGGAAACAATTCCCTCATTTGTCAATGTGTAGCACAACGGAATACAAAAATAAACATACACTACAACAGAAGCAGTAAACCATACACAACTGAAATAAACTACAACAGTGAATATAACTAATAGTATATAAATGATGATGCTACATGTTTCAAGTTCAAAGAAAGTAGCCAAAACATGTTATACACCAGTACAGTACAACAAATAGTAGAGTACATCGAAAGAAAGAAAAACAGCTGGTAGCGGCATCGCGAGCCTAGGCTCGGTCCCATTCCCTCCTACTCCAAAGCAACAGTCAAGTACCTGTATAGGGACTCTTTCCCCTATCTACCGCTGCAACAATGTAATCTGTTTGGTCTGAAAGGCGTGACCCAAATAGGGTGTTAGAAATATACATCAGTAGGCACCCACCAAAGGCCCGTTCCCAACTACGTGTAAGCATGCAACAATAGTGTGCAGTAGTAAAATGCAATAAAGTAATGTGTACTCAAAAGTAACTAATTACCAGTTATGTTGCCATTTTATTTTCCATTTAATCCATTTTAAAAGAAATTAAAAATCACCACTGTGAATTTCTAATTTAACAAACCACATCCTCAGACTAGTAAACCCCCACCCTCAGGTAAGGAGTGTCCAACACAAGAATCTTACCTCAGGCATGACAGAATTTTCCCTCAGGTGTAGGTAGTGTCACCCTCAGGCACAATGTCTATTGCCCTCAGGCACGGAAGAAGTTGCCCTCAAGCCGAAGTAACTACTGCCCTCAGGCTAAACAGTGCAGTACCCGCATGCTAATCACAACAATGCCCTCAGGCTAAATAGGTAACCGGGCCATGCCCAACATATCAAAATGCAGTAAACAAGAAATTCCTCTCAAGGCAATTCTACAATTACTACATTAGAGGCATAACCTTGGGTATCCTGGCCAAATGGATAAACAGTGAAACACACCCCCGGGGTGGTTTCAGATCCAAGCAACGATCCAAACCAGCATTTTATCATAAAAATTTAATCACCTATGAGATTCTAGGCATTAAATATAGACACAACCTCAGACACACAACACCCCAACATGGTTTTGTGGCACAAAAACACAAAAACAACACACGGAAGATGGAAAACTAAACACCAAGCCACCTACCTTATATGCCAATGAACTTTATACCTGAACACCGACTCCAGAAATGCCTATGAACGGCGTTGATCTGACGAAGAACAAAACCTATTCAAATGTAAATAACTTACGTTAGGTAAATAATTGGTAAGAACAGTACCGGGAGAGGAGAGGGCTTACCCGTGTTGTTGCAACGAAATCGTCCGAATCCGAAATGGATTCCAGACGAACGCACGGTGGATCATCAAAGACTTGTCTTCCTCCTTTGGCTCCAAAATGGATCAAGTGCCTCCTCTTCCAAATGAGGAGGCTACTGCCTATTTTTATGCTTAAAAAAAGTACACAATGTGTACTTTTAAGTATATGGTGTGTACTCCCTTCATTTAACTGTTCATATGGCGGCACCACCACATTGTTCATCTGTCGACATGAGTACACGGCATGTACTCCCAAGTACACGGCGTGTACTGTCATCCAGCTGGTGGTGACTCCACTGCCTTACTATTCAATGCTGCCGACTGACTATACGGCATGTAAGGTACCACTACACGGCGTGTAGTCAGTTCCTACACCCCTCGTCGCCGGCAAGGCTACACGCCCCGTGTACTTATCCCGACACGGCCAAAAGTACATGGCGTGTGGACAAAGTACACGACGTGTAGTTTCGAAATTTGGAATTTTTTTCCCATTTTCCATATTTTCTGAAAAACACTTAAGGAAAAGGAAAAAGAAGAAGCTCGTACCTCAAAAATAAGAACCTGGTTCTTACACTTGGTATAAGGCCTTGACTATGTGTTTATAAAAAACTGACATTATGAATTCCATCATTCTGAAAGTTCTATTGATATTGCATATGATTATTCGACTAGTATAATATCCATGTGAGTAAGTAAATTGAACTATTTTGATTTATATTTTACATATTATAGTGATGTTTATGTTGAAAAGGATTTTGTTTTAGTTCTATGCATTGCCTTAAATGTTTATACTTATTGATGAATGTTTCCGCTATATCGTTATCCTTACTGGGCATCTGAGCTCACCCTTTTTTATGATTTATCATTCCCAAGAAGTGAAGAAGTATATTATGACTAACCTGTAGGAATTTTCTATGGGATATCAGTGTTGTATATGGAAACAATGTTGTTTTAGTTTTCCTATATATGATATAATGTAAACCTTATGAATGTATTTAGTACTTCTAAGCATACTAGACTAATCAGTCATTCAAGACATTATCTATTATGATCATGACAATAATACATAATAATTACCTGACTCTGGGCTTCTCAGGTCATAGATTACACTTTTTTACCATATTTACCCTTTAACCATGGAAAAAATGTTTTTTACTAAAGTAAACATTTATAATAACTCAAAATAAATGTAACCTATTTATTAATGTCGACCTTCTGATTCCAAATATTGAATCCATTTTTTGAAATTCAAAACATCGATGTGTTATAACTTAATATAAAATTAATTCCCACTTTCCAAACAAAAAGTGTTTTTTATAAAATAATATCTATCAAGAGATGGACACTTATTTATATCCAATTTCAAAGTGAAATTACTTCAATGTCCAACATTGGATTAAATGGTAAAAACATAAACTAATTAGGATTTTGGACAATTTATAAAGATAATATATCTATATAAATAAATTAAATTAAAAGGAAGTTTGGAATTAAAATATAGTATTTTTCATTATTTATAAAAAATGAACTTTATCAGAAAAATTCCATAATTTTATCCAAAGTAAATTTTTATGACCCAATTATAAAGAAGAATATTATTTTTTCAAAAAGAATATATTAAAGTGACATAAACTAGGGTTAAAGAGGGTTTTCCATCAAAAGGTGATAAATTGGCATTTTAATAAATATTAGAGTATTTTTTCTTAAAATCAGATTCATACTTATTTTATGCCTATAATATTTATTGGATAAATTTAAAAACATTTAAGAAACAGGTAAATTCATATTGTAGTTAGTTCTTTCCAGTACCTCAAATACAAAGTCTATTATTTAACTACCATTTAAAATAATATTATATTATTATTATTTAGTATGACTCATCATTGTGTGAAACATAATATTATCAAGTAACCCATTATTTCATATCAGGTACGCCATCGAACATAGAATTCTATTTATAGTACAGTTAATATTTAATTCACTAAATATGATAATGTTATATTCTTTATTTACCTGGAATGTTACTAATATATTGGATATGATTATGTAAATTGGATTATACATATTACCCAGGATCTGATTATAGATTTGTTTAAAAAGTTGTTTATGTCCTCATGTATAAAGATTTAAACATATTTTATTTATGGAATTCATCTGGTAACATTATAAATAAGGAAACATGCATTATTTTTTAAAGTATTTATAAAAATTCATGTTATTTCCATGATTCTATAAAATATATTGTAAGGGTATTCAACTATTTGGAATTTAAAAACAAATATCTAAATTTTAATATTTAGGGAATCAATGTTATGTTCATTTATTTAAAAACTCCTAAAGTATTGTATGTTAATATTTTGGAAGGTTTATACAGTTAACCGTTTTTTGAATTTTGAAGTTGAAATTCAAATGATGTTAGTATGAATAAAATATTACCTCTCTATATATTGTTTTCTACGTATTGGATAGCTTATTCAAAATAATTTGTGATGATGATTACTGATGAAAAAGGGGATTTCATATCAAGTATCTCTTTATTTGTTATTAGATCAAGAATAAAAACCCCACATTACGTTTTAGTGTAATGGGTGAAGTGAATAGACAAACAAAAAAGAGTGTAGTTGTCTTTACATCATGAATGTATATATTTTTATGGAAAATTAATAATCATTAAGATAAATGATCAGTAAAAAAAAATTTCTCTTAGTAACTTATATTATGATGAATAATATTGTCCCTTAGTTCATCAAAATTTTGTGACTTTCAGATAGTTTTCATTATCTTAACCGTAGTCTCTTTCACTATCCATCAAAAATTGTTAGTTTTAATTTTCTTCAATTTCCATTTCTTCACTTCACACCTACGATACCATATATAAAACACCAATTATATGTTACCTTGGATAACCATTATTGTGCCAACATTCACATTTAAGGGTTGTTTTAATATTCGTTCTTCCAAGGTGTGTTTTTATAAATTAAACATTACTGTATTTATCCTTTAATAACCTAGATCAATTTCATGGGTTAAATTAATTTTACTAGTGTTTAATGATATGACCTGATATTTTTTAATTATTATTATTTTAATTAATATAATATTTTTGATATTTTTCATTTCACGCAAAACAGAAGATAATTTATTTTATATCCATGAACATTTTTTTGAATTAATTATATGAATTACCATGATAATCATCAAGTACATGAAATAAAAACATTAGCTTTATCTATATTGACCACTAAGTACAAATTTCATCATATGAAAAAATGACATTCCTCCTAGGCTTATGAGACATGCAAGACCATGGTTTACTGAATAATAATATATAATTAGAAAATGATTATTTAATTTAATAAAAATTAACATATATGTTAAATTAGTGGTTTTTAATAGTATTAACTAATTAATGAAAATAAATGGTATAAACAAAATGATATTTATTCCTACATTTCCAATTAATTATAAATGAATAGAAAATCAAATTGAATTAAAAGGTAATTTTATTAGTTTATCCTCACAATGTAGTTTAGCATATTAAATTAAATTGAAAACAATTATTGTTTGATATTAATGTAATTTATTTTTAATATATTCAGTGAATTTTTTTTATTCATTCAAATGGTTTGATAACCATATGATAAAGAAGAAACCCTATTTTATGATTAAATCATATATTTTTATAAGTATAAATTTAAAATGTTTGGTTAGAGAACAAATTTGAAATCCTAATTTTGGATATTTTATCAAAACAAATGTAAAAATAAACTTCATAATTTGTTGATAAATATAAAATTTATGTAATGATAAATATTTAGTGGTTTTCTATAGAGTTCTATTTTCTTAAGGAATAGTTGAAAATACTAGATTATAATTCAAAAATAATTTTTGATATTATTTATTTTAATGGTTAAATTATATTATAAATTTTTTTAATAGTGTAATTAGGTAAAAAAATTTATCAATGAAAATAATTTACTTCATTGAAACCAATTTAAAATTGAAATTGGATATAAAAATAGAGCACACTTTAGTGGAAATCACCCTATATTCCTACAAAAAAAATGGGGGTTTAAATCTCATTGGGCACAGGAACTGAAGCTATACTGTAGCACTGTATTAGTGGCAGAACTGTAACAGTAGAATGGTACTGTAGTAGAGAATAGTATTGTGCTGTAATGTTGCAGGAAGGTAAGGTAGTAGTACTATTCACATAATGGGCCTAGGCCAAAAATTTGTGCCTATGGGCCATGTAATGGGATAAATGACATATGGGATTTTAGGCTAAGCAATGGGTCTACCTCTACACAATTAAATGGGGTATTTTGTTTACTTTAACAAGAAATTAGGCTTGCGCCCAACCTTTTAGAAAAAAAACACATAGTGCCGTCTTGTAACCGGGAATAATATTAAATTATTTTTTGCCTCTTATATAATTAAAATTATGAGAAATTGATTCTGTTTTTTATATTATAAAAATTTATAATTTATAATATGTTAAACATTGTTTTCTTCCAAAATTATTAGAGAATGTAATTAAACTTATTTATATTAGTTAAGGTGAAATTAAGATCAACTATGGTCTAATCTTAAATTTACGAACTAAAACGACCTATCAACTTTTAAAAAATTCATTTCTAGCCATTATTCATCCCCATTCAATACATTCTTGAGTTTGGATGGTTTTTTGGTTTAATTAGGTAAAATTATTGGTACCCCTATTAACTTTTCCTAATTTCCATGTGTGTCATTTCACATCCCTATAAAAATACATCAACTCTACCTCTACATTACACCTCTCAAACAACATTTGTTCAGCAATTATATACCTAATAAACATCCCAAAATCCATCCATTAAACTTTTAATCCTCCATTTTGGGATGAAATGATTCCAAGTAATCCTTTTGGAAATATCCAAAAGTTGTTCCTCGATTAACAAAAAATACCTTATGTCATGTTCTTTTCTTTAATTTTCCATATACAACCTCCCGTCACATTACTATGTGATTGTATAACAAAAATGGTATCCCAAAAATAAAAGTCTTTTATTATTAAATAGTTTTGATTTATACATAAACACACAACCCATTAATGTTGTAGGAACATACTATTTATGTGTATGGTGAACTTCTATCACACATAACACTGATTTTTCCATATTCCTTATTACCGTTCATGGAGGAAATTATGATGGAAACTCAATTTATATAAATCATATATTATATTTACTATTTATTTAATATTATTTATTATTTTTTCTGCACTTATATTTGTAATTTCCATTTTTATAATATATTATACTTTTATTTGAGGAAGTGTGGACAACTGCCCACTTCAATGTGATGTGATACGTTCACAAACTAAATTAGTGTATTAAAGATGGTTTTAGTGAAATTATATCATATATATAAAATTATAATGATATTTTAAATATATTTTATACATATATTAATTTTATTAACATTCTATATTTCTTTCAACCAGACAATAGATACCAAAACATCTTTCATGTGTACATACAACATACAATCTCTATAAATGGTGTATTAAATTTCATAATTATATGTTATATATATTATTATATCATAAAAATACTAGATGTAAATGATATAAATATCATGTTTTACATTTTGGAATCTTGATATATGTATAAATACTAAATATATAACAAATTAGGATATATGTGATGAGTAATGTAAATATTATCAAAATTGAAACATTAGTTTATGATGGTTATTAAGAGGGCAATATAGGGACAAAATAAAACAACATGTGGTGTAAGAAATAATATTTTTTTATGAAGAATTTGTAATGAATATAAATTTATTATATAGGTTGTTTGAATGTGTATTATGGCAGTTGAGACACTTGTTAATGGAATAACATCTGACTTTATATTTCCATTTGATAAATGCTTTATTCACCACCCATTTCTATTGTGTGGTCGGTAAACAACCAATTGAATAATAATTGGATATTATACATAAAATATTTGAATTTTTATATCAATTTTAAAAAATCTATATCATGGAATTTACGTTTCAAAATTGAATATATCCGTAATGTGATTTTTTCTAAATGTTCATTCTTTACGACACCTACAATGTTATGAACCTATATTTTTCCATGATGTCAATATAAACCCTTTGAAATAATATATAAATAATTTTCATGATTTCAAGACATTTTATGATTAATATAATTATATTTTATGTCATGGGTTGAATGGTTCAAATTTACCATGTTATATGAGTTTATCAACAAAATCACATTGTAATTCTTGTTTTTTTTATCTTATGCTCTCATTGATAAAATTTAATTTTTCATATCTAATGAAAAATAATTAATATTTTTTTCCTATTGATTTTAAAGATATATGAATTTTTATGGTTCTATTTTTCCTCTTACTGGTGTATCATATTGTTAAGCATTTTTTTTAAGAATGTTGGATTTTACACTCTCTTCGGTCAGAAAACAGTTTTCCTTCAAAATCATTTTTTTAAAAAAATATCCCTGAATATTCAAGAAATATGCAATTAACATTAAAATAATTATTACCCTTTTTTATTTTACAAATCATTTAAATGTTATATACTTATCACCGTCTGAGCGAGGAATTTTTCATACCATTATACCATAAAAGGTAATTTTTTAAACCATGTATGACATGTACAGATTTACCAACCTCTTTCAATTATTTGAATTTCTATTTTCATGTTTAAAAGATTAGTATTGATGAATTGTTTTGAAAATTATTTTTATGGAAAATGGTTTTCAATAGGTTTTTACAATTATTTTAAAATTGTTAAAGATAATTGGTATTCAAAATAAATACTAGAATCTTTTATATGTTTTTATATAAAATTGTTTTCAATTTTTTTTCAAGAATCCTTTATATGTTTTTATGGATGGTGGTTTCCAAAAAACATTTAATGATTATTATATATTTCTTTATAGACATTCATTTTCAAATGGGTTTCCTTATTATCTTATTGGTTTTAATGTAAAATTTAATTTAAAAGGATTTATGTTTTATAGACCATTTTTCAAATAAGAAAGGATATTTACCTTAACAAATATATTAAAAATATCACTCTATGTTTTTTACATATAATATAAATTCATTGATATTACTCATACCATTCAGGGAAGTGATATGAAGATTCCACTCATATTATCTTCTAAATGGTTTATGTTTTGAGGGAACAATGCTTATGAAACTCATTTCATGTCCTTGTGTTTTTGGATTTTGAAAACCAGTTCTTTTCAAGAGGAACTCGTTCATGAAGTGATTATGAATCGTACATATTTTAATATGTTATGATGTGATTAAATTTTAATGATTCCAATTTTATTTACAAGTTTATGGTTTTTTGTTTATAATATTTATCTCTTTTTATAGGTCATAACATGATGAATGTTTTATTATATCATGGCACGGTAATGAATGAAATTATTATGAAATGGGCGATACATTTATATATCCCTCCAATGTGTTTGGTAATAATATGTTGTATATGAGAATACAATGTAATTTTGTTGAATCCCAAGCCCTAAAGAATATAGTTTAAAGCTTATAGCACATTCCTAAAAGAAAATGGATACATTGGTTGTTTCCGAAGCCCATAAAAAGAACGTACTTGGGTTATAGTCCCAACTTAAATGAAAAAGGGTAAACGAGTAGTTTTCGAAGCCTGAAAAAAGAAGCTGCATGGGTTGTATCCATAGAAAAAAATAAACGGGGTATATGGGTTATAATCGAAGCCAAAAAATAATAAGGTAAATGGGTTTTATCACTATCTTAAAAGAAAGTGTGAACATTGGTTATAGCCCAAGTCCTAAAATTAGTAGGTATATATGTTGTAGTCCAATCATAAATGAAATAGTTCACATTGGTTTTGTAAAAAACTATAGAAATAATATTCCCGGTGTGTAGTCCAAGACTAAAATATAGAGGGTACGCATGTTGTTACCCCAAGTTCACCTAAGGTATACAGGTCATATCTTCATCTTACCGGGTTATAAAGGTCTTGGTAGGTATAAATAAAATAAATACTTATATTCTAATATTTATAAAAAAATATTTCTTTTAACTTATTTTTGATTCTATGGATCTTAATTCTTAGTCCCTTATGATTCATGTCTTAATAAATACAAAAATTTATCCCATAGCACAAGTTTATGATCTTTTATATGTTGTTTATGACCTTCTAGTGATGCGATCATGTTCTCACACCCCTATGTTATTGTTTATTATTATCTACATCCATGGTTTACCCTTATTGAGAATCTGATCTCACATCTCGTTATGTTCCCTTTCCCTAGGTTATGAATAATGGTTTTATGTGATGGTATTAATTATAGAGATGTTTATCAGAGATGTTTAAGATATTTCAATGGAATATAATTTTTTGTTTTCCGTGTTTCCCAAGACACTAAACAATTAATATCAAAAGGCATGTATATTTATAATTTAATGAATATTCATATAATATTATTTTGTATGCATGTATGTAAATCCTAGGATACTATAAATTTATTCTACATCATTACCCAAACCATGAATGCCGAACCACCCCATGAATGTGTAACTATTCAGAAACTTAATAGTATTGAATTTTCTAGTTAATTGAGGTTATATTTATCATGTCCCAATATATATATGAGTATGTACATTTTTTATGTAACAATGTCTATATTTTAATCCTATTACTTCAACTTTATGAATGATTTTTTATACAATAAATAAATTTTACATTCTAGTAATATTAAAATTTAATCAAGGAATATATATTATTGAATTAAAGGTTTATTAAATAAAAATTGTTTAATAAATTACTATTATTAATTTTTTTTTATTAAATATACATTCTAATAGAACTTGTATGAAGTCATACATTATTTTTATACTGTTTTGATAACTATTGTTGTCAAAAAACCCATTATTTACCAATAAATGTCTTTTTAAATATTCAATGTGAGAATTAAAATATTTTGTAAAATTATTTAAATAATTATAATATTTTATTTAATTACAATGGTTAAATTATCCAATGCTAAATTTTCCATATTTTTTATGATGGTGTAATTTTTGGGTAAATAATAAATAAAGTAAGAAAATACACTCATTATTATGACATCTTATTGATGCCAAAGATATGTAAAAAAGTACTATAAAATATATCCAAAAACAAATATATTTTTCCATTAAAAATAATGGTAATCGATATTGAATTTAATAATATTAAAAATATTTTATGTATAATCCAAAGCAATTAATATATTTAAATGTTTTAAATTTGTTTAATATAGATTATGACAAACATCCACATAAGAAAGGGTTTTATTTTTGTTATTATAGGTTCATTGAATCATTAAATAATATAATCCACTCCCATTTGGAGGAATTTTTTAAAAAAAACATTGTAAAGTATTTGGTTTTGGTTATTTATTTATATTGAGTACAAAACGTATGTTTGAAAAATAATAATAAAATCCACACTATATTCATGAATAAAACCACCCAATATTCCATTGAACTTCATGAAAAATTCATTTATCGTGTACTAATGATTCAACCACATACTTATTGCCCTACCAAGGTTCCTCTATGGTCACATGAATATCCTCCTAAGCATTTGGAGTCATACACATGAGTAAGAGATCCTCACCATTCTTCACTATTCAAGTTTCCTTTTTCATCTTATGTATTATTTTCAGAATTAATTAATTTGGGACATTTATTTAATTTTCAATATTACATACTATTTTATCTCCAAATAATTTTAAACAATTTTATTTCTCATCAACCCATTTTATGAATTTTCTGGTGTCGTCTTTACACTGTATAAATTTAACCGTGATTTTCCATGCAAAAATAATTTTTTATTAAATACAATAACCATTTTATATCAGGGGTGTTCACCTTAATACAAATTCATCTATTTTTATTGTTATTTACATGAATTTATTTTGAAATGGTTTTTTCTTATAATTAAACATGATAATCATTAAATACATGTATTAATATCAACATGGAACACATTAGTATGAGAATGAAATTAATTTGAACGGGGAACCCAAAATTAAACAGTGATCTAATTAATTAGGTAACATTTAGTCTAATGAGACACATTGTTTGAATAGAGTGTGAACATGATTCCATTATGGGGTGTTTTCTATCATTATTTTATTTTTATTTATCGCTGATCGAGGTTTACGATACAATGTTTTATATTATTGGTACATTTCATATGTTTTCATTATCTTGTTAAACCATTCCTTTTTCTTCCTATTAATTTTTTTAAATTTATATCCCTAATGTTTAACATTATTTACCTTTTTGTATTCTAATTCACAATCATGGATTAATATATCCCCAATATCTTATGTATGTCTCCAGGAAATCCCATGTAGTTATAACATCCAATGAATATTATGATTATTTTAAAAATGTTTTCAATAATGAAGGTGTACTTAACGTATTCATAGTTTATGTAATGTACCTAATACAAAAATAAAATAGTATTATATATAATACATGTTTTATAAACTGTTATATTATTTAATAAATTTTGTATTAATGTGAAATAATGAGTACATTTTTTATAAGTAAATTTTTGAAGATGTTAAACTAATTACTACATAGGAACATTTCTCTACATTAGAGACTTGTGTGATATTATAAATATATTAATTCCTATATTAATTTTCACTATAAATATAGAAAATATAGAATTATATTTTAAAAAATCATGTTGCATATCTAGAAAATTTTATTTCATTTAGAAAATATCAATCATAATATAAGGATGTTCTCGAACTAGATACCACAAGTGGAAATAAATATGATATAGATTGTGAAGAAGATATAATTTATCAATGTATAAGGTTTATGAAATTTTATAGGAATTAAATGTTCTTGATGATAAATAATTAAAATGGAATGTATGATAAAAATGTAAACAAGATAAATGTTGATGAGTTTATAGAAATCACATGTGATGAGTGAAATAGAAAGGGGATATATGATTGAATTAAGTAAACGGATTAAATAAAAGAAGATCTAATATGTTAATGGAATTTAATTAAATATGGAAATTAGATAAATTTGGTTCTGTATATAAGACCACTCTAGCGAAACTGACATATCCCAGGATGAGGCTACTAAGAATTCAAATTTATGCTTTATAAATAATGTTTTTTTGTATCAAATACATTCTCATTCATTTATAAAATTAAATTCAATACTTATTATAATACTATTGATGTTAAATTTTATGTATTCTTCTCCATTCTCAAAGACAACTTGATTAAACATAAGGATAAATTTAAAAATATTTAAAAGATACATGTATTATTCTTTTCTGATTATACTACTTTTACTATTTAAAATTAAAAAAAATGATTCACTATTAATGGAAAATAATATAATTAAATTACCTAATGAACTGGTTAGGAAGGTCAATTAAAAAATTAAGCATGGATATATTTATACACTATCATTATAGAACAGTGGAATACATTTGGATATATGAATGGATGTGGATAATATCTTGGTCAGTTGAATATTAATTTTAATAATTTTTTGTTTAATATTATCTAGTTCTAAAAATATATCTATTTATTTTGTAACCTAGAATTTCATTATTTTTATGTGAAATAATTATTATATTAATTGATCATTTAATCATGTTTGGATTTGTATTTTTTTATTTGGTAACATTTTAGGAACCATACGGACACCAAAATAATTACTTGTTCAATTATGGGTAAATGAAATGCGTTATGATTAACAATAAATTCTTATATAACCATGATATTTGGCATTCCAATCATATGAAGATAGAAAACAGAGTTATCAATAATATTGTTTAAAAAGATGGTTGATATTATACTTTCAGTGATAATTCAAAAAGAACCCTAATTAGTGTTGGACAAATCAGTAACCCTAAAATGATTTTCATTTATATTGTTTTATGTGTTGATTATTTGAAATATATTTTTATTGTATTTTTTTAATTATGTGTTGAATTTATTCATCTTATCTTTTAAAATAATTCTTGTAATATATTATATTCTAATAATTATTTAATATTTACTCCATTAGGTAATGATAATAGGTATTATATTAATATTGAATCATTGATTTCTAAAATGTTTCTTTATAAGGGTCCTTTCATATTGAAATATTTTTATTCTATTAGAGAATATGGAAATAAAATATATAATCATATGAAATTGTTTATAATTATTGTTCAGTTATGAATACACCCAATCTATAATTTTATAAAGAAAATATGCTAGATCCTAGACAAAAGGAAATCAAAACAATATATATTTCAAACTAAATAAATGTTTTACAACTCAACCAATATAGATGTATCAGATGGATTGATATGGCATATATTGAGTTCCTATATTTCTATATAACCATTATAGTTATGATATTATTGTTTTTATTTATTATTAATGTGGGTTTATTTCATGGACCACAAGAATTAATGATTTTAATTTTTTTTAAAAAATCAATTATTTAAGATTAACTTAGTGGAATCAATAATAATGTCATGAGACGTGTTCATGGTCATGAGTTTGAAAATAAAAACATTAAAGCCTCATGATTACAATATGCATATAGTTCTATATTTTTTGTCTTATAACCCCTCATAAAATACAGTACTTAAACAAATAAAATGTGCCTATAATATATTTCCCATAAAATGATTATTTAATATTAATTACCGGGATATTCATATTATGATTTTATAAATAAAACATTTTATATAATTATCAATGTATTAGTATGATAATTATATAAACATACACCATTTGAAATTTTTATTGGTAGGAAGTCACCAACAAATAACTATTGGATTGTGACTGCAAAACCTATATTCTTAATATAAATGATTATGTAGGAAAATTTGAATTGAAAAGTAGAAGTGGAAATTTTCTTTTTCAATTAAACTACATGAAAATACTAAATATATTTTTTTCAATGTAATATGGTGTTTTAATAAGTTTTTAATACAAATTTTGAGTAATTGATACAAAGTATCCCACAATTTCTATAAAAAATAAAGGATGATAAATAAAAACTAATTCCATATGTGGTGTCCAAAATATTGATGTACATATAAAATCTCACTCTGAAGACCTATTTTTTCAACCGAATACTTATTAATACATGGAGGAACATAGTATTTACGTTCCCCAAAAATGTATAACCCATAAACACCTTCATTATGGTGTTATTGTTAGAGAATTATAATAATTATCATATCTTATAGTTTCTCTTAAAAACACAAGAATCATTGGCCATTATTGCCATTTCAAGAACTAAAAAACATTACAAAAGGTATATGTGATGTATTTGGGGACCATAATATAATATAATAGTTGAATTATTTTGAAGTTTATATTGTATATAAATTAGTCATATAGAATAATTACAATTAGACTATTTTCAAATTTTTTTAGAAATAAGAATGGTGAATCTTCCACTATAGTTAAGCATAAAGCAAGCCCAATGTCATAGGGATATAGTAAAGAGTATATTATAGATTATAAATGAATATATTTACATTAAACTATAATGGAAGATCATATAATATTAATTAAATTGGAAGAAAATAAAAATTTCAAAAAATTTCAAATTTTTATCAAATCTAATTTTCTTAATTTTCTTTCTATTATGGATTTCTTTTGAAAAATATCCTATATTTATAAATTACAAACATTCAAAATTATAATTTTAAACATTATATAAAATTTTATTTTTTAAAACATTCTCCAGGATCATTGTATGATAGGCTCAACTCTTACATGAATTTCAATGGTTTTATAGTAGAAATAATTGATCAAACCATTTTAAAAGGATGGTTTTGATAATATATCTTATTAGTTAAAATATATTATTATTATATAATTTCTTCCTCATCTAAAAGTAATTGTTATTTCAATATTATAAAAAGATAAAGAATTAATTTGTAATAGTATTGATGGGTGATCTAATATTAATCATGTCATTTTATTATTAAAAAATATGGATGAAATTGTTTTAAATCATAGAAAATATAATGAAGATATATTAAAATGTTTCAACATAAATAAAATATATATTTTTACACCCCAAATATTACAAAAAATTAAATTAAATTTTGATGGATCATAAAAACTACTTGATTAATATTCTTGTAGTGGTACGATTTGGTGTTTACACTGCATAAATTCTATCAAACTTGGTTCATTTTATAGTATTTTTGTGTTCTTACATTTTCATGACAATGTCATATATTATCATCTAAATATAGTGAAAAATAATTTCTATACCTTGAGAACACAACTATATTTGGACTATTCTTCTCTATAGGACAATATTTTTTATTTAATCGGTTACTCATATGCTATATTTTGTCTATATTGTTATGGTATAATGGGATACTCAAAAACATTTTATTTTGTCGGTAAATTATCTTGTATCACTATATATAGAAAAAAATCATTTTCATTATCAACTATAGAAGGAGAATACATAATTGTAAGAAAATGTTGGCTATAAATTGAGACATAAAACACACCTTTATAGATTGTTGATATCAATTTAGTTTTTTATATATAAAATATGATAATAATAGTGCAATAAATATATCAAAAAAAAGTTATTTATCTTTCATGGGAAAACATCATCAATATATGGAATCACATTTTGAGTGATAATTATCAAAATTTTTGTATCACAGTTGAATTCCGTGGAAATGAAAATTACTAGTTTATATTTTTAGAAATTATTTTAATTTTATGAGATAATAATATATTAAAAATGAACATGGAAATATTAATTATTATTAATCATTAAATATTATATTCTTCTAATTAATCTAATATTTGAAAACATTATTCTAATTAAATATAATCAATATTCTATTCATATCTCATTTTATTTATAAATTTATTGTTTTTATTCAATATGTTAAATTATGTTATAACCCATAAATGACTGTGAAACATACTACCATGGACATTATACCATAAAAAAATACCCCTAAAATTCAACCATTGTTGGGACACTTTTGATATGCTACTATAAAAATATACTATAATAAAAATTAATATATATAACTATTTTTTCCCAATAATTATTTTTTATTATTAATTAATTCATATAATTCATTTATATGAAATAATATTATTTTTTATGTTTTTTATTCATAAAATAAAATAAAACCCAAAATTTTAATTCTACCCCCACATCACCAAATGAAAATCCCTATGAATTTAATGCATTCCCTGTATTTTTCTCTCTTGACCAAACTGTGTCTCCATTCTAATAAGTATCTATGGAATGGTATTTAATAAAGATACCAGTACTGTCTGGTTTAGTATAAAAGTTTCATCCATAAAAAATTTAAGAGTCGAAGCATTCAGTTCTCTCAATCCCTTGACTCCAATTTTTTAAAATCATGGATTATTTATGAATAGAGAAATATATAATGATTGATTGTAGATTGTTTAATACTAGGGTTAGAGCATTCATGTTCAGGGACGGATTGATATTTTTATGGAAATGAATGTTATTTTTATTCCAAGAATGATCAAGAATACAATTTTTTGTTTTTTGGGAGCTTGATAAAATAATTTTATTTAATATTGACTCTTAAGAATATTTTGAAACATATATTTTAACAAAATAAGGGAGTGAATTTATGATTTTGCACATTGATTATGATTTTCATAATTTATAGTTGTATTACCCTATCATGCCTTCCAGTTTTGAAATATATAATGATAGTCTTGAGTTTACTATAAATCAAAATCCATGGATACTATACTCCATTGAATTTTATGTTCTGTGTTAGTTTTTTTTAATGTTTATAGTACTTTTAATCAACCCATAAAAAGTATATCTCATTTTTATGAGATTACATGATGAATTTTTTTCTTTTCACCTAAAAAATAGTTCCAATGTAAATTTGAGAAGATATGTAATGAAATATACATGATATTTATGAAAACCATAACTAATATCCAATTATCTAGAATATTTTATGATTAAAAAATACATTCATGTATTTTAAGGGTCTCAACACTAAAGGAGATGGTATGAAAAACTAATCTAGTGGTGTTTGATTAAATCAGGATACATGTAAGGGAATAAATTTTAATTGAAGTTGTTGAGGACTTTATGGGTTATAGGAAATGAAAAGATTCATGGGAACAATACACACACTACATCAATTCATAGAGAATGTTATATGGTCGACCGATATATTTAATTACATAACAATCTTGAATATTATTATGTGTAACAATTATACTTCAGATGTCTTGGGAAGGGAGTTGAGCAAATCGACATGATTGAATAGGCTTGAAGAGTCCTCAAAAATGCAAAAAAAAATTTATTTTTAATAAGTGGAAGGTAAAAATGTATTTAATAGGTCCCTAGAGATTCGACATTATAGAACTTATGTTGAAAGTGAATATGGTGATGATGTTTTTTTGAATACTTTGATTTCATAAACTAAACCCAATGAGAAATTTTATTCTAAAAATGATGATGATTATTATGAGAATCAATATAAGCCATTATTATATTTCTAAATAAGTTTAATCTTATAGTATTAGTGATTAAAGTATTTGTGAATTCTTATCACTAAAACCTATGTTTTTTATATATAATAAAATAATGAAATTATTTAATAAACTAAGGTATAAAAATCCCATGGCTCTTATCTTCTTGTTTTCGATTACACAGATTTTATGTGAGATGATGATAATGATATTGAGGATAGTCATTTAATCATATTGGATATGACTTATCATATCATCAACATAATCCAAAAGGATATCTTATTTTCAGATAAAAATATATGTCTATACATAAAATCTTTACATCTAGTGAGCATACACTAGATGAATCCTCTTAATATGAGACTAATGGTCTAGCTTCAATTTATTATATTATGAAAAATGTTGTTGATCTTTATTAAATAATATATGTTGTAACGCTAATGGAAAATTAGAATAAATTTATTAATGACTTTGGAAGAAGATTCTGATGCATTTAACAACATTTATTCCTCAACAAGAATGGTTTCCATACCGCCCTTCCACTACTAAATATTCATAACATACCAGATGTGATTTTTACACAATAAACATTTATTCGATTACTATAATTATTGAATAACCTTATAGATATCATCCCAATGATAATATTTCTAAACATGAGGTAATATATTAACTTGTTTATATTATTATTTCACACATGTTTCATATATTTTTTTGGATTCAAAATTTACTAATCGAAAACATAAATCTATTCAAACACATTTGAATGGTTCATATTGACTTTGACGACATGATACATCATCTGAGTTGATGGATGCACATGATAATTAACTAGTTTGGTTCTCTTGCGTCGAATTTTACTACATCAACTTATCGAACTCCACTTATTTTAACCAGTACTGCTAATATATCTCCTCCACCTATCCAAAATAGATTTTTTCTAGATTAGAATAATTATGGGGGAATAATTATGTTATTTAATTTTTTCATATTTTGATTCACAAGGGGAAGATCTCTGTAAATTATAGTCACACTGAGAGAATATTTTTAACTAATTAGAGATTGTATCTATGATGATTCTCACGATTCGGATGTGATCTAAAGGGAGATAAATTTTTTACATTACATGATTTTTAGAAAATATGTCATCTCATTTCACATCAAATTCATAGAATATAATATCAAGGTACATTATATGATAATTATTTAAGGGATGTTGTTGAACAGTGAAAGGATTGAGAATCACCCATGAAATGATTTATATATGAAAATAAATAGTTCTTTAAATTGATGTACCATTGAAAAAGGGTCATAATTTAGTTTGATGAGATGATGGTGATAGATCCATACACTACAAGAACAACTATTATTTCACATCCAAATGTACCCCTGACAATATCAAATTAATATCTATTGGTTTTTTTTATATAAAATTACTATAGATGTTAGTAATTTTTCTACTACTCATGTTTAGTTAATTTGGATTCTTAGGTTAGAAGATTGAGTAATTGATTAACCCTTTCAACATACACATGCACTTATTTTTTAACATTATACCTATCATGATTTGGAACATGCTGACCAAACTATCCCTAATTTGGATTCAGATTACGAACCTGGTGTGAATTTTATTATAATATCTTACCTTTCTTGATTTCTATATTATTGGACATTATTTGTTCCTATTGTTCAATTAGACCACATTTTATATTAATTTTTCTCTTTATAAAATTAATTTTTGTAATCCCAATAGTCTGATAAAATATGAACAATATAATGTAGAAAACGTGTAACATTAAACACAATTTAATGATTTCAATTATTTGATAAAATATATCATATTATTTGGAAATTATGGATTACCTATTAATTACATTATTTACCATGATTTTTTATCATTAAAAGGGAGAAATTATTGTCTCCATAAAAATAAATATTTTCATAATGATCACATATAATAATTATTTTACTAATAATTAATGTCAAATATTATAAAAATATATTTCTAGAAAACTCATTAATTTTTCATCAGTATAGATTTCAACCATGAGGATTATTATCTGGAAATAAGTAAAATTCTATAAATATGTGAATAATTATGTTACCATACGATGAAATTTGTGACTATGATATTGTATTTATGAAATTAAGATGGTGTTTTATAATTAAAATGAGATAGATGTTTGAAAAAAATGAAATATTACTTTATGTGAATAAGTCTATATAATCGTGCAAGTGACCCTTATGAAGGAAGTGTGATTATGAAATGTAACTGTGATAGAGAATAAGTTAATTAAAATGAGAGAATAATGTTTTGTGACCATTCATTATGACTAATTATACATTCCATATGTCTGGCCCAAAAAATTTAATTTTCTATAATATTGTAAGAAAATAGTGAATCCATTCAAAAATAATAATTAAATAATATTATTTTCTCTAGTTTGATTTTGAGGAATTAAATACATGTTAGACCATTTAAGAAAATATCATTAGTTTCTAATTATGTGAAATTTAAAATCCTTATTCGTAAATGAAAATTTTAGACCTTATTTTTCTATAAAATTAATTGGAGCCTCCCACATATATATAATGTAAGAAAAATCATAACATACATGGAAATATTACATCTTAAAAACACTATATATTTAGAACCATTTTTATATTATAAAAGAGAGATCATGTGAATCTTATCTACATTAATTTTCTCTTATTACACATTTTGTAATCTAAATAACTATTTTAATAAACATTAATATTTTAGAGTATAAAAATTATCACATTATCAAAATCATACCATGTTACAATTTTTATTTACATCATTAGTAGTTTATGTATTTAATAGTATATAGTTTAGAAATTTATTTTTTTACGAATAGATTATATCATATACATTTTTATTTTAATTATTACAGTCATTTTCTAAATAACTAGTTTGAAAGAGTCTTTATTATTCTTGGTTTTAATTATGTGATATTTTGTTGTAAAATGTAATATAAATTGTATAAAAATATCTTATATTTAATAAACATCATTTTTAGTTAGTTTTCTTTTATTTAAAGTGGTCAAGGTCATTAAATATAATTAAAAATTATCTGATATTAAATTTTTTTCTATGTTATTCACATTTTCAAACATTGTTTTCAAAATATTGTAGTTACCAAATTATTTGTTTGAAATTTAATTTTTATATGTATTCTGAAATTAATTCTAAAAAAAATGATATTTGTATTTTACCATAGATATATATGGTTCTTGATGCGAATAGATTATATTTAAGAGTAAATATTATTCTAGATTTATTTTAATGTTGTTTTGTGGAAGCACATGAGAAATCTCTAAAAATTATAAAAATATTTATATCCATTATTTCAATTATCCTGGGTGTTTTTTAAATTGGGGAACTTGTTTTCAAGAAAATATTTTAAATAACTATTTAATAAATAATCAAATATCCACCTTCATTACCACCCTATTCTCCTAAAATATTTTTCTATAACCATAGCCCACCAGAAATCTGAAGTTATTAACACTATATTAAAAAAATATAGGAATATACTGATAAAATTATAGAATATATATATTGTAATCAATTAATAAATTAACACTTAAATTTTCTATAACTGATAGGCAACCCATTCAATTTTTTTGTATCACCATATATGGTTGAACCTCTTCTAATGGAGGAAATTTCTAGGATCGTAATATTATAATCAATCCAATATATATACCTATAGTCATATAATACTATCTCGTTAATTATAGGTCATGTTTGTATAATTATTTACATTGATATTCTCTTAAAATTATAAATTAAAAATCAATTCTACTTCCCCAAATTTTGTAATATTTTATGTCATAGACATCAATAAATAAGTTATGTACCATGATAAATAACATGATGAAATTATGTCATAATATGATCCATAGAAATATAATGTTAAATAATTATGCATTAGGGGAAATCACACACTAAGTAGGATGAAAATAATAATCTATTTTTGAGTTTTGGATACCATATTTTCTCAATATTTAATGGTGTATGGGACCTATGGAAACATTTAATCACTTTCCCTCTTACTGTTAGGTGATGTATGGATTGGTAAAACAACATAATGTAACTAATATCGTGTTTCTAATTGTTTAATTTGGAAGGTCTTTCCTTTTTGGTATAATGAATATAAACTACTTCCCCGTTAATTGTTTGGAATATATATACTAATAATTCCTTAATGGATTATACATCCCATTGTGGAAATAAATATTCATGAATTATCTAATTGATCTAAGAAGGTGAATCAAGGATTCAAAAATTTAATTGTAATAGTAAAAGATATAACACATTTGTTATAAATATATATTCTATAGGAATAATTAATCTAAATATATAAATATAACAATAGGATATTTTTACTATTCCTGTCCCATAGACATACCCTTGGTGGTTTTGATAGTTTTATTCAATAAAACAATGAATGGAGGATATCATTCAGTAAAATAATGTGGTAACACAACAAGTTCTTATATAATAGAATAATAATTTTTGTAATTAAATACAAAACCTGTGACTATCTTGTAAAAAAGAATACAGTGTACATATTTAAGGCTATGGAGAAATGGAATTCAAAATAATATGGATATATTTTATTCATTTTATAATGATATGAAATCATTGTACTTCCTCTAAATCAAATAAAAAATCTTATTATCAATAAATATTAAAAAATAATGATTAAAAAGAATTTCATGATCATCATAATGTTTACCATAACTAATGATTTTTGGGAAAATCCACCAATTCATACATCATATTTAATGTCTTACAGTAAAATATTATTGATGAATGTCATGTGTTATTGAGTTGGATTTCCAAGGTGCATGTGACATGAGGCTCAAATATTCAACCAAAAAAATGTGAAGAATAAAACATTAATTCAAAAAAAAACATTCACATATATGATAATTAGATAACTAAAAAGATTGTGAATCATGAAAATTATTTAATTTTGTAAATTTTGAATCATGTATATGTGACCCTATTTCCCAATGTAATAATAACGATAACACGATGTACATTAATGTTTTCATATAGAAGCCATAAATGGTTCTAGTACAAAAAATAGTGAGAAGATGAACACATATAAGTCATGAAATAAGTTTACAATCCTAAGGAATTGCATTCCCCCTATTTAGGGAGTAAGATCCATCTCAATAAATAGGTTACATTTGTATGAGGATCTGGGTTTCACCTCTTTCAATGTCTTAAAATTGAAGGAAAAGTTATTTGAGTATGAATTGTTCAATGAAATGGGTCTTATAATTTTAAATTCATATTGGATCAACTAGGTTCAATGAATTTATATATGGTTATCCTCCTAAATTAAATATTTTTATTCTCATGAATGAGAACATTCATATATGTAATGGGAACCCTCACAAAAAACCCTAGAATGTAGATCCCCTTAAATAGTAATAAACCATTAAAAATTAAAAATTAATAAATAAAGAATCACATTAAATATTTTAAAAATTAAAAAACCTACTATATTAGTAATAAATATTGAGTAAGAAAAAAAATTTCATAAGTCAATTCTCACTATTATTTAATACTTGAATGTTGATTACATTTTGATTTTGATTCCTTAATGCTACATATAAATCCATTATGGATCCAATAATTACAAATTTTACTAGACTTATTAATGTGAAATATTTAACGACATAAAAAAGGAACTATATATATTGTAATGTTAATTTAAACTTACCGGATAGATCTATATTTGTATGAAACGTTGTAGAAACCTTGTAGAAGAAACCCCATCCTTCGTGGAAAAGGAATCACCAATTCAAATTTCAGTTTTTACCCTTGATAGAGGGAAAAAACACATATATCTTACAATGTAATTGTATCCTTATTAATATTGGATATCATAAGGGTTTACTATAGAGACATATTAGAGTAAGATGACCCCACTATCACCAATGAGGCTCTACCACAAGCAACATCCCAAAACAAAAAAAAATACAAAAACCTTATAAATACATGGGATTCACTAAATAGGGTTGTTATATTCCCCTACATTGCTCAATCAATATTACATAGGAGATATTATATTAAGTAAGATAATAAATTACCATATGCGGAACTACCCGTGATCCATATTATATAATTGGATATTAGCAATAACTAAAACAATGCTCCATAGAGAAAATTATGTGGTTATAATGACACTATAATTTAAAGAAAATTGTATATGAAGCTTCAAAAGAAATACAATGGGATTATTTAATAGAAAAATTATATATAGTTATAGGAATAACCCATGTAGAATGATGATGTTGCTGCATAAATCATCGACCATGTCATCTTATCTATTGATTACATAATTTTCAATGACCGTGTTATTTATCTTTTGAAAAAAAAACCAATAAAATACTAAAGAAATATTTGTTTTCAAAATCCATCACTACTATATACTAATTTATATATGGAATCACGATGATCCATTGGAATATATATATTTTAATATTGATAATGGAGAACCATGGGTGAATCAAACTCACTATCAAATCATTAGCACACAATAAGAAGTAAATGTATTCATAAATCCCCATGAATAATTTTTTTCATCAATAGATATTGAAGACTAGGAAGACTAATATACCATTATAAAATTGTTAGTAATTATACATGTAAAAATACTTAGTGAATTGTAATAGTAGAAAACATTGACTATTACAACTAAAATAATCACATGACTTTTCATGTGATAACCCATAATTTTATCAATATACTTTTACATCTTATAATATTTTACTTTATATAAATAACTTACTTCATATAGGGAAACTAAGAAAAAATTATTCTCATAAATGATAATGATTCATTATTTTGAATCTGAAAAAATAATAATCACAATCATTATAATGTGATGAAAAAAAATATAATATATAATAAATTTTATATGTCTGACCAAACAAAATAAATGCACTCGTAAACAAATACATCGAAATAAAACATAATTTTAATCGTTCATAATTAATTTTTAAGATGAATATATATGTAAAATGACAGATAATAGTAGAAAATTATCATTGAATGGAATATTTTGTATTCATATGAATTAGGTAACCCAAATAATAGTTAGAAATCAAACCATGGGAATATTAATCTGACCATTTGAATAGTAACATAATAATTGGAATAATAATCTCACATTTAGAGAAGTATTACAACTTTTAGAATCTTAATATATCATGTGGATTTGTAAAATTATATTTTTTATATTATAAAATAAATATATAATATATTTAAACCACGGTACAAATAAATATATGCTTTAAAATGATAATATAATTGGTTTATTTTTATAAAACGTAAATGTTTTATTTAAAAAGTAAATATAAATAAAAATTATTTAAAATAAATACTAATTACATAAAATTAATTTATAAAAAAATTAATTTATATAATAATTATAATTATATTTTACAAACCAATAATTAATTTTATTAAGGGTCGTCAAATTGATAATAATAATAAAATTAATATTTTTTGAATAAATTATAATTTTATTCTAAAAATAATTTTTTCAAATTGAGAAAATTACTTAATTAGAAAATCTACAAATAAAGAAATTGGTGGAAGTTTTTGATATTTTTCTAAAACAACTTAATTTTTTATTTATATTGAAATAAAATAATTTACGTAAATTAAAGTTGTTATCAAAATAAATAATTATTTGGGTATTGTTTGATTTAGTCACTCATTATATCAAACCTAAGTACAATATTGTTTTATTATAGAAACATTAATTAATACTATTGATTTTCATGTGCCAAAATTAATTAAAATTTATTATAATATTAAAAAATGCCCATATCATTTAGTTATAAATGTCACACCTTATATTCAAGCCCTATATGACCTGAATGTTTCAAAGTTTCATCCAAATTCACTCCTACCCAAAATTAAGCATTCTCACATGAATACGGTATTTTCAAATAATTTTTACAAGTTCCATGTGGGGTCCTTCAAGGATGTGGTATTTATGATGTTACATTATTAAACTACAACTTTTAATTTTTTTCCTAATTCTTCCATCCTATAGCTATCTAAATCCATAATATAATAATTATTATAATATAATTTATATATTTGAATTTTATATATATAATGTAAGGTTTTATATCCATCCATTTTATTATAACAAGATTTTCATTGAAGAAATAATCTATTGTCTATATTATGTCGTTTACCCACCTTAATAGATAATGTGTTGATGTTTTCCAATAATTATTTCATTAAAGGATTAATTCCCTTATATTTGTTTAAAATAACTTTTTTATAAATATTATATAAGTTTTTATATTAATGAATGATTTATGGTCCATAACATTAAATAGAAATGAAATAATATTGATATTGGAGGAAAGAACCAAAATATAACAAACATTTATCATTAAAATTTTATTAAATGAGTCACACATATTTTAAAAAAAATATTTAATTAACCTTTTATAATTATAGTAGTATATCAATACCATTTATGTTCACTTCAATTATTTCAATTCCATATGACATGAACTTTGAAAAGTGTATTTATGTGATCTAAACTTGAATCCATAAAACCAAAACTCTCAAAAATATGAAATGTAACATTATAACTCGATAACATAAAAAATGAATATAATTAAATTATAATAAATAAAAAATTACTTTATAATGATATTAATTATCAAATAAATAAATATAATATTATTATCCTAGTCAGGAATTAAAATTGATGAATTCATTCGAACATTTGTTTTGGGAACCCTAAAAATATCTCCATTTTTTTTGTTTTTTTATTTTACAATAGTTACCCCAATTTATCTATTCATTATTTTCATATAAAACATATAAATACTCTATATATTTCCGAAAAACATGTAAAATATTTATTTATTATTTCTAAATTGGTAAATACATGTTTTAAAAATCTCACTTTTCTTTTATATTTGATATGAATGTCCAATGAAAGGGATGTTCTCTTTTTTTTACCCCTTTTCATATAAAATAATTAATGTTATTTTAATAAATTTGTTTTCCTAAAATCACCCAAAATGTTAAATAAAATTTACTCTCTTTTTGGGTTTAGGGAAATTATTATAAAACTTCCATTTTAAATAATGAAGTACCAATTTTCACGATTTTTCATTTCAAGAGAACATTCCCAAAAAAATATTTCACATAGAATTTTCAAAAAATATATATATGTTGTACATAATTTATAAATATATATACTTATTATTAGATTATTAATATCCAATAATTTTTTCATCATTTATTTCATGGAACCCATTATGATATTCTCATCAGTTGGGCCTTATGACATGTTTATGAAACCCACATCATTCCATAGGTGTTTTTTATGAATAATTCATGATTTCTTTATATATAAAACATATTATGGTACATGTTATTATGTTTGAACCATAATGTTTCTCCAATTAGTTCATTGATAAATTTTATTTCATGTGATGTAATATATGGGGTCAGAGAGTTAATATAATCCATTATGGAAATCCTTCCACAATGTGTTATCATTATTCCAGTTAGTGTTGAGTCATTTTTATATCATTTTATTTTGGAATTCCATATTACCTTCTATCCATGTTCATATTACTCCTTGTTCTATATTTTTATACAACATATTTTATTCACAATACTTTCATTTTTTAAATTTAATTTCCTTTAACTGATTTGATATTATTTACTATCATATTTATTCCCCAAATAAGATTTTTATCTCACCCATTATTCCCATGTATTCAAGTTGATATATGATCATGTTGTATGATCTCAGAGGTAGTTATGTAAAATTGGTAAAAATATTTTTTATTGTTGTTTTGTGTTGTCTAATTATGAACAAACAATTATTAAACAACAGGGCTTTTTGATCATTGGTTTGGATTTAATTGATATTTATGTTAAATGAAATTTACTAATATGTGTAGAAATTGTATTTCACTATATTTATAGTCAATTAAAAAAATTTCAACGAGGACTAAAAAACATGTGAAATCTAGTGATGTTTCGATATATAGGAGAAACATAAATGAATAACCTAGATTTGATCATAGGGAAACAAACATTTGAACATACATTTTAGTTGTATGTTATTCATTTTATTATCACAGTTAAAGATTTATATCTTCCTTAAATATGTATTGAATACCCTGAATTTTATTATTCATCTTTTAGTTGATTTTTAAATATATAATAAAATATTCCAACAATAAAAATGATAGGGAAAATGATTATTTGGCTCATGATGAGCTTATCCTGATTGGATAAAGATCTACAAACATCATGATAGTACATTCTCAATAGGATCATCTTATGAATAATAACATAAATCTTATTAAACAAACTCCTCAAACAATGAAACCTCAAGTTGTGGTTGAAACCTTTTTATGATAAAGTCATATAGAATACAGTTGATCTTACGATATCCTCATCATAGAAAAATGTATTAACAGTATTGAGAAGATATTATATGTAATATATTAATAGAAGAGGAGATTATTGTATTAGTGTTATACTATTTTTATAAGGTGTCTAATTAGTATTGGAAATTGATAAAGATAATTAATTTTTATTTTAAAATTAATTTAAAAGTTATTTTATGTATTCATGAAAATAATTCTCACTAAATAATTCCCCCCAATATATACATTATAATATAGGGAGAATACTACTCGAAATGATGAAAATGGATGATGAGTCTGCAATAACATTTGGGGAAACATTACAGGGATTTCATGATATGCATCTTTATTTTGCATGACCACTAAAAGCTTTGTTGATTTACCCATTAGTAGAATAATTATGATTCAACAAAAATTATTAGTTAATCTATACATTGATGACTGCGGGGAATTCATCAATTGTTCTTATAAAGATGATATAGTGATTTTTGAAACTCTATTGTCTCATGGGTTCCATGATAACAATTTGTATCATTACATTTATATGAGAGGATGAATAATAAAATATATTAGTGGATATAAATCAGAACACCACACATGTCAAAATTGTGGTTTGAAACATCATGGTAACTATCTAAAGGGAACCAATAGATTCTTATAATGTTGAATATTGGGTTATCATGTTAATTATTTTTGAATAGATATGATGAAGCCCAATATTGATGAATAATAAAATAGGTTCCATATAAACACACAAAATACAATATAGTGTTTCAACTAAAATTAACATGGGAATATTGGTATCAAATTCCCTAATACTAGGGTTGTTAGAGAAAATAAATGAAAAGAACTTCCTATGAATTAAGGAATGGCATAGGATATTACTATTCCAGAATTGGATCTCAAAAATGACATAGATTTATGTGATTTTTCATTCCTCAAATTAAATAAAACCTAATTTTTATCATTTTATACATTCCTTTCATATCAAACATGGTTTTCCAAACATTTCAAACACTACATCAAAATATATAGGATGAGTTATCCCTCAGAACAAAATTAAGAAAATTATTCATATGTTGTATATAACGCATCCCTAGTTTTATAGGAAAAAACCTATAGTTAAATATTTTATTTATAACTTTATTAGTCTTTTTTGACATATTGGTCTTGTATTGGTTATTATTATATAAATAAATCATCAATAGTCAAGAGTGAGAGAAAAATATTCATATCATGATGAATCCTCCAATTATGTGAATCATTAAAGAGGAGGATGAGTATCAATTTGAATATGTATCTCATGAATGTATATCATATCCTTATAATAATGAATATATAGGTCAAAAGGAACAAATAAGTTCTAATTATTATTCTTGGGGACTTTTCCATTAAGAGGAACAACAAAGATGTGTTTTCTAAAGAATTGTCTAGCATTTATCCTAACTAAGAGGTTAGGTTTCTTATTTAACATATAACTTGATCGCTACCTCTATATGAGACTCTGTATAGGATATCCACTATTATGTTAACATAAATAAATAATAAGTTATATGGAAGACTATAAAAGGTTAAAATATTCATTATTGCCTCACTCTAGGTTGCAGCAGTGCCTGTTGTCAAGAATTTGGATAGATTAATGTGCCTCAACATTGTGTTAGTTGAGATAAAATAATTATGATAATGAACATGTGTCCATAACCATGTATATTATACTTATTTGACCAACTATGCATGGCCATTTACATCTCTGTGGTGGACCTTCAGTCAGGATATCACCATTTAAAGGTGAATAAGAAAGGTATTCTAAGGTCTACCTTTTGAATTAGTTATAGACACTATAAGTTCACAGATATTCTTATTTTACACACTAATGATCCCAAACATTCATGAAATTACAGAATTATATCTTTATTGGAAATCTTGAATAATTAATTTTAGTTATTATAGATGATATTCTGATATACTCCATGAGAAATGTGGAGAATGAGATGATTTTGACAACTATTTTATAGACATTTCAAGTGGAGAAACTACAAGAAAAGTACAGTTAATATGATTTAGAGAAGTAGGAAGCCACATTTTTGGTAATTTTATCACTATAAATTGGATATATTCAGACCCTTATTAGATGATGGAAATTTAGGAGTGTCCCAAAACAATATATTAAATAGAGATCCATAGTTTCCATGTTCTAGGGAGTTATTAATAACAATTTTTGAGGAACTTCTCAAAATTATAAATCCTAATAAAAAATTTAACATAGATGGGAGTGACAATTTTATGGAAAAGTGAATGAAAATAATTATTTAAATCAGCAAGGAAGAGGATTATGTCTACACCAGAACATCAAACACCCATATGTGGGAAACTCTCCATCATATGCATCGATTATTAAAATAATTTCTTAAGATGTGCAGTGATTCAAAATGATAATGTGATAGCTTACACCTCATTCTATTTGATGGATCATGAGGAAAAATAAATCATGAATGAAAAAGAGTAGGTGACTATGATTATTATGTGGAAAATATAGTTGAAATTTCTCATTGATTAGATGTTTGTGATATTAACCATATGATAATGAATTTTCGTTCCACTATTGGTATATTTATTTCATTCATGTATTTTATATTGTCTAATATATTGATTTCCAAAATTAAATGTTTAATATTTATTGAATTTGAAATATTTAACTAATTATAATATTTATAAAGTGATAAATAGATAATTGAAGAAGTAAAAAATGACACTTCATAATGGGTTCTTCACTCGTGAGGCGACACATGATTTTTAAGGATTAAAATGCTGAAATTTTAGGGAACTAAAATGATAAACTGAGGGAAAAGAGGCTTTTAGTGTACGAAAATTACATGACACATCATCAAATCATTGAACTTAATTTACATTTAAAACTAAATAAATAATGTCACATGATGATGTGATGAAAAGTGAAATTTAAATCTTACACGTGGTGTATTAATTTACACCACCTATATATTGTACGGATGGGATTTTAACACATAGATTCACTATATCTGGATATTTAAACAAAATATATATCATGGGGTCCATTAAAACCAACATTGATTTATACTTCGTGCGATTTATCAATACTAAATCTAATATAAAGCATATAAATAGAGAATTAACATGTTGTTATTTGAGGAATCTCGGAGACCAAACAATTTTGGGAGAAACTACATTGTTCATGGTCATCCCTGATTTCATCTATAATTTCATTATACAATATTGTTGTTCTCTTTTTTCCCTCTAATCCATTCATCACGTGGATGAGGGTGTAAACCCACATTGTTCTTGGGTTACGTAATAGATGGTTGAAAGTGATGTTTGTTTGATTATATTTAATTCATTCATTTATTTGGATTTCAAAAAAATTTAAAGAACATTCTAATCCCGTTTCTTTTAAATTTATCATGATCATTTATTATTGTTTAAAAATATTTATTTAAATTTCAAAAATAACAACCCTAAATGATTCATGATGTTTGTAAAATATAAGTGAAATATGTTTTAAATAAGGTTTTGAGTTAAACCTGATTTACTGAAACATTAAATTATTAGACCAAGGGATATAGTGGATTTAAAAATCTAGGAGGTGATATCCATACAATAATATCATCCTTTTCAGGAATCAAACACCAATAATGAACTTAATAGTATACATTCTATAATAAAATTTTACACAAACCCTGGTATTGCAAAACACTTTCTTTCTTTTCAAATCATATTCAAAACAAATTGAACTAATTTTTATTCATCTTCAACATTCGTAAAATGAACAAAAACCCATTTCACCACTCATTAATAAATTTACTAATAAAAACTATTTGTAATCATAATAAAAATAATCTCACAATATATATAGATTTTTATTGACATTCTACATAACTCATTTTAAATAATTAGTTTTATTTGTTGATATTTTGTAAATTTTTGTATTTAATTTTCACATATGGAATTAATAAATCCCTATGATAATATCAAATACCATCATGGTAATATGAATAAAGAAAAATATTTTATATGTATAAATTATCTGACAATATAATTAATTTATAGAATCTAGAAGGATATAATATTCTTAGTCTTCCAATAACTGAACACAATAATCATATAAGAAATTACATAATCACATATTTTTTAAATGATTTCTCAAAAATGAAATTTGGAGAAGATTAAATATTCTCAAATATGTGATGTGGAAATTTTTATGAAGTACAATGGTTTAAAAAATATAAAATCCTTGGAGATGAAAAATGATGGGGAAGGAGTTATAAGATTTTTTTATGACATTATGTACTATAAAATCCTCTAAAACTGATTTCTATTTTGGATGATGCATATAGCTCACCATTATCCAACAACCCAATGAGTATAAACATGTATCGATATCCAAAGGGGAAATATTTGTGGGATAATTTGAAGAAAGATCTTAGACAATTGAAATAATGGTACATTGTTTGTAATCAAGTGATGTCTAAAAGGGGAAATTATAAGAGGATTATAAAACAATTTTAAACACATATTTACAAATAGAAAAACATCACCATGTACTTTTAACCTAGTATTTTGATGAATTGTAGATTAAATAATGAATAGATATTATTATGCAATGTCCTACTAAGACTATGGACTTTATTAAAAAATGAGAGTAATTATCACTTCACAATCTTTCCTTGATATACATCATATATTTTTTGAGTAGTCAAGTCATAAAAATATAATTTATATCTATTTATTATCCAATATTTATCTCCATCTTATAAAAGAGTCTCCAACATCTTATAAACCTACAGTAGAACATCAATACTATATATCACCCCCAAACTGAGGGCCAGTCTTAGTAGACTACTCAAACACCAAAAGTCATTTTCAGAGCATGCCCGATGGACATCAAGGTAGAATTGTATCAATATATTCCTATTGAAGAGTTACCATGAAACATTAATTTAAAATAAATCATCCCAATTAAAATATTTGATTTGATTTATGGGAAGATAATAAGAATACATAAATGATCAGATGTTTTTGCGGAACACATGATTTTGTTACTAGAAATAGTCAAGGAATTTGAAAAAAATATTTATAACTAATCGAAATTACAAGAGGTTAATTAAAATTTTATTTAAAATATATGATGAATATTTTTATCGTACATGGAGAATGAGTAATGAGATAAGGTATTCTACAACATTCACTATAGATGATAGTCAAGATTGTTGGTGAGATATAAATGCTCGGTCATAGGTATATCAAACCATTTGATATTATTGATTGTATCACATCTATTTCCTATTAGCTAGCACTTCCATTAATAATTTAACACATAAATGATGTATTACATGTTCTACCATGATCATGTACATACTAGATAGACAATATTTACTAAATATAGTGGTGGTATATGTGGAAAATGATAGCTTTAAAGGGGATAATATGGGGGAGATCATGGACTATATATATAATTTTATAGACAACAAGACCACTCACAAGGTCATGTACCATGGTGAAACCATAAGTATGATGTGGGAATATGGGAACTAGAGGAATGATTCAAATAATTTTATCCTTGAATTCTTTCACTTTATCCTGTAAAACTAAATTTTAAGGGTGAAATTTCTTACAAAGGAAGAATTTAACGACCCATAATATTATCAATTTAATTTCCCATCATATAGTTTTTTATGGTAGTATAAATCACATACATCAAATAGATAATACAAAAAATAATTATTATCAAAAATAGAGAATGAAACATTAGTTATTAACTAAAATAAAAAAAACTAAATAATAAAATGGGATGATAAATAGTATATATAATAAGTAATATTTCAAAATTTAGATGTGATCAATCCACAAGAAAAACCACACCAACGAACAATGACATAGACATAAATTATAATCCTAATAATAGAATATTAATTTGGATAATGAATGAATGTAAAATGTGGCTGAAAATAGATTTTAATGAATAGTTAATGGAATATGAGGAATTTATATGAACTAGGGAATGAGTTTGACAATTAAAAATATGACCATTAGAATATAAATTTGAACATTATAATGGTAACATAAAAATTGGAAAAGTAATTTGACCAATAAGAATATTTACCTGACCATTAATATAGTAATGTATCATATTAAAGTGTAAAATAATAATTAGGTATCTTATAAAATTATAATATTAAATATTTAGATCATTATAAAAACATATAATGTTTTATAATTTTAAAAGCAAAAATTGTTATTTTTTAAAAAACAAAAAAATTTAATCACACCCCTATAATGAATATAATGTAATAAAAAATATTTTATCTAAATAAAACGGATTCATAAATGAATATTAAGTTATATATTAAGGGTGTTTTAATTTGATGAGGGAATGAGTTTTTTTTAAAAGGGTCTTAAAATCGATTATAATATTCAAATCCATATTTTTAGAATAAAAATGAATATTATTATATATATATATAATTATGTCATAAAATGGATTCTATTTTATAAATATTCTACTTAGAATGTGTTAATCATTATCTTTTTTATGTTTCTAAAATAGTTCATGTTTTGGGAATATTGAAATATTTTATTATGTTATATTTATCATTATAATCCAAGTACATGAGTTTTTGTTTCATGGATGATTTAAGAACCGAGTTGATGAAAATAATATAAACTAGTTTCTATATATAGACACAATAATAAAAATGTTACTAATATTAGTCCAAAATAGTAAACTATTTTATATAATTTAAAAAAACATATCTATCCTCCCCTTATTAATACCACATGTCACCACCGATTATCCATACACTATTAGTGTATTAATTAATAAAAAATCACTACCGAACCCTCTGCCACCCACTCTTCATGATTTATATGTGTTACTATTCTAAAAAATTAATTCCTTGTTTCCTATGTTTTCCTTTATGGAGGTGATATTACATAGGTCACATTCAAAAAGTATAACTTTAAAATTATTTTATTTTTCCATACTATCATATGCAGCTTTATTCAATATTGAATAACTATTATAGTAATATGTATATACTAAAATTATATATTTATATCATAGTAAATTATATACACCCCTTTCATTTTCTCATATTATATAATGAAAAAAGTATTAATTTTCTATATTAGGTTGGTTAACTGACTTCATGGATAATGTGTTTTCACTTTCCACTAATAAATACATGGAATGAATAAAATATGATTCAACCATAGAAAATGAATTAATTATTATTATTATAAATTGTTTCAAATTAATTAATGTTTATATAGAAATATCATTATGTAAAATGAATTTAGATTTAGTTAGATTGAAAACATAGAAAAAAATTAAACATTTATAATAATTTTTTATTAAATGAATCATCAACATGTCACAAAAATTTATTAATGGGATCATTAAAACCACTATAAGTGAATTAATACCATTAAATTTTTCTTCAGTATTTTCTTTCCCATTTAAAATATCATCCAAATTTATACATAAGTGATCTAAAAATGAAACCATTAAACTAATGTTGACGAACACGGAAATTGAACTTTATAACTCACCAGAATAGATAAAAATAAACGTAATAAAATATAAAATAAAAACATATATAGATAAGGATATAAATTATTATATTAATTATTCAAATTTAATTTTAATGGAAATTATGTGAATGTGATAAATGGATTCATACATAAGTTATTTCATCCCTCTTAACCCTCCCCCCCATTTTTATTGATTTGTGAATTCTACCTCTTTAACAAAATTTATCTATTCATTATTCACCAATAAAAATAATATACCATGTTTTTATATCCAAAATATATATTCACAATTTATTTGACAATTATTTTAAGGGTAATTAGTTTCTTTAAAGGATAAATTCACAATTTCCCTTAATAAGGTAAAAAATTAAATGGTACATCTATTTTTCATAACCCTTATAATTTAATATAAATAAAATTATTTAAAAAACTGATGTTATATAAAATAATAGACACAATCATTGAATACAATTTTATATCATTCTATTTAATTAGTTAATTATTATGCCTTTACCATATTTAAATATGAGTTACCCATTTTCACAAATCATCGCATAAGTTATAAAATTTTAAGTGAAGATCTCTACATGTTTTCACATAGTAACTTAAGTAGGACATTATTTATCATGATCTGGGATTATTTTTCATTTACTATTCTCTAAAAATGTTATATTCCATTCATTTCTGGAATATTTTATGATATTCCCTTTATTTAATCTATATGACATGATTATAAAACCTAATTTATTACATGGGAAATAATTTTTTATTCATTATACACGATTCCATGATGTGGAACACATTTTCATATATAAGTTAGGATTGTTGATCCTTGATAGAACTCAAACTAAATTAGAAATTTTTTTCTCTTAGTATGTTATGTATGTCATGAGTTTTTAATTTTAATCCATTATTGGATTGTACCTACAATGTAATATCATTTTGATGGCCTGTTGTGACTCATGTTAATATAATGTTCTATATTGATTCATCATTCCTGTATTTCCATAATCTTATGATTACATGTTCTAAACATTATTCCTCCATATGTTATTCTTGAGACATGACTTTCATGTTATCCTGATTTTCCATTAAACCATGTTCCATACTTCCTTACCATGTGTTATACACATAATTTGATTTTTATCATTCCACTTTTTCATATGAAATCACAAGGTTATCCTTTCTAGTTTTAGGATATCAATGTGATATATAATTATATTATAAAATTTAAAAAAAATTAATTATTCTAGTGTTATATTGCTTAATTATGTAGCTATTATTATATTGACATTAAAATTTTCAATTATTAGTTTACATTAAATTGAAATAAATGTAAAAAATAATGTAAAATAGGTTTAAAAGTCATGGGTAGCTATAAATAATGGAAAAATACCAATTATAACAAATTTCAATACTAAATAGGAAATTATCAGGAACCATGAACAATATTTCATCACAAAATTCCCAAAAAGGGATAAATATCATATTAATAAACCAACGTATAACTAGTCATGAAGAATCACTATGTACAATGATTGGGAATAAATAATTATATCCTCATCAGATTTGATGGACTAAGATGAAAATGGAAGAGAACCTTCAAGCAATTCTTCCAGTTCAATGAGATTTTGTAATAATATAACTCCAAGAGAATTGAGAACGTACATACGGGGGGGTGGGGTCTTAAAACCTAAGAATATAAGAATAATTAGAATGAGGATGTTTTATTGGATCGTCCATTGTGGTAATATAGTCATTTCATAGGTGTTTCTAAAGCCCCATATGAACCACTATGGTTCAAACACCCTATATGGAGGATCAATCTTTGTTATCATGACTCATAATTAAAATATTTAAATATAAATATTTTACTCAATAGGGAGTAAAAATTGTGGTGGAAGAACCCTTATAATTGGTTCTGATGAGTGAAAACATTATAAAGATAATGACATTACCATTTTGTTGTCATGTGTCGAGATGTTAACACATCTACTAGGGCAAGAATTTATTTACAATATTTTGGGTGTGATCTAAATTTAAACAATGAATTAATATTCACCAATATCAATGCCTTAAAATTCAATACAAAAAATATATCAATTAGTGGTGATTAATTAATATAAATTTCAAATCAAACCAAAATCTGTAAAGATAATTCATGTGACAAACTTAGAAAATTCGATCCAATCATTACGGACACCACCTAAACATCCATTATCATACATGCAATATTCGATTTTGAATGGAAAATGAATTATTATGTTCAGATCCCACCTATCACATCAATCAATCATAGTTATCTCGACTAACATATTGATCCCCTAATTAGAATAGAAATATTAATTCTTTTTGTAAAATTTAGATTTATTGTTTCAAGAAATAGTTCTCCATTTTTATGATTTTTAGAGTTAAAGAATATGCAATCTATTTTATCCCTCATAACATGTAGAAAAAATTAAAATAAAGAGAAATAATCTATCCTTATTAATAGATCCATAAACAATTAACCCATTTTATTTAACAATTTTTTTGGATTATTAAGAATGGTTTCCCCGTGATGGAATTCTAGCTTCCTACAACAATTGTACTACAAGAAATGAAGTACCCAATATCATAGGGTTGGTGGAATTAGCATATCACCTACCACATAATAAGGTTTGGTCCTTTATTTATCAATACTTATTGACAAAAACTGAATAACAATGATAGTCAATGACCTACATAATATGGAAAAATTTATCGATATCCCAATAATCAATAACTATAACATATATCCAACATGTGATTATATATATATATATAATCCAATCTCAAATATAAAATTATGACCCATGGTCATTCTAACTAATTGATACAAGATATTTATAGATTCCAAATTAAATTATTTGGATAGGAAATATGTAATATATTAAATATATTATTTTGAATTTGTGTTCCTGAGTAGATAAACATTTACATAAAGGTTAATGTGATATATCTCACAATGACACAGAAGTTAGAGTAGTTGAATTATAAGACATGTTAACATTTTTACGCTACCATTAATTTTAGGGTAAATAATCTATGTATGCTTTATATTCATGGATTCTCTATAGAAATGACATGTGAGATGATGCGTTGTTCAATTAAACAATACATCAAAAGTTAAAAATTTTTATTGCACAATTTAATATGTATGGTGTACAAAATTAAAAATTGTTTACATATACAAATTATATTAAAAATTTTCTATTAATTTATTCATGAGAATGTGGTTAGGCATTTAATATTTTATTTAGAGAATAACCCCATAAATCATTTTATGATTGAGATTTCTGGGGATAATTTAATTATGATGTTCTACAACATTGTTCCATTACTAAAAAATAATTATTGATACAATCCATGGATCACATTTCCTAAAAATAAATTAATTAAAATAGTAAGTAAATAGGTTTCATATATTTTATGTTTCTCATGACATATGAAAAGGAAAATTTGTAATCATTATTCTGATAGAAATACACCATGTTTATGAATCCATGTCTGAATCATATGTACTTATCTAATTGACATAAATTACAAGAAAATTTTATATCCTAAATGGTAAAAAAATTATTAACAACGTTATTTAAATTCATTAATCAACATGACATGTGGTTATTTCCAAATAACCGTAATTGTAGGGCTAATAGTTTTCATCACATGACCATAAATTTGACAACATAATGGTGTGTCCCAAATAATGATAAATATAATGGTGTATTCTATCACATGTGGTTTTAAATTATATAACCTCTCTTAAATATGACTTTTTTATATATATAATTTGTCATACATAATAGATTTGATGGAATTGACTAAATATTTTTTATGTAATTTTGATTTTCACATAACCTGTAAAAATAATAATCTTCTCTAAACAATAGGTTTTATGATTTATATTACATTGGGATGATATATAACGACCATTTCTCATTTATTAAGCCCAATATAAATCGTCAACATCATTTTACTTCTTCTATAATCCCTAACAACAGAGTGTAAGGTCTTTCAAATCACATCATGATTTTATATAATCACTATACTAGGGCATAATATCCCATTTATAAAAACTAAATGTACCTTGATTCAAGTGTAATATAATAGATATTTGTTAATTACATCATGTCCAAAAAGAAAACATAATTCACATTTATGTCCAACATCCCATTTATAAATTGCATGTGTTTGATGCAGATAATTATTATTATTTTTGTCACAACATGACCTAATGGGGATCTCGTTGTAACTATATAAATTTGAAATTTATAGGATAGGTAATGTTGAAAATCACTAAAACACATAACTAATATGGTAGGAATTTTCATTGTATACTTTTATTCACACACCCAACCATATCCATATTGAATTGAAGACGAATACATATTAACTAATGTAATATCTAGAGTAACAATTATACATGTATCAACCTCTATTGAATAAAAAAACATTACACAGTAATCATAAATGTATAATTAAAAAATAAATGACTAACCCGAATGATTTCCCAATCATATATTAATTTTAAAAGATACAAGCAAGGAAGCCCATCTCTAGATCTATAAGGATTTACCGCCGTACAAGGTCAAATGCCCGAGGGTATCTCAATGATTCTATATATTCACCAACAACCATTCCACTATCTACATAAGAGAAAAAAGGTGAAAAAAAACTCATGTTTGGGAAATTATATACATACACATTATGAGACACTTAACATTGAAGGGGAGAATTGAAGACCTGATTAATGTATATAGATCACCCCATAGCTGGAAAAAAATTAAATAGTAATGATATACACATTTTCTCACAAAATATACCCAAATGATAGATAATGGGGATCAACATCTCACAAACCTACAAATGAAAATACCCATCCATAATTTATATGAGGTCCATCAAATATTCCTAACATCTTGCATGCCTTTTATATTAAATAACCATGTTATTCAACACATCACTATTGTTTCCTACAGTTGAGACAAAATAATCAATAAGTATAGGACACATACCCTAGTACAATAGTTTGGTTCAACTAAATAAATAGTATAACCATTCAATGATACAAATCAACTGTTCCAGACATTAGATATAAGAATCATCCTAGGATCACACATGAGGGATGCCATCTAATAGAGGATAGAGGACCAATTTATATTCCCAGAATAATGGTTCCACTATGATGGTCGTAGACCCGGTCCATAATGCTACATGATAATTATATTTAGTATGTAGATAGTATAATCCCCACCCTTAAACCTTACTTAATCTTGAGTTATTAAAAGATTACACATTGAGGATCTTTTCAGGTTTAGAGTTTTAGAGAATTAGATCATGAAACTTGCATTACATTCTACATTTAAACAATGTGGTTACATAAAAGACAGTATTCATTCTTCCCATCAATGGAAACATATTTAAAATAAAACATGGATTCTTTCTTGACACATCCTTGACACTATCATAACATCATGTACCCTTCCCTTGACCTGTGAAACACATTTCAAAAAAACATGGGATGAGCATAAAAAGCTTAGTAAGGGATACAAAAACATGGAAAGGAAACATGAGTACATGTATACATAAGAATGAAAACTGTTAGTTTTTCAAACATCATGTAAACCATGTATACTCTATCAAAGTAATACCTTCACCTTCATGAAGTAGTAAAAACACTTCACGGAATAAAGTATCATTACTTACCTTTTTGTAACCAATGGATTACCAAAAAACCCACATAAAGAACACATAACATATATAAAGGTAACTTGGGAGATAAACATACTTAATTGGAATAACCATACGGTCGACTTCCACACATATCACTTAATGGAATAGCCATACGACCAATTTCCATACATACATAATGGAATAGCCATACGGCCGACTTCCTTACCCAATGCATTGGAGGTTATAACGTAACCACCCGTCCTGGTATTCACGACACCACCCATCTTATGGTTTATAATGTAACCACCCGTTAAAATTTCCAAGTACCAATATAAAATCATAAATCATAAAACCAATATAAAGAAATGATAACATTTCCACATTTCAATCACAATATATCATAAATATATTGACATAATAGAATCCTTTATCAAAACCATTTTCAATACCAAAATACATAAAATAGTATAGGTATTTATTTTATTTTAAAAACATTACGGCTTGTTGAGGAAGCCAAAGACCAAATAATACTTGCGGCGTCAGAAAAAGTCGATGTCACTGTGTACGTTAAAAAAACATTCCTTTTTGTCGTTTTGTAAAACGCTTCGTAGAAAATGAATCCCTTTGTATAAAAGTAAAAGTCAAAGGGGTTTATACACTGTTACAAAAGAAAGTTGTGTATAAAACGAAATATGCCTCAATGAAAGGAGATTGAGACGAAGTCCCTTACAAAGATGGTATCCTTGTTTTAAGGATAAATCAATTACATAATTATGTGTGACAAATGAATACACCAAATATAAGAAGATATTAAGTGTAAAATAATCAAAGGTAATTCACACATATTCAAAGGATGACATATTCAATACCTATATGTTGAACCCAAATAAATCAAAATTGGGTTAAGAAGTTCCCTTGACAGCCTAACAACGTCACATAAAAATGAGTTGAGGAGAGATAAAAAGTGTATCGCATCACTTGGACATAAAAGTTACATCAATAAGGATATATGATAACACATCCCAACATAAAAATATGTAAATTAGAAGGCCCCAAAAAGAAGTCTTTTAAAAAGATGAGGGTGAAAGGTTCCCTTACCGACATGGGTATCTTTCGAAACATACGCCCCGTGAAAGAAGGACAATACAACATTGCTGTAAATACTCATAAATGAAAAAATATTACACAATGAGTAAAATAATTGTCAGTACATAACCACTCAAATGAAATTGTGGAAAATGTAGCATAAATCCCACGGGAATAAAACTGAGATGAAAAATCCCTTACAAAAACTCGGCAGCCTAACGGCGCCACTTAAAAATTCCAAAAATGGATTGATGAGATGAAATAGGGTATCTCATCACATTAAAATAAAATGTACAGAAATAGGAATATAAAATAACATCCCCCATCATAACAAAGAGGAGCTTAAAATAAGTGACATAAAGGATAGTACTTAAAAAGAAAGAGAGAGGTTAGATCTCTTACGAAAATTCAGCAGCCTAACGGTGCCACTCAAAACTTCCAAAATGGATTGATGAGAGAGAATAGGGTCTCTCATCATATGAACATAAAAATTACAGTAATAGTAATATAAAAGAACATCCCAATAACATGATAGATGAGCTTTAGAAGGAATGACATAAAAAGTGTACTTAAAAAGAAAGAGAGGTGTAGGATCCCTTACTTCGGGTCCGACTTGACTCGATCGTTAATTAACATCCTGAATAATAAACATGAGTTAATCTCTACTTGATTAAGAACATTTTTCAAGTTCATTATTCCTTTTATAACATGTTATTAACATCATGTAATTATTTAAGTTAATAATGTTCATTTTGTCGGTATTTGGTTATTAAGTCAAAAATAGACTTCTTACACTTAGATGTTGTTAATTTGGACAAAGGTTAGTTATATCCAGAATGATATTAATGATTTGGATAACATATATATCATATATATTCATCATATACATGTATTTATAATATTACATCACATTTAGAGGTATGAAATGAAATGCACCGTTCATGGAGATGGTAAGTCGTACGTATAGATGAACGCTACTTCCATTTCTATTTCATATTTTCTGGAATGGAATCATAATGATATAAGAGTATATTATAATTCCAGTATATTAACATATATAATATCATTAACTTTATCCTTTACACATCCCACATATGGTATTAACGAATCAAATCACTTTCAGGGGGCGGTAGTCCGCACTTCCTAAAATGAAGATATCGTGTTTACCCATAATGGAAACAATAATGGTATGCCATAAATGAAAAATACTATAAGCTTAAGGAAATAATAAACATATTATGTATCATATATAAAAATAGTGACATCATAATGTCCACCTTTCAAGGTGTTAAATGAGTATTGATCAATCATCGTTTCGGGAGGCAGAATTTCGCCATCCACGGACACCGTATGTTCTTTAACCATTTGATGTAGTTGTGTGAGAGTGTAGCTCGAATAAATCTTATAACAACATCCTAGTATATTGAAGATACTGGTTTTGTTACAAAATAAGTAAATAAAACGATTTTAGGGGGTTGGAGAAGCAAAATAAAACAAATGAACATGAGAGAATGAATTACCTTTAAACTCCTTTTGATTTGAGCCTAAAGGCTTCCTTTGAAAGGATTCTGACCAAAGGGAATCCTCTAGGATGAGGGGAGGGATGTGGAGAGAGTAAATGGGCAGGGTATGGCCGAGACAAAGTCTTGAGGAGTGTGTGAAATGAGTTAGAGGTGGGGGCCTTTTATAAGAGGAGATGAGGGGCACTTTTGGAAATCATGGAACTATTATTTTATTTTCAAAAGTGTTTCGAATTTCTAAGGTCCCTAATTGATATAATTCAAAGATAAGATGATAAGGCTTAGAAATATTCCCATCCAATTGGTTTTGGACATGTTTAGGTTTTAGATATTACATTATCATTCCATTTTATTTAAATCGTTAAATAATGAGGTCATCGCTGCATCATCATGATGTCATAAATAATTTAATTTATTTAAAGTCTAAAATTATAAAAAAAGTACTATGATGTAGGAAATATTTTATCTTTCCAAATTGTATTTATAGACAAAAATATTATTAGTATAACCCCTTCTAAAAATTGTTTTAGTAAAACAAAATATGTTAGTGTCATTTTCACCTTTATTTTAAAAAAAGGCATTAAAGTCATTATCTCACCCAAGAGGCTCCATAGGGTCCCCTAAATCGACCCATGGGTTGTCTTGGTCGTCCATGACTCATCCAATAGGGGTAGGAAATGTTTCATGGTGTTTTCATACTTTTATAATATCATTTTTACCTTAAATTACACTAATTACCTCTAATCGCGATTAATGAAAAAAAGTTACTATTCACCAAAAAAATTACTTTCATCCCATTGAAACAAATATTACATAATAATGACAACCATGTATGTCAGATTTTCAAAATTCAATACACATTAGTGTTAAATGATCATTTAACTGAAAAATCAGTTTGCTTGATTACAACTTAGTGGTTTCACTATTCATCAAAAATTTGAGTTTTTCAGAAAATTACCAAAAATTCACCCTAAGCTATATTTGATATTCCGAATTCAAAAATGAAGTCTATTTTACAAAATTCAAAACATATAAGTCACATTAATTAATTTAATAATTAATTCCCGTTGTCAGAGCAAATAGCGTGTTTTTATAAAACAATAAGTATCAAAAGATTGGCACCGGTTTAAGTCTAATTTCAAAGTGAAATTGATTCCAATGACCACCATTGGATTATATGGTAAAAATATATTCCAATTTCACTTTAAATCCAATTCAAAAGATAACATAATCATATAAAGAAATTATATTGAAAGATGTTTTGAATTAAAATACAACATTTTACACTATTCATTAAAAAAATGAACTTTATTGTAAAGATACCAAAAATTTAGACAAAGTAAAGTTTGATGTCCCGATTCTAATGAAGAATTTTATTTGGTCCAATAGAATTTATAAGAGTGAAAAAAACTATATTTAATGATGGTTCTCCATCAAAAGGCGATAAGTGAACCTTTAGTGAAAACTAGGGCATATACGCCTAAAATTGAGTTCTTTCCATTTTTTAAGCCTTTATCTTTTATTGGATAAATGTAAAAACATTTAAAAACATGTATAATCATATTTTAATTATTTCTATCTATTCCCACTAATACAACAGCTACATGTTAACTACCATTTAAAATAATATTATTTTATTATTAGAGTGCAACGTAAGATTCCCAAGAAACTCATTATTCCGTGTTGGGTATGCCATCGAGCATAGCGTTACCTTTAAAGTCATACTAATACTTTATTCACAAATATGGATAAATATGAAAATTTCATATTCTTTATTTTCCTGGGGTGTTACATCCTTCCCCTCTTTTGGGAATTGCGTCCTTGCAATTTCAAAATTGGGCTTGGAAACATCCTTGAAATTCCCACATCAGAACAAGAGTCGGTAAAACAATCACTTTAAAATACAGAATGATAAGTACAAAGGTCACCCGAGTTAACCCATAATAGGATTCTGTGTAGGAAAACATGGACATGGAAGAAAAAGTAAAGGGTCATGTTCTGATGGAGAGTGATAGAAAACATGTTTTGGAGAAAGTTAACCATGAGAAAATCACAAACTTGTGATGGGTTAAACGGTATTCGATTCCCCAGTAGGAAAAGTTAATAGTCAACATTTTTGTTTTAAGTTACTTTTCATTGAGGAATTTATTCATAAGGAAACATAATCACTTATCATGTTGACTTTCAACTTTTACTTGATTCCTTAATCAAACTCATATTTTTTTTCCAAAAGACGAGTATTTAGGTGGACTTGTTCGCATTAAGAGTACTATAATCAACTTCTAGAGAATCACCTAATCCACAATAGAGAACTATATACTTCCCATGTCTTTAGACTCTAACCAAAACCAAAACCAAAAAGGTTAGTACATGATCAGATAATCCAGAAAAGGATAACCCTTTATAAAAAGAAAATCTATTCTTAATCTCCAAAATTTGTCCAACAAAACCCAAAGTTCAAAGAGGACCATCCGATAAACAATTTGTCCATAACATTCTTCAAAGTAAACGAATATAAGATTGAAACCCAAATATTTGAAGGATTTAGTCACATAGTCTTCCAAGTTAAATCGTAACATTTATCTCCAAACAACATTAGTTGCTCCTAATGTCTCGTAATGAAAAGTAATTAACTTAATCACATATCCTCCATGATAGGTTAATCATTTTCATTAATATCCCAAAATCAACTTACTCTTAATTCATAAAATCATATAACTAAAAAGAATCTGTCAAACTAACCAGGGACTTCACGTAGTCCAGTGGTAGGCGATAAATACCAGTCACACTTTGGTAGTGGGTTCGATTCCCACAACTTTTCCCGACGCGAAGAGTTGTCCCACGGTCTGTGTGTTGTCCTTTTTCCAAAACTATATAATTCTAAAATCATTCCCCAAAAAGGGATAAAATAATCAAAAATAACAATAACATATTTTAACGTCAAGTTTATCTCATGCCTTTAATTTTCTATCATATCATATAATAACCCATAATTACCTCAAAAGTAATGATCATACAAACTCTAATGGATAGCTTTATAATTATTACCTGAACTTCCACATCGATTGGTCATCTCATACATGATGCATTACTGAACATACCAATGTTCATGTGGTTGATCATGACTCCTTGATATTTGGTTTCGAACAACCACGAGTTTCCTCATTGAATCCTCCATTTTATCTATTATCTTAATCATAGAACCACCACAGTTTCCTTCAAACCTGTTGTCACTTTGGTGCCTGCTAGATCCATCCATTCACTAAAAACAGAAATGTCAGTGTGAGTATATCCACAAAACCATCATGTACTAATGAGGAAGGTAAACAATAAGATATACTTACTCATTCACTTTATTTAAAACTAGGACTCTTTCTGAAATCCTAACCATTATGGTAATGTCACTTGTGATTAACGAATACCCTAACCTCTAATGTTATCTAAACCGACCTTTGATACCAACTATAAGGCCCCAGCCTTAAACCTTACTTAATCTTGAGTTATTACAAGATTACACATTGAGGATCTTTTCAGGTTTAGAGTTTTAGAGAATTAGATCATGAAACTTTCATTACATTCCACATTTAAACAAAGTGGTTACATAAAAGACAGTATTCATTCTTCCCATCAACAGAAACATATTTAAAATAAAACATAGATTATTTATTGACACATCCTTGACACTATCATCACATCATGTACCCTTCCCTTGACCTGTGAAAAACATTTCAAAAAAACATCGGATGAGCATAAAAAGCTCAGTAAGGGATACAAAAATATGTAAAGGAAACATGAGTACATGTATACATAAGAATGAAAACTGTTAGTTTTTCAAACATCAAGTAATCCATGTATACTCTATCAAAGTAATACCTTCACCTTCATGAAGTAGTAAAAACTCTTCACAGAATAAAGTATCATTACATACCTTTTTGTAACCAAAGGATTACCATAAAACCCACATAAAGAACACATAACATATATAAAGGTAACTTGGGACATAAACATACTTACGTGGAATAACCATACGGTTGACTTCCACACATATCTCTTAATGGAATAGCCATACGGCCAATTTCCATACATACTTAATGGAATAGCCATACGGCCAACTTCCACACCCAATGCATTGGAGGTTATAACGTAACCACCCGTCCTGGTATTCACGACACCACCCATCATATGGTTTATAACGTAACCACCAGTTAAAATGTCCAATTACAAATATAAAATCATAAAACATAAAACCAATATAAAGGAATGATAACATTTCCACATTTCAACCACAATATATCATAAATATATTGACATAATAGAATTCTTTTATCAAAACCATTTTCAATACCAAAATACATAAAAGAGTATATGGTATTTAGTTTTATTTTAAAAACATTACGGCTTGTTGAGGAAGCCAAAGACCAAATAATACTCGCGGCGGCGAAAAAGGTCGTTGTCACCACATACGTTAAAAAAACATTCCCTTTTGTCGTTTTGTAAACCGCTTCGTAGAAAAAGATTCCTTTTTTATAAAAGTAAAAGTCAAAGGGGTTTATAAACCGTTACAAAAGAAAGTTGTGTATAAAACGAAATATGCCTCAATGAGAGGAGATTGAGACGAAGTCCCTTACAAAGATAGTATCCTTGTTTTAAGGATTAATCAATTACATAATTATGTGTGACAAATGAATACACCAACTATAAGGAGATATTAAGTGTAAAATAATCAAAGGTAATTCACACATATTCAAAGGATGACATATTCAATAACTATATGTTGAACCTAAAGAAATCGAAATTGGGTTATGAAGTTCCCTTGATAGCCTAACGACGTCACATCAAAATGAGTTGATGAGAGATAAAAAGTGTATCTCATCACTTGGACATAAAAGTTACATCAAAAAGGATATATGATAACATATCCCAACATAACAATATGTAAATTAGAAGACCCAAAATAAGTCTTTTAAAAAGATGAGGTTGAAAGGTTCCCTTACCGACATGGGTATCTTTCGTAACATACGCCCCGTGAAAGAAGGACAATACAACATTGATGTAAATACTCATAAATGAAATAATATTATACAATGAGTAAAATAATGGTCAGTACATACACCACTCAAAGGAAATTGTGGCAAATGTAGCATAAATCCCACGGGAATAAAACTGAGATGAAAAATCCCTTACGAAAACTCGACAGCCTAATGGGGCAACTTAAAACTTCCAAAAATGGATTGATGAGATGAAATAGGGTATCTCATCACATGAAAATAAAATGTACAGAAAGAGGAATATAAAAGAACATCCCCCATCATAACAAAGATGAGATTAAAAGAAGTGACTTAATGGAGAGTACTTAAAAAGAAAGAGAGAGGTTAGATCTCTTACGAAAATTTGGCAGCCTAACGGCGCCACTCAAAACTTCCAAAATGGATTGATGAGAGAGAATAGGGTCTCTCATCATATGAACATAAAAATTACAGTAAGAGTAATATAAAATAACATCCCAATAACATGAAAGATGAGATTTAGAAGGAATGACATAAAAAATTGTACTTAAAAAGAAAGAGAGGTGTAGGATCCCTTACCTCTGGTCCGACTTGACTCGATCGTTCTTTAAAGTCCTAAATAATAAACATGAGTTAATATCTACTTTCTTAAGAACCTATTTCGAGTTCATTATTCCTTTTATACCATGTTATGAACATAATGTAATCATTTAAGTTAATAAGGTTCATTTTGTCGGTATTTGGTTCTTAAGTCAAAAATAGACTTCTTACACTTACATGTTGTTAATTTGGTCAAAGGATAGTTATATCCAGAATGATATTAATGATTTGGATAACATATATATCATATATATTCATCATATACATGTATTTATAATATTACATCACATTTAGAGGTATGAAATGAAATGCACCGTTCATGGAGACGGTAAGCCGTACGTACGCATGAACGCTACTTCCATTTCTATTTCGTATTTTCTGGAATGGAATCATAATGATATAAGAGTATATTATAATTCCAGTATATTAACATATATAATATCATTAACTTTATCCTATACACATCCCACATATGGTATTAACGAATCAAATCACTTTCAGGGGGAGGTAGTCTGCACTTCCTAAAATGAAGATATCGTGTTTACCCATAATGGAAACAATAATGGTATGCCATAAATGAAAAATATATAAGCTTAAGGAAATAATAAACATATTATGTATCATATATAAAAATAGTGACATCATAATGGCCACCTATTAAGGTGTTAAATGAGTATTGAACAATCATCGTTTCGGGAGGTAGAATTTCACCATCCAAGGAAACTGTATGTTATATAACCATTTTATGTAGTTGTGTGAGAGTGTAGCTCCAATACATATTATAACAAAATTATATTATATTGAAGATACTGGTGTTGTTACAAAAGAAGTAAATAAAAAGAGTTTAGGGGGTTGGAGAAGCAAAATAAAACAAATGAACATGAGAGAATGAATTACCTTAAAACTCCTTTTGATTTGAGCCTAAAGGCTTCCATTGAAAGGATTATGACCAAAGGGAATCCTCTAGGATGAGTAGAGGGTTTTGGAGAGAGTAAATGTTCAGGGTATGGCCGAGCCAAAGGCTTGAGGAGTGTGTGAAATGAGGTAGAGGCGGGGGCCTTTTATAAGAGGAGAGGAGGGGCACTTTTGGAAATCATGAAACTATTATTTTATTTTCAAAAGTGTTTCGAATTTATAAGGTCCCACATTAACATAATTCGAATATAAGATGATAAGGCTTAGAAATATTCCCATCCAATAGGTTTTGGACATGTGTAGGTTTTAGATATTACATTATCTTTCCATTTTATTTAAATCGTTAAATAATGAGGTCATCGCTGCATCAACATGATGTCATATATAATTTAATTTATTTAAAGTCTAAAAATTAAATAAACATACTATGATGTAGGAAATATTTTTAGATTTCCAAATAGTATTTATAGACAAAAATATAATTAGTATAACCCCTTTTAAAAATTGTTTTAGTAAAACAATTTATGTTACTGTCATTTTCACCTTTATTTAAAAAAAGGCATTAAAGTCATTATCTCACCCAAGAGGCTCCGTATGGTCCCCTTAATCGACCCATGGGTTTTCTTGGTAGGCCATGACTCATCCAATAGGGGCAGAACAAGTGTCATGGTGTTTTCATATTTTTATAATATCATTTTTACCTTAAATTACACTAATTACCTCTAATCGTGATTAATGAAAAAAAGTTACTATTCACCAAAAAATTATTTTCATCCCATTGAACCACATATTACATACTAATGACAACCATGTATGTCGGATTTTAAAAATTCAATACACATTAGTGGTAAACTTTCATTTAAATGAAAAATCAGTTTGCTTGATTACCACTTACTGGTTTCACTATTCATCAAAAATTGGAGTTTTTCAGAAAATTACCAAAAATTAACCCTAAGCTATATTGGATATTCCGAATTCAAAAATGAAGTATATTTTACAAAATTCAAAACATATATTTCACATTAATTAATTTAATAATTAATTCCCGCTGTCAGAGCAAATAGCATGTTTTTATAAAACAATAAGTATCAAAAGATTGGCACCAGTTTATGTCTAATTTCAAAGTGAAATTGATTCCAATGACCACCATTGGATTAAATGGTAAAAATATATTCCAATTTCACTTTAAAACCAATTCAAAAGATAATCTAATAATATAAATAAATTATATTAAAATAGGTTTTGAATTAAAATACAACATTTTACACTATTCATTAAAAAAATGAACTTTATCGTAAAGATACCAAAAATTTACACAATGTAAAGTTTGATGTCCCGATTCTAAAGAAAAGTTTTATTTGCTCCAATAGAATGTATAAGAGTGATAAAAACTATATTTAATGACGGTTCTCCATCAAAAGGCGATAAGTGAACCTTTAGTGAAAACTAGGGCATATACGCCTAAAATTGAAATCTTTCCATATTTTAAGCCTTTTTCTTTTATTGGTTAAATGTAAAAACATTTAAAAACATGTATAATCATATTTTAGTTATTTCTATCCATTCCCACCAATACAACGGCTACATGTTAACTACCATTTAAAATAATGTTATTTTATTATTAGAGTGCAACGTAAGATTCCCAAGAAACTCATTGTTGCGTGTTGGGTACGCCATCGAGCATAGCGTTCCCTTTAAAGTCATATTAATATTTTATTCACAAATATGGATAAATACGAAAATGTCATATTCTTTATTTACCTAGGTTGTTCTAGATAGAGTATCCATTCTATGAGTTTATGTGATGGTTCCACATATTTGAAAGATATAGGTCCCATTCAATGACTCAACATATGGGTGCTACACATTTAAAAAAAAGAAACATTCCTTGATATGATATTAGAGTTCGAATATTATAAGAAAAATATGATATATTTCATATCATATCAAGAGGGCGAAACTCTATAGATAGAGGACCATTCATTGACTTCACTGGTTAGGGAACCTATTATAGTAGATGTACCCATCCCATAATCAATATTTGTATTTCACTCTGACATTTGATAGAGGATCCATGCCCCATCCTAGTAGGATGGTTCCACTCTGATTTATTTGATGATCATTTGTATCCACTACCATCATTGAATGTTTTGTAACGAATAATAATGTTAGAAGCATATTCCATCATATACCATTATCCACTATAAATGACACCATCACATTTTACATGAAAAACCACTCAATATAGGCTACTAGAGGTCCAAAATTGTAGTCTAAATGAAAGTGATATGGGATATAAATGTTTCAGCAGAAGGAGGTACTTGATATGTAGGGGAACCACATTTAGTGTTGTGCTGCTATAGTGACTATCTGTATCATCTCCATTATAAGAAAATATCCCCTTGTATCCTTACATGATGTGAATGGGTACTGGATGGTTTGTCTATCAAATCTATGTTCTAGGTTTGTTCTCATAGTCATGCTCGTGTCTTGTAGGTCATTTCTATGTACATAGGTCATGTTCCTGTAGCCTTGATATGTGAATTGTCATGAATTTTTCCATGTAATTCTCATTTTGCTCATCAGGTCTCAACTACATGGTTTGAAGGAATGTGGGTGTTCTATAAGGAATGAGATAATAATGTCACTAGAACACACTAGCGATCAAAACTATGGTGCTACATGCTATGTGTCCTTTTGACTGTACATAAAGTAGTAGTTTTTTAGAAATAAATTTTTCTAAATAGATCGTAGATCTACATTTCTCACAAATATATCCATCCTTTTGGATGCTCATAGCATGTGAAGTTTCCTCCATCCATAAAAATTCATCCATACGATGGTTGGAAATCAATTTTCAGATCCTTGAATATGAATCCTCTACACACCACTATCATCTATTGTGTTTCACATTGCAACCTTGAAATTCCAATCCACAATGGAATCACTTTAATCATATAAAACATCATGATGCATTAACATATAAACAACTCATTCATAGCCTATGAATCTTCCATGAATCTATGGTTTTTATTATGGTTGATATATCATATAAATGATAAACCATGACCCTATAGTATAATAGTGAATATTGTGATGAATAATGGGGCAAACCACATGAAACAACGTTTATGTAGTAATCAGTAAACAGTTTTTTTTCAAAAAACATAGAGCGAGGAAAACTGTAGTGATAAACTTTAAACAATGAGAATAAATAAAATAGAAAATCTATATCTAATATGTGGTAACATGGAAAGGCTCAAATAAAATATGGATCAATGGAAATTAATTGATCATGCTTAATATTTTAATAAAGAGGGGAAGAATCCAAAAATGTCTAGTTCTACCTCAGTTCAAATCAAATGAGGGTGAAGGACTCTTCTTCCAATGAAGGATGTACATTTTTTGTATTTGATTTACCACAATTATCCTTGATTTGGTTTTTAATCAAAACTCATTCTTGATCTACCATTTAATAATGGTAACGTCTCTTCTCAAAAGATATTCGGTTATACAGAAAACCCTGGTGAATTTCAATATTAGCATAAATATAGTGTATTAATATTTATTTTTTATAATTATAAATAATTTAATTACTTATTGACAAAAATTATATTCACCCACCAATTTCTGCTATATCCAAAAGACCCAAACCTAACAATTTTAGGTCATGATCTGGGTAAACCTCTCCTTTTAGATTCAATTTTGTTCACTGTCTTATGATTATGGTCATTTTTTATAATATATTATACTATTTCATAAAATAATTTGTGCAAGATAGAAAATATATTTAATATATTTATGAAAATAATTTTGGGCACATTTGGCCTTATAATAATAGACTATTAAATAACCTAGATTAAAAAATCATCATTGATATATTTCAATGTATTACCATGACAAAATGTTGTCTCCACGGTATCACCTTCTTAAATATTTTTTACCCCAAAAAGAAAAAACCAATCTCAATGATGTGGATACCTATCCCACATATGCCTCTCCCACTACAAGGATTTATATTGTATAATCCCATTTTTTACAACACACAAACAAAATGGAATGGTCTTTCTTTAAAAGATCCACTCCTGGTTATCCTCAATCATCATAGAGTGTCCCAACCTTGATGTCCATCTTTCCGTAGTTAATAACATTCATGAAATAATTTGAATATCTACTTAACTATGAATCATTGAACATTTCTTGCACCCTATCTAATGGTGGGGGTAAGTCAAAGTGGTAGGAAACCGCAACAACTCTCTACAAGACCCTGAACGACTAAATGAATCTTGGTGATAGCATTCTGCCCCAACCAAACTATAAAATAATTTCTACATTTATATCAATAGAAAATAATTGTATTCTTATTCAAACTAAAGGCCATGTGACTTATGCATGTGTAAAATTTATTCACGCTATGTGATTTCCTAATTCACTCACAAATCACTTGGACCATCTCGAGCATTCCGAAACCATCTCTAGACAAACAATTGATTCCTCTCTGCTCTCAGTTGATAACAAGGGTGACCAGATGGGTCTCCCTTAAAGGTCCTCAATGTGTGTATTGAATATATAATAGTATTTTCTAATATTATAATAATTTTTTCTGTAGAAAAGGTTTCCACCCAGTGATGACTAATGTCAAAAAATAAATCCCTCATAATATCGTCCAACCTCTAGATAGTGTCCTCTTACGTCCCATAATATAAGAGTGTATTGAAGTAATCTTCCCCATTGTGTTCGAAATTGATCCTAAAGGCATATTCTTTACCATTATGTAATATTCTCATCATGATTTGTTAAATTCGTCATGTAAATCCAGTGAAGACCGACAAACTCAAATACATAAAACATTCACAATCACTCCACCATACTGTACTCCATGATTGTATGGAAGTTTTTTGAAATCATAAGTAAATATAATATCATCCAAATGGTATCTCATAATTTCACTATTTTTGAAGTCCCTATCTATATTTCATTGAGTATTTTGTTCCATTTCCACTTTATGTTCCCAAGAGGTTGTAACGAACCTACGTTAAAATGATGCTCAACCTTCAAATGCTGACATGTGAGGTACCATGAGATGAACTCATAAACACTCTACCTCATTCCATCCCGCAAAAAAATACAGTTTAAGGTTCCAATACATCATATGTATACTAGGATTTAATGAAAAATTATATTTTTTAAAGACTATAATATCCTTTTACCATATGTTGACATGGACCATCATTCTACCCTTGAAAATGATGAAATGATTTCCTCATTAAAAAAATCAATTTGATGAATCGACTGAGGGTATCTAGTCATGTAACATCTCATAGTTTATTTCTCCCAAATGAGAAACTCTCACATATTAATATATTATATGAGTCAACAATATTACCAAATTTAAAGCTACACCCTTTACCCCAACATGTCCCTAATACACTGAAGCCATCTACTCTGAGGCCTCTTAAACTAAATGATAATGTTACTTCTTACTAAATGAATCTACTACCACATTTACCTTCCTAATATTAAAAAACACCACAAAATTAATGGCCACCAGTAAATCTACCCATATTCTTTTTCATATGTTCAAGTCTCTATTCATAACGGGATACCTAATTATCTATTGGCCGATGTAATAAAATAGATCTCTCGAAGATGATTTCACATCAACATCCTAGCATGAAAACTACCACAAAAAATTTTAGTTTTTGAGTCACAAAATGCACCTCATGGGGTCTCAACTACCTCAACACATATGTGATATGTTCCTCTCTATCCATAAAAAAGAAACACAGCCCATATCCAGGGGCATTATAACTTATTTTGTACCCCTTTCCCTTCTCTATTTGTCTCAATACACGAGCACACATCATCATCTTCCTCAACTACATTAAGGAGATCTAGAAGTACCAAATATATGAACAAATATTCCCATTCATTATCATAGTGGTCAAAGGGGATGTAATCTAAGAGAATTATTCGAAAAAAACAGTTGTATAACCCTTCCAAGCGATGAAATCCTGACCCATTTATCATTAATTTGGTGGCTCCCAAAAATGAATTGCATTAAAATTCTCTATGTCTATATCTATTTTCATGACCTATACTAATAAGGATTGATCTCTAACTACCAAAATCCATATACTATAGGCTTTGGTATGGTGACATGCACCAAATGGAGTAACTAATTTTGAAGTCATTTTCCTAGTGTACTTAAACAAATACACCCAACCATATCTTTGAATAATTGTAGAGGAATAAATATAAAAGATAGTAACATCAATGGTAATAACCATGAATGTAAAAATCTCTATGGAATAAAGGTGTACAATAGTGTAATCTGAAATGTTATAGAGAAAAATTAAATTTCCACGGATAAATATGTATGATCCTAAAAATATATGGAAATAATAAATGATGAGAGAGCTCGGATCCATATCACTTTTCTCAAACATCCTTATGTGGTCAAATTCACCGAGGTATATGTATTCCCCTTTTAATCATCTAAAAAATTTCCATCATCATCATTATTCAACAAACATGTGGGAGAATAAAATTCATGGGTGATTCTATACATACATTATCATACGCCATGAAATTTTAAGGGTAAATGATAAGAGATTTCACAGAAGAAGACATCCATAAACATATCATGAAACAAAATCCAAATACCATGATATATATATATATATATATATATATATATTCTCATCAATATCCCATAAATAATAGAAAGGGGACCCCCATGTCAAATATTAACCTCAAAAAACTATCTTACATCCGCTGTCAGAGGTCAATCAAGGAATCTCATCATCTCCATGTCTATCTGAAGAAACATCCATGTCAAACCACACGATATCATTATGCTACAACATAATAGAGGAAACATTTATAGCAATAAGAACTAATACCTTGTACATCAAGTGGGACACACTAAATATATATTGTAAATATTCTCTAATCCAACTTGTGGGTTCCACTAAACAAATATATGACCAATTACCTTATCCAACTGGATATCGAAACATAATAGATAAGGGACCCATTAACTAATCTAAGAGTTGGGTTCCACTCTAATGGTTGATAGAGGACACAATCTATATCCCAGAAGGAGGGAACCTCTCTGATTGTGAAGGACTAAGTCCTTTACTCCACAATATAGCAACACTCTTTTCATAGATAAAGGAAACATCTCCATGGGAGGGTTATACATAGTAGATAAAGGAACCATGCCCAAAAATCATAGTAGTGTTCTATTATAATAGTCCAAAGAGGATCCATGTCCTATCCTAGTTGTAGGGATCCACTATGATTTCCAAAATTGGACCCATGACTTGTCCTCATAGGAGCTTACTACTCAATTGAAATAAAAATGATACCCTTACACCAACAGAGAGTGAATGTATAATTGTAGATCACAGATACATTGGATCCACATGTGGTTTATCCTCCGATGGTAGATAAAGGACCCATTATATGTACTAGTAGGATTCTTCCACTCTAATATATCAGATGATCCATCACGACAATGACAATATTTTTACATCACCTAAGGAATCATCATTCCTAGAATATATCGCAACATAGATCAAAATACACTACCATTGAAACCATCACAATCTCTATGGAAATTTTCTATAATATGATTCTAGTTTCTAAAAATATGATTCCAAGAAAAATAGATTTGATAGGTTAATGTTTCCACAAAAGAGGTATGTGGCGTGTCTAAGATCCAAATGAAATTTGGTCCCACCCTTCTACATAGAACATTCATGTTTATTACATAGATCATTTCCCATTTTTACATAAATGGATTTAATTGGTTCTAAATATAATTCCCTATCCATAATAGGTCGATATATCTTCATTGAGCCATTTCTATGCCCTTCAATCCATGTTCGTGTCCCCTAGTCGTGTCTATGTCCCATGGTTGAATCCATGTACCATGGACATGTCTATGTTAATGTAGTTAGAATATTACAGGATTTCTATATAGTTCTTTGTCACATATCCTTTCAGGTACACACATGTTATTTAATATTTATCTCACAAAAAAATTGTAGCTGATGTGACCAAGTGGATACACTCTGTGTGTTATTCAGACTACATGGTGTGTAGAACTGTATTCTATGGAAATGAAGATTTGACACATAAATACCATATCCAAATATCCAACTACATAATCAATTAATGTGGAATCTCATAGTCATTGGAAACACCACATTTCATCAATTACGAACCTCTAATGGCAATAAATATCTGTTCTAATTTTTTTTATTATTTTCCATAACATAATGGTCATTTGATTTCCTAAATTCTCCAAACATGTTTTATTTCATAGTGTAATCATACATATACTACAAAAAAATATGAAATATTCTCTTATTTTTTATTCATTCGTTGCCTAAGAATCTTCTATTAATCCATGGGTCTGATCATGCTTGATCCCTTTTATTAATGTCAAACTATGGCCCCATAGGACAATGGCGAAGATAGTAATGAATGATGAGGTAAAAGGATAATAAAAAGGGTTCTAGAACCATTGTAGAAGAATTATAATGAAACTAACATAAACTAGGGACAAGAGAATATGATACACATTAATCAATGTTACTAATGTGAATAAAAAAATTAAGTCAAATAAGAGGGTGCAATCATACGATCAAATAAAAAATACGAATGAATGGTAACTTTACACGTTGAATCTTTTAATTATAAGGGTATAAATCAACCAATGATGATTTATACCTTGATTCAAATACATGACTAGTGAGGAAAAATACTTCAAATAAATGAGAATGGTTTTTTAAATTCATTGTACAACAAATATCATTTTTCTGATTATTGATAATCACCTTATCATGATTCAAAAAACTAACAAAGGTGGGTCATCATCTCAACTGTCCAACGGTTATACGAATAAGCCTAGAGATTATACATAAAAATATATTTATAGTGGATTATTAATTATATCATTTAATTAAAATAAAATATTTATATTATTTGCACACACCTTCCAATTTATTCTTAATCCAAAAGTCCCACACCAAACCATTTGTGGTCACACCTAGTGTAAACCTCGTGTTCCATCTTCAATTTTTCTCTCTCATTTCTGATTCAAGACTAAGATTATGAAATATTCATTTTTTTATAAAAATTCAGGTGTTTGTGATATAAATAATATAAAATATTTTGAAAATATAAATCATTTAAACAACATTCCTTAGAATTGAAAACCATCATAGATAATGTCCTTAAAAATTATCATTTATGTATTTTGATGTCATATTAGACAAAAATATGGTATTTACAGTTTTCCCTCCTAAAATTTTTTAACTAAACAAGGTAAATATAAATAGAAATATTGGGATAATGAGTAATAAATTATCTCCCCAACTCTCAGGAGCACTCTTACAAGTTCAAATCTTCCCCCACACATGAATCAGCAGAATGTTCCATCTATATGAAATCCTCTACCATTTTTCCTTATTGACCAATAGGTTCTCCATGAATGTGGATCCATATTAAAAATATACAACTATCTATTATTTAATATGCATGGAATCATGCACGTGTCTCCACATATATGACAAATGAAAGACATCATGCACCTAGTCTTACGGCATAGGTAAGGATATAAGATAGGTAACATAACAAACCACATCCTAAATCTAAAATAGTATGACGAACCTCATTGTATATTTTCTCCTAGTATAACTTCTATAATCCACATCATTGGGAGGATATCAAGAAAAAATTATCTCTCTATCTGAAGTCCATGGGCCTTTGAAGATGTCATTTATATGATTTCTTCATGATGTAGTATGTCTTCATCATCTCATAGAGCACTAGGACCTTCTCTATCATTTCATGCACCATCTATGGCCAAGCAACAGGTTGTACAATAATGAATGTCTATATTAAATGCTATCTACATGGCCACCCATATTGGACCTGGAATGGTTCTGGGATGATTGAATATTTTATTTTATTAATATTATTATCAAAATTCATTATAGGAATGTGATAGTCCTAGATATATCCAAAATCTATCATAAATTCACTTAGAATATCATTTATCTATTTTATATTTTTCTTAGATTGTCAATATTTCTGTGTGGGAATGAATATACTCATCCTCATCTAGGTCATTAAATCAAAATATATCCCTCACCATAACTATGTCATAAACCATGAATAATATTTGGAGACCATCCTTTGAGGAACCCAAAGAAGACGTACGATATACTTTAGGTAATGCATTGAAAAACATACCAATGAAATCTAATCCCTAATAGAAACAATGTGTTTAGATATCATAATTTATTATACTATTACAAATATGGAATCATAATTAATTACCTTCAGTAGAATACATGCAACAAATACTGTCAATTTTTCACCCCATTTCCACTCATGTATATCAAGAGGATACAACAAAACTTCTAGAACCAGGTTATTATGCTTCGCCCATTAACATGAGGGGTAATGAGAGATTAACATAGTTACAGTCCATATCATGTTTTCTCAATAAAACATCCAATAAATTTTTAATTACATATTCCCTATACCAAGACAAATATACGAAGGAGGTATTTGAATATATCTAATCTCCTTCTCCCAAATCATTAAATAGAACCTCAACTTTCCCTAGAAGTGGATGAATTGATTCCCTCATTCAAAAAATCCATCATTTGAATCTCTAGAGAATATACTGTAACATAACAGATCAGATTTGATGTCTCCCTACTTGTAGTCCCTCATAATTTGGAGGACTAGAAGATTTAACATCATCGATTAAATAAATTGGAACCATCCTCTTCAACCAGGGTCAATACAAGGAAACCAAATATATATATTTTTCATGTATCAAACTATCCATGGACTTCCAAATAATTTTATATTCCACTACATTTCACATCCCCAGAGTATAGACATTCTAATTTACATTTTCACATATAGACTCCAATATATTTCTATATCTTAGGATTAGTTCTCTCTATATGAATACATACATGGTACTCTAATGGTATAATAAAAAAACAACTCTCCTAGAAGATAGTGCCTTAACATCCATAGATTGAATACTATTTTAACCAAAATTAGGTTATGAATTGTATAGTACATTTCCAGCTGTATCAACTACCTCAACCCAAATGCGATCACTTAATTTATATATATCAACACACAAATTATCCCAGTTATAGATTTATCTAAATTTAATACATACTCCACAACCTCTAATAGAAGTGTCAAAAAATGGGAACATGTAGACATCATCCTTAACTCCTTGATGTCATAATGGCACTAATTTTTACAAATAATTGGATTCCCATTCCAAATAAGGAATGTTAAAGGGGTTACAATCCACATGAATTCAAACAAAAATCCTCTTATATTAACAATCCATTCTAAGAAAACATTTATCCTTTGACACTTTTGTGCAATCCATGAAAAAACTACCTCAATATTTACTGGGGATCCAACCTTTCCATGATTAGAAATGACATTACCTAGAATGTGAAGACCAAGGATATAGTTCAGGAACAATGAGAGATTACTATATATATGTTTCTCAAGATTTATGTCTTATACAATCTTCTATTTTTGTACATGCTCCTCCTATGATGCATTTTATATGTGTATATCATAAATGATGAAAATAAATTAGTCCTTTTGTGACTAGATGATGTAGTTAATAAAATCCAATAATATACAATGGGAATTAATCACACTAAAAAGCATCACCGAAATCATATTGTTATTAGGGAAATCAGAATGCCAAATTTTCAATATATGACGCATGAACTCTAATTTGTTGGTATCTGGACATAAGATCGATCATCGAGAACATACTCTTGCCAAAAAATGCATCAATGATGTATTAAATCATTAAAAAGGGGTGTTAGTTTTTTATTATGGGTTGTTAATGTTGAAAATAATATAAAAAATATATAATCTTCCATCTATATTTTAAATGATTACCATTATAGGGGCTTTTAGGGACATATTTGAAATGATAAAACCCATCTTTCAATAGGCCTCCAACTATACCCACATATCCCAAATTATGGTAGGAACTATTAGATATACATTATAAAATATCCTCACATTCCTAGGGTGAATGTAAATTGAAAAAATCATCTCCAGATTAAAGGTAGTTCCATAGATTATTAAGGAAATAATTACCTAAAATATTCTATGACTGAAGGAATCTATATGAATAAATATCGATCTGCACTAAAAATCACACTGAGAAACTGATGGGTTATCATTGTAAGACTCTTACTCAAAAAACCTTATTGCCTTAAAATGATATATATCTCATATATAATGAAAAATAGCATCCAATTACTGAAAATTCATCAGTGTAATCTACCATGAAATATAATATGGCCTCATACCGTAGAAAATATGTATATACCCCACTCTGCATCATATGTTATCATTGTAATGGCCAATATTTTTGATGAGAATCGACCTCCACCATTTTATTTCTCAATTATATGTATAATAAATTACATATAAGATGAGTTCCTTGAAGGATCCTCAAGGTAATCATGTTGGAATATTTCCTCCACTAGTAGCCCTAGATCATGCACCATGAGTAAATAAATGAGTGAATGAATTGATCATATGTATACTAGTGATAATTAATGAGTAGAATAATGTACCTATAATTATCTCATGGTCTATTGGGTCATATTCCCCGGTAGTATACAATTGATCATGACCCAGATAACCATATCCCCAACCATGAAGTGGGATTCCATGTGGTGTAGGGGAATGGGATTGTAACATCATCCACCAACCACATATCCTCCCACATGAGGCCAACCTCCTACACTTATATCTCCTCCTTCTCGGGGTCCCCTCTATCCATAATAATGGGATCTATGATCATTATGATGTCTCTTCCATGGTAATCTATTAGCTATTTGTCTACCATCCTCACCACTTTAGGTTTGAAAAATCATTTACCATGTAACTATAACCACCACATTCATAGAACCCACCATATTAATATTATCTATTACCAATTTCATTTCATTTATTTTATTAATATGTGCACTAGACTGATCCTAGGAATATGTCATATGTAGAGATCCCATTGAATGGCACATACAATCGACTGTTGATGACTCCTCACAATAATTCCCACTAGTAACACCAGTAGCTAGCTTTCCCTATTGAAGTATGCTCTCAATCCCCTATTACCACTCCAACCCTTCAGTATAATTGGTAAATTCATTGGGGTTTCACACTGTAGAGTGCCAACTAAATATTCCTTCCTCATATTTTCCATTACAAATCACATTAATGGAGTTCCAAAAAGGATCGGTGATCCTCAAAATATACTATCCAATAATAAACACTTCATTTTGAAAACTCCTAAGGATTCATAATACAAATTGAGATTAATAAATATGTGTTCTAAATATAATTCAATTGGTCATGGAATTCATACCCTAAGAGTTTTGACTGCTCATTAATCTACATAAATTTCCTCTAGTACTGCCATTATTATCCATGGAAACATCTACCATAAAAATCAATCACTAATTATTCTGTGTTAGGATAATTATGAAATACCAATTCCTGAACAATATCATACGATCTTATTCATAGGAATCATTCTCACCAAGGAACCCCAAAGTGCACTAGTGTTATGTCTCATAGACGGTGGTAAAATATCATGCATCCTCATCCGACTCTTCTAGTACAATAAACTAATCGATAAGTAGTGGTTCTACTACCAATCCAGCTGGGGGAAGGATCTTGCATGATGGCCCCTAAATTTCGGCATCATCACTCATTGGGTCAAGATCACAATCTTGAATCAGAAACATGGTTAGATATCTCTTCACCGGTACTCTACAAATTTAATATACATATACCATGGTGATATTAAAATATATAAATTTGCAGATTAATTAAGAAGGACACTCAACAGACTCAATCGGAAATGATCCATGTACAAAAGTTTCCAACAACACATTCCATAGTATGAGGATTTGAGAAGAAGGTTGTAAAATAATTTATGTATGGATATGTCAATTGTTAAAAAAATCTATGTTCCCCGAAATAATAGATTCACATACGAAACTTTGATTCTATCATACAAATCCAAACCTAACCTCTCAAGGAGAGATAACACCAAATATTATCTTAAAGTCAATAAAAATATGATAAAATATGTCATGACCCAACCTAATGGGGATTGAGAAACAAATACCCCATGGAAACCTCTATAGTCAATGGGAAAAATAAATCATACAAGATGAATAACTCATATGGCATGAATTTCCGCAGAGTACATGTATGTATTCACCCATCCATCTTCCAGAAAAATAACAGAAGAATAAATATAAGAGGCAATGACATAAAGAATATCAATAGTGCATGTAATGACCATTTGATAATAAAATAGTATTATAGTGTATAAGAAAATTAAACAGGATAATTATAAATATTTCATAACTTGGAAATAAATGGAAGTAATAAATGATGAGAATGCTAGAAACTAGATATCTGATCCTCGATCACTGTACTTGATCTTATTCACCAGGTAATTTCTAATCTTCATTGAAATCACCTATCAAAAAATGATTCATCTTCATAATACATGACATCATACAAGAAAATCACATACATGATTTGGTATATAAATATCATATAGGAAGCATCAAATGAAGAAGTGGAAGAAATATGATACCTGGTAGTAGTAGATAACAAGAACAATATCTAGAAATGAAATCCCATATCATGTATACATATATATACCCATAACATAAATTAAAATGATAAGGAAAGTGGATATCTATCTCATATCACTATCCATAAAAAGTTTCTAATATCATTTTTAAGAGATTCATTAATTATTCCCAACATCTTGAGTGTTTTTCCATAAAAACATTAATATCGAGCCAAACCACCTCACTAACTTTCACTATTAATTTGGAATAATCTATATGTTGATGAACCATTCCTTGATAAAAAAAGAAGTTATCATTGAAAAAATAGAGGACCCATTAGATTATATAAGAATAGGGATACACTCAATATAAATTGGACCAGTTCCCTCATCCAAAAAGAGGGTTCGTTAAAATAGAAAAAGGAGTTATTCCATTGTCAAACAAGATGTTACCACTATTATGGGTGATATGTGACCCTTTCCCTGTCCATAAAGAAGGGTACAACATTTTTTGTTGGGTAACCATATCCTAGCATTAATGGAGGGTTATAGTAAATTGATATATTGATAACACATTCTATAAATATGTATGTTGGTGAAACATTGTATATTGATTACCGAGGCCTTAACTATGTGAAATGATGCAACACTAAGAGTCAAAAGAGGACCCAATTCTTATCATATCATACGGGTGCCACTTATATGATAGAGATACCATTCCAAAACATTTCATAAGGGAGTCACTCTAATATTCAAAAGTGTACCCATTCCATATACATGTAAGAGGGTTCCAATTAGTAGATATAGGACCCATTCCCAAACTCCATAAAAGAGTCCTACTATGATATTATAAGACCCATGACCTGACTCCACAAGTGATTTCAAATTTGATGGTAGATAAAAGACCCATGACCTATCCCAAAAAGAGTGTTACACTATGACTTCACAAATTATACTACTCAATCAAGTTCATTATAGAAGTCTCCAAAATATGTATCACACCAATAACATCTCAAATAATATCTCAAAATCCACTATGAATGACACATTAACATTCCAAATGGGAAAAATTTAAAGATATGCTACTTTAGGGATAAAATTTTGGTCCAATAGTCTAAGATAGGAGAGATATGTGTTTCTTAATCAGAGGTTCATTAAATATAGGGGAACTAAATAGCATGTTGTTCCACACTAGTTCTGGTCTGTTACCATGCTAATAAACAACTAAATTCCCATATTTATCATGATGACTTGTAAGGGGACTACACATCATGACATAGATATCCTAAAAATGGATATATTTTTCTGGCTTTACTCAAGTCCTCTGGGTCATGAACATGTACCTTGGATATATCTGTGTGCCCTAGTTCTGTCTCTATCAATGTACATTCCATAGTACATTACTGTTCACCAAAACTAGGTCACATGCCTTGTAGGGTTCACAGAAGGAATGTGATATTTCTCCCACCCAAAAACCCTATCTACCACTTTATGGGGCTAAACGATGTATTTTCTACATACTACACTATTTGTATATAGGTTTTCTATAAGGAATTCCGATCTACTTCATGGATCAAAGATCCACAGATTATACCATATAATATGGCCATTTATATGACATTAACTACTAATAATGCCATCATCTATTGATTCATTCCATCTAATTTTAAAAAACATGTGTTTTAAACCTCTCACATAATGTCATATCACACTTCAATCATCAATGTTGACACCCTTCACATAACCAGATCAATAATCCACGGTGGAATCACCCATATTCCATAAAAATTCCTAATCTATTATCTATATTTTGATCTATTCACCACTGTATACTTTTTTGGATTCAATGGTTATAATCATTCTTGATCCAAAAAATAAATTTAAATCCATGTTTTCCTGGTCCAATATTAATGATTGTAAAGAGATATGGGGGAAAATAAACTAGGAGGACACAAAGATTGGTTATGAAAATTTGGCAAAAAAACATAGATAGTGGAAAATATATGTGAGAATCATGGAACAAGAGGAATAAATTGAACCAAAAATGTAAATTTTATAATTATGTTCATGAAAAGTTTGAAGTTAAACAGTTATCTAAGGAATTTATTTGATTAAGCTCAGTAATAAAAACATAAAGATCAGAATCCAAAAAGGGTGAGGCCTATATAATATCATATAAATATACATTGAATAACGATGCCTCAAAAAAGGGGACAAATCTATTATGTTGGCTTCACCTCAATTCACCATGATCTTATTCGTAATCAATTACAAATATTTATCCACCAATAAAGAATAATGGACCCACCTATGAATGGACCCAGTTGTATCTAATGGACCCTGGTGATTATACATAATATGGTATTTATTGTTTATTCTTCCTTGTGTCAGTTAATTTATGAAAAATAAATAAATTATTCATTTTAATTAAATGTACCTTCCAACTACCTCATTCTCCATTTATCCTATCCCTACCCATTTTAGTTAATTAAAAGGTAAATAATCACATTATGGATTCAACTATTGTATCATTTTTCTGATTTGGGGAACTTTTTAGGAGATATTACATTATTTTAGAAAAAACATTTCCATGTTATATAAAACATATTAATTTTTTTATAAAATTAATTCTTTGAAAATTGATCATTATAATTACAAATCCTCTAAGTTATTCTCTTTGGGAAAATTCTATATTATATATTCCAATTTCATAATAGGTAAAATAGTGTCATTACAGCTAATTCATGCTCATAAAGGACATTACCTATAAAGTGAACCTTGGGGATCTAGAACTAGTACATTAAGAGCTTACAAAAAAGTTGGTTCTCTCCATGTATGTTTAGATCCATCTTAAAGTCCATTAAATTATCCACCTCTAATTTTGAGAAAATGATATTTCTATAAATGAAGACAAATAAATCGATCCATGTATGAATGGAAAATTCAGATCTTCAAATCCATAAAAATTGTGGGAAAATTAATCACACCAATTAGAACCAGTAATAAAATATAGTTTGTCTAATGACATTAAAAAGAAATTATTGGAATATTAGCCTTGAAAAATCCTAATGGGATGTAGATGGAACAATGATTTTTATTCAAGAACCATATCATGCCACAGTAATTATAATCTTTGTCATCAATCATCATTAAGGAGAACATGTTATTTATTATGTCCTGGTTCAAGAGATGATAATATACAGAAGGATAAAATCTCTCATGATCCTTTTTCAATAATAAGATATGATATACCCAGGGGATACGCTTGGCCTAAAAAAACACTTCTTTCAAATTTCCTACATCTATACCTCCAACTGTTATAGCATAGATGGGGACATCTGATATGCATTACAAGAAATCAAATTCATATCAAGGAGGACGTTAGTGAAAAACTCCATCACTCACCACATAAGAAGTAAAAGAAATTCATTATGAAATAAATACATGTCATCCTCCATGAATGAATAATATTGATTCCTAAATAATCTTCTATTTTAAGGGATACACTCTCAAGCTGGTTGGATATGAGTTCCACCATCCAACTTCTGAACCCCATCCATCTGGAATGAGATCGACCTAACCGACAAATAAAAATATCAACCTATCAGTGTGAAAGAATCTGAATCATTTGTGGTGATAGTCAATCAGGTCCTAAACATAGGAAATTAATCCCATTTCCAATATGATGTCATATGGTCTCATCATGATGACAAAAAGATCAGAGGAGATACTCCTTTCACCTAGCAGTAGGTTATACTTTTAATAGATAAAAGATATTCAAAAAAATCCCCATAAAAAACCCAATGTAATGAGGATATGATAAAGCCTAAATTTGAAGCTCTATGTCTCATGGAAAGAGTATAGAAGTAATATAATGTATCTCACATATTTCAAATTATACTGAGTTAATAGTATCATAAAAAATGATCATTCCTCTAATCACCTCAAGAGTAGTTAGGTCAGGTGCCTTCATAGATTCCAACTACCCATGATTCTAGAAATTAGCTCTAGGATCACGAAAATGGCCTCCGAGTGGTGGTAGAAAATATCATAACATTCTCCAAAACCTATATATCCTTCCATCAAATCACTACATGCTCCTATACCAGCTCAACATACCTGGGGGAAACCATTCCATCAACATGGATATCCATGATCGTAGAAGTATCATTTCCATGGAGTCCATCCACTATCTACCAACCTTATTCATTAAGATGAGTTAATAAATAATGGTCCATGTTACCTATGACATCAAATGCAATAAATATCACCTCTAAAAAAAATCATATTTCTCCATCTTGGTCCTTATACCGTTTGACCACATGACCTAGTTAGATAAATGGAATATCTCTTATGGTAGGATCCTGTCGACTAATGTCTACTAGATTGCGTGGATGACTCATTTATATAAAACAAACTGCATGGTCCAAGAACATTGAATCCCAATGAAAATAAACACTAGACCATCATCACATTATCCAAAAAATCAGAATAAGAGGTTATGCACAATGGTATAAAACTAGGAAAACAACTCTATGAGGACCCATCTCAAACATCCACACCTCAAATTATCCATCCAAAATCATGAATTGGTAGTACCACATTATATCATTTAACCTTGAACAATACTCATAAAACATCATCACTTCGGGTTGCAACTCTAAACTCTCTTTAATCCTGACTGAGAACATGCACGAATAGTATTAAACATCACCAAATAGCTTCGGGATGTCAGACCATTGAGAGTGATTTCCTAGAACTCATATAAATACATTAAATTTATAAGGTCCTGGATACTTTTTGAAACTGTCAGGATAGAATCAAAATCATTTGATTAAAATATGTATGCATAAGAAAGAAAACATGGATCACTTACTCTATCAATTTCCCCACTTCATATGGTTATAGATCACCACAAAAACACAATAACCATTAGGGATGGAACACAATGATTGAACTAAGGATTAGTGCATCCTAATCCTTCTCTACTAGTACTAAATGTAATAATCATCCGTGGGGGTGATTCAACCATTCCACCCAGAAGAAGGTTATCTCATGATGGACCCAAAATAGAGGCCTCATAAATCATCAAATAATCATCATGATCTTGAATCAGTAATCCATATTGATATACCAATAGAGTAATCTTGAAAATTTAAACATGAATTATAATAGTCAGACGAGCATATACAGTATATATGGAGATGTGAATCAGGGAAGAATGTCAGAAGCCTCAATCCTATGTGATTTATGTACCAAATTTCAATGGAACAAATGTATCTATATGTATAGTCAATATGAATGTTGTTAGTGTATTTATTTATGTATGCATCAACTAACACACAAATATCGGGTTCCCTTGATTGAAATCCACACTCAATGAACAATGAAAGTATTTCAAAAAAATCAAATACAACACACTCAATGATTAATAAATTAAAAAATCATCCCAATAATGAACTACATATGTTACCATTCTCTCAATAATCGACACAATGGGGATTGAGATTGAACTACCCCAATACTACATCCTTTAGACAACAGTTGGTGATCGGACCCAAAAGAAATATTTAATATGTGGTTCCATTTTGTAGTGTACCTCTATACATACACCCAAAAATATCATTGAATAATTTAATAGGACTAAATTTATAATAAAGTAACTTGTAGAGTTATGGTCATTCCTGTAAAAACAAATATGTAATATATAATTACGAACTAATAATATGAAAATTAGAGGGTAAAATGAAATTCATAAACTGAAAGATATAAAAACATGAAAATAATGGGAAATGATAAATTCTAAGATATTATATATACAAATATCCAAGAACCAACCAACATAATCTGTCAAATGCTCTTGGGTATTCCAATACTATTATATAATCACATAAAACTTATCCCACTTCTATATAAATAAGAAATTTTCTTGAAAAATCCCACATGTTGATGAGTACATAATTTCCACATAGGACGACTTTAATGTTAATGTGAAAATAATATCTAGAAAAATATAGGTAGAAAAATAAACATATACATAGAAACTAAATTCAACATCAGGGACACATATATATGCTCATAAAAGAATCCCAAATGAGAGTGAAATTGGATCTGTATATCTCATCCCAATAATGGAAATATGCATACATTTAGTTCCAAGACCTCCATTAATGATGCCCAATATAAAATACATATATCCAAATAAAACTCTATATCAATCCATACCTATACACTTTTTCACACGATAGAGGGGGAATAATATCTATGAAGAAGGCCAATGACCTGGACCAATAATAGAGTGTCGACACAATGAAACACGAACCATGTAAAGACCCAATAGGAAGGTTCCACACAATAGATAGATGATATATGAAATGATATAATAGTAGGGTGTTCCACTAATGTTTAATAGACGACCCATGCTCATTACTTATAGGTGGGTACCACTCAGACATCTGAGGAAAAATTACCTAACTCTACAATAGGGTTATACTCAGTAGATAGATTGGGAACCAATTAAATGACATCACAAGGTAGTGTGAATATATATATATATATATATATATATATATGTCCCATGAACAATTCCCATAGGGTTTCCACTTAGTAGATAGCAGCCCCAAATTTTGACTTTGTAAGAGGGGGTCAATTCAATTGTAAAATGGGGGACTAATTCAATTTCCCAGAAAGAGGGAGTCACTTAGTATTTTTAGAACACATACCCAGACTCTATAGAAGGATACCACAATAATAGCAGATTACACATGAACCAACTATATAGGAGGGTTCAACTCTGATGATTGAGAGAGGACCCATGCATTCCCCCAACAAATGTGTGGCACAATTATCTCTTGGATGATTCCACTAGACAAATTCTATCATTAATGGTTTCATAACGTTATATCACACATGGGGAATCTAACATAATATATAAAAAATAATTTTGAATGAAATAATTTTAATATTTTTTTTAAAAAAATAGTATTTGATTAGTATAAGGAACATCCTAGTGAAAATGATTGAGATAATAGAGGTACCTGTATCTAGAAAATGATGTCCATGTTGTATAGAAGATCCAAAGGGAATTTGGTCCCCCCTTCTACATATTTTATTTATTCCCCAATGAATGGATCACTTCCCATGTATCCTTACACATTGTGCAATATGTATACTTGGTGTGTCCCAACCATCTGAGCCTAAAATATTTTCTCATGAATGTTCCCACATACTATTTGATGTCTCCATGTAACCTTACCATGTATTTGTACCCTAGAAAGGTTTGTCTTCATTCCCATGTCCATGTACATACCATTATACCCTCCAAGTAACCAACTGTAGGTGATATAGAATTTGGATGTCCCACATGGTGTGTGATTTTTACCTATCTTGAAAACAATTTCAATAGCAACTATGCTACTACTATAAGACCACATGATTTTTTATATGTATCCTATAAAATAATTCCATTTAATTTGATAAATTAAAATGCACCAAGATTATTTCATTTAGTTTCATTCCTATATAATCACACAGAAAAAAATATAATCTTTATAAATGAGCAATAAAATATGAAAGAGGTATTTATATATGTTAAAGAACCTATATAGATGATATAATTACTTGAACTTATGAATAGTGTTATCAACATTATAAATAGTAAACTAGCCAACTGAATATTAAATACCCTCTTAATGTATAAATAAAATATATTCTCCATATAAATGATTGTATAGTTTATGTATATCATAGTACATGTAATTTAATATTTCAAAAATTAGTAAGTGTTGGTATTTTTGGAAGTTATAAATATTTAATTAAAATTTTATAAATAATAATGTAATTTATTTGAATAATTGTCTTCAAAAAATATATTCATAAATGAATACAATTTTTTATTGTTATTTTTGTATTATTTAATGTGACCTTGGTTATATTTTCATAGATTTATAAATTCAGATATAATTTTTAAAAATGTATTTTTAGATAAATTATAAATTTATTTAAAAATTAAAATTTACAATAATAAAAAAATAATTACATATAAAGGACTTAATTTTATTACTTCTAAATGTGAAAAATATTATTTTTAATATTTGGGATTTTTTTTATAATTGTGGATTTTTTTAATATTAAAATAAGATGATTTATGGTAAATGCTATATATATGATTAACTATGTAATAGATGATGTATGGATGATGAAAGACTATAATATCGACTTTAAATCATTATTTTAATATATTATATTATATTATTAAAACAATTCACAATCATGAGAGAAATATAAATCTAATTAATAAAACATTCAAGGATACCCCCCTCCCCTCCACTATTAATTCCACCCCTTACCTCATCTTCTCCCTAAACCAATAAGCTTTGAATCTTGACCATATTCTTCTCAAATATACATATGTATTGTATCATAAATTTTAAATGCTCTTGGTATTTCCCAAATACCAAAACAACATTCCATAAGGAGGTTCTGAAAAATGATAATTTAAGTGGTAAATCCTCATCATTTTTTATTAAATTTCATTTGAATATATTTTCATTTATTATACTCTCCATAACTCCTCTATTAATGTATTTATGATCATTCATGTATCATCTATATAGTTTAATAATATCAGGTTAATGTAACATCCATTATTTATAACTTTAATATCTCTATACCTTATTGTAATAATGAAGTCATCATCAAGGAGGTTGAAATTTACAACCATAATGGATGTTGAACTTTTATTCCTCATTTTCTCTTTAAAGGCTTCCCATTGATTAATTTTTTTGTTGAACCAAATTATAATCTATTTATTATTTCTTTTTTAAAGTTCTAGAACTATTATATATACTTTTTATAAATCTATTAGAATAAACAAGTTCGTTGTGATAAAAACGTCTAAAATTAAACTAAAATATATTAATAATCATGAGATATAATGATTCATCCTCATATAAGGATGTAAATTAATAAATAATACCATTGAAAATTAAATATATTTATTAATAACAAGTAATTCCGAATATTTATATTTATAGGCATTTTATGACATCTTCACTATATATGAATAAGAGAAACAATCCTTAAAACCAAAGAAAAGAATGAACACTAACCCCTATTTTTCATTTGGTTTACACTTCCTCTTTATTTTTTTAAATACTTTTTCACAACCAATCATTATCATAATTAATTAGGGAGTAATTTAACTATTTATTAATAATTTTAATCTAAAATATGTTTCATAAACCATATATAAAATTATAAGGCATAATCTTACAACTATGTCGTCAATGTCCAATCAATTGTTGGCCAACCACCTATGGAGAAATTTCCACGAAAACACATAAAACCATGCCTGTGGGTGGATGTTATAAACACTATATAATATAAAAACGTATAATAATATTATTTATATACTTTATAAATTAATTATAATGCTTTATAATTTACATATAGATTAAATATCCAAAGGGTTTCAAAAATAGAATTTTCAAGTAAAATATGATAATAATGATTTATTTCTCATCAATGGAAATAAAGAAATATATAACAATGATTATAATTTGAATATAATTTTATAAATGATTATTGATAACTTTGTGATAATTTATTTAATAAATATATTTTTGTTTCTTAGGAGGTGTAATCTTTAAAAAACATAGTAGGAATTATGTTAAGGGACATCATCACAATTTCCATTTCATTGAGAATTACATGGTATCATAAACTTTTTAATTTTCATATGGTTTACCTACTATAATTTTTAGATTATTATTCATGTTAAATTCTATTTCTATTATATATTAGTATTCATGTATAACAGAAATGATTATTTTCTTAGTCGTGTACCATCTTACAAATGATTTTTATTTTGAATGTTGTTCTGACTATAGAAATAAGGAGGTATTTGTATCCTCTAATCATTTGGGATATAAATAAGGCATATTTTTCATGAATTATATATTTTTATGAAGAATTATTTGGGATTTTACTGATGGGTGGTCACTCAATAACGCCTTGATGAATCAAAAAATCTCATGAGACAAAATAGTTGGCTACAAAAACTTAATGTTTCATTCCAATCGTAATTAGATGGGGTTCTACCCAAATATTTAACCCCTCAAGATGGTATAATGGTTCATGTTATAGATACATTATATCCAATGAATAATCATTTTATTCATTTAGTATTCAATTATTATATTCCTTGAAAATTTATATATGATAAAATCAACAGATACAATTTCATTCCCAGTTTATAGATGGAATGTGATTTTCATATAAATTACCATTCTACAATATATATGCATTATTGTGTTAAAATTTTCTATTATTATTCAATATAACTATTATTGGGAATTTCAGATCACCCATATTATGAATCTTTTCCTCAGGTTATGAAGATGAATCCTTCGAATGTGTTTCAATGATGCTGATTATTTCAATTAATTTTGTTTCATGTTTTATTTTCCATCTTTCATAATTTAAAATCACTATCATGTATGTAATTTGGTCTTAACAAACTACTAAATTGATTAGTACATCATGATTTGATTTAATTTTAATTTTTGAAATAAAATAATATAATGCTCCAACTTCATGTTTTGTGGGACGGGGTTTAAAAATGGTATAAGAGGAAGATACTCAATATCCATGGAAACAATATTTATAAAAAATATATTAGAGAACATAAAATTAAGAGAGAATCTGAGGAAAAATATATAATAACCTCCTATAAATATTTTTGTGTATATATTATGTGGGTATTCTTATAAATACACCCATATTTAGATTCTACAAATGCATGTGGTTCTGGAATAGATGAACCTAGTGGTAACAACTCTAATTAGGTGTTCTAGGATTGACTTGAGGTATCCTGGTACACAACTACATGATTAAAGACATACCTATTTTGGCACTACTATGAGATATTATTAGTATATTACACAATATATTTATAGCCAAATATTATTGGTGTCTTAAGGATGGGTAGGAAATTGAAACAGTTCCCCTATTATGTTGGGCCTTTTGAAATACATGAAGGAATTAGAGATGTGGATTACCATTTAGCAATGTCAAAATGTCACTAAAAATTCATTATGTTTTCCTTTTTTCTTTTTTTAATTAAGTATATTCCACACCCAACACATGTAATCACCTATGAATAAATTGAACTAGAACCTGCTTGGCCTTATTCTGAAGAGACAATCATGATTCTTTATAACAGAGAGAATGAATTGATATTTTTAATGACTCGACATGTAAAAGATATTTTGATAAGCCATAGGATAAATGAAGAAACATGGGAACTAGAGTATTTGATGATGTTGATACACCCTCGTCTAGTTAAAAGGAAATGTTCATAAAACTTTTTACGGTGAAATTTCTTAATGGTGAATAATATAAATCCCTAAGATTGTACAGAATTTATCCCCTTAAATAATTAAAATTTACTCAATAAAAAAATTCCATGAAAACATATTTCAGTTATTATAAATATTTTAATATCAAAAATAAAAACAATGAAAAAACATTACAAATTAACAATGAATGAAGGGGTATTTAAGGAAGCTAAAGAATCTATACTAATGAAATAATAACTTGAACTTAAGAATAATATTATGATCATTAATAATAAAAAACCATAAAAAAAAATATTAAAAAAAAACATGAAATTACAAATAAAATTTATTCGACATATTAATTAATACATGATATTATTTTTTCATATTTTAATTTAATGAATATTTTAAAAATTATGAAGTATGTGTCGATATTTTCGTAAGTGATAAATATTTAATAAAAATTGTCTGATTAATAAAATTGAAAAATAAAAAATTTAGTATTAGAAAATTATTTCAATAGTCAATACATTTTTCTCTTATGATTTTCATATAATTTCACGAGAGGTTTCTAAATGTTTTATAGTGTTATAAAATCAGTTATAATTATAAAAAATGTAGTTTTGTAGTAAATAATAAATATATTTAAAAATTAAATTTTCATATTTAGGAAATTATTTTCAAAAAATGGAGTTCAATTTTAAAATTTAAATGTGGAAAAAATGGTTAACTTGATTTTTTTTGAATTTTCTAAATATCATTAATTTTTTGTGAATAGTGAAATATGATAATTTAAGATTAATGCTAAATACATTATTTTTTAAATCACAGATGTTATATGAATTATGAAAACCCATAATATCTAAACATACATAATTATATTAACAAATATGATGATAATTATCAGGGTATTCTTATTCTTCATCTAAATTGTAATATAATTAACAAATAATTCATGGAAACACCCCACTCCCCCACTATGAATACCACCATCACCCCTATTCTCCTCACACCTATAAGCCTTGAATATTGTCAAAATTATACAAAAATCTTCTTCCGTATTATCTTTCATCATTTAGGGGATCTTGGTCATCCTATAATACAAAAAAATATATCCCTAAGGAGGTTCTCAAAGAGGATAATTCAAGAGGTAAATCATCTTCTTTTTTATTTTAATTTCATTTGAAATGTTTTTTATTATCCTCTTCTAAAATCCTATATCCAAATGATCATGAAAACTCTATTATAATCTATATACTATAATAATATATTGTTAATGAAATATTCATTACCATTATCTATACTCTCATTATTTTATTTTAAGAACAAAATTATCATCGGGTTCGTGTTGATTTACAACCTTTTTGGATGATGCACTTTTGTTATTCAACGTATAGATCAACAATAATATTGAAAAAATTAATATTTTTTTGGACCAGATTATAAAATATTTATTATATATTATTTAATCTTATTAACATTAATATATATATTATATTAAATATTTTAACCAAACTAGTTCTTTGTGATCAAAAAACTGTACAATTATGCTTAACGATTATCATTATCATGTAATCTAATGATTCATCCTCATGTATGGAAATAAAATAATAGATAATACCAAATATACTTTTTATATTTATTAATAACATTATATTACAATTATTGTGAATTATACCCATTTTACATTAACACCATTTCTTATAAATAAGTGAAACAATCATTAACACCAATGAAACAAATACATTTAAACCCCCATTTTTTCCAAATAGGTTATGCTTCCTCTTCCATTTTCGAAAGAAATTATCCCACTTAATAAATTAATTAATTAATTTAAGATTAGTTTAAATATATATTAATTGCATTAACTTAATATTTTTTTCATACTACTATATATTAAATTTTAAAAAAACTCCATTCCAACAATATCGTCAATTGACCATTAAATGTCATTTAACAACCTATAAAGAAATTTCCCTAACAATACTTAAAACAAACATCAATGGTTTATTTTAACAATTAAATATAATATATAAAAATATAAAAATATGAATTTTATACTTCTTTAATTATTATTATTGGTGTAAAATTTTCTTTTGGATAAAATAGAAGAAGGTTTGAAAAATCGAATTTTTACGTAAAACATGATATCAAACACATCAAATTTAAACAATAGAGCTAAAAAACATAATACAATGATTATAATTGATAAATAGTTATATTAATTACAATAATTAACTTAATAATCCTTCAATTAGTAAATATATATATTTTGTCCATGAACCACAAACCAGACACAATTACGAGTGAATATATATAAGGGGATTCATCTCAAATACCTTTTAATTGAGACATAATTGGTATCATGAACTTGATCATTTTCATATGGTGTAACTACTAACCCTTTGAGGTTATTATTTCATGGGAAATTATATTTATAATAAATATATATATTCCTTTATCATGGAAAAGATAATTTTGCATCTGTATAAAATTCTACATATTGTGTTTAATTTAAACATCATATTGAATTTTAAATATTGATGAATATGTATCCTCTACTTAGTAAATACATAAAAAACCATACTCTATTTGAATTAAATCTATTTATTAAATATTATTTTCACTTTATAGTATATAAGGGGCCCAATGTTTCTCACTGATGCATCAGTAGGTCTCATGATGTAAAATAATTGGAAAAAAACACTTCATGTTTGTTTCAAAAAAATAAATCAGACGGGTGTGTATCTACAGAAAAAAAATTTCCTCTTTGTATAATGGATCATGTTCTAGATACAAGACGTCCATTAAAAAATAATTTTCTTCATTCAAAAATCTATTATAAATTTCTATGTGATTTTCATTTTGAAAAAAATATTGGGATACTATTTCAATCACAAGTTATTGAAGGCATTTGTTTTCCATATCATTTACCTTTCCATAATATCTACAACATATTTACATTTATTTTGTTTATATTATTTCATATAACCCATAATGAGAATTTTATCTCACCAAACTATGATTATATTCCCAAGGTTATGAAGAGGAATAATTTGAATGAGTTTCAAGGATGCTATTTTTTTATTTAATTTTGTTTATAGTTGTATTTTTAATCATCCCATTGTAAATTGGGGTATCATGTAATTAAAATGATCTTCCAAAAAAAGTAAATTGATCTGTCCTTTGGTATTTTTTCATTGTAATCATTCCAATGAAAGAATTAATTTGTAGGCAATGGGATTCAGGGGTTGGGGCAATAAAAGTATGCACCATTATTTATATTGAATAGATGAAAAGTTTTCTAGTTTTCTGTATAAATCAATAAATTCATCATGTTTAGTATATACACTACTCAAGCTAGTAAATCTATATTTTTGGCTACCCATGGCTTTTAAAATTACTTCTGGACGTCAACTCTGGCCCTCCAACGTCATAAAAATGTTGTTCTGATCCTATTATATGATGTCACCAGACACCATCATATTCAATGGAGCCTCATTACACATCACTGGATTTATAATACAAGTTGGAATCAACAACATCCCAGAAAACATCAAGATATATTCTATGAAAACAAATCAATTATCGTTCCACGAATCTACTATGATTTCAGGGTTATGACAATGATCGATCCCACCCAATAATGTTTATCCATTACCGCATATGAAAATGATGATGATTATAATTAATTATTGGGGAATATTATATTTATTTTTGAAAAAATAATTATCTATGAATTTATTGCTAAGAAACATAGTTCTGGTAAATCCAAGGCAGGGAATATTAGACAATGGAAGTAAATTTGATCGACCATTTAAATCTTTTATGTCGACATGTGAAAATTTTGAAATGAAACATTGATCAGAAGATATTAATTTATCTTGCTTAATATTGTTTTCATAAGGGGTCAAATCCACAATTAATGAGCTCAAACTATATTCAGACCAATCGTTGGTGTATAACACTACATCCATCAATGGAGGGTGATCTGTTGTGTTCTTTACACCTTAATTATCCTTCATATTGTTGTTTACTATATCTTGATCTTGATCCACCAATGAATAAATATGGAACCTATTCTAAATAGTCCCATGGTTTTGCAGCTAACACTGGTGATTCTATATAATCTGATATTTTTAAAATGTTATTTTATATGATACTTAATTTGAAATAAATAAATAATTTATTTGTTTTTATAAAACATACCTTTCAATGACTGCTATATCTGAACATCCAAAGCTAAACCATTTGATCTCACAGCTATGGTAATCCTCACATTCAAAATTCAACAATTGTATGAAATTCCCATGTCTAGGAACCTTTTAGGAAATATTTCCTTATTTCTGAAATAACATTTGAGTTATATTAAATATATTTCATATTTTTATATAACAATATCTGGTTATAGTGAGCCTCAAAATTGGGATCTACCTCATAGACTATATCTACACATTTTCTTTGATATATTTCAATTTATTACAAGGGAAAAAATACAAATATCATATGTTCATAATAAATATTTTAGGATGAATTGTTTACATTATATAACTATATGATTATTTATTATTATACTAGAGCCCCCAAATTTTTTTATTGTATACCTAGATATATTTAATTTTATCATCATATTTCATATTTATATTATCCATATTCAGTTGTACTTTAAATTAGGATTGGATTTATTTTACATCCATATACACATACAGAAAAAATACCTACACATTATGTTCATGTTTCAAGGTAGTTGTGAGAAATAATTACTAATTCTTGGATCTCATATCCTTTCCCAGCCAAAATACCACTTCTCAACCGATTTTCATTAATAATCCACAATTTTATGGATCTCTCAATTCTATTATGTTTTTACAAATCATCTATATGATAGGATCCAATATCTCAATTTTTAGAATTATGTGTGGATTGATTAAAATACATCACTATATTTATCAATGATCATATCTTCTATCCTACAACAAAACATAATTTCCCTTATCACAACATTTAACATTCATATTATCCTTGTATATGGTTTAGAATTTGTATTTTGGGTTTTCCCTAACATTGATGTTCTAGGATAAATAATATCACATTCAATAACTTTATATAACATGATTAATATATATATATAGTGATGACTATATATATTAACTTAATACTAGTGAAAATTTCCCTATTTATCACACATCTCATTTAAAATATCGAAGTGTGTGATTATTAATTCCTATCAAGATATATCAATCAACATTCAATAAGGATATGACATTAAATTTCTTGGATCTCATAACACATACTCAAACAACTTCATTAATACATCTTACACTTCTACATCACACCTTAGTACATTATGAATCACCAACTCGTATAGGGTCATTTAAAATCGTTCATGGATGTTAAGATCACCATCTTATATGAGTTTTATGAAAACAAACAAAAAGAGATGTTTTTTATTGAGCTATGTGACATTAAGCATCATTTATATTTTTCTAAACAATATGAATATAACCCATATTTCTCATGTATAGTGTTGATTTTATTATTCATTTTAGGTGAATTTAACCTTTATCAGTAGATATGCCACCACACACTTATTTAATGTTGTATGAAATTTTTCTACACCAACATTTATTAAATATTATATTCCTATAACCATTATATAATTTTAGTAATTTTTATGTGACACTAAAACATTAGACATTTATATATTATCAAGTTAAAAAGGCAAAAAAATATCCATGAAATATGAAAATATTTTTGTCGATGAAAAATCATAATGGGGTGTCTTGCAAAAAGAATTGTCTGTTGATCACTTATAATTAACCGTTAATTCTGAAAGAGATTTAATGAGCATTAAAAAAATTAAAATTTCCCAAAAATGTTAGGTTGAAATCAAACAATGTTTGGAATGATTTTTTTATACATTTATAGTGAATTATTATATTACATGGACTATGAAAATGGTGTAAATATAAAAAATGATAAAAATATATTTGGGACTTCTAGTTTACCCTAGAATATGCTAATAGTTTTTCACTATACCCACTAGTTCTTGAAAATGATATGGAACAAAAACAATTCTATATAAACAGGAGCTTCAATTAATCCATGAATCAATATTAATCTTCAAAAATATTATTGATAGGGCCATTTAAACATATTGTGAACAACACTATTCCTGGTTTATTATATAACAACACTATTTTGTGTCAAATCATTTTACCCCATTAACATGTGAAATACATTCTGGTAAACAATTTTATATACCGAAAACCATATTGTACATTCTCATATTTATAAATACACTCGTATCATAGATATATGAGTCATCCATAATTTTTTTCTCTCAAAAAGTTAGAATGATATGTAATTAATTATTAAAAAACCACCTCTAAATGGTGAAAATAATAATTAAACATGAGCTTCTATATAACATGAGAAGATTTTAATAATAAATCCCCTATAAATAAATATTGTTAGTTTATATAATTATCAATAAATAAAATTTATATATATCTTCAATCATTTTATGAACTAATTCGAATGGAAATCATTTAGAATAGTGAAAACTAAAATATTAATTGTACCAAAAAGTATCCATAATTAATAATCACTATACCAAATGAGTGACTACTTAATTTCACATTTGGTTTTGGTAACTATTTTTTGGGGGTTTTTAGATTAATAATTTTCGAATAATTCATACATGTTATCCTATATCATTTTGAATAATTTATTAATATGTTATGGTTATCCATTTCAATAACATAATTGTTCATGTAGAAAAAAATTCCCTTCTTAAAAATCATTTATGTTTTATATCAATTATTGAGGAAAATTTATCATGTATCACTCTAGAACCCTTTCAGACGTGGAATTAAATTTGTTTAAATTCAAACTACTTTATATGAGATTATACTCTTGGTATCCTGAAATCCTTATTTTAGGATTATACTCATCGTATCCCCAAAATTATTATGTTGATATTATCTTCATAGAAACAAAAAATATTACTGATTATATAAATTTCATAAATGTTCCAAAATAATGGTTGAGTAAATATATTAATCAGTATAAAAAAATCCTTAAATTTTTTTATAGATAAATTCATTAGGTTAATATTATTATATTTATACAAAAATCATTATTTTATATCCTCCACTTTGTAAATAATTATATTAATGGAGATCCACATTTTCATAATAAGATCGTTGTTTCAATATTCCTCTCTATAAACAAAATCATTGGTGTTAATAATATATTTAATAATAAAATTAATTATTTTATATCATTTTAATTAAAAAAAACTAAATGTGTTTTTATTCTATTCATTATAAAAAATAACGTGCCTTTAAAATCTTCCCATATTAATAAATAACCTTTAAAACTACTTCAACATGGTAATAAATTCCTTGATTTGATTTTTTTATTTCAATGAGGCAACTTCAAAAATGTTTCTTAGAGAACTAACATGATATTAATGAATTATCTAAAATTTATCAATAATACATAATGAATATATGTTTATTAAAATGGATATAAATCAATGGGATTCATTTTACGGAATCTAAAAATATGATGAAAATATTCACACAAATAAAATGAATTATCTTCATTTATATTTCATAGAACTGATGGAGTACCTAAATTTATTATTTAGATGAAAATGTGTTTTTTTATATTCCATCCAATAATAAATCACTATAGAATGGATATCCCTCAAAAAAATTACCCATTTTTAACATAGTTATTGAAACATAATAGTTAGAGTTGTCCATGGATAACATTTATTTTTATGTAATTTTAACCATAGATATTTTATGAGGATCATATTAATTAATTAAATTTACAGAAAATTATTTTACTGATATATAAAATAGACTAAGAGGGTAAATTATTATATTCCATTCAATTTCACTTCTTGTGTAGCCAAACTGGGTACCCTGATGGAAAGAAATCACCATTTTATATTGTTATTTTTCTAAGAGTGATTTCAAAAATTCATGTAACTATTTTCCATGTGGGATAGAAAACATGAACTCTAAAAAAGGCTATGTCAGTGCCCTTTAAATTTACACATATACCCTATTGATTTCAATAAAAACTCCATACATCTAGTTTCATGTTCTCAATATGAAATCATCTGGCATAACCTACCAAATCTCCATGTGTGTTCTATAACGAAAAACTCAAGTGCAGATAAATAATTATAGTAGGTCAATATCTGTAGCATAAATTAACATGCATTCAAAATTTCATATATAAGCACATAAGAAGGAAAATGATTATTTTATTGAATACCTTGGAACCCGAATTCATTTTAGTGTAAACGATTCCATCGACCTCCATTTTCAACAATATGTAAATATAACGAAAGGAAAATAGAATACATATCAGAAAAAGTGTAATCATACAAAACAAATCAATATAAAACTATCAGTCAAGTTAATTTTATGTCAAAATTAAGATTCATAATGCAAATATTTTTTATTTGGGTCAACTAAGGTTTTTCTTCAACGGATTCTCAAGAATATCTAATTTCACAAGAATTTACATAGTATTAAGTAAATATAATCATTTAGGGAAATTCATCATCTTTGAATGTTGAATTTACCAATTTCTATTTTTCCAACATTAAAAAGAGGTCATGCATATCCCTCATGGTTTTTTGGTTTCATATTTTCAAAGACCATATTTCATAGTTATATTTATCAGTTTTAATGAAATGAATTCTTCATAATTATTTCACCCATAAAACATGTATAGTCCTCATGATATTTTAATCCAAAAGTCGTTGTGTAACACTATAAAATTAATCATTTCTTTGGATATTGACCTAATACATAAATTTTTATTTTACCCAATTAATCTCCATAACCATATTGGATTAATATTACCATATATAATGGGACTTGATTTATGTGGACTATAGTGCATGTAGGTATATTTTGGAATAAATAAATTCCAAAGAAACCATATTAGTGTAACCCCCTCTATAAATTATATTGAAGTAGAATTTATGTAGAACTACAAAAGGTATATTCTCTTTAATTACCACACTAAAACATAACTAGGTACCGTTCACCTTGTATATTATTCAATATAAACATTAACATCATATAATTGGTGTTATTTATATAACAAAAATGTACACAGAATATTGGTATTTGACATATAACCATAAATTTCCCTATTTTATTCATGGATGGATGAAAATATAAAGAACCGTTCTTTATTATGTCATATGAACAAAAATGGTATAATAATTACCATTAAATTACATAAAAATACATGGATAAAAATTTACTGTTTATTAATGGGGGAGGGAGAGAGAAATCCACCCCTCAAAAATGCCAAAAAATAAAGAAATCTATGATAGCCTGGAATGATTCAAGTTAAGGGAAACCCCTCTAATAATATATTTACAATGTACATGGAGTGATCTCAAACAAGATAATATGATGAGAGTGTCACCTTCAAAATGGACACTATCATGATCATCATGTTCAAAGTTCTCTTCTTTCCAAATATGCCACACACAAAACCCCGGGGGACATATCTCTTTTGAAATCCTAAAATAGATATTCAAGGACCGAAGGAGACACATAAATGTTATACCTTGTTTACAAGAAGTAAAAAACCGGGTTTGGGGGGGTCAATGTTTATTATTTTTTTCTAAATCAAATCATGTCTCCAAATTCATTAACATGTCTCACCCATTATCATAAAATGTTGTAATAATAATAGGCATGATGAAAATATTTTTTTAAATGGGTTTCCATTGTGTTTGATTGTTAAATCCCTATATGAGGGTTGTAATTATCCCATATACACATAGTTATCCCATTATTATCATTAAAATCAAATGAAAATGTGTTTACATGATGTTGTTAAAATAATGGAAGTAATAAAAACATCACAAAATACTTGAATTTTTATAATAATAATAATAAATCATTATAGATGAATCAAAATAGACTGCACTTGTCTCAAGGATAAAGTGGATGTGATCTTATACTATCCTGAATCTATAAAAATATCAGGTATTCACTCCCTTTTTCGTAAAGTGACAGACATATTATTTTTTAAAATATATTATTCAATCAAGTTCATATTTTCTCAATAGTTTTTATCTTTAATACCAAGATAATTTTTTCACATTTTGAAATTTAATTCTTGCTGGATATTTGAAAATTTAATTCTTCTACATTAATGATTTAAATCATATTCATGTATCTCTATGAAAACTAATTCTAATTTCAAAATTTTACTATTCACATGATTACCAGTATTATCATGGTTAAAATTACGGTAATATTTTTTATAAATTTAATAAATGATTTAATACATGTTTTTACTCAGATAGATTTGTGGCCTAAAATATAATTTTTACAACAACATATTCTTCCATAATAGAGTAGTATTAGTCTAAATAAGCATATAATATTATCAATGATCGTGATCCTCCTAAAAAAATAAATTAGTCAAATTTCATATGACTTATTTTTTCATGTTCATAATATCTAATAATTCTCAAATTTCAATTATTAACATTTATTATTCAATTCATTACTATTATTTTTTATATATTTATGCATATTTTTGGAATCACCAGATCACTCATCTTGAAATTGAATTTGGAGAATATTCAATATCATCCTATTTTGGAAATAGAAAAAAATTATATAGGATATATAATATTGTATATATCACCTTTTTGAGTTTTAATTATATTATCTAAGCTCAAATAGAATAATATATATCAATAAAATATATTTTACATAGTTTTATTACATTTTCCATTGAAAAAACTGCTATTTCTCAAATAAAAATTGTTTATTATCATAATTATTCCAAATTAAATTAAATTTTTAACAATTAATTATTAAATATTTTATTTATCCTAAAAGTATGTTATGCATAAGAAACCATTTAATTTTTTCTGATTTTAGGTAGAAACATATATATTACTTCTACTATATTAGAATGTTAATTATTTTCAAATAACAAATGCATCATATGTTAAGTCCATTTTGAGTATTAATTCCTTATAATATATTGTTTATTCATGAGATAATATTATGAATCAAAAAATGTATTATCCATTTCCAATTTATGACTCCTCTACTTAAAAAAATTTCTAATACAAGAATCACCAAACACTATGACATTTTTTGAGGAAAACACAAAATATTAAAATTGAATTAAATTTTAATATAATCTACTTATAACCACATTACCTCTTTTAAAGTAATATATAAGTACTTAAAATTATCTTAGATAACATTTTTAATTAATAAAATATTCTAAAAATTATTCCACATCATTCCCGAAGTATTTATTTACATATAAACATGTGTTATTAGTGTTTAAAGAACCTTATTTTCCTCATTGACTATAACTACTATTCACAATTATTTTAATATTTATTCAATTGATGTTATTCATTGTACATAATATAATCCATGATAAAATTAATTGAACTAATTCTCATCATTACCATAAAAGTTTACATAAATTATCTTACCTCTCATGTTTTCGATTCAATATCTACAATTACTAACATTCTCAAAATTATTGTTGAAAATGCTCAAAATTTTTATTTGAATTAATACATATATTTTAAACAGTAATAAAAAAGGAAGGATACACCATTTAATATATTTATCCTATAATTTTAATAAAAATTAAACCATACTAATTTCAAGAGATAACTATTTTCATCCCACAAACATCCCATCAATAAACTTAAACATCATTCAATAACTCAAAAGTTTTTAAAAATTAATTCATATCCTCAAGTGAAATAAATAGTTTTCCCTATGGTTTTATTATTAATACACCACATTTCAATTTTGAGGTAATATTTTAAATATAATCTCTAGTAATTTATGGAATTTTCTTGAAATGTGAAACCCATTTCTCCCCCTTATTGACTATAATGACAAATACAGATTGAATAGAGGTTAGAACGATCTACAATAAATAATTTATCATTGAAATAATCTACTATATGTTATCTTATGATAGATCGGTATAAAAAATCATAGTTATTAATTCATATAATAATTTTTTTCCATGATTTTTTTAACAAATTATACCATCATATAAATTTCATTTACTAAATAATAATTGGATTTTTATCACTCCCATACACACACCAAAGTATATATAAAGAAATTTCATGAATAATAAGTTTCATAATTCTATATGTTACATTAAAAATTATATATAAATTTTATTTACATTTAATGATGGAGGCAATTTAAAAAAAGACATGTAAATTATAATAATTGGTATGTACTCCCGTAAACATCCCAATATTCTCAAAACCTAAAGTTTGTATGTGACTTACATAGGATATTAAATATTTTTTTCATAGATATAATGAATTCCATTTTCATAATTCTAATATTTTCTTATTCATTAAAAAATTTATATATTTTATAATGGTTTCATGATTTTGATTAGAGAACAAGATTCATTAATAGATTTATGGAATATTGACTATCAATTAAAATAACTAGAAGATATATGGAAATAACACCCACATATTGTTGTCAAAAAATTATATATCTATATATATATTATAGTTTAATATTATAAAATCTAATAATAAAATTTATTTTTATTATTGGTAATTGTGGATGAGTTCTTTGAAAAAATTATTACAATTATTTTACTGCTGCAAAATTATCCACTATGCTAGAAATTCTGATAATCAACTCCACCTTCCCTGTCATCAATAGTAAACCCTTTTAAATCTATTCCACCTTTATTCACATACATAAATCCATAGTAGAATGAATTTTAAAATGATATTATATTTTATTTTTTATCTACAAGAATGGATTTGATGGTATTAGATTGATATGTACCATAATGAATAATGGTATAAATAATATCCTAACATGATGTTTTCAACTATAATATATTTATATATATTATTATAAAATAATTTCTATTAGAGTATCTCCATTATTAATCTATTATATGATTTGAGTGTACTTTAATCTAGTTAAAATATTTACTATTCAATTACATTCAAGACATCTTCAATTTATACTTTTTAAAAATTTCTCAAGAAATTGAAATGGAAAAAATAGTTTGAATAATCTATAATCCTTAGAACAGATTAATTTCACAATGTAAAGAATTATACAAATTATTTTTCATATATTTATATAATCCATCAGTAAATTTAACATTATTTTTAGAAAAAATAATATCATCCACATACATTATCAAATATAGTAAAGCAGTGTTGTAATTCATCACATATAAATTTATATATATCACCCCTTTTCAAAATTTGACACCTCTAAAATATTTATCTAATTATAATATCCATTCGACATGGGATTCTATTAATAAATAATGTTCATTATTTAGAATACCCACATATATTTCATATACAATGTGAATAATTTATTAATATAATATCATTTATACATATATTGATCCCAAGTCAAAAAAATGTTAAATTTATTTGAAAAAAAATTAAACATATATATGGAAAATGAATTAATAGAATATTTTTAATTCATATATAAAATCCATATAAAAGGGTATATAGAATAAAATTACCCTAATTAGTGAATACCCATTCTATAACAATTTTTTTAGAAAATTTGAAATTATATTGAAGATTATTAAGAAAAAATAATTTAGAATCAATTTCAATTTTAATTTTCCTCCAAAGAACAAATTACCATAATTAATTATGTTCTATATTTATTATATCCCCATTCTATGGTTTAATCCATTATTTATTCTCAAAATCATTTTAAATAGTTTTAGAATAAATCTTTTATATTATTCTTATGTGGCTAGTTGATATAAATATTATTATTGTCTAAACCCCTTGATATTCGAAAATAATTTTTTAGCCTCATCAATATTCTTATGAAATTAATTTATTTATATTGACTTCATCTCCCCAACATCAATAATATAATTATAAGAGTCCATATCATGTACAAATATATATATATATATATATATGTTATCATTAGTATGTTCAAATGTTTTAAAATTGACAATATAATCCTCATCAAATTCATAGATAGGAATCTTGACCTGTTAGTAATTTCAAAATTCTATTTCTCTATCAAAATAAACTACACTCTTATAAAGTTTCATGTAAAAATTTTAGTACATTTAGAATATTTTTTACCCATAAATATTATAACTTCTATATTTTTATTGATCTTACCACCACAATTGAAAAATAAATTGTTGAACCATGGGATAAAGAAGACTATGTTTAACAAGTAGCACATTTATGGGATAAATAAATTTGTTTTCTTGAATACTCCTCCTTCGGTACAAATAAACAAATTTTTTTGTAATATTTTAATTTATGTAAGGATTTAAAATTGTGTGACTATCCACTCATTGCACATTTATTATAAGTGATATCTCAAAAAAATTGTTGTAACTCTTCCTTCATATATTTATTTATGTTTTATATCGTTGAAATCACTATTCCTCAGTTAAAAAAACCCACTATACATGATCCAAGTATTTTTAAATTTATATTGACTGCTTTTTCCGAAAATTTCCTGATTTTTTAAAATAATCACTTATTTTTTTGTATGAATACAATAAATTCATTTACATTTCACATTCTAGTAATAACTACCATAAAAATAATGAAAAAGTATTCACTATTCATTATATCACATTTAATATCAGACTATTACAGATTCTGATAAACTCCAATCTTGTTTTCTTATCTCCAAAAATATTAATGCACACTTATTTTTCTGGGAAAAAACATATTAGATGCCAAAATATTCTATTTTTAACAAGTAGCACTATAAAAAACAAATTTTCTTGATTACTCATCCTTCGGTACAAGTTTAGTTACTTTAAGCATTCATGATTGTGTTAATATTTAGAGATCATCTTAGTTGAACCCATTACAACCAATTTTGGTTTTCATCCATGTGTGTTTGGGGATTTTATAAACATTTATTCATAATTAAATCCCAAAAAAAATAAATATATTTTATAATTTATTTAAGAATTGCAGTTAATTCATAGTATTTTTTTTCATTTAATTTATCAAAATTCCTAAAATTCAGTTATGGTATGACCCAAATATAATTTCCTTAATCACGGGAATAATTTTGAACAATTATTATTGAATCATATTTCATGGATAATTTAGTCGCTCCATAAACAAATATAAACCAATCATATTTGAAATTTTATTTTGTTTCTTCTCAAATTGATTTTATTTACCATTATTTATTCATCCATACTAACATAAAATAAAATACTGGAATACATTTCATCCACAGTCACACCATTTATGGAAATTTCAAGCTTCAATATTTTAATTTAGTTATTCAGATTATCATTCTTAATAATGATTACATTTTTATTAGAGTTATTATTTAGATGGGAATTACAATCTCACGGTCTTGAAATATCATTTGAATCTATTTTTTCAATCTCACATTATAACCCCTTACATATTATTTTTCCTTAGATATAAATGAATTTTTCATTTTTGAGTCATCATCTGATGAATAACATACTATGGAAAAAAAATCATTCATATATTTCACATTTATTTTATATGAATATTAATTATATAACATATCATTCCATTATAGAATGGTATAGGTATATAATCCCATGAAACATGGTCTTATAAACAATTGGTTAAAAAGAGAACTACAATATATTCAACTATGTTCATCATAACTAACAACATTATATAGAATATCACACATAATACCTCTCTTCTCTATCCTGGGGAAATAGAAAATAAGAATGATTGAGTTGATAGAGTCAATATGGGTAATCAAGGGATATATTGATAATCACAAAATCAATAACATGAGAAATATGGGTTGAGAACATTGATCTAACTTTTGAAAACCATAACCATCAGATAATAAGTCCTTAAATGGATTCATTGAATAAATAAATGAGGTTCATTAATAATAATTGATTCATTGATCATGAGAATTATGAAAAATTTATTAGAATAATACGTACAGTGTTGTCACATACATAATCATTAAAAATTATTTCTTCAACAGGAAAGGATAATTCAAATAAATTATCAAAATTTATTGGTTTAACTCCCCAGACCATCATGTTTTTTATGAATTACTATTAATCATATCATAGTGGGAAAATTTCCACACTAAATTGGGTTGACTCCCCATTGATGTATCATTTTCTGATGAGAAATCCATAACTACCCATTTCATTTGGGGGATATATAATTCTAGGACCACCAATCACATAATTAAAATAATACATCTATGTTATATGAGGTATTTAAATATTACTCATATCATAACCGTTGAAAAGAAATTTTTTATCAATATTTTTTAAAAACATAAACCCATGAAAATAATTTATTTTTATAATCATTTATCAATTAATCATATCATAACCTGTTGAAAGGGAATGAGGATCATAAAATACATTTCTAAAAAATCATAAAACATTGAGATATATAATTATTAATTCTTTCCTTTGATTATATAAAACGTAATGATTATATAATACCACATGATTCAATATTATATTAAAATTACATTAAATTGTAACTTAAAAATTTTCTTAAGGAAAATACCGATTCAGAATAAAAATAACTTATTTAAAATCTTAAAACATTCCAAATATTAATGAAATTTTTTTATATTTAAATATTGATCAATTTTTTAATTAATTTATTAATTCATTGAGTTTACAAGTTGGCATGAAATAATGATCATTCCATGTCATTTAAATAAATATTCCATTCATATTTTGTAGTCAAAATCAATATCTCTAATTTTAGAAAATGGGAATAATATTGAATTATTTTGAAACAAAATAATAAATTATTAAATATTCTTATGAATATTCATTTTAAAATATTATAAACATAATTTACCATATTTTTAAAAATCATATATATGGATTAAACAATATATTGAATATAAGAGTGAAATGTAGTTGATTTTTCATAAAAACAAAATTTGGTATCCTAAGTACATAAAGAGTGTAAATTTTTCGGAAAACATTTATTCATAAGAATTAAATTGAGGTAAATATATTTTTTGATATTCATGAGTATTAGATCAAAATATATCATCATTGGAATGATAATATAAAAGAAATCCCCAAAAATGATAGGATTATAACATAAGAACATTTTCACATTGCCAACTACAATATCGTAATGCAAAGAAAAGAAATAAACTTTAATGGATTCTTATATTCCATAATACAAATGATAATAATCATAAGAGATAGTCATGGGATGTATATAATCCACATTAAAAGAACCATTTAATTAATACGGTACACGTCCTAAATAAAATAAGGTGAGATAAAAATACGTAACCACCTGTTTATCTATTAAATCATATTCCCCATCAAATAATAAATCAAATGATAAATTAAATATAATTAAAATAATTAAATTCCAGATATGAATGAAAAATGGGTTGTATATACTGTAACACCCCAGGTAAATAAAGAATATGACATTTTCATATTTATCCATATTTGTGAATAAAATATTAATATGACTTTAAAGGGGATGCTATGCTCGATGGTGTACCCAACACGCAACAACGAGTTTCTTGGGAATCATACGTTGCACTCTAATAATAAAATAATATTATTTTAATTGGTAGCTAACATGTAGCCGTTGTATTGGCGGGAATGGATAGAAATAACTAAAATATGATTATATATGTTTTTAAATGTTTTTACATTTATCCAATAAAAGATAAAGGCTTAAAATACAGAAAGAATTCAATTTTTGGCGTATATGACCTAGTTTTCACTAATGGTTCACTTATCTAAATTTGATGGTGAACCATCATTAAATATAGTTTTGTTCAATCTTATACATTCTATTTGACCAAATAAAACTCTTCTTGAGAATCGGTACATCAAAATTTACTTCGTGTAAATTTTTGGTATCTTTCTGATAAAGTTCAATTTTTTAATGAATAGTGTAAAATGTTGTATTTTAAATTCAAATACTCTTTTTAATATAATTTATTTATATGATTATATTATATTTTGAATTGGTCCTAATGTGTAATCTGAATATATTTTTACCATTTAATCCAATGGTGGTCATTGGAATCAATTTCACTTTGAAATTAGACATAAACTGGTGCCAATCTTTTGATACTTACTGTTTTATAAAAATACGCTATTTTCTCTGACAGCGTGTATTAATTATTAAATTAATTAATTTGACTTATATGTTTTGAATTTTTTAAAATAGGCTTCGTTTTTGAATTTGGAATATCAAATATAGCTTAGGGTTAATTTTTGGTAATTTTATAAAAATCTCCAATTTTTGATGAATAGTGAAACCACTAAGTGTAATCAAGCAAACTGATTTTTCAGTTAAATGAAAGTTTACCACTAATGTGTGTTGAATTTTGAAAATCCGACATACATGTTTGTCATTAGTATGTAAAATGTGGTTCAATGGGATGAAAATAATTTTTTGGTGAATAGTAACTTTTTTTCATTAATCGCGATTAGAGGTAATTAGTGTAATATAAGGTAAAAATGATATTATAAAAATATGAAAACACCATGACACTTGCCCTAACCCTATTTTATGAGTCATGGCCGACCATGACAACACATGGGTCGATTTAGGGGACCCTATGGAGCCTCTTGGGTGAGATAATGACATTAATGCCTTTTTTTAAATAAAGGTGAAAATGACACTAACATAAATTGTTTTACTAAAACAATTTTTCGAAGGGGTTATACTAATCATATTTTTGTATATAAATACTATTTGGAAATCTAAAAATATTTACTACATCATAGTATTTTTATTATAATTTTTATACTTTAAATAAATAAAATTATTTATGACATCATGATGATGCAGCGATGAACTCATTATTTAACGATTTAAATAAAATGGAAAGATAATGTAATATCTAAAACCTAAGCATGTCCAAAACCTATTGGATGGGAATATTTCGAAGCCTTAACATCTTATCTTCGAATTATATCAATGTGTGACCTTAGAAATTCGAAACACATCTGAAAATAAAATAATAGTTTCATGATTTCCAAAAGTGCCCCTCCTCTCCTCTTATAAAAGGCCCCCACCTCTACCTCATTTCACACACTCCTAAAGCCTTTGGCTCGTCCATACCATTCCCATTTACTCTCTATACATCTCTCTCCTCATCCTAGAGGATTCTCTTTGGGAAGAATCCTTTCAAAATAAGCCTTTAGGCTCAAATCAAAAGGAGTTACACTTTTAAAGGTAATTCATTCTCTCATGTTCATTTGTATTATTTTTATTCTCCAACCCCCTAAACTCTTTTTATTTACTTCTTTTGTTACAAAACCTGTATCTTCAATATACTAGGATGTTTTTATAAGATCTATTCGAGCTACACTCTCACACAACTACATCAAATGGTTAAAGAACATACTGTTTCCGTGGATGGCGAAATTCTGCCTCCCGAAACGATGATTGTGCAATACTCATTTAACACCTTCAAAGGTGGCCATTATGATGTCACTATTTTTATATATGATATATAATATGCTTATTCTTTCCTTAAGCTTCTGTATTTTTCATTTATGGCATACCATTATTGTTTCCATTATGGGTAAACACGATATCTTCATTTTAGGAAGTGCGGACTACCGCCCCCAGAAAGTGATTTGATTCGTTAATACCATATGTGGGATGTGTAAAGGATAAATTTAATTATATTATATATGTTAATATAGTGGAATTAGAATATACTCTTATATCATTATGATTCCATTCCAGAAAATACGAAATAGAAATGGAAGTAGCGTTCATGCGTACTTACGGCTTACCGTCTCCATGAACGGTGCATTTCATTTCTTACATCAAAATGTGATGTAATATTATAAATACATGTATATGATGAATATATATGATATATATGTTATCCAAATCACTAATATAATTCTGGATATAACTAACCTTTGACCAAATTATCAACATGTAAGTGTAAGAAGTCTATTTTTGACTTAAGAACCAAATACTGACAATATGAACATTATTAACTTAAATGATTACATGATGTTCATAACATTGTATAAAAGGAATAATTAACTTGAAAATGGTTCATAATCAAGTATAGATTAACTCATGTTTATTATTCAGGACGTTAAAGAACGATCGAGTCAAGTCGGACCCGAGGTAAGGGATCCTACTCCTCTCTTTCTTTTTACGTATGCTCTTTTATGTCATTCCTTTTAAAGATCATCTTTCTTGTTATTGGGATGTTATTTTATATTAATCTTACTGTAATTTCTATTTTTCATATGATGAGAGACCCTATTCTCTCTCATCAATCCATTTTGGAAGTTTTATGTGGTGTCGTTAGGCTGCCGAGTTTTCCTAAGGGATTTTTCATCTCACTTTTATTCCCGTGAGATTTATGCTACATTTGCAACAATTTCCTTTGATTGGTGTATTTATTGCCCATTATTCTACTCTTTTTGTAATATAATTTCATTTATGAGTATTTAAATCAATGATCTATTGTCCTTATTTCATGGGGTGTATGTTTTGAAAGATACCCAAGTCGGTAAGGGAACCTTTCACCCTCCTATTTTTTAAAAGTCTTCTTTTGTTGGGTCTTTTAATTTACATATTTTTATGTTGGGATATGTTCTCATATATCCTTATTGATGTAAATTTTATTTCCAAGTGATGAGATACACTTTTTATCTCTCATCAACTCATTTTGATGTGACGCCGTTTGGCTGTCAAGGGAACTTCTTAACCCAATTTCGATTTCTTTGGGTTCAACATGTAGTTATTGAATATGCCATCCTTTGAATATGTGTGAATGACCTTTGATTATTTTACACTTTATATCCACTTATATTTGGTGTATTCGTTTGTCACACATAATTATGTAATTGATTTATCCTTAAACCAAGGATACCGTCTTTATAAGGGACTTCATCTCAATCTCCTTTCATTGAGGCATATTTTGTTTTATACACAACTTTATTGTATACGGTGTATAAAACCCTTTTAATTTAACTTTTATACAAAAGGAATCTTTTTCTATGAAGCATTTTACTAAATGACAAAAAGGAATGTTTTTTTTAACGTACGCGGTGACAACGACCTTTTCCGCTGCCGCGAGTATTATTTGGTCTTTGGCTTCCTCAACAAGCCGTAATGTTTTTAAAATAAAATAAATACCATATAATCTATTATGTATTTTGGTATTGAAAATGGTTTTGATAAAGTATTCCATTATGTCAATATATTTATGATATATTATGAATGAAATGTGGAAATTTTATCATTCCTTTATATTGGTTTTATGTTTTATGATTTTATATTGGTACTTGGACATTTTAACGGATGGTTACGTTATAAACCATATGACGGGTGGTGCCGTGAATACCAGGACGGGTGGTTATGTTATAACCTCCAATGCATTGGGTATGGAAGTCGTCTGTATGGCTATTCCATTAAGTATGTATGGAAATTGAACGTATGGCTATTCCATTAAGTGATATGTGTGGAAGTTGACCGTATGGTTATTTTACTTAAGTATGTTTATGACCCAAGTTACCTTTATATATGTTATGTGTTCTTTATGTGGGTTTTATGGTAATCCTTTGGTTACAAAAAGGTAAGTAATGATACTTTATTCCGTGAAGATTTTTTACTACTTCATGAAGGTGAAGGTATTACTTTGATAGAGTATACATGGTTTACTTGATGTTTGAAAAACTAACAGTTTTCATTCTTATGTATACATGTACTCATGTTTCCTTTCAATATTTTTATATCCCTTACTGAGCTTTTTATGCTCATCCCATGTTTTTGAAATGTTTTTCACAAGTCAAGGGAAGGGTACATGATGTGATTATAGTGTCAAGGATGTGTCAAGAATGAATCCATGTTTTATTTTAAATATGTTTCCGTTGATGGGAAGAATGAATACTATCTTTTATGTAACCACTTTGTTTAAATGTTGAATGTAATGCAAGTTTCATGATCTAATTCTCTAAAACTCTAAACCTTAAAAGATCCTCAATGTGTAATATTTTAATAACTCAATATTAAGTAAGGTTTAGGGCTGGGTCCTTATAGTTGGTATCAAAGGTCGGTTTAGATAACTTTAGAGGTTAGGGTATTCTCTAAGCATAAGTGACATTACCATAATGGTTAGGATTTCAGAAAGAGTCCTAGTTTTAGATAAAGTGAATGAGTAAGTATATCTTAGTGCTTATCTCCCTCATTAGAACATGATGGTTTTGTTGATATACTCACACTGACATTTCTGTTTTTAGTGAAATGATAGATCTAGCAGGCACCAAAGAGACAACAGGTTTGAAGGAAACTGTGGTGGTTCTCTGATTAAGAGACTGGATGATATGGGGGATTCAATGAGGAATCTCATGGTTGTTCTAAACCAACTATCAAAGAGTCATGATCAACCACTTGAACCTTGGTATGTTCTATAATGCATCATGTACGAGATGACCAAATCTATGTGGAAGTTTAGGTAATAATTATAAAGGTAACAATTAGAGTTTATATGATCCTTACTTTTGAGGTAATTATGGGTTATTATATGATACGATGGAATAAGAAGGAATGATATAAACTTGAGGAATATGTTATATTTATTTTTGATGAATTTATCTCTTTTTGAGGAATGTTATAAAGTTATATATTTTTTGAAAAGGGACAACACGCAGACCGTGTGACAACCCGTCGCGTCGGACGAAGCTGCGGGAATCGAACCCACAATCAAAGTTCAACTGGTATTTATCGCCTACCACTGGACTATGTGAAGTCCCTGGTTAGTTTGACCAATTATTTGTAGTTAAATGATTTTATGAAATAAGAGTAATTTGATTTTGGGTTATTTATGAAAATGATTAACCTATCATGGAGGATATGTGATTAGGTTAATTACTTTTCAATACGAGACTTTAGGAGCAACTGATGTTGTTTGGAGTTAAATGTTACGATTTAACTTGGAAGACTATGTGACTAAATCCTTCAAATATTTGTGTTTCAATCTTATATTTGTTTACTTTGAATAATTTTATGGACAAATTGGTTATCGAATTGTCCTTGTTGAACTTTGTGTTTTGTTGGACAAATTTTGAGATTAAGAATAGATTTTCTTTTTATAAAGGGTTATCCTTTTCTCGATTATCTGATCTTGTAGTAACCATTTTGGTTTCAGTTTTGGTTAAGGTTTGAAGACATGGGAAGTATATAGTTCTCTTTTGTGGATTAGGTGATTCTCTAAAATTTGATTATAGTACTCTTAATGTGAACAAGTCTTCCTAAATACTCACCTTTTGGAGAAAATATGTGTTTGTGTATGGAATATAATAAAAGTTCAAAGTCAAAAATGATAAGTGATTATGTTTCCTTATGAATAAATTCCCCAATTAAAAGTATCTTAAAACAAAAATGTTTTCTATTAACTTTTCCTACTGGGGAATCGAATACCGTTTAACCCATCACAAGTTTGTGATTTTCTCATGGTTAACTTTCTCCTAAACATGTTTTCTATCACCTTTCATCATTACATGACCCTATGTTTTCTCCTCCATGACCATGTTTTCATACTTGGAATCCTAGTTTGGGTTAACTTGAGTGACCTTTGTACTTATCTCTCTTTATTTTAAAGTGATTGTTTTACCAACTCTTCTTCTGATGTGGGACATTCAAGGATGTTTCCAAGCTCAATTTTAAAAATTGCGAGGACGCAATTCCCAAAAGGGGGGAAGGATGTAACAACCCAGGTAAATAAAAAATATGATATTTTCATATTTATCCATATTTGTGAATAAAATATTAATATGACTTTAAAGGGGATGCTATGCTTGATGGCGTACCCAACACGCAACAACGAGTTTCTTGGGAATCTTACGTTACACTCTAATAATAAAATAATATTATTTTAAATGGTAGTTAACATGTAGCCATTGTATTGGCGGGAATGGATAGAAATAACTAAAATATGATTATATAGGTTTTTAGATGTTTTTACATTTATCCAATAAAAGATAAAGGCTTAAAATACAGAAAGAATTCAATTTTTGGCGTATATGACCTAGTTTTCACTAATGGTTCACTTATCTCCTTTTGATGGTGAACCTTCATTAAATATATTTTTGTTCACTGTTATACATTCTATTGGACCAAATAAAAATCTTTTTTAGAATCGGGACATCAAAATTTACTTTGTGTTCATTTTTGGTATCTTTCTGATAAAGGTCATTTTTCTTAATGAATAGTGTAAAATGTTGTATTTTAAATTCAAAACCTCTTTTTAATCTAATTTATTTATATTATTAGATTATCTTTTGAATTGGTCAAAATGTGTAATCTGAATATATTTTTACCATTTAATCCAATGGTGGTCATTGAAATCAATTTCACTTTGAAATACGACTTAAACTGGTGCCAATTTTTTGATACTTATTGTTTTATAAAAACACGATATTTGGTCTGACAGCGGGAATTAATTATTAAATTAATTAATATGACTTATATGTTTTTAATTTTGTAAAATAGACTTCATTTTTGAATTCGGAATATCCAATATAGCTTAGGGTGAATTTTTGGTAATTTTCTAAAAAAATCTAGTTTTTGATGAATAGTGAAACCACTAAGTGGTAATCAAGCAAACTGATTTTTCAGTTAAATGAAATTTTACCACTAATGTGTATTGAAATTTGAAAATCTGACATACATGGTTGTCATTAGTATGTAAAATGTGGTTCAATGGTATGAAAATGATTTTTTTGGTGAATAGTAACTTTTTTTCATTAATCGCGATGCGAGGTAATTAGTGTAATTTAAGGTAAAAATGATATTATAAAAATATGAAAACACCATGACACTTGTCCTTCCCCTATTGGATGAGTCATGGCCGACCATGAAAACCCATGGGTCGATTTAGGGGACCCTATGGAGCCTCCTGGGTGAGATAATGACTTTAATGCCTTTTTTTAAATAAAGGTGAAAATGACACTAACATAAATTGTTTTACTAAAAAAAATTTAGAAGTGGATATACTAATCATATTTTTGTCTATAAATACTATTTGGAAAGATAAAAAGCTTTCCTACATAATATTATTTTTTTTATAATTTTTAGACTTTAAATAAATTAAATTATTTATGACATCATGATGATGCAGCGATGACCTCATTATTTAACGATTTAAATAAAATGGAATGATAATGTAATATCTAAAACCTACACATGTCCAAAACCTATTGGATGGGAATATTTCGAAGCCTTATCATCTTATCTTCGAATTATATCAATGTGGGACATTAGAAATTCGAAACACTTTTGAAAATAAAATAATAGTTTCATGATTTCCAAAAGTGCCCCTCCTCTCCACTTATAAAAGCCCCCCACCTTTACCTCATTTCACACACTCCTCAAGCCTTTGTCTCGGCCATACCCTGCACATTTACTCTCTCCACATCCCTATCCTCATCCTAGAGGATTCCCTTTGGGCAGAATCCTTTTAAAGGAAGCCTTTAGGCTCAAATAAAAAGGAGTTACACTTTTAAAGGTAATTCATTTTCTCATGTTCATTTGTTTTATTTTGCTTCTCCAACCCCCTAAACTCTTTTTATTTACATCTTTTGAAACAGAACCAGTATCTACAATATACTAGGATGTTGTTATAAGATTTATTCGAGCTACACTCTCACACAACTACATCAAATGGTTAAAGAACATACGGTTTCCGTGGATGGCGAAATTCTGCCTCCCGAAACGATGATTGTTCAATACTAATTTAACACCTTCAAAGGTGGCCATTATGATGTCACTATTTTTATATATGATATATAATATGTTTATTATTTCCTTAATATTCTTTATTTTTCATTTATGTCATTCCATTATTGTTTCCATTATGGGTAAACACGATATCTTCATTTTAGGAAGTGCGGACTACCGCCCCCTGAAAGTGATTTGATTCGTTAATACCAAATGTGGGATGTGTAAAGGATAAAGTTAATGATATTATATATTTTTATATACTGGAATTATAATATACTCTTATATCATTATGATTCCGTTCCATAAAATACGAAATAGAAATGGAAGTAGCGTTAATGCGTACGTACGACTTACCGTCTCCATGAACGGTGCATTTCAGTTCTTACCTCTAAATGTGATGTAATATTATAAATAGATGCATATGATGAATATATATGATATATATGTTATCCAAATCATTAATATCATTCCATATATAACTAAACTTTGACCAAATTAACAACATGTAACTGTAAGAAGTCTATTTTTGACTTAAGAACCAAATACCGACAAAATGAACATTATTACATTAAATGATTACATGATGTTCATAACATGGTATAAAAGAAATAATGAACTTGAAAAATTTTCTTAGGAAAGTAGATATTTACACATGTTTATTATTCAGGACGTTAAAGAACGGTCGAGTCAAGTCGGACCCGAGGTAAGGGATCCTACTCCTCTCTTTCTTTTTAAGTATGCTCTTTTATGTCATTCCTTTTAAAGATCATCTTTCTTGTTATTGGGATGTTATTTTATATTACTATTACTGTAATTTTTATTGTTCATATGATGAGAGACCATATTATCTCTCATCAATCCATTTTGTAAGTTTTATGTGGCACCGTTAGGCTGCCGAGTTTTCGTAAGGGATTTTTCATCTCACTTTTAATTCTGTGAGATTTATGCTACATTTGCCACAATTTCCTTTGAGTGGTGTATGTACTGCCCATTATTCTACTTTTTGTGTAATATAATTTCGTTTATGAGTATTTACATCAATGATATATTGTCCTTTTTTAGGGGGTGTATGTTTTGAAAGATACCCAAGTCGGTAAGGGAACCTTTCACCCTCCTCTTTTTTAAAAGACTTCTTTTGTTGGGTCTTTTAATTTACATATTGTTATGTTGGGATATGTTCTCATATATCCTTATTGATATAAATATTATGTACAAGTGATGAGATACACTTTTTATCTCTCATCAACTCATTTTGATGTGATGCCGTTAGGCTGTCAAGGGAACTGCTTAACCCAATTTCGATTTCTTTGGTCTCAACATGTAGTTATTGAATATGTCATCCTTTGAATATGTGTGAATGACCTTTGAGTATTTTACACTTAATATCCACTTATATTTTGTGTATTCGTTTGTCACACATAATTATGTAATTGATTCATCCGTAAACCAAGGATACCGTCTTTGTAAGGGACTTCGTCTCAATCTCCTTTCATTGAGGCATATTTCGTTTTATACACAACTTTATTTTATAAGGTGTATAAACCCCTTTGACTTTTACTTTTATACAAAAGGAATCTTTTTCTACGAAGAATTTTACTAAACGAAAAAACGGAATGTTTTTCTAACGTACGCGGTGACAACGAACTTTTCCACCGCCGCGAGTATTATTTGGTCTTTGGTTTCCTCAATAAGCCGTAATGTTTTTAAAATAAAATAAATACCATATACTCTTTTATGTATTTTGGTATTGAAAATGGTTTTGATAAAGGATTCTATTATGTCAATATATTTATGATATATTGTGATTGAAATGTGGAAATGTTATCATTCCTTTATATTGGTTTTATGTTTTATTATTTTATATTGGTACATGGACATTTTAATGGATGGTTACATTATAAACCATATGACGGGTGGTGCCGTAAATACCAGGACGGGTGGTTACGTTATAACCTCCAATGCATTGGGTATGGAAGTCGGTCGTATGGCTATTCCATTAAGTATGTATGGAAATTGGCCGTATGGCTATTCCATTAAGTGATATGTGTGGAAGTCAACCGTATGGTTATTCCACTTAAGTATGTTTATGTCCAAAGTTACCTTTATATATGTTATGTGTTCATTATGTGGGATTTATGTTAATACTTTGGTTACAAAAAGGTAATTAATGATACTTTATTCCGTGAAGAGTTTTTACTACTTCATGAAGGTGAAGGTATTACATTGATAGAGTATACATGGTTTACTTGATGTTTGAAAAACTAACAGTTTTAATTCTTATGTATACATGTACTCTTGTTTCCTTTCCATATTTTTATATCCCTTACTGCACTTTTTATGCTCAACCCAAGTTTTTGAAATGTTTTTCTCAGGTCAAGGGAAGAGTACATGATGTGATGATAGTGTCAAGGATGTGTTAAGAAAGAATCCATGTTTTATTTTAAATATGTTTCCGTTGATGGGAAGAATGAATATTGTCTTTTATGTAACCACTTTGTTTAAATGTGGAATGTAATGCAAGTTTCATGATCTAATTCTCTAAAACTCTAAACCTAAAAAGATCCTCAATGTGTAATAATGTAATAACTCAATATTAAGTAAGGTTTAAGGCTGGGGCCTTATATATACACAACACCAAAGTGATTAGTGGTGAATATTACTTAAGTCTCACTAATTTTAGTAAATGACTTGAAATACCCTTCCTCGACTATCAATAATATTAATGGACGATCAGAACTCCAAAATAATAAATATAATTTGATTATAAATATGTTATCGAAACCTGATTATATGTCTCAAATAATATATTATTTTCCTTCAAATATCTATCACCAATTTAATAACAGTTTTTAAATCAAAAATTTTAGTAAAAATTTCTTTTTCATGTTTGTTTGGGAGTATTAATTATGTTTCCTAAAATTGATTATTCTTCCATCATATACATATGAATAATATGGATATAAATGTGATATATATATAATTATTTATATTCTATCATAATATATAAGTGTTAGTGAGGGAAAACTAATTACACCATTCACAGAGAAGGTATGCCAGACATATGCTTGGATACTGTTTACATTTTATAAAAAGATATAATGAAATAAATGTAATTATTAATTCAAATTTAAATAGTAATTTTGGTATCATATATATTATATATTTTAATTAACTATATATGTATTACCATCCATATAATATAAAACAAAAAATATATCACATTGTTTCATGAATGTGGTACACTACACATACACAACAACAATGTTATCATTTTCTAATGGATAGTAAAGGTGGAAGGAATAAGTCACATTATAAATATGTAATTATAAATTTATAATTATTGTTATAGTTAAAAAATAAATCCTTAATTATATCAACATGAAAGCTATGGTGAGTCGTAACAAATTATAATTGTTCAAAGGTAGTAGTTTCTTACACTAGATCGATGGTTTTGTTTCCTATTTTGTGGATTAGGATATGGTTATAGTCTTTTATATTAACACAATGAAATATAAATAATAATAATATTATAATTCTATTATATCAAATTATTTTATAAATATTTTAATGTGGTGGAATAAAAAATATAATAAAAACACTCAGTTAGTATTGATACCTCTTCTTCGGATAACCCGTTTAGGTTTGCACCAAAATCTTTTTAGGAGGGTTTCCGAAATTTTCATTTAACTAGGAAGTGGGGTTAAAGATAGTTTGATATATTGGTGGGTATTTTTACCAGAAAATCATTTTATATTCATTGTGGATAGGAGAAGGGGGTCATTTTATAATATGAGGATGTCATAGCTTTGGAAATTTTAAGGTAAAAAAGTCATAAACGAAAGTTTACACAATAAAAATGGATCACAAAATGGATCTGTTTCAAAAAATATATGACATAATGTTGAAATACGGATTTATAATTAAAAATGAAAATTTATTTAGGTTATTTAAGCCATTATCAAATCAATATTCACCTTGTTCACTAGTTTTGACATAAATAATAATAATTAAATATTACTATTATTACTATTTAAGATAGAAAAGAAAAAAGTGGACTTTATTATATAAGATTAATTATATTGACTATAAATATAGAATCAATTTTTTAGATTTGATTTCATTAATTTGACATAATTTAATTTAAAATTAAACTTGAAGAGGTTATGAAAAAGTGATTTTATATTGATTTTTTCTATAAAATGTATAAAAATTATTATTTAACTATTTCATATAAACTCATCTATAATTACACAAATATTGATAATATTTAAATAATTTTATAAATTTTATATTTAAACCATTATTAAATAATTTAACTTGTAAATTATTTAATCAAATATTATTTTCTTATTAAAAATAAATATTTTTATTCAATTTTTAAAAATATTCATATTTTAAAAATAATATAAAAATTTCATGTTAAGATAATTTTTCAATTATAATTTCAATAAATAATTTTAGTTTATAAAATAAAATTTTAAAATATTATAAAATAATACCTTATTATTTTCCCACAAAAAAAAATAGTCCAAAAAATTTGGATAATAATTTATTTTTGAATTGAATAATGACTGTATAAAAATTAAATTTTTTTAAATAATATTTACTTATTAAAATCCATTTACTTAATTATCAAAATAGTTTTATTAAAATTCATACCAATATATATACTGTAAATTCATAATGGTGCTGCTTATGTAATAAAAAAATAGTTTTTATGGTCCATTAATACTCTATGTTGCATGTAACACGAGGTATTGAAATAAAATCCATAATATAAAAACATATATCGTAAATTATCAAGGTGTTACATTATAAATATAATTAACATACACATTATTTCAAATTAATACATGATTTATTAACTAATATAATACTTTATTCAACATAGATGATTGAGATGTATGTTGAATTTAGAAATAAGGTACATTTAATAATAACTTAGAAATACACTACATTAGATTTATTTAAAACCTCATTAACATGTTCGTAATATTCAATTCCTTTTGAAACTGCTCTAGATTAACAGGGGTCATATATAAGAAAGGGTTCAACAATAAATCTCAACAACAGAATATATATGATATATGGTAAAAAATATTTGAAAATACGAATATAAATTGGGAATAAAATGAAAATAGTAATAAGTAATGATGTCACATTAGAATCATAACTTGGGAAATATTGATACAACATAAAACAATACATCATAAACATAGGTCATGGATAACATCGAATAAATCATAATATATTATGTCCTATAAATGAATTTTGTTTACCCATATCCTAAATTGACGTCTAATGATAGTAAGCATTACCCAAGCCATAAGAGTGTTATATAATTCTAAGGAACATCGATAACATACATTTCATTCTCATGGTTATGTGTTGTAAAAAGATCATAAATAATAGATTAAATAATCATCATATATGATTCCATGATAAAGGATTGTGGAATAAATATATGTATGTTTTTGGAAAAATTATTATATATGGACAATGGTTATACTCATTTATAAGAAATGGGTTTGGCATTAAAAACAAAATTGTTTTCTACGGAATTTAATGGTCTAATTTTTTGGAGCATAATAACATCTGATTAAAATTTATAAAATTAGTTAATGTGATAGAAATTTGGTATATAATCATATTAAAATCAAATTAATAAAACTAGAGACATTTAAAATCATTTAAAACCATTGGATATAGGAAATTGAAGGTATATGATAATAATGAAATTTGAATATAAAAGAGATGGTGAGTGTCCCTTACAAAATTATGTGACTCCAAAATCATAGGAGGAGCTTCATGAGATACTGGGGGAGCCATGGGATGAATCTAGTGTTTGTATTGAAGATTAAGGAAATGCTCTATGGAATTTGAGTGAATATGAATATAATGAACCACAATTGACATACATTAAAATGACATAACATTTTCAGATTAAATTGGTAATTTTATAAATAGATACCCAAATATGTAAATTGATATAGTGCCTTTAGAAAAATATAAACCTTAAAACTAATACATTATTGAGGTACATTAACTCCCCTATTTTCTCCAGTACATGGACCCTTCTTCGACACATCTCACTTAATACATATCATCATAATGAGGTGAAGTATAAAAAACAGTTATATCAGATTCTCATCAATTTTTAACGATTGTGTCAGGTAAGAACAAACAAGAGAATAATGGTATGATAATAAGATTATAAAAATATATTATAATTCCTTGAAAATAAAATATTCTCAAAATGAATAATGGTGTAGATCATGGTAGATATTTTTACATGAATGACATGGATATATAAATTAAAGCCCATTAAATCATATATTTTAAATAATACATAGAATTTTTCTATTTAATAACATGTGAGATAATTTCCGATAAGTAAATAAATATTGAAAAATATATCATGAATATTCATGGGAACATCTCCAAATAGGTGTGAATGGAAACCATCCACAGTCATAGTCCATTAATTGTACGATATCGGGTTTCCCCGATATCCTAGAGTGGATCGATATTCCTAATATTCTAATATCTTATTGACTTCTCCAACAGGGTGGGGCACACCACGATCCCAATTCCTAGTCCTTCCCATGTAAGGGAACATGTATCCTCAAATTCATATAGTGGATCAAACATGGGAACATTATTCTTGTCCTTTTCAATTGAGATACAAATCATTACCATGTTCATTTGTGGTTGATATATATCTTACCCTTCTCATAATAAAATAATTCATATGTCTTCTACAAGATAATAAAACATTATTCAAATAATAAATTATAAAATTAAATGGGTTTTATAAAATCAAATCACAGTCCTTGTAAATAAATTATTACCAGTATCATTTCATCACGTAATAAAATATGGAAAAGGGATAGGATTAAAATTCATTTTATCACATAATAACCATGAAATAGAGGGGGTTTCAAAAGTATATAACCAATATATGAGAAATGGGTGTCATATATATCATTCCATCACAACATAACCCACTCCAAATGGATTATGAATGGAACATTTTGATCATTTTCTAAAAGGGATTGAGTAAAATAAATAGATTATATAATTTATTTAAAATATGATGAGAAATATATTTTGATAAAATTTCTTTTGTTACATTTCATTTTTTCATTAAAATTGTATTTTTAAAATATAAATAATTTTGAAAATAATTTTCATAAAAATAAATTTTCAAACATATAATGAATTAAATGAAAAAATTATGTAATCTATTTTAATTTAAAATAAAATGAAAACATATAAATAAGGAATATAATAATTTTGAAATTATTTTTCATGAAAACATTTAAAAAAATCAACAAAACATATTAATAACCATTTTTTGAGAGTACCTTGAAATCTTAAAAAAATGTTGAAAACATTTTAAAAATTGTTTTATTGAAAATAAGTTCATAACTTATAAATAAACCATGATTATTTTATTAGAACAATTCCTTTTAAAAAAATGATTTCATATAAATAGTTCTTAAAATATATTTAAAACCTCTTCAGAGAAATATGTTTTGAAGGAAGACATATTTCTATCTAAAGAGAGATGCAAATTCATTTCCCATTAAAAACAAATTCTAAATCAACTTATATAAAAATGAGTAGAAAAATGGTACCAATACATGTATAAATATTCAATAAATATATGAAAAAAATTCTCATATTTTATTGAGGGAAAGGCCATAATATTTCATCAATTAAAGCATAACCATAAATAATCTGGATAAGTTATTAGATTGTTTCAATGAACTCCTACTATGTGGATGTTTTGAATTAAACTCTCCATGTAAGAAAATTAAATTATATGAAAATTTAAATATAATGAACTGATTTAGATTCATTATTTAACATGTAAAAGGATGTATATAAACCACATATATGAATATATTTGTATAACAAGTCTTGTGTCTCAAGAGTGAATTTGGAGACATAAAACCCATTATATAAATATAATCAAATAAATATGTACATATCCATAAATTATATTATAATAATCATAGAATACTTGTATTGTAAATATATATATCAAAAAAAATAAGTTCTATATAATTCATGTATCTCAGGGAAATTAAAAGTGAGATTAAATTCTCTTACCTTACTTCTTTTACTCTTGTCTTACTCATTCACAGCTCATTTATAGTAAATTTAAATTTATTACAAATATTTTAGAAAATAGAATTATTATATACACTATCATATATTATTTTGTTAAAAATATATCCAAACTGGTTGTCAAAAAAATATATTAGGGTTAACTTTTGGGTAATATTCAATTTGTTTTACAGTCTTTCCAAATTTGATTTATCATTAGCACATTACATATTTCAATATTTCAATAATATATACCATGATTTAAATATATTTAATTTTAATTATTTATGTTTTATAATAATCTTCATATTGTATAACCATTAATTGGAATACACTTCTCATTGAATTAGTTGGCCATACGTATGTATGAATGATGCTTCTGTATTTTTTAGTTGTTGATATAAATAATTTAAATGAAAAATATTTAATTGTTTATATTTAAATATTATAATTAAATTGTAATTATTATGTTATATATAGTATAGGGTTTCACTAAAAGTATTTTTTATACATTCGATGTAGTGTGTGAAGAAATTCCATCACTTTGAGTGGACTGTAATACACAGTTACTAAAACCAAATTATAATATTTGAAAAATATGTAATGAATAATGGTATGTTCTTAATAAAAATAAAATATACATAAAAAATTATAAATATAATATATATCTTATAACAATATTGTTCACATCATTATGTCTACCCTGATAGGTGCTAAAGGAAAAATGAACAATCATTATTTCGTGAGGCAATATTGTTTCCAACATATAAAAAATATATTTGTCACCTATTTGATGGAATTTTGTGTAATTTTAGGTAGAACCCAAACTATAAAATATATAATAATATTTATAATAAAAATATTTATACATACATGTATTATGAAGAGTTTCTTCAATGGATAATCATAATAACATAAATGAGATTGACGAAGGATGTTACCTATTAATTGTGTCGGTCTTTTTGGATTGCACAAAAAGGACTCCTTGGTAGTATATTGTCAAAATGAGAGGCTTCAAGGAGTAATGTATTGTTATTTAGGCTTAGATATGTAATCATTTTTTTGATCATAATATGTTTTACTTTTGTGAGAATGAAGGACAGTTTATAGCCTTCTATAAAGAAAGGAAATGACATGTACTGTATCATTGAATGCAAGTTTGGGGTAGAAATTCTTTTATGAAAATAAATTAATAATTAATAATAAATGAAATTTTTATTGAAACATATGGCCTCAAATCATATTTGGGAATGTGGATAGGTAATTTGGGCCGTTAGGATTAAGGTTTATTCTTTTGTTATGATTAATTTTACAATTATCATTATAATTAATTCAAAATACATTCACTAATTTTTTAGCAAAAAACTTAATTTGAACTTATTAGGCATCATAAATATGGATTACTCAAAAGATAGAATCCATTTTCCAAAATTCTAATTACCTAATTTGTTGAAATTAATTTTTATTTAATACCATATATGGGATGATAATTTATGTTGTTAATGAAAAACTATACAATGTATTTCCATCTTTTTATTCCCAATTTATAATTTAAATTAACTACAATTACATAAATAGGATTAATTGATAATTATATCATATAAATAAAATTACATTCAAATTTTAATTTTAATTTATCCTTAAAAAAATTATAAGTAAATGAAATGTTCAATTTAAATTCAATATATTTCCCATTTCATTAAAAAATTATACTTCACATAAAAAGACCAAAAATTTACCGATACCTAATTAAGAGGTTACAATTTCAAATATGATGTTTATTTTTACATAATCAATTAATAATAATTCTAAACAAAATATTTTAAATTAATTCTATATTAAAAATAAAATCAAATGAAAAATAAATTACTGGTGGTTAAGCCTAAAATATGGTTTCATATTATCTTTTGCATATACAATCTATTGTATGAATATAAGAAAAATATTTTTTTGAATATATGAGACATATATTTATTTTATATCAGTCAATAAATTTAATTAATCTAATTTATTAAGATAAAATAATAGTTTGGCCATTAAACTTATAAAATTTTCTTTTATATTCCATATGATATCATATTACTTTATAATTAATCATTAATCCATAAATTCATATAATATATGTGTAAACCATTTATTTACATAAATTTGATGAAACTGTTGATATATATGAAATGTAATTGAATGGTTTCATATTATTAAATTAAATAATTTTATTTTATTAATATATTATTGATATGTAAAATATAGTCTTCCGTGTTATGAATTTTTTCATGCAAACACATTGTGGAAAGTACTATATGATAAAATAAAATTTCCATGTAGCGAATGTTAAATTTTAGGTTCTATGTAGTGCATGATTAAATAAGTGATTTATATAACTCATGCAAAGCGTAGTGCTTTTGTATAAAATATACTATTTTTATTGTAATGTGAAATGAAAAATGTCAAACCAGTTAAATTAATTTGGAATATAATAATTCATAAAATATTGGGATGTTACATGTTTCCCCCTCAAAAAATTAATTTCACACTAAAAATTCATCTTTTTCATCAAAATTTTATTAATAGATTGTTGCATTCATAGAAACCCACATCGTACAAATGAGACGAAAACATCCCTTAATAAGGATATGTTGTAACAATAATGGATACCCATGTTTACTTATATCTAGGGTTCCATATTGAATTAAATTGTATAGAAGTAATTATTTGACATAGTGGAAAAGAAAATATATTTATATGGAGGGATAAGTATTAACAATAAAAAAAGTTAATGATCATGAAAACATTTCGAGATTCCTTATCATAAATGTGAGAATATATAAAAGGCAATTCGATCAAAAAAATTAAAGACTAATGACAAAATAATTTTTTAATCATTATCCTAACATTGAGTAATTATTTTATTGACATAAAATAAATTGAAATATACATTCATTTTATATTTCAATTAAAAAATATTCATTCTTCTGTTGTGAATATATATATTTCTTATTCATCCTTTACATTACTAAATGGTTGTTCTAGAAATTATCATTGGATCCAGATGTACAAAAATACAGTTATAGAATATCATAAGGCCCACAAAATAATTAAAAGATTAACTATTTGCCTATAAATTTTATTCATAATCAATATAATAATATATTAATTTGTAATAATAAACATTTTCTCTAATTATTCATATTTACTCTTATTAAATAATTACACTTTAATCAGGACATCATGTCAACTAGTGCTACGCAAAAATCCCTTATCGTCTTTTGGTTATGAATTATAGACCATTGGAATTTTTGGACATGAATGGTTATCTAATGACATAGACAATTCCCTGATATAGGGCCATAATATAAAATATTATGGACATTCATGACATATGATTAGTCACTAAATAGGATTTTAACCAAGGTTTTTATGGAAATATCAATACATAAATACTATTTTTATAGTTTAAATTAATATTTTATGTAATTTAAAATTTTATAACCCTTCTAATAGACGAAAATCCAAAACCGTAGAAAGTGATTATTGAAATTTCCATAACTTTGATTCCAAAAAAATAACAATGTAGGCCATGGTTGTCATATTCCATGAATTTGAATACCATCATAAAGTATTCTTGAAACATGTTAATGTAATAAATTACCATTTACCCATATTTAAAACATGCATGTTTCCTTATTCCAAATTATTATATATATATTACATAAATCCAATAATGTTGTATACTTCTTCAATGATATCATAAAGAACACATCAATAATTCCTTAAATAAGTCAAAGGTAATTAGTGTTCTCCAATTTAACTATTCATATAGATTATTTCATTGTACCACCAACATTATAATAACATTAGGAGCATATTTTGGGTTATCTTTCCCTTAATCATTTGTATTCCATTGACACCACATTTCAATTATGTAAATTATTATTCCAATAAAATAATTAATTATGTTCCTAAAAAACCTAATTGAATGTACATAAACTGAAAAGGCCTTTTTTATTTTAAATTTCATGTAAATTAATTTGGCATTAATATATATATATATATAATAACATCGATTATTACTCTTCTTCTTAAAAAAATTTAAAATGATACCTCATCCGGTTAAAGAATATAACTTTCATTTCAAATTTAATCAGTAGTCACATTTTCATTATCAATGTTACCATTACTCACAAAACCTTGTTGATTCTTATCTGGATCATTCCTCTTGGGACATTTAAAATAAAAATGAATATTTCATCCACAAAAAAACACTTTATATTCAATTATGAAATAAAGAGGAATATATTCTAATCCATTTTGTTAATTGAACTCCTTATTTTCCCTTGTTTTAACATGATTTATGCCTCTTATTTCCAGAGTGAAAACATATTCTTGATCTTATAAGACATTCAATTTGATGATTCATCACACATTACTAATAATAGAAGAAAAATAAAATATTCTTCCCTCCACATTCTCCATTTCCATAAATCCCAAATAACTCTTCATATATAATCCTTAATGTTGTTATTAGTTGGTGAAGTTACATATTGTGGATTATGTTCCATTAAAAATTATTAGGAAAGATAAAAATATCCTTGATATCAAGGATCATCCCATTCAACTACTCATCAATATATTTTCCATCATATACAATGATAAAATAGTTCCTTATGGTTCCGTCCATTTACTAAAACTGTGATGAATTTTGCAATAAATTAATTTCATGATGAAGAATAACATAATCACGAAATCATATTATTGGACGCTTAAATTATGAAACATTTTTTAAACTATGAATCATTGCCTTTTTCTTAAGTTATTTACAATGAAATTCTATTTTAATACATTATGATTATTCGTGATGATTTTATGAATTCCACTAGCATATCCCCCAATAATATTAAACCAATTATATAGAAAGTCCCATTGTCTTGTACCCTATTACGTTGATTTAGTCTAGATACATCATGTCAGATTTATTACCACTATGTATTTAAATTCAAGATCCATATCAAAATGCATTATCAAGAATGTGATGTATTTCTATAAAACAAATCACTACATCCTTCGCCAAAATAATATATCAATTTCTTAAATGATAACACAACCTTATCCTTATCCATTGATACATACCCAGAAATATCCTCACAAATATACATTGGGATCTCAGTAAAGGTTTCTCATCATATATTCAAATTGTTGTTTTAAAACATCAATAGGATACCAACTATAACAAGTAATTATTAAATATTATTAAAAATAAATAATTTTTTTGGAATAGATTAAACATTATGAAAACAAAATACGAATGCACCAAATTTGTTTAGTGCCATTAGAATCATAGAAACATGAACACTGGTGCAGTAGAAAACTACATTATCTAACACAAGGTTCTTCATGGGTAGAAACATTCTTAGATAAATAATAAATAATACATATCATCATATCTTGAGGATGTAAGAAAAAAATGTGGTGATCTCAAATGACCATTAATGGGAAACAAGGGTGACATGTACAAATAAACATGAGATTAACAGTATGAGAACATGATCGTAACAATATATGATCTTTCCCAGCAAATTGAAGATCGTAAACAAGAATAATTGAATAGAGTTTTGTTGTTTATAATACACGAATAGCCCAAATATAATGAACATTAACTATAAAATCAGAACATATTAATAAGACATAAAACTAAATAATTTATAAAAATACGGTATCATTCATTATAGGTCATGACACATTGGTAAAACATAACATGGAACAATATGGGAATGGCACCATCAGTGTGTGGCACCGCACCATCCACAATGAAATTATGTTCCATGTAAGGGATGTGGTTTCCCATTATCCAGTAGTGTATCAGGTTTCCCCATCTTCCAATATCCTTATGGCTACACTAACATGGTGCGACACACCATCATCTTCCATCACAATCCTTTCCTTAAAAGTGATTGGGTTTTCTCATCTTCCCATAGTGGATGAAGCCCATAGAATTGATTCTCATCATTATCTCATGACATATAAATTTTTACCTATTGCATTATATTTAGATATATGTCCCCAAGATATCATAATAAAATAGTTCATACATGTGCAACAAGCCAAAAAACAATCATCATATCATGACCCACTGAAAGTGGCAATATTTATTAACATAAAATCATAACCATGTAATAAAATGGTTTTCAATAACATTTGATCACATGAGAACCTATGGAAAATACATAAGTATCATAATAATTTCATCACATAATAACCAATTAAATGACCTGGGATTCATAATTATATAACCCATGAAATATTATATGGTGATATAAGTATCATTGAATCATAAAATAAACCACTCATTAAAAAATATCAATGAATCTGTTGGATAATTTCCTAGAAAAGAATGATTTCCATAAGTAGATTCTATCTTGGATGAAAAATAACATTGAAGGAAATTTTGAAAAATTTCTTGATGTAGATATCATTTATTAATTTAAAATAGTTATTTATAAAATAAAACCTTCTAAAATCCAATTTCTATAAATGAAATTTGAAAACATATAATCAAATATTAGAAACTAATTTGAAAAAAATATTATTTTCAAATAAAATAAAATGTTTTAAGTATGTATAAAAATCATTACTAAATAATTTGTATTTAAAATGTATAAAATAAGAATCAAATAAATTTTAAAAAAACATTTTTGAGTGCACATCGAAAATATTTAATCATGTTTTGAAAACATTTTGAAAACCATTTCGTTGAAAATAAATTGAAAGAATATAGGGAAAGATATTACATCTTTTTAAAATAATTCATTTGGAATAAATTTTATAAATAATAAATAATTAATTAAAATATTTACGGAAACATTTTTGAGAACCGGGTTTTCAATGAACGCATATTACCGACTGATGAGATAGGTATGTCAAACATTCTTAAAAATAAATTTTAAATCATATTATATATAAAATAGCTGAAAACGTCAACAATATTTTATGATATAAGGAATATATTGAGGATAATAAAATTAGAGAGTTTTCTTAAGTTATTATCATAATATTTCCTTAGTAAAATAATAATCATAAATAATATCAATATATGATGAGATTATTTCAAAAAACACTTATAACATTATATTATTGAATTATACACCAAATATAAGAAAATAAAATTTCATAAAAAAAATATGTATTTAAATAGAATTATATTAATGTTTTAACATCTAAATGGTAGTACATACACCTCATAGAAAAATTTAGGTGCAAAACATGACATTTTTCTCGACAAAGGAAAATTGAATCAATGTGACTCAACCAATATGATATCATTGGAAACCTATAACACATTAAATAAATATCATAATATTAATATTATAAATAACATAAATGTATGTATATTAATCACATAAAACATTAATGGGTTGTATATATACCACACAAAATAAATGTGTTGTTTATACTGTATTTTTATTATAAAAATGTTGGATGAAATTCCATTACCTCTTGTCTTGACAATTTTCGTACTCATTCAGAACTCATTTATTATAAATTTAAATTTTTTATAAATATTTTATAGAACCATATAATAATATACAATACAATATATGGTTTTATTATGAAATCATATTTTCATCTTGTAAATAATTTTTTTGTTAAGGATACACTTGGGGTAATACTAGGTTTATTTTTTGGTTCTATACAAATTTGATATATCATTGGACATTATACATATGTTAGGAGTTAGAGATTAAAAATCACGATATAAAAATAATTAATAATCATTATATTTTTAATATAATAATATATATTTTATAAGTATTAACTCGAATACATATTTTGTGGAGATGGACACCCATACCTCTAGAGGAACACCTCTTCTATTTTATTGACATATATAATGAAATAATGTAAATAATATATATATATATATATATATCATTAACATGTAATTATTATGTCATGTATATAATATATTTTCACAAAAAATATCCTTAATTAATTGCATGTAGTGTGTGAATGAATCACATTGCTTGGATGTAGCGGTGGTCAACTAATTCTCAAATAAAATTACCGTATTAACACAAGATGGAACGTAGTAGGATATAATATAAATAAAAATTATATAAGAGTAAAAAATTTATCTATATTATAAATATCACATATATATAAATATATACATTCCCTAACAATTTCCACTATGACAGGTGGTGAATGAAAAATGAATAATCATCATTTTTGATGTTGTGATTCACCGTACATGTAAATAGAATGTTTGTTACCCATTATATTAATGATTGTATAAGTGAATGTATAAAACATAGCATTGAAACATACTATAGTTTTTAGGATCATATTATTTTATACATTAATAGAATATGAATATTTTTGAGAGTGTAGAATGGTAAAAAATAAGGATCTTGAGCTTGTGTGTTACATCTTAATTGAGAAATTCTATTTCGATTGCACAAAAGTTATTCATTAGAAGTATAAATTCCAAAATGGATTCATTACGTTGTAGGGGATGGTTGTTGATAAATTGAGGTGTTAGACCATTATAGATATTATGTGTTTTCAGAAGTGTGAGAAAGTGGGAGATGTGCTTTCCTTTTATATAGAAGGAACACAATTGGCATTTTTTTTAAACATGTTGTGAGTATAAATATTTTAACCAAAATAAATTCATAAAAAAACAAAAAAATTAAATAATTCATGTTTAATGTATGAAATGTGTCCTAAAATTTTTTTCATACTTTTTGTGTCAATTTTTAGTAAATTTTATAGTTTATTCCATTGTTTAGATTATTTTACCTTACCTACTATAAATAATTTTAACTACATTCACTGTCATTTTGTTAAAAAATAATGATGAACTTATTAGAAATTAAAACGTTATATGAATTAAAATATTTAATAGAATTTTCCCAATTAAAATCACATATGTTGGTGTAATTATTTTAAATTTAATCTCATAGATAGAATGAAAATGACAGGTTTTAAATAAAATATGCCCAAAAGATTTCTATTTTTTATACAAAATTTCAATGTGAAACTTATTAAAAAGGAAAAAATTGTATTAATAGATAATAATATGATATAATTAAACATTTAATCCAATTAAAATTGTATATTTTAATTATAAATAAATTATATTAAAATGTATTTTGCAAATAAACTATAGTATTTTTCAATATTCATTAGAAAATAAAACATCAAATAAATACACTGAAAAATAACTCTAATATAATTTTTATGTTTATATTCCAATTGTATTTTTTATTTTGAAATTTTAAAAATACTAAATTTCCAAAATTTGGATTTAAAATGGGTTCTCTATTAAATGGTGGCATAACTACTTTAAAAAAATCTAGGTTTTTAGCATGTAATTTGGTTTATTCTAATCTTATGTATATAAAATTTATTCTATGAATATAAACAATATTTTATTAGAATAATATATATATATATATATCATTATTATCATTCATTATTTTTAGTAATTTAAATTATCAGGGTAAAATAACTTTTTGACAATAAAAAATAATATTTTCTATTATAATCAATTATTTTATTATTCATTCCTAATTGATTTGTAAACTATGAATTCATATTATATTTTTTTAAATAATATATTTTCATAAAATAATAATGAAAACTAATTTAACATCATGGTTTTAACTTATTATATTATATAGTAACATTTTAGTAATATATTATTATTAAAAAACTGGTTATGTGTATTACACAAGATGTTGGGGAAAGTCATTATTTCATGTAATTAAATCTAACAAATTAGTTATATCAAGATAAAGAAAAAATATATGTTGTATTATGTTGATGATTATATTTTTGTTGTGTATAACACAATCCAAACATAATGGTTTAATGTAAAATAAATTATTTTCATTCTTTTCATTAAATGGAGAATATTAATGAGAAAAAATTAATTCAAAAGAAAATAGAAAAATATCGGGTTGTTACAAAGTATTGTAGCTTGGGTGAGTTTATAAAATGAATGGATGATGATTTCATTATTTATTAAACCTTGGTTTTTGACTCTTTATAATAAAAAAACATAACAAAAAACATTCCCATCATTTTTAAATGGGTTCTACAAAATGTTAGTGGTTTCCATTATTTTTAAGGGTTAAGGGATCAATATAATAGAACAGTACGTTTTCTTTTTTTGATGTTAGTCATTCTCGTAACAAATTTATTTTAAAACCATGTCATATATTAATGGTTTCAGAGGATTCATAATGAATTTAGGAAATTAATAAAACAAACTAAAAATCTTATTATTTTAAAGGGAAATCATATTTTAGGTTGGGGATACATTTTACTATATTTATTAAATCACTTCTAAGTCTTTTTGATTCCCTAATTATCAATGAATATTTTATATTCTATTTAATTTTAACCTAAAAAACTCAACTATATCAAAAAATTATGAAAATATTAATATTGAATAATATGGATGTTCTGATTCAAAAAAGAATTCATTTTGTCTATTAAATTTTATTTATATGTGTACACTATATTTTAAAATAGAAATGTTAATTTATTGAGAAAATATAAGTTTTTTCCAACAATATTTTTCAAACCCGGTTAATATTTACATTTTAATTCATAAAAATTATACGAAAATTTACATTTAACAAATGATATATAATACTAATATATTTTTATATATTTTTTATTTTAAAAATACATTAATTCATCATAAAATTTTCTCTAATTGAATATAAATATTATATATAAATACAATTACGTGTAATTATATTTGAATAATTTTTTTTTATAAATTATAAATAATAAAATGAAAATATATTTATTATTAAATAAAATATAAATTATATACTCATGCTTCTAGGGCCATGATAAGTTTCCTTATAACAAAACAGATAACACCCTACAAGTATGGTATGTGTCTGTGAGACATTTGTGTTGTGGTTAGACGTACATGGTATGGGATGGAATCACAATGAATTTGAATTGAACTTGTAAATAGTTTTTATCATGATTAAGTTGATGAATCTATGATTTGTTTTGGTCAAATGAAAATCCAAATGATTCTATCTCTCTTATAATCTCTGATAAATGGGCTTTATAGGTTTTGATCTAATGGGGTAAGGTAATCACATCATTTTTTCATGTCAATTGGATTTTTTACCACAATAAATTTATTTTAATAATGATATCAGTATTAAATTACTATATTTTAAAAGTTAAATATGATTAATGGAAATTTAAATCTAATTAGATTGGGTATATCCAAATAATCTCAGGTTATTTCTAAATCCATTTTTCTTAATAAATAATTTAATTAAATAAAAATTATAATTTTTATTAGTAACAGTTTAAGTCATTAAAAAATTCATCATTAAGAAAATTAACCTTAAATTATTTAATTTCCCAAAAAAATACAAGAGGATAATTTTATTTCATCACATCTTCATGGTACAAAATCTCTTATTAACAATTTTGTTTCACTATAATATTTTAACGTTGGGAATCATCTTATTTCGTAGAGAATTTTCTCCACGATCAAAGAATTTCACCTATTGATCCTCCTAAGAATGATCACTGTTCAATTATAATACTATTGTACTGATGAAATTTTAGGTTTCTACAATGTAATTCCACAATTGGTATACACGGAATACATCATTTACATGATATTGGCTATATGGGAATACTAGTAGGTAGGACATCACACTAATGAGATCATGTTTCAAAAATTGGTTAATTTTTCTAGGACTACTAATTCTCTTCTTTAAAAATATCATGAATTTATTTCATGGATATATAAATAGGAATAATATTTCTCCAACACCATCATCTAGGTCTCATAAATTATTTTATGTATATCCCATATTTTGACTCTCTGTAGCATTGATGTGAGGATGAATTCTTATTACTTTTTCCACAAATTCCTAAACCATTTTGGTCCCATCATCATTTGACATCCATAAAATTTTCTAGAAACATCTCTTCCATTCTCTAAATTTCCCTATAAGATTGGAAATCATTTTGTTGATGATGGTCCTTACTAGAAATCATCATAGTGTTTAGAGTATGTTGTAGACAATTATAGAACATGTAGTTAAATATAGGATCTAGAAAGGATGAAATTGAATTTAGTTGTCCATGAAGCCTCCCCACTTCTCATTGTATATCTGTGCAAGTTGATCTATTGAGAAATACTCCTGAATAAAAATAAAATATTCAGTATTTGTATAATGATCCACCATAACCCATACATCATTATTCCTTCTTGATGTCTTCTTATGACTAATGAAAAATAACTTGGTTGTGTTTTTCTATTTCTATATAGGATTGGAAAATTGTTTTATCATCCAAATGGATGTTTTCCATTCTAATTTAACTTACTCACCTACAAGAAATCAAGATTTATATTTTTTGATCCCCATGTTCATATTTTCTAAAAATTAGTGTTCTAAATTATAATGATATATCATTATACTTCCTTGGATGATATAGAAGGTTGGACCATGTTAAAAATCCAACAACACCTTCATTACAACATAATTTGACAGTTCCCATAGTCTTGAAGAAAATATCACAACAGCTTCTTCATTATCATTGATCTCATAGAATTTCTCATTCCATATATCATAAAATTTCTTCTAAATTTCCAAATTATATCTCTATTAATCCATTATAATTTCTATAAGGTATTGTTGATTTATAATTTATGAAAGGATTTATTATTTTTGTTCATTTATGATTTCCATTTCAATAATTTCGAAATCTATGAATATTTTATCCATCTCAATTCGTATCAATGATTGGGTTATTGGATTCCTTATATATTGAGCATCCACCAAATTATTTTACTTACCATGATGGTAGTGGATTGATTAGTTATATTACTTAATTGCATCTAACAATATTTATTGGAACATATTCATCTCATTCTATATGAATATACACTTACGTGTTTTTTTGAACCAGGTTTATTTCACACATCTCCAAAAAGAGATAACACCACCATCATTTCAATATTAATATAACTAAAACCAACTAAATATCTGGTGTTGGGTTTTTCAATTATTTAATATTCCACATCATTGGATTATAGGCTGTTACTTTGTCAATTTTTATTCACACACAACACAATCCCTTATTCCACGCATCAATGAACACCACAAAATGATCAGAACATGTGGGTAGTCTAAGTAATATAGTTGTTAAGTGCCTTTATTTTAGATTTATTAATATTTCTTTAGATTAATAATTCCCCAAAAATATGACTGTATTATGAGTTATATTGTTTATAGGGTTTTATAATCAAATTAAGTTCATCAATATTCGACGATTAAACCCTTTCAATCCAAGGTAACAATAAATATCATTCACATATGTTTTTCACATCCATTTATCAATGTCCTATTTATATGATGGATCTATAGATATCCTATTGTTTTTTATGATTTTCCCAATTATTGAGACTTTATTTAATATGAACTCACATTTACCTACATGGAATAAAGCTTCTCCTAAGGTAATGTCTTTATCAAGATGCTCAAATTCTCTACTTTTTCTCCTTGATTTCTGATTATATGAGAATATAATTTATAATGAATATAAAAAATTTGTTGAGATGTTATATGAAGATATTATTAATAAATTAAATTATGAATTTTATAGCATTAGTGAGTCCCAATGGAATTTTTATATTTTCATAGTTCCATACCTTGTACGAAATGATATAATGGGGATATACTCCTTATTAGCCCTAAATTTTTCACATCCTAACCCTATATAAACCTTGTAGATATATTTTAGTCCATGTAGATGGTCGAACTAATATTCAATCTATCTTAGTTGATACCAATAATTTATCTTGATTTGATTGAACTGGTGATAACCAATGCAATGATGAATTAACCCATACATCTTTCATAATGACGAGGACTGTATCTCCCCTTGTTGAAGCACTTCAGTATATGAACCCCTTATCCATATTTTTCTATATTTATTCCATCATATCTTTTGGTTCAAAAAACAATTCTATACCGAGTCATGATAATGGATATTCCCCAGGTATAATCAATATTGGAAAATTCAAAAACTTAACTAGGAGGAAGACCAATAAATTCCACCTAAAACACATTAACATATTCCCTCACAATAGAAATGTCTTCAAGGATGGTTCGTTCCATAGACTTAACTAGTGTATCTAGATACATTTGGTCATAGGTAAACAATATCCACAATTGAGATATTGGTGATATATAACATTCATCATCCTCGTTGGACTTTTAATGAATCGGGGGTTGATTTTATATACAAAGAGTTGTTTCCTTCTCACAATAATTTATGTTGTCTATATACATGTAATGATAATTCATTAAAAAAATATCATCAAATTACACAAAAGGAAATATGATATTGTATATTTAGATGTTCATCAAAAACATTTTTACTAGTGATGAGTTATATACATGGAATGCTTTAATTTTCCAATTTTTTTTCAAAAATAGCTTAATATATATTCATTGAGTGGGAATTTGAATAGTTCTACTAAAAATAGAAATTATAAAATAATTAATATATTGATAACAAAAAAGTATGTTTTCAATTCTTGAATAAATAACTAGCATACATATCACAAAATTTTTGTCATGATCCACCTTAGTGATTGTGATGGAAAATAAATTTCATTCCTGGATTGGAGGTTGCCGGTGCTCACAGGGAACCCATGGATTAGTGAATTGGTTTTTAAAGTTTCATGGTTCCCTATAGTTTTAAAATAAAAATTTGGATGAGGGATGACTAGGGCATTCCACTCATACAACATATTAGTGGTATTTTCCTACCAGCAATCCCTAGAATGGATCCCTTACTTCCCCAACATAAAGCATAACATCATCCCTGTTAATTAATTTATGTGGTACAACTTTCCTCTCATTTGATATGTGTGATGTAGAAATTTCTTGGACTAACTATATTTCTCTCTTAGACCACACAAAATAAAATACAAATTATTCTTCGTACACCCTTGATACCATAGATATTTTCATATCTCCATTCCAAAAATATTAGGTAACATAAGACAAGTCCATCCTAGATATCACTATCATGGATAACCGTTTGTTCATAGACTATGTATTATCCCATTAATGAATTATAAATCATTTAATTCTTTGGTAATAAAATAGGCAAAATAATATTGTGAATGTCTTGTGATTGATGCCTTATATTTCCTGATAGATATGCAGTACCTTTTCTAAATAAAAAAAATACATTTTCAATTTATGTCAAGATGTTCCAGGAAAATATTATCCAAAAACATTTTCATGAATTCCATCCAACCCTCAAAACGATCTATTCCTCAGGATTCATTTTATGGATCAATTTCGACTATATCTTCTCTTATCCATAAATATGATAAAAATAATGTAGATGCTTTAAATAGTAAAAACATTGAATAATAGAGAATATCATATTAATGGAGTTGAACAATGGTTTCTAATTATATGATCAAATGTTCATTCAAATGTCAGAGGTCATTGTCGCATAATAGACTCAATCACCACTTGTTATTTATTATGGGGATTATTGCTCTCCTCATAATCATTTGTTATATTTAGAACCTATTCTTATTGTGAGATTATATTCATGGAATTTTCGATCCCCACTCTCATCATGTTTAGAATCTCAATAGGGAGCTCATCTCATTACCTATCACATTGATTATTTACACAACTCATCAAATTTTTGGAAGTTGGTAAAAACAAATTGAAAATTTAATATGAGTATAATTATACTAATAATAACATAAAATCGAATCCAATTCCATTAAATTGATAGAATATAATTTATATTTATTTCATTACCTTTATATTTTTAGGATTCAATCTATGTAATATATGAACTATTTTATAAGACATATTCTTATGGTTATTTTTTAATTACCTAAATAATGGTTTGTAATGACCATATGAATTTAATATAGCTTATAAGGAGTGTCAAACCAGGTGTGTTGTATGGATTTTTGTTCTATACTTGCTTATTCCAAGTCATGTTTGTGGCACATTTTTAGAGATATTAAATTTATATTCAACTATTCCAAAACTACATCCACAAGTAGTATTTGGATATTTATCGTATTATTGATAAAAAAATCGACTCTATAATTACTAAAATTTACGGACGTTTTCTAATACTTATAATTACCTCTATTTCATTCACTATATATTTATAATCTTAATCTCAAAAGTAATTGAACATTTACTTTCATAATAAACATAACCACCATACTCTTTGTTGACCAATAATAATAATTCATTAAACACAATAACACTTAAAACAACTTGAAAGACCAATAATTCACGAGTGATTGGGGATTACATACATTAAATATCAACTTAAAATAGGAAAATCATTATCTTTATTGAAAACATTAATAACATGAACTTAATTGTATATGGATTTTAAAACATCACTTGATAATCTGGAGACATACATAAGAATGGGATGAGATATAAATTCGTGTAAGGGAATAAAAATTGTTTATGGTAATAAAATGTATATAATATTCATATCGATGGGGTTTATAGGGAACAAGAACAGTTAACTTGATATAAAATTAATTTATTATTTCGAAAATATTGAAAAACCATAAGAAACATCATCATAAACATAGGCCAAGGATAAATTCCAAGGCATCATGTTGTAAAATGACCCTTATCTTCAATCCCTATACCCAAAAATAATTTCAAGAGAATAACCATTCCCAATAAACTGTAGCACTATATAATTTCTGATACACCCATAACAATAATTACAATCAAATGCTTATGTTTTCCCCATAGATCATACAACATGGATTCATTATTCATAATATTTTAATATAAAATATATGATATTGAAATATATACCAGTATGTAATAGATAAAAGTGTTATAAGTTTATAAATTTGAACACCCATGATAGTAAATCTGTATGGTATTCCCTACAGAATTGTTTTGGGCATTGGAAATCATGGTGAAATTTTTTAAGCATAATGAGGTCACATTAAAATTAATGAAAATTATTGATAAGAGACAAAATAGGCAATTTTTTTTAAATAAAATTGAAACTTATAGGCATAAGGAAAAACATTTTCTAACATTGGGAAATTTTAAATAAAAGGTATAATATATAAAATATATTGCAATAATAATGAGAAAGTGAGGACCCCTAACATGAGTGTGTAACACTAACTTCATGGGAGAATATTCTTCAATGCTAGGGGAAAACTTTGGAAAAATCTAGAGAGAGATGGGTAGCATTAGGAGATGATCTAATGAATATTAGTGAATATTTATTGGACGTTGGGTTGTTTTATATAGGAAATGAGTGGAAATTTATTTATTTTTCTCAAACATTCATTTTTGACTTTATATAATAAGATAATAAAATCCATGAACCATCATATGGTTTTACCAATGGATACTGTAAAATGGGATTGGTTTCAATTATTTTATAATGCTAAGTGAAGATCATAATAATATAACATCCAAATTAATGTACAAGTCACACTCTAAAGGAAATTATTTTATAATCATAGATTATATTACTAGTTTTGGAGGATTCAAAAATGTATTTATAAAATTAATAAATTTAAATTTAAATCCCAATATATTTAAAATAACAATTAAATTTCGTCATTGATATCTTTTATAGTATTTAGTACACAAATTTTAGACCATTAAGTTTCCATAACACAAAAATTATAGTTCACAAAATATTTAATTTGTACCAAAAAAAATTGAACAGTCTCATACCATTATTAAAAATTTACCATTGGATGATAAATATGTTCTAATTACCAAAATAAAATTAAATTTATTTAAATTATATTAGATATAATTTTATTTTAAATTTAAAAATCAAAATCTACATTTATTGATATATTTTTGGGATTTATGAAAATAACAGTTTTCAGACTCTTAAGAAAATTATATTTGACATCACATAATTTATATGAGAAATTAAATATTTTTAATAATTATTTATTAATAATAAATAATTATAATATTATTTTTATGAAAAATAATATAACTTATCAAGACAATTTCTAAAATAGAATTTGAATATTACCAAAAAAAATTTCTGTTTTTTTCTATCAGAATAAAATTCATTTATAAAGTAAAAAAATAGGAAAATATATATTATTTTTTTTAAAAAAAAATTATATTGTTGTATTTATAGTGTCGTGATAATTATCCCTTTAATACCCTTCAAACTTTTATAAGATCAAGTAATTTTATTATGAAACATTGATGGTGTGGTTCACCATACATGGATTGGGTTGTAATATTGATTAGTTTTAACTACTCCTATAAATAGATTCACTCATGCTTATGTTATTGGGTATCGACTAGTGATTGTCCATGGGAAATTCCCATATATACTATTTTATGTTTATTCTTTGGTGTGTGGTATTTATAGGGTATGGTCATACTGGTTGAGGTCATTACATTGTCTTACTATATCAATTTAATTTTTTAATTCTCTATATTTATACTAATAATTTGATCACTATTCATTTCTATATAATCAATGGTGAATATTTATAATGGTCATTTAAATCTGATAGGATATAGAAATACCATATAAGTTACTGTGTTTTCTTATATCCATACTACAAAATAAAACAAGTAATTAAATGGATAGGGAATGATTATTTATAATTATTGTAGTCATTACACTACCCAACATAAAATAAATGTATTCCTATAAATTACATCATATTGATATAAAAAACCCCATGATACATATACCTCACTATATATTTTCATTTGTATGTACATTATCTATGTTATTGTTTCTCCACAAAATAAAATACAACAAGTGAATGGTCTTATTTTACAAAACTGCATCTCTATAATATATAATCTCCGCATGTTCTTATAAATAATGAAGTTAAATATCCTATTTTATAACATTTGAGTTCGATTCAAATATGGATTGGTTATGTACATCCTCATGAGATATACATGGAACATATCATGGTTATGAGTTTTGATCAGTGGATGTTTCTAGTGATAAAATCCAATCCATATTTGATAAATAGTAATGAATATAAAAATATTACTACGGATAATATTTCATTTCTTTATTAATATCATAGAATTATTACATTCTATTTTTAACAAGAAAACATTCCCTCCAACTTCAAATTTTGGATCACATTGACAATTCTTGGCATAAATTTTCTTTCATGTTGATGAAACACTTATGTGTTTTATAATGACTTTATCCTTATCTAAAATTTAATTACATATCCAAATATCTAATTTTATTCTTTCTAAAAAATCATACAGTTTATAAGTTCTATAATTCAATCCTTTTATGGATATGTAATGATCCATCTGAATTATTGTGTTATATTTATTATTGAATGTAAACTATACTAGAGAAATTTGCTCCACCAACCACCATTAAAATTATTTGAACTTGTTTTGAATATATCCTCTATGGTTTTAGTTGTTATTTATTATTAAACATATGTTACTGATGATACACAATGTTAAAATTAAATCTATTTCAACAAAATTAATCATACTTATCCAAAATATTGAGGTGAAACATAGATCTCAATCGGATATATTTGAGTGTGGTACTCCATGATTCATCAACTCACAATTAATGTATATACATGAAAGATGATCTAGAGAGAAATATTCTCTAATAAGGATTGTGTGTGATGATGTTTTATTGAGAGTGAAATAGAAAAATATAACATTGTTCTGTTTAGATGCTTTGGGTATTCTCATGACAAAATTCATGGTGATGTTTTCACATTTCTATTATAGTATGTGTTATTGTCGTAGCATCCACTAATAATTTTACCTATCATCCATTACATTTTTACAATCCAAGTACTAAAATTCATACTGCACAGTATCTCTCTTAATTCAATCCCAAAAAAAAAATATTCATTAAAAAATCAATAAATCGTGGTAATTATATTATTAATAGATAGTGAATAACTATGGGTTCTTATGATATATCCTTCACTAAATATGAAATGGATGAAACACATCCAAGGTTCCTAAACATTATCATTTCATCATAATCATGGTTAAACATAGGTTCATTTCTCAACTTCCACTATTGTTCCACATCATCCTTATGCGCCTCTTTAATCATCCCATATAAATATGGTTGCACACTCCGTAGAGAAAGATTATATTTAACCCACTAAAACATGATTTATAGGTAGAACCTTTGAAAATATATAAATATTAAATATTTTTTATCATCATCATAGATAATATAGAATAATTATATCAAATTAATGTATCTACTAGATTATCATCTTTCCCTAGGTGGTAACATATAGAGAATTCATAATCAGTAATTAACTCCAACAATATTCTCTAGACCCTGTTAAATAATTTTAACGTTAATACATACATTAAGAATTTATGATCAATATATGTATCAGAAATTTCACTATATTATAGAGACTGCATATATTTAGTGCCAATATTTCCATTGCTAAATCCAAATCATGTGTCCAAATTTTTTTCTCATGAACCATCATTTTTCATGAGGCATATGCTACCATCATATCAAATTTTTAGCCCATGGATGTATCAATGATAATATATATTTGACAATAATATTTTTAATATTTAGCTATCACAATATTAAAAATAATCCATATTAATGAACACATAACAAAGTAAAATGGCATGTGTTTCTTTATTATATCACTTTATATGTTTGTTTAAGCCATATTTCCATATTTAATGTGACATGATATCCTATTTAATTAAACTATATAACAATATTTCTTATAAATTTCCAATAAAAAATATACCCAAAAATCCTTCATAAAATATATAGTCATCAAAAGTCATATAATCCAAAAAAATTATAAATTAAATTAAATTTAAAAACATAACTATTCCCAAAATAATATGTCTTGTTGAAACTAATAAAAACATATATCTTCTTCCAATATATTTTTATGCCAAAGATCTCATTATTCTTAGTAAAAAAACAACAATGAGATTCTAAAAATGGGGGTCTAAGATATTTAAATTATTATCATCATTAACCTTATAAACCCATGGGGGTACCCATAAATATAAAATTAATAATATATTAACACATATATACAAAAATAATTAATGAATTTTAAATGGTCTCTTGATTTTTATCAAAATAATTACATAGGAAATATATATATATATAATATAATTCTTGAATACCAATACACAAGTACTTCAATCCATTTTTTAATTGATTTCCAATAATATAGTTCATTCCTTTTTTATAGTATAACAATTATTTTAGGACATTGAATCATATAATTTCTATGATACCCATAGATAATAAATCAAATTCACGGGCCATTCATTAATCTATATCCATCATTTTTTCATTAAAAACATCTTCTTCTATGTTTTAAATATTATTCTAGTAATTTCCTCCCACATTCTTCATATATATTATTTCTTATCTTTTCTAATCTATTTTCATTAACATAAAATAAATCACATGATTATATCTTCCATTTATTTTCAATGTTATAGATCTAAAAAAAGTTTAGTTTTGTAGTCATATATCATGATAAATGATTTGTAATTTAAAAAATAACATTATGTGTAGTCGTTGTCTAATGATTTGATAATAATTACTATATTTTCAAAAACATTAAAAAATAACATGTTTCATATTAATTCCATCCAATGAGTAAATCTAAATTGATTACTATAATAAACAATAATCATAGTGTAAAAAAATATTGTCCTGAAAAAAAAAATTATTTATTGATGTTTATAAAATGGAAATTGTTTTCAATATATAAACCCTTCTATACATCCCAGTAAATTCATGGATATCACGTACAATTAATCTTCATGATAGTTCATAAAGTGTTTCTAAATTTACAAAACCGATCGCCATAGATTGTCAATCATTATTTGCGACAAGGCTCAATTTTATACATGAGGTGATGATCATCTCAATTCCTAGTGAACCCTATTCAGAGATAGTAACCAAATGTAAAACAATTCCAAAGACACATACACATTTAGTATATTGATAGTGAATAAATTACATTAAACCCACTTACTCTAAAATTCATCAAAAATCATGAATATCTTTTTAAATCTTGTGTTTTATGTAGGGGTATTAGAAATTTTTTCTCAACGTAATTTAAAATGGAAACCTATTATTTTTTCCTAAAATATATAGCGACCCAATAATTTCATTCATATATATATTTATATATATCGTATCATATTAACGTAATGTAATTTATATAATAAAACGATTCATCAAAAAAATTTACTCTTATTGTATCATTGAGAACATGGAAAAACAAAAGAACACGTTCTTAAGTGAAATAAATAATCTCCCAAAAAGTTATTCATATTTATCACCTTAATTATATGTATCATATATAATACCAATACTCATAGCATGGGGAAAATAACCATAATAAAGAGTGATCTCAAATATTTAGTAAGGGAAAACAATGGAGATATAAATGATCACATAAGAATAATGTGATCAAATGGGTATAAAAAATTATGACATAAATTCAAACACATTCCCTCAATATCAATTACCATTAACATGAATCATAAAAAGATTACTTAATATTAAGAAAACATTATAGACTGAATGAATATTAGTAATTAGAACATATCATTAGAATTTGATATATAAATATGGCATACACATAACCATAGAAATTATTTCATTATTATGAATGGCCCATTCAAAAAATAATCATATTGGAATGGGTTAACTCCCCATATCATCATAGTAGTAGAGGTAAACTACCAATATTTGCATTATGAAATATTTTTATTTTACTTAACTGAATTAAAATTATATTATATTTCTTTTAATCAAATTATATTTCAGTATATACCAAATATATTAGAGGGATATATAATTCTAAGCTGAGAAATCACATAATGAAATCATATGGGTGTTCACCAAAATATAATAAAATATAAAACATATCATAAAAACTGAATAGAAAATAGGTTTCTTAAATATTTCATGAGGGAATAACCCATAGAGATGAAATCAGTTTTATAATCATAAAATCATGTAACCATTGAATAACTCATAGAAAAGGAATATATATAATAAACAACTTATAATAATAAAAAAAACCATACTAATAGTTAATAATAATATTATCCTTGGATTGTATTTATATCAATTCTTATGTAACATCAGAATTTTTCCTCGAAGATAGAAATGTATTTTAAAAGGAACATGAAAAATTTCTTAAGATAAGTATCAATTCGACATTAAAATATATTATTTAAAATATAAAAACATGGAAAATAATAAAGATATCGTTTTATTGAAAATTTCCATAGAATCATGAATAAGATTTTTTAAATATTTTATTTGTAATGACATCAAGAAGTACCATTCATGTTGCTCATGCTAAAATTATGATTCCTTTCAAATTTATGTTAAGAATCATAATGGTCCTGTTGGAAAAATTACACGAGGATTCACTTTATATCATTTTAATAAATTAATACATCTGTAAAACTGTATTTAAATAAAAATTGGATAATTATAATGAAATTAATGTATATTTTTCTAGGAAAAATAAACATGAATGAACATGGATTTTTACCTGAAAATAGAAATAATGTTTACTTTTCATAAAAACAATATTTTAATCTATTGAGTACATTAAAAATGTGAAAAATAAGTTGATTCATTTATTCACCAAACAAAACATAGGTGATTAATGTTTATGAATGTATTGATAGGTGAGAATAATATTTCATCATTGAAAAGTTAGTTATAAAAAATACCAATATATAAGGGGATTGTTACATATGTCCTTCACCATATTGGTAACTTCAAAATAATAAAAATAATGAAATAAAGATACATATATGGATGTTCATATCACTTAATTTCTTTTTTAATAAAAATCATAAATTACATTATTTTAATGTACACACACCACACTAAGGAAACGTGTGATGAATATGGAATGTGTCCCCAAGAAATAATAGTGAGGTGAAAATACTATACCAAAATTGGTAACTTATGAATCATAATCCCAATGAAATAAGTACATTATATGAAACAATAAATATAAAAAAAATAATGATATTAGTAATATAAAATGTAAAAGAGGAATTGTACATACTACATTAAAGATATGAGTGATGAATATGGAATTAGATTCCAAGGATAAAATAGATACATTAAATACCTTACCTCATGTCTTTATTTATTAATAGACATTTAGTCATCTAGTATAAATAAATATAGGTTCATTATAAATATAAAAAGAAATAAAATAATATATATCTTAAATTAAATTATTTAAATAAAAACATTTATCATTTATTTATTAAAAATTATATGTTAAAATAAATATTTTAGGTAATAACATATTATTTTTTATTGTATGTTTTGTTTAGTAGTTTATACCCATATATGTCGATTTTAGAAATAAAATATCTAAAATAGTAATAATTATATAAATTTAATTTATATTAATTATATAATTTTTTTGAATCTCTACAATAGTTAGTGGTATAAAATAAATTATACCACCTATTGAGATGGTAATCCATACATGCACTTGGAGAGGGGTGTATTTTTATATCTCGGGGAGAGGGCATGAAATGAGTATTTTAAGAGAAAAAGATATACCCATGTTTTACGAATTAAATAATGATCAAAATTGATAATTATAGAACCCTATAAAATTTAAAAAAATAATATATATCCATAGAATAATAATTTTTCTTATATTTGGGTTGTTTTAACAGTTATCATTTTCGATTGACCCAAAATAAAATTATTTTCACCAGAAATTCTCAAAAATAATATTTAATTTTTTTATTTTTTTATTATAATCATTGGTTGCATTGAACATGTTATCTAATATTAATTATTAATATAATATATACATAATTAATTTTCTCTAAATTCAAATTAAATATGTGGTGATATTTTGTTTAATTTTAAAACCAAAAACATTGAATAAATGTGTTTTCCAAATTTTTTTTTCCAAATTATAAATTCATTTTATATAAAAGATAATAATAAAAACTGAATCTAATGAAAATTTTTTTATTAATAAATATTTAATTTAAATCATTTACAAATAATAAAATAATAATATAAAATTCATTAATTTATTTCATTAATCAACAATAATGATTTTAATGAAAATTATTATTTTCAACTATAAGTGAACAATGATTTTTGTAGAATTTTTTGAAAAAAATGAAAATGAAGATAATTTTTAAATATTTACTTCAGAAAATTTGTATAATTTGTAAAATAAATTTTCTAAAAGATTATATAATTATTTTTTTAATTTATGTCATAAATAAAAAAATTGTTTTAGAGAGAATTTATTTTTTCATCATATAAAGACACTACTAAAAATTAAGTATTTTTCAATCTGTATGATTTCTTTAATTATAACCATCATAATTCATTTTTAATTTTTTTTATTATTAGCCGTAAAATACGATTTAATGTATAGGAAATAATGATCATGTTTAAATAATCATTTTAGTAGTATAATAATGTTTATTAAAACTCAGCGTTGTGTTAAAATGTATGTTATCAAACTTGAAAATATTTAGAAGAACATTTTTCTTAAATTTTCAATGTGTTAAATAAATATCATATTATTCTTGATCCTTTATAACTCTATGATATTATTCCCTAAGAATATCTTAGTCATTATATCCTTCTCCACTATCAAATATATTAATATCACTAGGAAAACAATCTTATAAATATAATCAGGGAATTTTTGTTTATACATTTTTATTGGATTTTATTCTTGGAAAATATATTATATAAAGTATTAATTTTTAGGGGCTATGAAATACATTTTAAATTTAATCTTTTGACTCATAGAATGTGTATATATCTAATTTTTTGTTTGAAATCATATTTATAATGGTTGAAAATTCACAATGATATGTTTTTTAAATTGGAATGAGTCTCTAGAGGTCTAGTATGTTCAAGGCTGTAAAATGGAGTGGTTTCAATGATTCTCCATGATAAAATATAAAACATATTAGTAGATCAGGTTATCAAAAATTGAAAAACCACATAGTATTCCTTTATTTCATGGATCATGTTTTTGGGAGGAAGCAAGTCATTCCTTTGATAATGATCATACATTTTATTGAGTTTTGTTCATGAATATTAGTAAATTATAACACTCTTATAAAATTGTTTATTCTTGTTTGTGGTGTCCCTCAATGATGATGGATAGTACTAAGTGTCAATATACTATTATGAGTTTCCAATTAAAACTTATAGGTATATAATTATGGTTTAACTATAACCCTATGAATATGTTAAGAAGGATTTATTGGATGTGTCATAGCGGTGTTTCAATAATGAATGTGGGGAGCTACAACGTAAAGTTGGAGACACACACTACATAAGTATGCACACTATGTGTTTTCCATATTATCTAGAGGCCACATTATGATGAATTATGGTATTTGTTTTGTCATTTATCTTATGGAATGGTCTTGTTATGTCCAAGACCGTCAAGACTCAATTGATCTACAAAATAATTTTTAATGGTTTCAAAAAAATGCAATTTTAGGGGAATCACCTTAGAGCCGTTGTCAAACCATCCACAAATTTTTTCCATTTTCCTATTTTCATATCTCTCATTCACTAATATCATCTTCTCAATTAAATATATTTTTATGGTTTTCATGGATATTTGAGGTACAATTAACTTCCCCATGTATCAATTTTTTCACCCTTCAACATCTTCATATTTTATAGTGATCTATATAGGGTTTTAGTGATGCATGAAAATATAACCTTTAAAAAGGATCATGTATTATATGGATTTTTCTCTACATTGATTGGTGATATTCCAAAAATATCATCACACAACATTACAACCCATTTAGATGGAGTTACAAAACACTACAGAATATACTAGGTTATTTTAATGTAATTTAATAAAAAAGACAACTAAAAAAGGCAAGTAAATAAAATATTCTATGAAGCATAGGTTTAGTATCAATTTTGGATTTGAAACTATTCCATAAAATATGTTATCAGTAGTTGATAAAATCTTGGTTAAGGTTGTGTCATGCTTCAGATTTTGTAACTGGGCCAGAAAAGATATAATAACTCAATATGATGTAGTTAGTCCATGAACATGTCTCATTATCAACTATATTTATTTTAATCATCCTGTTATTTGTTCTATTTCAACTATATGAGCCCAAAAAATTCAAATAAAAAATTTCTATAAAATAAATATCTAATGGGTAGATGCATGTTCTATGTTCCACACCTAACCCTTGACCAATTCTTGGTTTATCTGCCATCGATGACAATGGGATAGATCAGAAAATGTGTTCCTTGATGTTTATAGACTATTAGGGTTGTAAATGAATAAAAAATAATGAAATTATTATTCCTATTATAGGTACCTTTTGTAATCTACTTGTGGAGGTTAGTGGATGTCTAAAAATAATTGGACCACATGGTCAATTTAGAATCATAGATATATTATAGAGCATTTAGGAGTTTTTTTACAGTGTGTGGTGTGTGTGCATCCACAAATAATATGTAAGTACCAATGATGATATATATTATAGAGTACTTTATTTATGTTGGTTGTGAGAGGACCAAGCTAGGATTACATGATATGTGAGTAAAAAATATTCAATCTATATTGAGTGATGTCAGTTTCTCTCCTTTGATGAGGCCGATGAGTTTGATATGAGATTATGTTGATCATGAGGTATTTTATTCCCTCTTTGTGAAAGGATTAGGCAAGGATATTATGATGTTATGGTAGAGACCATATAATTTTCTATATTTTCATTAGATATAGGGGAACTCAGTTGGTGAATTAGTGATAAGAATCATCTAGATTGGGTTAGTGGAGGGGAGAATGTATTTCCTATATTTATTGTAATCGTGGAACCCAATGAATATTGTGAATAGAATTTGATGGCATTAGTGAACTTGATGGTGGTTTCAAAATAAATACAATCCTTGGAGTTGTGTCCTGAGTTAATGTACTTTGCTGTATAATAATTTTTATTCATGGAATGAGATATTACAATGTGGATGTTAGTACCAACATATATTACAATAGATATATATATATATGGATGCACAACACTTAATTTTTTATAATAAAATTACCTTCTACCATTTTATTACACATTACACTACATGTTATGAATAGTATATTCACTATTCTCCAATGGTAACCCAGTTTACTATATTGAATCTCTAGGATATCATGTAGGAATTAATGATCATGAATTTATGTGATGTAGATGAATCATCATAAGATATGATTATATTAACATAATATGATCTGATTCATATGTTAATAACAATAATCTGGATGTTGTAAAAAATATGACGATATGTATAAGATACTCCATTGAATATGGTGATCTGAACAGATATTATTAAATGTTAAGGATGATAATAAGTATATAACGCTTAAACACTATATTTTCATATTCTAGATATCATTAGGGACAAATTGTATCCCCATGATGATATGAATCATTTTTAATGTCATATTGATATTGGACTAAAAAGGCATGGTCAATCATGGGTAAACCCATAATAGTTTTGGATCAATGAGGATTATTTTCTACAGGTTTCACCTATATTTATCTTATAATGATACATTTTCAAATTATATATACCATTTATATTTGCGACCCTATTGGTTGTGACCTACTAATTTATAAGTAAACCATACATGGATAGCAACGAATATTTCGTAATTGAGTAGACGTCAACTTTATATGATTTAGTCTTAATACGGCCCAATGATTCATGATTGAACAAAATTACTTCAAATGTTTATATAGAAAACAATGTTACATGTATGATGGATAAATGTAAGGTATACTATTTATTATTATTTTATTTTTAAAAAATGTATTGCCCACTACTCCAAATTTTTATGGGATATGTGACATTTTAGTTATAAAAAACATATTTTCAGCAACAATTTTTTGTTTTGTTCTTTCACCTAGATTTTTTATTAAATATTTTAAATTTATGTTCAAATTTTTTACACCAGTATAATGTAATATTCCCACACGGATAATTTATTATATATTTTTTTAGAACTCAGGAAGGAGGTGGCATCATTGGGCTTCGCTATTGACCAATCCCAATTTGAGCTTGAATATTTTAAGCTCGAGCGAGACAACCGATGAGAGAAGTAGAAGTTGATAGAGATTATAACCCGGGAGATGTTATCCGAGCCACCCCAAAAGTCTATCACCATCACAAACATTAATCTTCAGTAATATGCATGTGTTATAATCGGTTGTGTAACAAGACCATAGTACTCTGGTTATGTACATTATATTTGTATATAATAATGAATATACTTTCTTTTTATTATTGTTACCTATTAAATAGGTTATAATGATCAAATAGAATATTTAGTTAAAGTTTATCTACGAAATCTATTTGGATGAATTAATAGATTTTTTATTTAACTAATATTTTAATAAAATATTATTGTTATTATTAAATTTATATTTATTAAATATAATTGATCATATAATTTAACGAATGCAATTATAATATTTATTATGGTTTGAAAGCCATTTTTGTCCAAACCCATGAATTTTGAATAAATGTGGGTTTTTATTTTAAAGGTAAAAATTAAAATATTTATAAAATTATATAGATAAAATAAATATTATTTCTAGAATCAGGAATTCAGAATTATCCAATGGTGATGTTTTTATAATATTCTGATACATTCAAATTTTTGTCTAAAAATTAAATACCGTTTAAATATATAATTTGTTTTATGGAATCATAATGACCCAATAGTGATGTAATAAAATAATATAATCAATATATTCGTCCAATATATGATTTACGATAAAAATAATGTTTTTTGGGTTTTTTGACTTATTTTAAAAAGCATTAATGGTCCCATTAAGAATTATTAAACATCTAGTCTTTTTTAAATCATTTTCATTGGGAGTGTGACTCACCTGCACATCAGAAACCCAATTATTTTAAGAATTTAGGACTTTTCCATTATAAAATATTTCTTCCCACTTCCCTTTTACAAAATACATGGGCAATAACAATGGGCTGGTTTGTGGTTTGGGTTAGTTTAATATGAGGTGTCCCAAACCTAAATAATAAAGAATCCCCTCACCTTTCCTATATAAACCCACCCAAGCTCCCACTTCCTCCTCACTGAAAGACTTTGAGTTCATCCAACCTCTGCACTTATCTTTCCAGAAACCTCCCAGGGTGCCCCAAGCTCCCACGAAGCCCCCCTCAAGCCTCCCTCAACCCTTTCGAAGCACACTTCCAATTAAGGGTTTTTCTCTCATTATCATTTTTTTCCAATATTCATTAAATTCTTATGCGCTTTTAATTTAATTTATAAATGTTAGAGTATGGTTTCAAACCTCCCCCATACTTCCCTATTTATGTTTGAATGATGGGAGACCCCTATACCTCTTATTAAATTCCTCTCATGTACACCTGTTACTATGATGAAATTCCAAAATGAATTTCTCTCTCCTATTTTACATTCAAGAAAATATTTTATATCATGAATAAAAATTTAATTAAAATTGTTGTACATGTATATATATGACCCCTATACTATCCATTTGTTTTACATAAGACGATACACCTCTTTCTCTCTCATCAACCATTTTTATAAATTCTTACGTAATGTCGTTATGCTGCCGTAATCACAACATTTTTCCATGAAAATGTCATTGTGTAGTGAATACCATGAACATTTCCTTATCATGGGTATTCACCATTAGGAACATTTACATATTGATTATAATGTCTCCTGTATTAACTCTACATTCCTTTATCATGGAAGAAATTATTATGTTTTATGAATCCATGTTATAGGATCCAACCAGCACACTTATGCATGAAAAGATATTTCTAAGATGGGTGCGCCCTTATAATGCTCCAATTAATTAGGTAAATTATAGTATCATGATAAATAATGTGCAATGGGTTTTTACTCATGATAATTTTAGTGAAATGAGGTTTTACCCATGATTCAAGTGCAATGAGGAATTACTCATGCTCTATTTACAATGAGCCTTGGCTCATGCTAATTTACGTTAAAGTGTGGTTTCTACATTTCCCTATTATGATTATCATTCTTTATCATGTCTTTATGTTTATGATTTTATGTTAATTTATTGAATTTCCAATTGTATAACATGTATTGTATTTCTCATGTTGTTCCATGATAATTCTTTTATTGGGCTTTATAGCTCACCCTTTTCTTATGAATGTCTTGAGGTTATCCCATGAAATGCTACGTATGAGGGAATGTAGTGGTCATGTAAAGGATGTTTTAAATAATGATGTGTTATATCATGTTTTCTATTGTTATGTAATGATCTTAAACCCTAATAAATATATCCATCTCAATCTTCTATGATGTATCATGTGATGTTTATGTAATAAATTATTTTTAATAATGTAATAAATGATCAAGTTTGTCAAAGTTGGTATGAGAGGATAGGTTTAGTTGTTTTTGGGATTAGTATTAGAAAACCAAAGTTATTCATTTGATATAAGTCTAATTATAATAAAAAAAATGCCTATGTTTAGGTGAGTATTGAGTATGTGGCCTATAGGGAAATTTTTCACTGTCTAGATATGAGGAGGTAGAGGCAGATCTGGAAAAAATGTATCTTAGGGGTAATACCCGAAAACACTACTTTAAGCAAGACTCAAACGGGAACTAGATCATGAAAACCGGCCTTTATTCACTCTTGGTTACAATACTCCCTGAGGATATGTTTTGGTAAATTCCCAAGCATAGTATGAACCATTATTAAGTGACACAAAAATGCCATGAGAATATATGTTATAAAATAGATCATGTACAACATAGACTGAAGACAATTGATTCATATGTTGTAGAAATAAAATTTATTTATAAGCTGTTAGTTTTTTCCTTGGATTAACCTTTATGTGTTACCCCAAACATTCATTTCATTCGAACTAGTGGTCGGTAATAGGTGGTCTCAGGATAACAACTGATGTGAGGATTGATGACTATACTAATGAGATGCTCAATCCAATGGGAGCGGGAATGTATAAAAATATTTCCTACATCATGGTATTTAATGTCTAAAAATTATAAAAAAAAATACATGAAGTAGGAAATATTTTTTTTCCAATGACTATTTATAGTCTAAGAGATCATTTATTTATACAAAAGTAAAATTGTTTTACATAGGTGTTACATTATTTTGTTATAATTTCCTTTAAAAATAAATAGATAAAATTTCACTATCACAAAAATGAGATTCCATGGGATCCCAAAGTTGGCACAAGGCATCCCATGCTCGTCCATGACACATATGGTAGCATTAGGACAGATGTTGGGTTCATTTTAGATTATTTTGATATTATTTTATTACCCCTAACTACCAGATTACTAATTAATCAGGATAATTAAAGATAATTAATGTCGTTTCTATTCATAATGTCCAAAAACAAAATAGTATTAATTACATAATTAGGACCTTATGATTCCAAATATGGAATCCATTATACCAAATTCCTGACACATAAATTGCAGTAATTATTTTAAAAAATAATTCTCGTTGTAAAAACCAATAGAGGGTTTTTTATAAACAATATCTATCAAATGTTTGCCACTTGTTTCTGCCTAATTCAAAGTTGAATTAATTAAATTTGCCAAAATTGAATGAAATGGTAAAAATATATTCTAATTACACTTTAAAACCAATTAAAAATATAATATAACTATATAATTAAATTAGATGAAAAAGCAGTTTTGAAGTAAAATTCAGTATTTTTCAATATTCATTAAAAAATGAACATTGTTAGAAAAATATCAAACATTTATCCAAAGAAAAATTCAATGTCCCAATACTGTAGAATTAGTTTATTTTTATATATAGAGATTATAAAATTGTCAAAAGTTTCATTTAAAAAAGGATTTCCATCAAAAGGAGGTAAAATGATCTTTTAAAAATATTTGAGTATTCTATGCTTAAGATTTGATTTATTCTTATTTTAATCCCCTAAAACACTATATAATTCATAAATAGATATAGATATGAAAATCCATAATTCTTTATGTACTTGGGATGTTACATCCTTACCCCCTTTAGAAAATTGCATCCCCAAAATTTATTTACTTATCGAATAAGTGGGGGTATTTATATCTCATGGCATTTTTAGATTCATATGTTGCCTCTTCAATCATGTGGTTATCCAAAAAACAATTACATGATGAATCACCTTATTCCACATTACATTCTCCATGTGGTTGAGAATATGGACCAGTTATTCCTCATAAGATAAATTCCGTTCCAGCTAAACTACCTCTAAACTCAAAACATGATATGGATATGTCATGTACTTCCTTACAATTAAAACATGAAAAACATTGTTTACCTGAGATAAAATCAGAGTTAAATCCACTCGATATGCAACTGATCCAAATCTCACCAAGATTTCATATGGTCCAATGAACCTTGGACTCAGCTTTCCTTTCTTTCCAAATCACATCATACATTTCCACGGTGAAACAATGAGGAAGGCATGATCACCTACCTCAAAAGAGATATCCTTCCTCCAATTGTCTGCCTAACCTTTTTGCCTACTCTAAGCTATTACTATGTGTTTCTATATCAGCGGAACATTTTTTGGCTACTCTTCTACCAATTCTAGTCCATCAACTTCCTTTCACCTACGTCATCCCAAAAAGCTGGAGTTCGACACCACTTCTCATATAATGCCTCAAATGGTTTCATCTCTATACTGGAATGAATACATTTATTATAAGAAAAATCAACCAATGAAAGATGTTGGTCCCAACTTCCTAGATAATCCATCGAATAAGAATGTATCGTATCCTCCAAAGTATAAATTGTTCATTCTGACTGCCCATCTGATTGAGGACGAAAATCTATACTAAAATTTAATTTTGTACCCAATGACTTCTGAAGGCCTTTCTAAAAGCTACAAGTAAGCCTGGGATCACTGTTAGATACAATAGAGAGGGGAACTTCATGTAGCCTGACTATCTTTTTTAGATGAAAATGAGAAATTTGATCTAGGGAAAAAGTATCTTATATAGCACAATAATGTACACATTTAGTCAAGAAATCAAAAATAACCCAGATTTCATTATTACCTCGAGGTGTCTTCCGGAACCCCACAACAAAGTCCATGGATATGTTCTCCCATTTCCACTCTGGCATAAGAAAATTATGAAGAATATATTTTAGTAATTGCCACTCTTCATTAACCTGTTGACAAGTCCAACACTTCATAGAAAAATCAACAATATCTCTTTTCATTCCATCCCACCAGTAATACTCCAAAATATCTCTATACATCTTCATACTACCAGGATGAACTATTAACGGAGAACTACGAGCTTCACAAAACAACTATCTTTTAACTGTGAATCACAAGGAACACACAATCTCTTAGAAAATCTCAAAACACAATAATTATCAATGTTTAATTCAGGTAACATACCCTTCTGAACCAACTCTAACTTTTTTTGCAACTCAATATCTTGCTTCTGAGTTTGCTTAATTCTGTCTGTTAGAGAAGATTTCACTGATACCTAAAACATAACATAAGAACATCCAACACCAACAACTTCTATGAAAAATTTCATCAAATCAATAACCAAAGGATGACATTCAAAACGTAATATGGTTAATGAAGCATTATTTTTTTGACTCAATGCATCAGGAACATTATTTTCTTTTCCCATATGTAAATGAATTGTACAATCATAATCGTTGATTAATTCAAGCCATCTACTCTGCCTCATCTTATATTCTTTCTGAGTGAATATATTTTTTAAACATTTGTGATCGGTATATATTTCCCACTTTACTCTATACAAATGATAAATCCATATTTTTTAAGCGAAAACCACAACAGCTAATTCCAAATCATGTGTAGGGTAATTTCTCTCATGTGTTTTCAAATAAGGTGAAGCATAATCAAAGACCTGATAATCATGCATTAGGATGCGACCAAGTCCTTTAAATGAATCAACACTGTAGATAATAGACTCACCATTCCTAGATAGTAGTGCCAAAAATGGAGCATTCACCATTCTTCTTTTAAATTCCTAAAAACAATATCACATTCTTTTGTCAATATGAACTTAACAACCTTCTAAGTTAGCTTAGTCAAAGGGCTAGACAACCGTACAAACTGTTTAAAAAACATTCGGTAATAGCCTGAAAATCCAAGAAAACTACGAATCTCAATTACATTTGTGGGGTTTTTCTATTCGTCAACAACTTTTGTTTTTGCAGGATTAATATTTATTCCATTTTTAAAAATAATGTGACCACGGAAAGAAATTTGTTCCAACCAAGACTCACACTTACTGAATTTCGCATACAATTTATTTTCATTAAAGGTTTAAAAATAACCCTTAAATAACTTTCCTGCTACCCTTTACATTTAGAAAACACCAAAATATAATCAATTAAAACAACCAAAAACTTATCCAAGAACTCAAGGAAAATTCATTTCATAAGGTCCATGAATACAACAGGTGCATTGGTTAGCCCAAAAGGAATTACTAAAAATTCATAATTTCCATATCATTATGAAACATGGTCTTTTGAATATCTTCTTCCTTTACATTTATCTGTAGTTACCCTGATCTAAAATCAATCTTTGAAAAATAATGAGCTCCCTAGAGCTGATCAAACAAATCATCGATATGAAGAAAAGGATATTTGTTCATAACAGTGATGTTATTAAAGGATCTATAATCAATTAAAAGTCTCATTCAACCATCTTTCATTGTAAAAAATAAGACAAGAGCACCCCATGGTGATTTTCTAGGTCGAATGAAACCTTTCTCTAATAAATCTTGCAATTTCTCCTTTAACTATAAAAGATCAATTTGAGACATTCTAAAAGGGGGTTTTGAAATTGGCTTTGCATCATGAACTAAGTCAACAGTAAATTCAACATCCCAATCTGGTATTATTCTAAGAAACTCATCAGGAAAGACATAAGGATACTCATTTACCACTGGAACATCATTAATGTGAACAGTTCCTTTGTTTTCAAAAATATGTGCAAGGTAACATTAATTTCAATCTTTTACAAGTTTGTCAGCCTCTTGATCTGTTATCAACGGTAATTGTTCATTCTTGTACACAAACTGAAATTCATTCTAAAAAGAAACTCCTTTATCTCTACATTCAATCCTTCCATGGTAAACAAAGAGCCAATCCATACCCAGGAAAACATCAAACTCTACTAGATGTAAAACAATAGGGTTTGCATGAAGGATCATTCCACGGATAAGGATACGATGATTCTTATAAATTCGTTTTGCCTCAACATTTCCCCGGGGTGTTTTTACCACAAGTTCAGGATTCATTTCTTGAAATGTAATTCCCAATATTCTAGAAAATGTTTCATAGATGAAAAAAATTTTAGACCCAAAATAAAACAACACATTGGCATAATCAGAAAAAACAAACAAAGTACCTGATACCACTTCATTTGATGGCCCAACATCTTCTGAAGTAGTTTCAAAATATTTCACCACACCCTTATACTTGTAGTGTGACTGCTTCCCATCATTCAAGCTATTTTTTAGACACTCATTTGTATAATGACCCATCTCATTGCACTTGAAACATCTCACTAACTTTAAATAAAATTTGGTCTTACCATCACCCTGATATTTTACAGTGAAATCACGAGACTTATGTCCCATCATACCACATCAGTAGCACTTTCCAGAATTCAAAAGACATTCCCCAGAATTCTTTTTACCACATTTATCACAAACTGAAAACTTAGTTTTCTTACTATCAGACCTATTTGAATGATTCTTCCCTTTCTCCTACCACCTCAGTGTCTACTTTTGTTGGCTGTTATAGAACACTTGATCATCTGAAAACACCATTTACATCTTCTTAGCACATCAAAAAATATTTTCATAACTTTTTAACTAACAAGAATCTAATTCCCTTTGATATTTTTTATTTAAACCTCAGTAAAAATGATTGATTTTACTATCAAGGTCTTGGAAAAAATTTGGAGCATACCTTTCCAATTGAGTGAAATTTTCTTCATAAGCAGCCATTGATTCATCCTCTTTCCTCAATTCCAAGAATTGTTTTTCCATCCTAAGTTAAACATCCTTAGGAAAAAATTTCTCATGAAACATACCTTTGAATAAATCCCAGTCAAGAGCATCAATCTCATCAGTGTCCCTGCTATTTCTAACCATTGACCACCACTGACCTGCTTCACCCTCAAAACGTTAAATAACAAGACTATCCCTTTGATTATATGAACACCACATGAAATAGAAAATCTTCTCTAGTGATTTAATCGACCCTTCAGCAAGCATAGGGTCAGATGATCCCTTGAATGATTGGAGATGTTGCCTCATGAAATGTTCTACAACTAACATGTTCCTTTACGGTTGATCTAGCTGATTTCATGAATGGATACCACCACCATTTATTGCTTGAGTCAACTGCACCATTACTGCAAAAAACTGTTCAGTTCCAATTATCATCATCTCATGATGCTGATTTGGAAGGTCATTTCTTTCTGTATTCCTTCCTAAAACGGCTTCCCTATTTCCTCTATGGAAAAACATTCTAAACAAAAATGTCTTAGATGAATCAACATGGTAATCTTCAAATGCTACATCATTTCAATATGACCATAAAAAATATTTTTGGATAATCATTTAATATAATTCTAACTCCTAAATTTATCTAAACCGACCTCTGATAATAACTATAAGGACCTACCCTTAAACATTACATAATCTTGAGTTATTATAATAATAAACATTAATGATCTTTTCAGGTTTATAGTTTTAGAGAATTAGATTATAAATCATGCATTACATTCTACAATTAAACAAGGTGGTTACATAAAAGACAGTATTCATTTTTCCAATCAAAGGAAACATATTTAAAAGAAACATGGATTATTTCTCAAAACTGCTTCGACACTATCATCACATCATGTACTTTTCCCTTTACCCGTGAAAAACATTTCCAAAACATGGGATGAGCACAAAAAGCTCATTAAGTGATATTAAAATACGGAATGAAAACATTAATCCATGTATACATAAGAATCAATGAAATCATATTTTACTCATAAAACATAATCACTTTAACATAACTCATGAAATCATAAGACTCATGAATAACTCATATAAATAATAATACATAAAGGTAACTTGAGGCATTCATAACATTCTTACGTATGGAGTAACCCACATGGTTACATTTAGAATACCCGTCACAATATATTCCATAAATCTTTTCGGAGAAACCATAGAATTTAACCACTTCGCGTTACCCAAAGCATTGGAGAGCTATCACGTGCTCACTCGCCCTTAGTTTATCATGGAACCACCTGTTTTCATAAACAATGCACAAAAACCATAACATAATCGTATCAAATAAAACATGAACAAAGGAAATATAATATTTCCACATTTTTATCAAAAAATATCAAAAATCCATTGATATAGTCAAAGCATTATCAAAAACATTTTAAATACCAAAATAAATGAAAAGTAAAACATGGTATTTATTTTTCATTTAAATAAATTTTGGCATTTAATGAAGCCGAAACTCAAATAATGGTCAAGACGGTGGAGAAGTCGTTGTTACCGCAAACGTAAGAAAAAAATTCCTTATTCATTTAGTAAAATATGTTGTAAAAAAATATTCCTTTTGAATAAATTAAAAGTCAAATCAGTTTATACACTGTATAAAAGAATGTTTTGTATAAAAAAATTTCTTCAATGAAAGGAGATTGAGATGAAGTCCCTTACCACATGTCTGACTTGACTCGATCATTACTTAATATCCTGATTAATAAACTAGAGTTAATTTTTACTTGCTTAAGAACATTTTTAAAGTTTATTATTCTTTTTATATCACTTATTACCATGTTATGAACATTATGTAATTATTTAAGTTAATAATAGTCGTTTTGTCGATCTTTGGTAATTGAGTAAAAAATAAACTTCTTATAATTACAACTCATTCATGTGGTAAAATATCCATTATATCCATAATTATATTCAGGATGTCGAAATCATATATATAATATATATCCAGTATATACATGAATTTATAATATTACATAAAAGTTATAGGTAAGAGATAAAATGCACCATTTATGGAGGTGGTAGGTCGTACGTACGCATGAATGCTACTTTCATTTCATTTTTTATTGGAATGAAATAATAATGATATAAAGGTATATTATTATTCCAGTATGATTTTGTATGTAATACCATTAAATTCATCCTTTATAAGTCCCACATATGACATTAATGAATCAAAACACTTTGAGGGGGTGGTAGTCCGCACTTCCTAAAATGAAATTTTCGCGTTTACCCATAATGAAAACCATAAAGTTATTCCATAAATAATAAATAAAGAAGCATAATGAAAACATAAACATAATATATATCATATATAAATATAGTTACATCTTAATGGACACCATGACAGTTGTTAAAAGATTATTCAACAGTCATTATTTCGTGAGCCAGTAATTCGCAACTCACAGAAATAGTATGTTCTTTAACCATTAGACGGAGGTGTCTGTAAGTTTAAATCAAATAACTCTCATAAAAAAAACCTAGTATATTTAATTATACTGGTTTTGTTATAAAATAGATGAATAAAAAATAGTTTAGGGGGTTCAAGAAGGAAAATAAATTCAAAAAACATATGGGAAGATATTACCTTTTAATCGTTTAACTCTCCTTGGTTTGAAACAAAGGGTTTCTTGAAAAGCATTCTGCCTAAGTTAAGGATTCTATAATGAAAAGAGGGATATGGAGAGGTAAAATTAGCAGAGTTTGGCCAAGCCAATGGCTTGAGAGATGGGAGTAATGGGGGTAGAGGTTGGGGCCTTTTATAAGAGGGAGGAGGTGCACTTTTTGAATGTATTGAATTATTACATCATTATAAAATGATTTTTGGATTCTAAAGGTCCCAAGATGATATATTTCTAGGATAAGGTGATAAGGGTTCCAAATAAATGAATACAATAGGTTTTTGACAAGTTTATGTCTTAGATTTTACAATATCTTTTCATTTTATTTAAATCTTTCATTAACGAGGTAATCACTTCATCAACATGGTGTATTAAATAAATTTAATTATTCAATGTCTTAAAATTATAAAAAAATAACATGATGTAGGAAATATTTTTGGATTTCCAATGAATATTTATAGTCTAAGAGATTATTTATTTATTCAAAATTAAAATCGTTTTACTTAGGTGTTACATACTTTTGTTATATTTTCCTTTCATTAAAAATAAAAAGAAAAAATGTCACTATCATAGAAAAGTAATACAATGGGCTCCCAAAGTTGGCACAAGGCATCCCATGGTATTACATGACCCAACCAGTAGCATTACGACACATTTTTTGTCCATTTTATATTATTATGATATTATTTTATTACCCACAACTACCTAATTACTAATTAATCATGATAATTAATGATAATTACAGTAATTACTATTTGTAATGTCCAAAAACAAAATATTTTTAATTACATAATTTGTACCTTATGATTACAAATATGGAATCCATTTTAAAAAATTGAAAAAACATAAATTTCAGTAATTAATTTAAAAAATATTTCCCGTTGTCAAAACAAATAGCAGGTTTTTTAGAAACAATATCTATCAAAAGTTTGACATTTTTTATCCCAATTCCAATGTGGAATTAATTAAAATGAACAACATTGGATTAAATGGTATAAATATATTATAATTAAACATGAAAAATAGTTAAAAAGATAATCTAATCATATATTTAAATTTGATGAAAAAGCAGTTTTGAAGTAAAATGCAGTATTTTTCACTGTTCATTAAAAATTGATCATTTTTAGAAAAATACGAAAAATTTATCGAATGTAAATTTCAATGACCCAATCCTAAAGAATAAATTTATTTTTAAAAATAAAGCATATAACATTTTCAAATGTTTTATTTAAAAACAATTTCCATCAAAAGGCTATAAAATGATCTTTTAAAAATATTAGAGTATTTTATGCTTAAGATTGTATTTATTCTAATTTTAAGCCTCTAAAACACTATATAATTGATAAATAGACATATATATGAAAATCAATAATTCTTCACGTACTTGGTAAGTTAAACTATGAATAATGGGAAGCACGAGGGTATTTTTCACTATCATATGGTGTTGTTGATTAAAGATCCCACCATGGAATTTACTGTCTTATTTGCTCAAGCACAACAAATCCTCTCCATCCCTATGATGGAACTAATATGGTATGATTATGATGACATAGGTCACAATACCCTATTTCTGAAAAAAATTTATTGATGTAATCCCTATTATAATGAATTTAAATTAAATATTTTTGGGTTATTTATCAGTGGTTTTATGAGAGGGGGTGGAGTTTTCATAACTAGGTCGTTTCTGTTACTCTTTCTTTTAGTGCTGCTTTTGGAAGATGGTATTGTCTTCTTGAAAAAACAATGTCTATGATTGAGGGATTGAATGTGTGTCTATCCCACAATATTTTATAGGAAGGGGTGGAAAAAGACCGATATACCCTTCATAATTCGTCAAAAGGGGCCATCTCTATACCTTGGGCTATCACCTATATAGTGAGGAGATATAAGAGAATGAAATCTAATTTATTTACTATTAATCGTACATGGTTTAAGGGTAATATAGTGGTGGATGTCCAAGTATCAAAGGGATATCTAGACACGTCGATTATCATTATTAATAGAACTTGTTACCTTGCATAGAGTGTGTTAATCTTGTTATATATGATTCTCTTGGGAATCATTATTCTTGAACTGATGACCTCTTCATGATATGAAATCATTTATATAAAATTTCATAATTTTTGATGGATTTTAGAGTTCAAAATGTTTTTCCAAATAAAAACCACAAAAATACTAATATATTATATGAATAAATTGTTCATTTAATAATTGAAAATACAGTGTTAATTAAAAAATTCAAATTAATTACTATGAAATCATAATTCAAGTATCACATATGAAATATTTTATTAAAAATGTCTTCATTAATTACATAGAATTTATTATATGCTTATTGAAGATTTTTTTGAATAAACATTGATCTCCATCAAGTTTATTGACTGTGGATAAATAGTCACTATAGTAATATCATCGATTTATCTATACTAAAGGAACTACCTCCTTGATCTGTCTTTACCGATGAAAATATGAATATGGGATCCCCATGATGAATCATTTGGGAATATGACACACATATCCCATAATACCTATAGTTTTTTCTTCAACACCTCCAATCACAGAGTGTAAATTCTAAAGAGATTCATTTATATAGGATTAAAATAAAGTATTCAATAAATGGAAAACTCAATAACACATTCAATTGTATTCATGGTAATTCCTCTAGAAACAAATTTATGTATTAGTGTATAAATTTTACATTATCAGTATGAAAATTACCCTTTTCATCAATAGATTTTTTTTTTCATCAAACTAAAGAATCTCAAATAATAAAAATACTAGATTTTTATATTGATATGTATCAGTTGAAAAAATCTCTACTCTAAAGATAAGGAAATATGCAACCTCCTCATGAATAATAATTCCCTTTTCATGGATATGATTTTTCACATTATATTTTTAAATCAAACCCATATCATGGATTATGTGAAAATTAACCATATGTATAATAACAATTTCATGATATTGGGAACATTTATGTGTCATAATGAGAACTGATTATCCCACCCATATTGTGGTGATATTTCCACAATATTGTTTACATACATCTCATATTTTAAGGTGATAGGGAAATATATAATTTTAAAATGAAATAAGGAGGATATAAATGAATGTGATGATCAATAATCAAATAAATAATTACTTAAATTTGAGTCATTAATTATAGTATATTATCCAATATCTTTAATAATTACATCATCGGTTTTACAGATTTCATAAGAAATGAATCATCACATTAAATACTCCAATAGTACGATCCCTTGATACTAGATAAATTGATTTTAATACATCACAATTTCTTTATTTATAAAACACTATAAAACAAACGTTTACCTATTCCCCTATTATTAGTTATCCATGTAACCATTATTTCCAAATATATAAAATTATTAATCACTCTTCAAACACTATCAAGGTTGTTTCATTGCACAATTTTTACATAAATGAAATTATTGTAATCCATTCTTCTTATATGAAGAATTTTAATTTTCATAGTGAAAATCCAACCACATAATATATCTATATTCAGTGATGGTTATGTTATAGAAAATTATATCAAGATTTTTAGTTAATTTTTTGTTATTTCATAACATTATTACGATGCTTAAGAAACTAGTTCCACTTAGAGGTTTACATTGAAGAAATAAATGAAATAGTCAATGATTACATATTTATTAAATAATAAAACAATAATATAAAAATATAGTCATGAAATTTTTTCCCCATCCTCTAAAATAGATAATTCAAAAATTTTCTTAAATATGAGAAAAAATATCTTAATTTTGGTTTATTTCTTATGATGGATATATTTGTCAGAAAAAAGATACATTAAATGCTCCCCATTAAATATATTCTACAAATTCATCCTCTAGAGTATACTATATCAGTGACCACCATTAGTATGAATTTAATCTATGAAAATACACTATCATCATAACCTTTTCCCTTTTAATATATATTATTGATGTAAAAACCATTCAAATTACTTAATAGAATACCCACCTAGCAAAAAACTAGTACATGAACTAATTGAAGGAGGATTCAATCACTAGAAATGATCCAATATGGGTGTATCATATATTTTTATATCATCCATATATATATGTCAATGGTTATTAGTCAAAACCATGTCCATCTGTCCTAGGTCGTCCATAATCTACTAAGTTCCATCACTAGTTAATTGGGTATCATAACATGGAAATCGCTACACTGACATCAGGTGTTAATTCACATTATTATATTACCCCCCAATAATATACGATACATCTCTCTATATAATCTAACAATAACATTAAATATTGATCCATATATGAAATATATATCTCATTGTAAAATTTATCAAATTAAATATGGGGGATTTATAATTATAACATGAGTTACATTCATTAAATAAATAGTTTCAATTTTTTGACAAAAAATATTGTCATTAAAACTATAAAGTCACTAAATTAATTAACTAAAATCCAATATCCACATTAATACAATACCCTAGGATATACATCACCTCATCCACATTGAGAAATCATTATAGTTTTCATAATGTAGTAGATATATATATTACTCCAATATATACTTTTAATAATTTGAAAAACATAAAAAGATAATTTTTTATTATAATTGATACACATTCAATAATATATAGTTGAGATTAATGGGAAATTAAAAAAATTAAGAATGATATAATATTATTAAGACTATTTATTTATGAAAAAATATAATATATGTTTGAAATGACTATTCAATATGGAATGATAAATTAAAGAAAAAACATTCCACTTAATCAATAACATGAATATATTTCCTTTATAGATAATATCAAATGAAATAATATAATAGATGATGATAATAATTTAATTCTAAATGATTGAAACATGTATTGTTGGATTTAATGATCTTAGAAATCATTATATAAATTCCAAAAAGACTGTACACCATGATATTTTATACTCTATTAAGTCATAATATAAAATCCCACTAAAGGGCTATTCATATAGTTTTTATTATTATACTATTCGATGCACTGTGTGGTATACACTTATAAGAATCACAAATTACTAAAATACCAACACATTCAACATATAGTTACTAACTAACTAAAATCCTTAACATTATACCTTATTAACAACATTTTATATCAGGTAATGAATATATAATATTAATACTTCCCCCAATAAATCAGATAACATTCAGAGTAAAAAACTACTTGTATAAAATTGTTTCCAATTTAGATAACAATCTTATTAATGAAACAGTGAATATGGTTCTTTTTTTGAATTGTATTTTCATTTGATCTCAAGAAAGTTAATGATTCAACATAAATTAAATAAAAACAACATTAATTAAAGGTAAAAGATGACCATCCTCAAAATTATATGTTTTGTTTTAAAATAATTTCCAATTAAATGGAAGATAAATATTATAATATATTTAAATTCGATAATTTAATTTTTTAAAAATTTATTTATTATATAATAATCTTGGAAAATCAACATTAATGGTGGTGATAAAATCAATTAAAATCATATACATTTAAAATAATTACTTCAAAAATATTATAAAACATTATATAATTTATCTTTTTTAAAAAATTATATATATATCATTGGAAAGTTTTATAAATTATATGATAATAAAATTACCCAAATTTTATTTTCATTAAATATTTATTTTCTAAAAAAACAAAATAATGGGCATGCGAAAAAATATTTTGCATGAAAAACACCAAAAAGAGTAGGTTCTATTTTAATCATTCCTCATGTAGACTAACATCAATTGAAAAAATAATCACCATGAATAAATATTAATTCTTTTTAAAAAATACTATTTTTTATATAATATAAAGCAAATATATATTAATAGGTTTATAATATCAAATATGACTTAATTCAGTGGAAATTAAGATGAAATCCATTACCTCACATATCCCTATTGATGAAGATGATTTAAACTCCAATAAAATTGATTGAAAATCGTTATTAATTTTTACTACAATATAAATAATATTTTAAATATAAAATATGAGGCTCCATTAATATATTATTACCAATTCTATTAAAATATTTCAATATTATCATTTTTTGTAAGTTAACTACTTTATTTTCCTTACAAATGATTTTTGTTGATTTTTTTATTCTTATAAATTGATTACGATTCCAGAATAACCAAAAATTTAATCATGATATAAATATTATATAAATTATATATATATATATATAAATTCCTCCTTAAATTATTGATATAGAAAAATATATAACACCATTCATGGGTATGGTAGGTTGTATGTTTGTATAAATTTTGTTTAACAATTAAAAGGATTTTATGAATTGATGATAAATATTAATTAACAATTATATAATCATGTGTTAACAAATTTATATTTTTTATTTGTTAAATATATCATTATTAACATCCATTTAAAAGGAAATGAAAATTCCATCACAACACATCATAGAGGAATTATTCAACATCTTCTTATGAGTGAAATTGTCTTTTTAGATAGATTATAATTTATGAGGGATGATACAGTATTCTAATTTATTAATCCAAATTTTTGAATAAATTTATTATATAGAAATTTTTTCAAACATTATAACTATACGTGTAAAATGATGAAGAAAATGAATGAAACTGATATGTGGAGAGGGTAGTATATATGTTTGAATGAGATGTGTTTTCCCCTTATATAGGACAGAAAATTTGTCGAATATTGATATCGTTTTACAATAATAACATAACGGTATTTAAATTATACTACAATTATTATTTTTTAACGGTTATAATAGAATTATAAAATGTATGATACGAAATAAACTTGAAATAGTCGGTAAATAGTATTACCTATTAATATGTATAATATATTTATATCTCTTTTTAAGAAAACTATGAATTGTCTTTTAAGAAGAAAATAAATTCTAAATTATGACTACTGAGTTTTATAAAGTTGTTTGAAATATTTTTATTATATATCCAGGAATAAAAACAATTGTTATTAAATTTTTTAGATTATTATTAAATACATCACACAATACCATAATTGGGTACCATAATACATTAGTGCCATTGGAAACGTGGAAACATAATATTCTAATAGGTTGAAAGTTATTTAATATTTCCCATAATTATATTCCCCTTTATTTCCCTAAAAACTCATATGCTACACAAAACCATTCATCATAACCTGGGGAATGAAATCAGAAGAATGTGTGATCTAAATTTCTCACTATGGAAAAATATTGAAGATGTGACAGCATTCCATAATTATAAAAGAATGTGATCATGAGAGTAATATTATTAAATCATATATATTTTTTCAAAGAACATAAAATTAATCTTTTATTAAAGATTGGTAGTACATAAATCATGAATATTTAGGAAAAAACACGAGTCATGACAGTATAATATTTTCATAGGACATAGTATTATATAAAACACATTATATTATAACATTTTGAACATTTTAAATATAAATAAGTTCACTATTTATTATAAGGAAATAAAATCATGCCGTTTAATAATATTGTTTCCTTGAAATTAGAACCACAGATAACATTGTGAACATATAATTAAGTTCACTTATGACATTGTGAATAAGAAATTTGATCAATTCATAATATTATAAACATGCATTAGAGTTCATTCGTAACATTGTGAACATTCAATTACGTTCATAAATTGGTGGGTACATCTTTTGGGTAACACACATTGCCATCCCAAGTGGAAAAATGTAATATTTTATTTGGATTACACCATGATCCAACCATGTCGATCTCATGACATATATAGACTGTTTCCCAATAAATTGTAGTGAGAAATAGATCCCACCCATAACATAATGAAAACCACACTTTTGTGTTCCGTAAGACCATGAATATTTCAACATATAATATCCAAATAAAAATATCTATTTAAGTAATTTAATAATATAAAAAAATATTGAAAATAGATAGTATTCAAAATCATTTCATCATAGGAAAACCCATGAAAATAAGTAGATATTATCATTTTATATCCCATTTAGAAGAAAAGTGTTTAAATAATAAATTATCCTCATAAACCTAAAAAATTAAATGAAACAATATGAATGAAATATTTAGTTCACATTACCAACAAATCATAAAATATATCAAAATATTACAACATATATTGATAATTATTTTGAAAGATCACTTAGAAAATTTTGTAATGGAAATAACCTTTATTAAAAAATAAATTTTAAAAATTGAAATCATTTTCAGAATCCTTTAATTTTAAAAAGTCCTTATCAATATAGGATGGAATAATTAAAAATCATATAAGACAATTATTGAGGAAAATATCCTTTCTCCACTGAATAATATTTCTAAAAATATTTTTGTTAAATCATTTTAATTGAAAAAAAATTTAAAATATAAAAATTTAGAATATTAAGAAAAAAATTTCATTTAGAATAATGATTAAAACGTGTAATAGAATAATTAATTCAATTATTGTCATGATAAAAAATAAACTTGTGCATTAAAAACATTACATTTGAATCATAGACGGTTTTTAAAAATGTATCAATTGAATAAATACAAGAAGACTAATTTAACAAAATTTATTAAAAATTATAAAACATTGGGAATATGTCTTCCAAAATAAAATTACAGTATTAGAAAATTTGGGGTCATTTTATAAAACATGTATTTATGAGAAAATAGATTTCTGACAGAATAGATAAATATTGTCACATTTACATAAATTTATTATTCATTATTATAGTAACAATGATTAAAAAATGGTACCATTTCATAATGATATTACGAGTAACTAGAGGAAAGGAAATATTATGAAACTTATTATGATATGGATCACTATATTTTCATAATTGAAGCATAATCATAGACAACCCTAATAACGAATGTGATTGAATAAATAAATTCCAACCAATTTCCCAAAATTGAATCACAATACCGATAACCAAATAAAATTGTATGGAGCATAATTTATAATGAAAATATGTATATTAGAGATAATATATTATAAATTTGATGTGTATAAACCTCTTCATAACATGTGTCTCAATGAAGGCACGTTGTTATAAAATTATTTAACTGCTTTGGTAACATTGAAACCATAACCCCCTTAATGCTATATTCTATAATGGATGTTAAATTAACAAAAATTTCTTTAGAATGATAATAATGTATAATAATTGGTACTATATACAACACATTGAGATAGTATACCATAAATACGAAGAATGTTGTTTCTATTTATTAGTGAATTTAATAAAATAATGTTATATGTGAATTTATAATTATAAAATCTTTTTAATTTCATATATATATATAATATTTTTTATTAAAAATATCATTAATAAATTCCTTGTAAATTAAAAATGAATTGAATCGCTTCATGTTGTTGTAATTTTACACACACATGAACAGTGTTATCATATTTCTATAAAATGGAAAGAATAGAAGTATAATTAATATAAAATTTACAAAATGAATATAAAACATAAAAATCCTAAAAATGTTATATAAAAATAAAATAAATGTTCATTTTCATTCTTGAAATGTGTTATCAAAATAATGAACATCTTCTGTTTGTGAGGTTGTACTCTGCAGTTTGCACAAATGATGATTTTGTAACCCAATTGATGGAAGTGTTTGATTTTGTAGGTCATAACCTTAAAATAAAAAGTTATTAGTATATTTATATCACATCTATTATTTTATAAGAATGATATGAAAATAATTTATGGGATTTTAGAAAGAAATAAAAAATAAATTTTTGTTCACAAAGCTTCCTTAATATTCAAGTATCTCATTTATGTTTTCACCAAATGAACAACACTGATAAATTTATACACAATTAATGTCCTATAGGACGAGGATATTTCATTATATTTTTTTTTCTTTAGTTATATTACTAACCAATTATGTTTTAAGGTGAATTGATAGGGAAAAATGGTGTCCTTAATTAAGGGGTGGAGGATATATTTGGAATTTTTTAAAATAATGTTATTTATACCAATTATTTTACATAAAAATTAGTACATAATGAACCATATTATAGAAATTAAATATTATGTACTATATATTTTCATCTAATACGTGTTTGACATGTTTTTAGTCTATATACCCCGATGATTTATGTTTAGCCCATTGGAAAAATATTTTCTCTATATCATTAAGATTAATTTTTACTGTTTTCTCTAAAAATATTGGTCAAAATATCGGTTATATGTACATAAATTATAAATTATTGTAATTATTCAAAATATAGAACAATAATTTCAAAATTGGAATCAAATTAGTGGAATTTATTAATTCAAAAGTAATCTCACTGGTTGGATGAAATAACATGTTTTTAAAGAAAAATTCTTGTAATCATTGAAATTTTTTATAACCCATTTATATGTGAAATTGATTAAGATTATTAAAATTTGTTTAATATATTAATTATTTGGAAATATATTGTTTATAAAAAAATTAAAAATAAAAGTTATCTACATTATTACTTTATATCAAAATGTATTTTTAAATTAAAATTCAGTAAATTTCAGTATACAACCATTAATGATACTTCTAAAATATAAAAAAATATATTCCTAAGTTATTTTTGAAAAAAGGAATTAAAATATAATTTCCATTTTTTAATATATTATTGTTTAATGTGTCAAAAATTATATTTCAAATATGTGTTCCATTTAAAGGAGAAAAATTATTTTAATTAAAATACATTTTTATGTGTAAAATGGTTTTTCTTAATTTATCATATAATAAAAGATGAATGTTAAATATTTTCCTTAATATATCATATATAAAAATTTAATTAAAATAAATAATCCAAATTGTTCTCTATAACTAATTTATATAAATTGTATTTTTTCATAGAGAAATATTTTTTAGCAAGGGAATTTTATTATTTTAAAATTGTTTTCACTCTCATTTATTAGTAATTGGTATCCATGTGTAAATAATATTTTCATAATTTATTTAATCATATTAATATCAAGTCATCCAATGGATTCTTGTTAACTATAACATTTTAACAATACATAGAATTTTGTTTAAACATAGTGTAATCTATGATGCAACATAAGCTCGATGTTTTTTATTGTAATATATAATCATGGTATTGAATATAGGACAATATTAATAGGGTGTTATATATAAAAAATCATAAATGGGTGTAACATGAAACAATTGAAATTAGTTTGATTTATATTATTCTAAAAAAATAATTCCTTAAAATATATTGTTAAACAATTTCCCCCCATATGATGATATTCACCCCCAAAATTTGATTTCATCATTGGTGGGTTAATAAATGGAATTTAATTTTATCGTAACTGACATCATAAAAATAAATATTGAATAATACATTAAAAATTTATTTTGTAAATGTTAAATTCTCTGAAACTCTTAAATAGATTTCTATTATGGAGAACATAGGTGATAAGTGATTATATGGGAATGGATGAAAATATAAAACAAGTATATAGAGTGATAATGATCATTGATCAGAAGAACGAGGGTGATCCATATAAGTTCAATAGTCAACAAACAAAAAATATATGATAATATAATATAATATTTTATTTTTCAGAAATAAAGGTACTAGAACCCCAATTTTGTCATTATTATCTTCCTAATTTTGATGAATTTTCACAACGAAATATAAATACATGATTTCATTCCATTTTATATACACACTATCACCCTTTGTGTATTCCTGAAATAATCTAATCATCACATCTTACTATAATAAGTGATTTTGAATTTTCCATTACAATAGCCGTACAAAGACATAATATCCATAAAAATAATAATAATTCATTTATTATATCTTTTGTAATAATCATAGAAAATTGGTCTTCCCTGGTTATCCAATATCCATAATTCCTTATATTGATGTATAATACATTATTTGATAAAGCCTAATCGAATTTTCAACATAAAACATATCATAAATGTTTATCCCTCTAATCCTTATGAAATAAGATAATTGAAAACATTAAAAATAGGGTAACTAAATTTCTCAAAATCATCTTATCATTGACCCCCCATATATTGTAAGGTTTATTTTTTTGTTTTATACTAAACATGTGAATATCAGCCAACATGAATCATATACAAAAAATTATAATGAAACGAATTAACATAAAAACACAATGAATACATAAATTCTTATTCATTACATTAATGAAATATTAATTATTTGAAATAAATAATAATTTTTAAGGTCATTTAAACTATATTTAGGATATCATAATAAAAATACACAAAATACATGATCAGTTATTTGGTAATCAATACAATTCAATTATATCAAAACTAAAAATCATTTTCACAACATAAATATCATATTAAGGGGTACCATCCCATAATCATTAGTTTTCCCCAAAGTATAACTGTCATCATAAATAGAATTTCCAAGTAATGAATACTATTAAATATATTCATTAAATTTCATAAAAAAAATATAATAAAAAATAACTTTATATTTTATAACTTAGATAATAAATTCTTTGAATGATGCTGCATAAATTTTTCATTTATACCACTTCCATCAAAAAAATTTAACTATGCTCCATCTTTTAATTTATTAACACATATTCCCTTTCACATGTCATCTGTAGTCTCTTTGTTTTCAGTAATTTAAATATTATTGATAACTACTTGTAGATTCCCTTATCATAATTTCAATTTAGCATATAAATTATATTGATTATCATACCTTGAACATTTAAATCCTTCATACATCAAAAATAAACACAGTGAGGAAATTATTCCATTAAATTGTGTTAACTACTATTTCACATCCCCATTATTGTTACCTAATTGTGACATGATTATCCATAGTCATAACCTTGACCTATTCCAATAAGAGATTTACTTGGGTGTTTCTTACCACATTATCAAAAAATAAAAAACTAAATCTTCTTTTCTATTTTTTTCCACAACATGAACTCTGATGTATCTCATTCCTTCTATAAATTGGTGAGTCTTGTATCTGGTAATGATATATATTTTTAATGATGTTCCTAAAAAACTGATTAGGAATATTCATAATGTACATTTCTTCAGTCATTATCTCATTTAATTAGTAATAATGAAAATTCTCATCATATTTAATGTTAACCAACTTCCTCCTCGTTCAAACCATTGATAAAAACTGTGAAGAATTATGTGAGAAAAAAATATCATTATGGGAAACAACATAATCCCAAAAAAATTTATAGTATATATATATTATGTCACCTTATTAATTAATATAAAAATTTATTGGTTTATCCAATGTTATTCATATTAATCTTCTATTCAAATCTTAACTGATGGTTTATAAGGTGTTTTTTTAATTTATAAAGCATACCCCTGGATTTTTAAACATGTTGTGTGATGAGTCCTCTTTTTTTGAACTATTTCATGATCAAATATAGATAAATACATTTTTTTGGGTTGATATCCCTATTTGAATTTTTTCTAGATCCATATAAACATGTACTATATAGGAAAAGAATTTTTAGTGATGAAACCACACACACTATCTTAAAACAATTCTATAATATTTTATTATAAATTAACTCATCCATAGACATATCCACAGATACATTCCAAAACATATTTAATTGATTGTTCTTTGGTATTTCACTAATGTTTTCTCAATGTAGTTCCCAAATTCAAACAAAATAATTCATTGGATACTAACAATAGCAACAGAGTCTTTACGTATATGGTTATTAAATAATTTTTAGATGAATATTCACTAAATTAAATAAAAATATTCCCATGTAAAAATTTATTATAATGCCTCTAGAGACCTAGAAATATAATCATATAAAACTATGATAGATCATTAATTATTCCAATAAATATAATCCCCCATAGTAGTCTTCATATGAAAACATTGATTAAAACTTTTTTTCAAAACACGAGGAAAATATTAAAATGGGTAAGAACAAGTTCTTAATATGGGAATAAACTAAGATGTATTATCCTGATATAATATTTTGGGTATAATATCATTATCATAACTTCAAGAAACCATTCCACGTAGATAATGATTCATTAACATTAATCATAGTATATTTATAGATACGTCAAAAGACATGAACTATAAGATTATGCAAGGTAAATGAGAGTATAACATTTTCACAATACATAGACTTTTTGAATACAAATTATATAATAACATTTTTAATATTTTTAAATTCAAACAATTTCTCTGATTATGTTTTAGACATGAAATAATTCTCTTGTATCTACTTTTTTATATTCAACCACATCTATGAAAAACATTATGAACATGTAATCACAATCACAACTAAATTTTTGAACATGAAATCAGATTCAGAAATAATATTTTCAACTTTTAATTATGTTTTTTCCTAACAACGAGGACATATAATCCTGTACACATATTTATTGATTTACCTCCTTGGTGAGACACACCACCATCTCTAGTGGAAAGCATATCTTGTTATGTCGACATCAATCCATGTTTCTTCCTTTTATATCTCATAATATAATATTAATCATTACCAAATGTGTTAGATAGATATATTTGTCTCACTCATCATCTAATAATAACAAGAATATTTACATTCTCCATAAGATAATGAACCATTCATATTATTTTATACCATAAAATGAAATGTGTTTTCTAAACATTTTATAATATCATATCCTATGGAAAATAGATCGGTAATATTATCATTTAATTAAAAAATGATCAATTAAATGATTTGGGTTAATTCATGGAACAAGCCATGGAAGAGAAATGAGCCTTCTAAAAAATTATCTTAGACATTAACCACTCAATGAATGAATAAAAAGGGTGTCTTTGGGTTATATCATGAGTAAAACATAAACAATACCCAAGGTTTTCATCACAGATGTAGAATGATTTTAAAGATTACATGGAAAATTTATTAAGTGGATTAACATATAATTTAGAAATATTTTTTAAAACATTAAACTTTTTCAAAATAATTTTCATAAAATTAAAATTTGAAAAGATTATAATGTGAACAAAAAAATCATTTAAAACATTCTTTTCTGAAAATACATCTTCATTCTGAAATATTACTTTTAAAACATAAATAATTTTTGTTAAAAATTTCATTTGAAAAAAAAATGAAATTATGGAATAATAGGAAAAAAATATAATTATCATTTATACTCTAAATTTTTAAAAGGGTCCATCAACAAAATAATGATCATGATATCTCATAAATTTGTATATTGTGAACCATCATATTACAACATAATTTTTTTTAGAAAACTTCATTTATCAAAAAATGACAAAAACATTTATTTTATGACCAATTAATAAGAAAATATTCACTGGTAATATTTTATTTTATAAATCATAGGAGTGTATTATAAAAATTTGGAAACATTTTTAGAAATCATGTCTCATATAGAGAATATTTTATTGATTCAAGAGGAAGATAATGTCATATTTTCATAAAACAATTTTATTCATTATGTAAATTTCCCAAGAGTGGATTAGTTAGTCCATTACATGAATTTATCATGATTAAAATAAGGAACAAACCAACATAATTCATTTAATATGTATCATAATATTTCATCAATTGATTCATAATTATAAATAACCCCGATAAATGCCATGATTTTAGAAATAATCTTATAGAAAATCAAAAACATTGAATCCTAATTCCTGAATAATAATATAACTATGCGATGATTAAAATTTTATGAATTTATAGAGACTATATATATAAAAATTCAATGGGGTAGTTTATACACCATGAAAATTAATGGAGGTGAATGAAATTACATGTGTCTCAAAGAATGCCGATTAAGAAAAAGTCCATTAAAAATTTCGAATAATTGAGAATATTTTTCAATAAAAGAGAGATCATTAGATGGATGTGAAATTTAAAAAAAATTACTATAAAATCATAATTTACATTTATGGGTGGTATATAGTCTACATAGAAGAAATAGGTATGGAATATAGCATGTGGCTCACAATGTTAGAAGTGAGACCAAAATCCCCTACTACTTGATTAACATTTGATTAGAAGAATACCATAAAATAATTACATAAATTTATATAGTAAATATAATTAAATATATAAAATTAATTATATAAAATATCATAAATTAGTTTATACACCACTAAAAATGTAATGATTTGTGAATATAACATAAATTACATTGAAATAAATGTGTGACATTAAGCCCCATTACCTTAATTCTTTAATTCTATTGTACACATTTATATAAAATAAATAGTAAATATAATTATATAATTAATCTCTTACAGAACTGTATTCATATATATAATATCATATATGGTTATTATGACCTTTTTACTACCTGTTTATTAATAATAGCATGTTAATGTTACATTTAGGGTAATAATCAACTTGTATTTCACATAAGTATTAACATATTTAATTTTTACATATTAAATTCAAAATGTAATTAATTATAAAAATGATATAATGATAAAATATATTTATTATATATGAATTTATATTGGCCTCTAAATAATATAGGTAGATTATAAAAAACTATGGTTTTGTAGATGGTTGGTCATACGTACACAAAATCATTGATTTTATACTTCTTAAATATAGTCAAAGAAAATTTTATGAAAAAAAATCATTAAATAGTAATTTTAATTTCATATATATAATTTTATTTTATTAAACTCCAACTTAAAAAATTATAAGTGAAGCGTGAATTAATAACCTTGCTTCGTGAGGTTCTAAATGGTCATACACATGAATGATGTTATCTTATTCCCAAAAAATTCTAATAATTTTGGAATGTGCGATATAACACTTCCATATTTATAATATCTTCTTAAATTTCATACATTTCATATATAAATTATAAATAATTCATTATTTGTAACCCTTAATTATGTTAATTAAATATTATTGACATAAATTCATGAGGTAGTAGAGTTCCATACACATGTACAATGATTAATATTATCATTTTATATAAGTGTGTGACGTTTTTGGTCATAAAATATACATAAAATATCTAATTATAATTAATATTTGGTTGTTATAATATAATAATGATAAAAAAATAATATATGGGTTTTATGGATGAAATAAAATTAAATGATTCTTTGATAAATTATACCTCTCTTTCATGTGTCTCATTTTGGATTTTAGAAAAGGACATTCGTGGTTGAATTTAGACGCATAAGGAGGCTTATAATATTGTATAACCCAGACCACAAAATCCTAGAGTTGGAGAATTTTTTTATTTCATTTTCATGATTATGATGAATGAAATCCCTAAGTACTAATCAATTTATAATCCTAGGAAATCCATATTACATACATGATACCCATAATACAATGGGAAATAGAAAATCCAAAAATGATACCTAAAAAAATAAATATAAATACACATTGAATTATTTTTCAATGATTTCTTCTTCATATCCTAGGGAATGGATATATAATAAGGATGATCTCAAATGCTCAATAAATTTATTTAACAAATAATCAATAATGAATTAATTAGAATAAATTGACATGACATAATAAATAACTGATATCAAATGATCTGAAAATAACTTTATAATAAAATATCAGTATGGAATGTTAATAAATATAAACTAATAAAATCTAATCCAATAAATTGAGATTGAATATTATCTCTAGATATATCGATGTTAAATCACTTGGATGAACAGAAACTATATCTAGAGTAATTCATAATTATTGGGTGAAATTTTTCATAAAAAAATGTTACATTTACCATAATTGAAATTCACATAATTGTTTACAAGCTATAATTTAAAAAAGAATCTGATTATTTCAAATTATTTGTCATGTGAGACTACCAATTCATCAATTGGCTGTCTACAATAAGGACCCACCTGTGTTGTACAATTCCGTAGAACACTTCATATTCTTGAACATTTTTCCTAATATAAAAATATGAATTAAGTAAATGATATAAATTAATTCTTAATTACCTAGTGGATTATAAGTGATAATATGGGATTTTTAAATTTATGAATTGAAAAACCATTGAGATATCTTGAAAACAATCTTAAGGGAAATGACATTTTAAATATTCTATCGTGTCTCATGTGACATTGAACAATTTAAATCACAAACCCTATAAAGGAATAATATCAAAGAATCATATAATATTATGACAGAATGTATATTCTTGATATAAAGTGTTATTTTTTTAAAATACTCTAAAAAATAATTTGGTTTATAATAATTAATAAGTTTCAATGGAATAAAAATTATAATGAAATCCCTCATATTAACCTTCCTATTTTTGTGTGGTATTTATACTAATATATAGTACATTAAATATATTACTAGCTTATACAAGATCAATTTTAAAGTTAATAATATCATATATTAATTTCTTGTAATATTTTAGTAACCATTTGTTTACACTCATTCATTATTTTATAAATTTTGGATGTTAATTGCCTAGTTTTCTCTAGTATGTTTTGACTTGATTCATGTTATTTATATTTCATCGATCATGATTTTCACATCTCCAGAATTTAATACATGATTTAATTATTTTACATTTTCAGAACATATTTAGTTATATTTTTATATAATATCTGTTTATGAACAATTAAGTGCACCTATCCGATAGATGGTAGGTCATACATATTCATGAATTCTACATTAATTTCTATTTCATATTAAATTAATGAAAAATAAATGATACAAATTTAAATTATAATTCTAGTATCACATATATTTTTTACATGTTTCATAGTTTTATTAAAAACATAAATAATATGATATATTTATAGAATGAAAAATTCATATTGCATTGAGGGGGTGAAGTCCAAACTTCCACAAACAAAATTATCATGTTTACATAAGATCTAAAGAATAATGTAATGTACAATATAAAATTTTCATAATCATGAAAATATTATAAATATCATATTTCTCATATTAATCATATATATACATATTTTCCATGATAATGGAAATCATGGTCAGTGGAAAAGGATGAAATGAACAATAATCAATTCATGAGGCATTAGTTCATTTTACATTGTGATAATATGTTCGTTACCCATTAGATGGAGGCGTGTATATGTTTAGGCCAATAACTTTAGATAATAAAATCTATGGAATATTAGGATTTTCTTGTTACATTGTCATAGAAAAAATATATTTTAGGTTGTGGAGAATATAAATGAAACTAGAGATCTTGAGAGAATATTTTACCTCTTAATGAGGTGACTTATATTGGTTTGTACAAAGGGATTCCTTGGACGGATATATTCCCAAAGTGAGGGTTCAAGATCTATGGGAAAGATTTTTGGAAGCAATATAGGAATATCATTTCCAGAAATATTTGTTTTGAGAGGTTTATGTAATGGGGAGAGGTGGTGGTCTTTTATAATGGATGAAAATGGCTCACATGGTATTTTATAAAATAAGAAATATTTACAAATGTTTTACCAAAAAAATCATCAAAAACCAATTTAACTCGATATTATAACGCATATTAAGGAGGTATGGCCCTCCAATGGGGTTTGATCAATAGTATTGGTCATTTTTTAGTTATTTTTAATGTTATGTTCTTTATTATGCTTAATTATTCTTGAATAATTATAATTAATTTTATTGACATTAAATAATATTTTTGGTTCAAAAATAAATTTTGTATTAATAAAAATGATAAAATACTATTATTAGAAATATTGGATACGATTTTTGAAATTAATAATGAAATAACTAGAAAAGGTGGATTTAAATTTAATCCCACTAATTTGATGAAAATTTTAGGTTTTAATATTTAAATATCCAAATGTTTGTTAGGTATTTATAAACAATTTAAATGTGAAACTAATTAAAATAATCTAAATTTTTTAATATATATAAAATTTATCTATCTAAACATTAATTATAATATAAAATATGCATTATCCTTATTAATAAATTAGTTGGAAAAGTAGTATTGAACTTAAATTTTGTATTTTCATAATTCCTTAAAAATAATCAGTTTCTAGAAAATTTTAAAAATTCAACCAAATATATTTTTTATGATTATATTTCAAATATGAAGTTTAAATGTGCATACTAAATCAATTAGAGTGTCAAAATTCTTATTAAAAATTTTTCCCTTTTAAAATGTTGATAATTTTCCATTATAAAAATATAGGGTTTTATGTGTAATTTTTGGGTTGTTCATATATTATGGTTAAAAATCAATTAAATTATCTTAAAAATTATTATCTTAAATATATGATATATATATATATATTACATTAATATCACACGATAATTTTTATTAATTACATATTTTGGGGTAAAAAATAATTGTGAATATAGTAATTTTTATTTTATATTAAATCTATTTTCATACTTATTTTTAAATAATTAATAATGAATTCATTTAAAATATGTGTAAACACTATATTTTCATAAATCAGTTAAAATTTTACATAAATAATAATTTATGTCTAGGTTATATCTTATTATATATAAGAAAATATTTTTATTCAGTAAAAATTAGTCTTGTGTGTAACGTAATATTTTGAATAAATTTTCTCTTTCATGTAATTGAAGGTAAATATATTTCATGTTCCTTACCAAATATAGAATATATTAAATATTTTTAGAATAGAACTATTAAGTTATTGTTTTAGGGTATTATTTTCTCTTTAGTTTTTTTGAGTTGCGTATCATGCAACCTATAGAATATAAGGATCATACTTATGAATTTTAGGGAATTACATTCTCCCCACCTTCAATATGATGTGTCCGCACAATTTATAATTGATCTTAGAATATATGTATTAATAATAGTATGATTTTTAATGACTCACATCATTAATAAGAATAATAAAATATTTTCATAATAATTGGGATAAGAATATAAAATGGTCAAGTAAAGTAGTCCCTTAATAAGTGATCATTGGTGGGAAATGGAAACATGGAAATAGAAGAAAAAACAAAAATAATGTATTGTTGGAAGCTTCTATATATCATGATCATATGAATGTTTTTTATCACAAAAACAAAATCCAATGTTGTGACTAATGGTTATTGATATAGTCAAATTGATGATAATTGGAGCATTTTTTAATACCATTTTATTTCTATTATTATGAAAATTATTCCCCCTATGAAAATATAAGAAAATATTTGTTTCTATATAGATAATATTTTCCTTTGTTTTTCCTTTTCCTATTTATTAAAAAATTTCCTAGAAAATGAGGCATCATATGATAATTTAAACTATAAACCTATAATATCTCATCCAACGATCAACTTAAACCATTTTATAAATTTTTATCATTTCTAAAAAATAATGATACAATCATAAGGGAAGGAATGTCACTAAATTTCAAAAATAATCATATAAATAGTCTTTAATCAATATGAATAATATATATATATTCACATTCGAAACATGTGAATAAATGCAACATGTTACCCCTTCAAAATGGTAATAACTAAAATCACAAGAAAACCATATTCAGAATTTGAATTCATCCATATTCATTATATAAGGAACATGATATTTGATATATTCCAAAATTTAAAATTTATTGTACACTCCATGAATGATTTCATGAATGACTTTTAAAAAATCGATTTTTTACTTCCATGGAATTCATTACATAAAAAAATAATTCATTTCTTCATCATTATCACAAAATCAGGAATATATTAAGTATCGTCCTCCCATTGAAAATTTTTACATTCAATTGAATAAAATTTTATAGTTATCATTAAATAGTTGATCCAAAATCATTAATGAAAAATTACTATATTATAATCATAACATATTTCATAAATCATATTATGTGAACATCATAAAACAAATACTTTTACAACGTATTTATTAGATCAAAATAAAAAATCCCATTTATAAAAAAATAGGTTGTGTCAATAATATATGATTGAAATTTTATACCATAAATTATGTTTACGTATGTTATTTTGATTTATGGGGAATCCATTAGTTTAGTGATCCATATCATTGCATTTGAAACATTGAATAGTAGTATTTTTCATCATTACATTGCATTCTTATTCCTGGTGACCCTTTTCTCCATGGATATAGAAAACTACCAACCCATTCAAGAATTTACCAAGAAAATTATTTATAAAATTATCTCTTGTTCTAAAATAATTTTTTCCATTCATATACTTCTACTAACTCATGTTTTTTTGGTACATAGAAGACCATTTATTCTTTGTGTTTCCCTTGAACCCATTTTGAATTTGAGAATCATTTCTATTTGATGATTAAATAAAAAACAATATTTTTATATAATTTTTTTTGAGAAACAAATTCAATTCAGTGAATTAAATTAATTAATTAAAAAGTGTATGATCATTCACTTTGTGTTGTTTATATAATCCATCGCATAATTTTATAACCATGTAACTATAGAATCATTTCTGAAACACTGTCTTCATCTTTTTAATTAAAACTAAATAACATAATCTTCATCTTAATTTTTTGATCCTGAGAAAATTAATAATTGATGAATGAAACTTTAATAATTACTTGTTTGATGAGTTCAATTTTTTTCTTCAATTGTATTCAGGTACATAGAACACAACTAGCCAGTATGACATTGGAGACAATAGGACACATTAAAAACCTTTTCATTTTATGTACATTGTAATTAATTAAATACATTTCCTAGATACTTAATCCATTGCTCAACTGTAATTATCTTAATAGTCCCACTAAATGATGGTGGATTCTAATAAATAATGTGATCCATCATAGGTTATTATCAGCATGGAATTTATTGATCCATTTGGGAAAGGTTATTTATCATAAACTGTCTAATCGACCCTAATATATACAAAATAGACTCAGTTCAAATACAAATTTTTTTAAATTCATCAGTAAGGAAAAATCTATATTTTCTAGAAGCATTGATTCCATTCATCCATAAAACAACAATTTCTAAAAAAATGGATTAAACTGGATAATATAATAATGTTGTGAACATTGTTTAGCTCTAAATATGGTATAGATTAAGACAAAAAATTCAGTACCCTGAAACATATAATCATATTATTTTGTTTCACTGGTGTAATCATTAATTATAAATCCTTCATCATGGAAGGTAGATAAAATATTATGTATCCTAAGAATATCCTTAGGGGTTGTAAATCTACGTACACATTAATCCCATTGTCTTATACTAGGTTATCCTGAGACATGCCCAAAACACCTTTTTGAGTTTTGTATCCCCATAACATATACTATAGAACCAAATTTACTTGTATTATCCAAACAAGGATGTATTTCATATAATACACACATAATCACTACCTTATTGAAATTATATGTTGTAATTGTATACATATACAAAATCTCCATCGTTGTGTTTTTCAGCCAAATATAAGTAATATAAATTTATTTGATATTGTTACTACTAAACATCCATTGTTATAAATTATAATTCCCAGACCAGAGAAGACTAATGTTGGTGAATAATTTTATTTCATTTCCATGATTACAAGGAATCAAATCCCAAGGGTTCGATCTGTTCAATGGTAGATGAAACCCAGATTACATATATTACACACATAATACATTAAGAATTATGAAATTCCAAAATCATACATAATAAAAATAAATAAATGGAATCCTTGGATTCTTATTCAAATGTTTATTATTCAATAACCATTGAAAGTACATATAATAATTATGATCTCAAATGATTAATAAAGTAATGTTATGTGGATAAAATAATTAATTAATTTCAATAAATTAACATGGAAATGAAAATAAATTGTAATAATTTCCATTAAAATAGCTAGATGAGGATGTATCAATATGGAAATGTCAAAAAATGAAATTCATTCCATCTATTTCATTAAACTAAGAATGAAATGTTTTTATAGTTATGTCGACAAAAAATCTCATGGATGAATTATAACTAAATCTAAATGATGTAAATTTATAATTTTTAGACCCCCAGTTTCCTAGGTACATGGTACCTTTACAGGAAAGACCATTTCTAATATTTTTTACATTATATCGGGTATAAATGAATATGGTTCTCACCAAGGATTCTTTTCATGAGTTTACCCATGCATTGTTGGGCTAAGTATAATCGGGCCCCACCTGGGTCGTACAAGTCCAAAGCATTTGTCATATTCATAGACAATGTGACTTATCAAAATATAATTTTTGATTAAAATATAACAATTTATAATTAATTCCCAATTCATGTCTATGTATCAATAGGTTATTTTTTCATTAATTAATAGAAATACAATTGAAATTTCATGAAAACAATCTTCCATGAAATAACATTTAAAATATTCCAATGTATCTCATATCACATTAAAACATTTAAATCATAAACCCCATGATTGAATAAAAATAAATTAAACATATAATATTATTAAATTAAATATATTTATGATATAAAGTGATAATTTTTATTTAATACAACAAATAAAATAGAATGGGTTTATAATAACAAATAATTCTCACTGGAACACAAATTGAGACAAAATCAGTTACCTTAAACATGATTTTGTGGTATAGTCTCTATTATATATTATATCACATGAAAATATGTAACTAACTTATTATTGAACCATACTCATCATTATAATATCATATATTAAATTGTAACAATATTTTATTAATCTTTTGTTAAAACTAATTTATTATTTCAACTATTTTAGATATTAATTGACTTTTTTTGAAGTATTTTTGGGTTATTAATAGTTGTTCCTTTACCTTTGGCCATGATATAATCATATAAAGAATGTAATACCTAAAATTATTATCTAATATATTCATTACATATATATTTACAATTATCTCTATTATTTAGAGATTAGAACTGAAGTTTGTAGTTCATGTGGACAACAGATCCTATGTGGGTATGAATGATACATTAAAATCTTTATAATATTAAAAGAATGAAAAATAAAGGATAAATGTTTATATTATATTTAAATAATAATATATATTTATAACTATTATGTATGGTAATTAAAACCAACCTTTATATGTCCCACATATGGGATAAATGAGTCATGTCACTTTGAGGGTGTGGTAGACCAAACATCCTCAAACAAAATAAACATATCTACAAAAGGGGGTCATAGTTAGTATATTATATAAATAAAAATGATATAATCATAAAGAAATTATAAATATAATATGTATCATATATAAATATATTTTACATCATAATGGCCAGTAAGATACGTATTAATGTATAAATGAGCAACCACTTTTTCCTAATGTTGTACTTCATCGTATAGGGAAACATAATGTTTGTTACCCATTATCTATAGGTGTTGTTAGTTTTGGTAAAACTATTTACAATAATGGATAAAATTATATGGAATAAATTTAACTTATAATATAAACAATAAATTAATCAATTTTACGGGGTTCACATTGGAAATGAATCATGAGAGCATCAAAGAACATGTTATCTCCTACATGGGTAACTTATTTTGATTTGTAGAAAAATGATTCTTTTAAATACATATTTTCTATGATAGATGCTTGAAGTTATATTTTAGGTATTTTGGTAATCTATATAGAAATATATTGGTCTAACCTATGTGTTTAGATAGGTGTGATAAATGGGGAGATTTTGTGGCCATTTATAAGGGGAAAATGACTGACATCATATTTTTTAAAAGAATTTTCTTTGCCCATGTTTTGTACTAAATAATATCCAAAAAATAACCAAGAAAATAATTTAGGGCTCTTTGATGATATATAGATGTAAAATTGGGGTTGTAAAATTTTAAAGGTCATTTGGGTCAATATGTTAAAGGTTTTATCATTTAATAAGAATTAATTTTTCATTAATAATTATAAATAATTATAATCGCATTCACTAATATTTATTGTTAAAAAGAATTAGTTAATTATACATGATAAATAATTATTCTAAGAAATATTGATTCCTTTTATCCAGAAAACAATCACAGAAGTGATATGAGTTGATTTAAATTTATTCATATATGCAGGATGATAATGCATGTTTTGAATGTAAAAACATTTGAATGTTTTTTTATGTTTTTTTAATAAAATAAATGAGAAATTGTTTCAAATATGATAAATTATAGTAATATATATAAATAATATGTAATTAAATTTAAAAAAAATAAAACAAATCAATTTATCCTTATAAATAAATCATTTGAAAAATAAATTTTGAAGTAAAATTCAGTATTTTCACTATTCTTTATAAATGATATGTTTTAAAAAATATCATAAAGATTGCCTAACGAAATTGTTATTTTCAAATTTTAATGATGGATCTTATTCTGGCATAATAAATATTTTGAAGTTTAAAATTTATATTTAAAAAGGGATCTCTATTAAAAGGTGGTAAAGATGTCATTATAAATATATATGTTTTTATGTTTAATATTTTGTTAATTATTATATTATGATTACAAAATCTATTGGATAAACATAATAAATATTATATTATATTATATATATATATATGAAAATATCACATAAAATTTAATTAATTAAATATATAATGTTAAAAAAACATTGTGAAAATAGTATTTTTTCTAAATTTAATCATTTTTCATTGGATTTCATATTAATTTAAAATGAATTCATTTTAAATTATTATAAAACATATATTTTCATAAATTAGTAACCACTTTTCATAACTAATAATTTAATTTCTAGGTTATGACTTATTAAATTCAATAATATTTCATTATTCAGTAAAACTCGATCTCACAAGTAATATATACTTTTGAATAGTGTTTCACTTATTTCTAACTAAAGAAATATCAGTGTTGAGTTCATTTACAAATATATAATATATCAAATATATTTAAAATATTAAATATATTTTGATGTATATGGGTATTATTTTCCCTTATGAACATGATGTTGCATGTCATTCATGCTATCGAATATATAACTCTTACATTATAATTATAGGGTGTTTTGGTATTATGGGAGACTAGTGTAAAATTTATATGGTTAGGTAATGTTTTAAAAAATTGATTTTAATATGTTCAATATTAGAGAAGTGATGGTGGCCTTTTATAACCAGGGGAGATGACACAATTAGAATTTATGAAATGAATATTATCTTTTCCCATGTTTTTACCTAATGAAGGCTAAAATGATTCAAAAAAATCAACCATGATGTGATATGGACAAAATATATAAATGAAATTTTTTTTAACAAGTTTAATGGTATTTTTTCATGTATTATTAATTTTTTGTAGCATGGTATGTATGTTTTTATCTTAACTATTATAATTAATTATAATATTTTTAATCAATAATATGTTGAAAATTATATTTTATAATACTTAAAAATACTGAAGTATTATGATTAATAATATGGATTCCATTTTCCAAAGTTATCATAAAAAAGATTAAAAAATATTAAATTGATCTCTACTAAGGGTAAGATAATGGGTTTTAAAGTGAAAATGTTCATTTGGATGAAATGTTTTTATAACCAATTTTATTGTAAAATTAATTCCAATAAGATAAATTGGATTATAATATGAATAAGTTATTTATATATACTTTAAAAAATTATAATCTCATATATATATATATATTAAGATGAAAAACTTTTTTCAGATGATATTTAATATTTTTCTGTATTCATCAAAAATTTATATTTTTATAAAAAAAATTATGCTATGATAATTTAGATGTTACTCATTAAAAAAGAAATTTTATTTTTAAAAATATAATTTATAAAGTTTCAAAAAATTCTATAAAAAAAATTTCTCCATTACAAGGCAGCAAAACTACCTTTTAGAAAAATACATCTATTTTGGGAGTAAAATTACTTTTCCTATCATATTTTTTCATATAAGATCAATGTTAAATATTAGATTAAATATATATTTATATAAAATTCATTAAAACCATTAATAAAAATTGGGTTTTTAATTTATTATGATAAAGCATGTTTGAGTATTGAAAAATATTTTTTCAAAAATGGAATTTCATTAATTTCACATAGATCATTCCCTAATTTTTTATTAATTATTGACTATATGTGAATCATATTATGATAATTTATGTAGTGTTATTAATTTTATATATTATAATATATATTTGGAAAAAATTAAAATATTAATAATATGTCACATATTTTCTAAATTTACTATTTCATTTAGTGAAATCTATGTTGGGTTATGCCTATAACATAATATAAAAGAGTTATCGTGTGAACTGTGAAAATAAATTGGTATTTAGTATAAAATAATATTGACATGTTGTAGCATTAAATGCAATTGAAGTAAAATTTAATTTATTAAATATAATTATAATTCAGGATTACTCTCTTTGTGACTTTCATTAATCTAGGATTCTTAATGTGTTGAAAAGAAAATTGACACGGTTTGTCCATTTATATGTTTGGGTAGTTGTATTCATAGAATTTATTAAATAAAACAATAATATAAATTATGTCTCTTGTGAAAATGGTAAGATATAAATTCAAAAAAATTATAATATAAGGATTATTCTAAATCGTATCATGAAATAAAATTTATATATATTTTGGTTAAAATTATAAAAATCATTTTTAGATTTATGTATTATTATATGTTTTTATAGTTAATGTAATATAGTATCTTTCCACCCTATTAGGGTGAAAAATATTACCTAAAATGGAAAAATTACTCATAAATGGACATTTCATGAGTTTTCATTCCAAATTTTATTCATTTAGCTAAGGATATTTGTTTTACATATTTTAAATCATTTAATTAAGTATTATTTTTTATAAAATATCAATAAAATTATTTCATGTACAATATATTTTATCTGTTATTGAAAACAATATGAATATAATTTAATTCGAATATATCCTTTTGAAACATCCATAATATGTTTTATGTGTGTATAAAAATCGTGGAAAATTATAAAAAATTCCAAAATGATAATTTTAGTGTATCCTAAATAGTTTTCCTGATTTATTTACTAGTTACACAAGAAATATATCATAATTGGATAATGATAGAATATTTTTATATAATATATAAAAATAATTAATTAATTAACATAATAAAAAAGATAATTCATATTTTTATATAGAATATAAAATATAAAAATTGTTTTTTTATCCCTCACAACTGTTAATTTAGATACTAAAAGGTGAAAAGTGGCATTTTGACATTATCTTTCACATAAGTATTATTAATGTAATTATGAAATTAAATGGAAAAAATTCTTTTTTCAATTATTTGATTATCATTTGGGGGAAATTGAATAAAAATATTTATTTTATTCACGTTTAGGGATTCTATTTACTCCACTCTGACTTTATTTTCTTCCATATTTTCATGATTTATCAATTACAAAGTTGATAAATTTTATCACAACTACAATTCGTAATACCTAAAAATTAAAGTGCTATATCCAAAATAATATATCATAATTTTAATTGTTTTTTCCATTTTTATATAATTGACATATTTATGTGATGGAAATTTATTTTTTTATAAATTCATATAACGCCAAAGAAAAAACATGTTTTTAGAAATATGTATTTTTATATAATCATAATAAATTCTATCAAAATCATGAAAAATAATGTTATGATTATTGTAGATAAAATTTAGAATAATTAAAATTAATTCTGAATACAAAATAATATGGTACATTAAAATTATTTAATTTGATGAAAAAATGTTTTTTTTTGAAAAAAAATTATATTTCGTACTATTAAATGAAAATCGTAACATTTTACATAAATAAAAAAATTACTATTGTTTAATTTTAGAATGATTATTTAAAAAAGGAAATTATTTTAAACTAATTCATTTCATTAAATTTTAAGATATAGTTTTTAATCTTGTATGTCAATAAAACTATGTTTAATGTGTAATTATTTCTATAAAAACAGAAACATATTAAATTCACTATATGGTGTTTTAAATTTTAGGCATTATAATTTTTTTATTAAATTACTATATTTGTAACTGATAATCATATCAATATTTTATAATTTATTCTAATAAATACAATTTTTTCCAAACCGATTAATTTTAAATATATTTTACCACAATATTATATTAAAATATAACACAAATAATTTCACCTAGATTTCAGAGATGATATTTTTTTATTATTCAAATACTCCAAAAAATTAGCCTAACATGTTCTGTAAATATGTTTCTCTGTTCATGTGTCTATATGACATAGATTCTACATTATGCGCCACTGTATAAAAAAGTATATATTATGAAAATTAACCATGATCTATATAAGTCATAGTTATAATACTAACATAACTTCATTTTACTTATTTTCATTATATATTCTTTGTATTTCCATATTTGTCTTTATTCTATAGTTATTAAATTATTAAGTTATGGGAAATCTTTTATATGTTTATGATTAATGTATATTTTGTTATCCTTTTCTATAATCTACAAAATATACTGTGAAAATGTATTTCTAATCTTTTATAAAGAGATTATTGATGTGATTTTCCATGTCTATTTTTAAATACATCTTTGAAAATATAGTATAAATGCATTGTTGATCAAATATAATTGGATAAGAGGTGAATCATAACTACATTATTGATTATTATTTTACAAATCCATATGTCAAAATTGTTCCAGAAAAAATTGAAACCATTCCTATTCTCTCATTGCAAATTTAAGGCATATATATATATTTATTATTAGGTTTTTGTAATGATAGTACTTAAAATGCCACACATCCTTAGTGGGACCACCAAAGAACTCTTTTATGTTCAAGATTATTGAAGGTTTATGAAAAAATTATGGTTAAATAATAATATCAATGTGTAATATATAATCATTAGATATAAATTTAATTTCCTAGATTATTTAATTAAAATCAAAAAAAATATAAGTTATACGTACCAAATGTATTAGTGCAATAAAACATAGGGAACCATTATCTGATTGAATATAATAATAGTATAATTTATCAAAATAAACTAATACCAATTTTGTGAATTGTAAAAGATAAATAGATAAACATAGATATAATAAAAACATTAAATAATTCAACATAGATTAGTAGATGTAGAATGTATTAATACAACCAGATTTATCCATTTATATGATAAATCTTATTAGATTCTTTATTTTAACATGTTTTAAGGACTCCATGATGATTATGAATAATATATATAACTTAATATTAAATTAAGATAAGAATAAAATGTCTGATTTTGTAAGGCACCCACTCCATACATGGTTAGATAGTGAGAATGAATGACTAAATAACATTTTTTCATGCTACTTCAACACCCATGAGTGAGTTTGATAAACATGGATTCATATGAATATGTTTTTGGAATTTGATATAATAACCAACAAAAATTATATATAAAATAATTTCATAGAAAAATCACATTATAATTTTTTCATCTATAAAAAGTGAAGAATATACATTAATAATTAAAATGAAACTCATTCCATATTATTATAATGAATTTACAACAAATATCATTTATATTAAATACCTGCTTTAAGACTAATTTTTTAATCAATAATAAGTAAACTCACCGTAAAAAATAATCTCATCATTTGGAAAGTTATCCCTACTGTAGAGATCCACATCATAATTAATCTAAGAGTATCATCATTCCCTTATTGAAATGAAGACCCTAAAAATACCATCCATAGATATCAATAACCTATTATTTAAATCCAATATTGTATGTTCATGGGATGATTGCCGATAACACATATGGGAAAAAATTAAATCATGTTATCCTTAGGTAACCACAATCTCTAGTTTAAATCAGCTTTTATAACATTTTTTTAGAAGAAAATATAACATAGGATTTTTATCATTCTGTAATATACCCTTTTGTCGAAATCTACTACAATATTGTCATCCTACATTAAAATATTATTATAAATGTCTTCCATATCACCAGAAAATGTATATAGTAAGAATATAAAAATTAAGAACACTTAAGGAATCACAATACAATTAAAGCCAAAAATAAAAAAACATTAATTTAATTATCTCATAATTTTAATTTTCATAAAATCATCCTTCATCATTTATAATAACACTCTATTGTCCACTACATGAATTAAAGAACCATTTTAATGATAGATTACTATTAATTTAATAAATATATCCAAAAATTTATTATCAGTACTAACCTGGGTCATCCTACTCTCAACATAATGTAGTTAGAAATAAAACATAATGAGTTATCACACACACAGTAACTCAAAAAACATCACATATATAATTAAATAAAAAATATGATAACATGTAAATGTATATCATGTTGAAATATAAATAGTTAAAAACTACACTCTCTATCAGTAAAATATTCAAGCCCTGCAAAATTTCCCAACATATGCCAATTCATAATAGATTACATCATATATAAAAATTTTCTAGATACACCTTCTAATTTTTATGAGATCACATATTCTACAATAATCAAAACTGCCACCCAGATCATTCAATGAAGAACTCATATACCAAATTATATTTGAAAAAATGAAAGATGATAAAATAACATAAAATTATCAATAAAAATTAATTTAGAAACATATATCATATTTCCAAGATATTAAGAATTTGTATAACAGATATAAAGAGATTTCATAAAAATAAACAGGAAATGATGCTCAATGTTTTGAAAACATGGACTACACAGTGTGTAGATATAATACACAATGTGTACACATACATTACCACATGTTTGTGTTCTACCACTGGTCTAGGTGTCTATTAACCCCAGGTATACAACTTTTCCATGTACATATCGCATGTACACTGGTCTGTACTCCAAGCCATGTACTCCCACATGGTTTGGTCCACAGAGGTTCTCCCAGAGTAGGACATTTGACATGTACAGAACATAAATGACATGATATGATTAAAACTAAATAGCATTTATTTTTGCTCACACGACCAGTAACACATTTTGATACTACAAGGCATGTACACAGATTACGCATGGTTTACACAAGAAGAGACTTTATAACACGCACATGAAGAACATCTGGCATGTGTCTTTAGAACCACAGGTCGTGTTGTCTTGGTTTCTAGAATGTATGACTCAGATACTTCTATAAAACCCATATTTTTGCAATATAAAGAAACAATATGCCAAATATTGATCCATGAGGGACCATACTCCCATAGAATCTACAATTTTCACCCATTTCAAATAGAACATAGCACAATTCTATAAAAAAGGATAAATCATGTTCCACCAAATTTCAATCCAAGAGGGCCCATACACCTCAGGAACCAATGTGTGAAATCCTTTAAATAAAAACTATATGACATATTGTTACCACAATTACAACATTAGGATTATCTATCAAGGCACTATCACAACAACATGCATCATTAATGCTTCCTAAATGGATTTATAAATATGTATGGCATCTGATTTCTAACAAGTTACGATTTTATGCATGGGATGATATAACCTTATCCCATTTTTTTTAAATATATAACTATAATAAAACCAAAAATAACATCAAAAAACAAGTGTAATACCCAATGGTCAAATCGAATCAACTCTAATTGATAAAAATACAAAAAACAATTTATGTCGAGGAAATTTGAATTTTTTCTATACCTTGTGTATCTACTCCTAGGTACTACTTATTAAAAACTTTTATAACCTTCATATCATTTCCAAATTGTAAATCATTAGAAAATAAGTTGTGCTAATACCACATTGTAACATCCCGGATCCAGATGTCACTAAAAGGTTCTGTATACATGGTTGGCCACATAGTCTCAAGTGCCTTGCCCCAAAGGCCAGAGGATGCCAACAAGTAACGAGGGATTAGGGTGTTGTTGTGGGGAATATACACCATCATTGGCAGATTTTAACACTATAGGATAAATGATAACAATAGAGGATGTTGTAAAAAGCACGTAACTAATGTAAACAACAGATGACTGAAAGGTAAAGATAACTAGAAGGCATGTCATATCAGAATGGTACAACATGCCGTCTGTTCTTAGAATACAGTGAAAACAAGATACCTTGTTACCATGATCAATTCAACACAAATGTATAACAATAAAAAATGAAACACAACAAAATCACAAGCCATTGATTTTTCAAATGCACTACTCCTCCTAAGCAGCAATAACATACCTGTATAAAGTGTCTTTCCACTTTTGAAACACGCATCAATATAGTTTGTTTGGGAACAAAATCATGACCCCATAGGGTGTGATAAATAAATCCCAGTAGGCAATCACCAAAGGTCTATTCTACTCTATTAGTAAGTATATTCAATAATAATGTATAATAATGAATGCATTAAACTATGAATTACACAAAAGTAATCAATCCTATATGTAACGTGCCATATATAATGTTCATGTTCATCACACAATTCAATTACATGGAATCATATGTTCTTGTGATCAGGCCCCAACAAGTCAATCCCATATTCGTGATAAAATTTTATATACCTTGGTAGGAGATATATCATGTAAAATGAAAATTGATTTGAATCATGTGCATTAGCTTTTTAGGTGCATTATAAGTTACTAGAACATTCCAAACACAGTTCAAAACCATACCTACAAGTAGTCCAAAAATTTAACAAATCCTTTTCTATAGGCAATTGACCACAAGTAATTACCTAGAGGTATAACATAATATAGCCCATAGTCACATAAATCCTTCCCCAACGGCATGAAAAGTATCTTCTTATAGGTAAAATAATTCAGCAGATCCAATCTCGACATATATGCAATTCATCTTAAGATAATATAACAACCCAAACATTCATGAATAAAATTCCGTTATTTATTTAATTAAATGTCTTATGGATATAGTAAAAACATGAATTTTTTAATCCATTAGGTTTAAAATTAACATTATGTATCATTACAATTGATAATATAGTCGTTGAATAGTGATCACATTAGTGATATAAAATTATCGTTTAAAAAAAATAATTTTGACATAGAAAAAGTAGAGGATGACCTCAAACATTAGACTTGAGTTGTAAGATGCTCGTTTTCCAGAGCATGTAAATGATTTTAAATCAGTAGGCATCCCAATTTACCAAGCCAATGCGGTGCTACACCATGTTAATCTTGAACGGAATCACTTAGAAGAGAAGTTGATATTAATCGGGATTCCCACTTGAGCAATATTATCTATGATAAACAAGTTTCTGTCACCATCACAAACTGTACCCTATGTCTTCTATGGGTGTAATAAGAGGTTATGTAATAAGGAATTAGTAACTTTTTTGTTTAATCCCTTTTAAAAATAAAAATCTTATTCCATTAATTCTTCAATGACAATATTTTTTCTTAATAATAGAATGAATTGCATAAATTGATATATCTATTAAAATGGTAATTTTATAAATATATAAATTATTATATTAAAGTAAGGATTTTTTAATGTGGATATAATAATTTTTTAATAATGAAAATCCTTTTAATTATAATTTTTATTCTATTTTTTATTGTTTTTACTCTATAAATTATTAAGTATTTATTGTGTTAATAATTATATTTTCATATGATCAAATTGAAATTTAATTTTTAATTAATGTATTAATTTTTTTGAATTAATGAATTTTTAGAATAAATATTATTTTAATAAAATAATATTTTTATATAAAGTTTATTCAATTAAAATTTTAATTCAACTTTTATGATGTCAAATGTAATTTTTATTAATTTTTAAAAACTTTTTTTTACAAACCTTCAATTTTTAATAAATCAAGGATTAAAATTTTAAATTGGAAATTCGCATATATAGAAAATTATTTACAAAAAATAAATATTAATTTTGGATTCAGGACATCAAAATTATAAATCTGTGAAATTTTAATAATTTTTTGAGGTATTTGATTTTTTTGGAAAAAATTAAATACAATTAAAATATATAATGAGTTGTATAACATCATAAAGAACCAATATTGATTTAATGAAATACTATAAAAGTTATATTCAACCAATATATGGTTTACATTTAAATTAATTTTAATTTAGAATTGTTTGATTAATTTTATCATTCCTTAGTAGACCCTTTAAAACTTTTAAAATATTATAACAATTAAAAATAATTTCCTTGAGGATGTGACTCACCACCACATAAGAAATCCTAATATTTTACATTTTTCAGATATTGGAAATATTAAATAATTTTCCCCACTCCCCTTTGGAAAAAAATACGAAAATACCATGGGATGGTTTTTTGTTTTTAATATATAATTATATAGATTCCAAAACATATGATTGGGATGTATTATAGAATTCCGCTCTCTTTCCTATATAAACCCACCCATCATTCCAATTATCATCACAAAAAACAAATTAAAGACGTCCCTACTCTTCCTTAAAGTATCAAAAATCCACCGAAGGGACCCCAAGCTCTCATATATGGCCCCCACATGATCTAGATGTCATACAATCAAGTAAGGGATCCTCACATTCCTCTCCTCCTTTCAAATTCAATCATATTATTCGAATATAGTGCATGTAATTTCGAATGATTATTAATTCATTCTTTTTTGATAATTAAATTACATTCTATTTTTCTTTATTTCGATTAGTGAACATTTACACTCTTTCATTTTAATCCTTACCTATGTCGATTATATGCCAATATTTCATAAGGGATCTTCCACCCTTCTCTCTTGTTAGGCATTCATTCCATGTTATGAAATTAAATTTTTTTATTTTTATTTTCTTTTTTGTTTATAAATTTCCTACATTACTCCCATTTTATTTATAAATTAATAGATCCACTTTCACTCTAATTTATCCCTCTTATGAACCCTTATGTACACATGTTACACTATCAAATTTTCATAAGGTATTTCATTCTTTCTCATTTTATGTCCCTATTTTTTTATGTTGTGATTCACTTTTATATTCAATTAAAAATTTTGGGGTTTTATTTATAACAACCCCATACTTTAATTTTTATTACTAATGATGATATACCAATTTCTCTTTCATTAATCCCTCCCATTTACACCCATTACCACTCTGATATTTCATAAGGGTTATACAATTTCTCCTCTAACATCAAATTTTCGTCATTATGTAATGTCTTCTATTTTAGAATTCCGAGTGCAGGGACACTTATTTTTTTGATCCCATGACATTAAATTTCTTTTAAAAAATGATTCAATACCCTTTTCTCTATTAGCATCAATTTTTATGAATTTTTATGTCATGTCGATATGCTGTTAAAATGGAACCACGATTCTCCAAGATGAATCATTGTGTTGTTAATACCATACTAATTTACCTATAAAGGTTATTTACAATTATGAACATATACATATTTAATGATACTTATATGTGTGTATTCCACATTACCTAATCATGGAATAGCTTATGATATTGAATGATTCCATGTTTTTTGATCCATGCCGCACACTGATGCATGAAATGAACTGTTTATAAAGGGTGCACTCTGATAGAGCTCCATTGCATTGGATAATGTCTATTATTATGATAAAACATGTGAAATTATGGGATACTCATTCTAATTCATGTGAAATGAGGCTTTAATCATGCTCATTCTTATTCAATGAGATTTTACTCATGCTTATTCAAGTGCAGTGAGGGTTTTCTTATACTAATTCATGTGTAATGAGGGTTTACTCATTCTAATCCATGAGCAATAGAACATTGATCATGATAATTTCGGGTTTTACTGTGATTCCAAAATTGTATGTTATGATAATAGTGCAATATCATGCCATTATGATCATGTTTCTCTTATGTTCCATTGATATGCCTATTTCTTAACATGAACATTATTTTCATGTTATACCTTGCTAAATCTGTTGCTGGGGTTTATATATCACCTTTTTCATATGAATGTCCTCAGGATATCCCATGAAATGACAAGTAAAAATGATTTTTATGGTCATGTAAATAAAATTTTCAATAAAGATGTAGAATTTTATGTCTTATATTGTCATGTATTGTTTCTAATTTCTTATGATAGTAGACATATTTATCCTTGGAGATTCATTATGTGTATGTTTATATAATAAAGTATTATAATTGTAATATAAAGAGAAGTGTTGTTATAGTTGATATCAATGAGATAATTAATTACTTTTGGGATTAGGGTAAGAAAATTATACTGAAATATTTTTGGTGTAAGACATGGTAGAAGAAAATCATCCCTAAATCTTGGTTAGTATAGAGTATGTGGTGTATCGATAATATACATCCCATTTTGCATTCGAAAAATTATAGGAGGATTTAAAATATATGTTTCTGGGGTTAAAAACAAAAAACACCACTTTGAACTAGAATCGAATGTTAACTAGTTCCTGACAATGGGCCTTTTTATACTCTGGTTTTGACAGTCCTGGCGGAAATGATTTGGTAAATTCCTAAGCATTGTACGAACAATTATTAAGGGAGCCGACAAAAACCATAAGAATATATGTTATTAGATAGATCATGAATAACATAGATTGATTGCTAGAAATTTTATGTTATGGAGATAAATGTAATTTATAATTTATCCCTCCAATTTCATTAGATTCCCCTCCATGTGTTTGAATTTTTTATATAATCATACCTAATTTTCCTTTTACTCTATATAATGGCCGATAATGTGAGGAATATGACTGAAAACCGATGTGAACAACAATGTGAGTAATATAAGTACGACATTCCCAATCTAATAATAGTTGATGTAGAAAACATCATGATTATTCCAAACCTTATATAAAAGATCATAATTAAAAACTAATACTTTTTTGAATTCCCAATGAAATCATGGAAGAATAATATGACATCTCGTCAAAGTCCAACTGATAATGTTGATATAAGGAAGAAGACCCAATTTCATTTTTCCAACAACTATGCAAAAAGGCACCACATAAAATGTCACAAAAAGACTAGAATATTTTTTATGTTTGAGATGAAAGGGTAAAATGTATCCGATTTTCGTGAAACAATTGATAATGGAATGGATGGAAACAAATTTCCACCAATAGCATCTTATAAAATTTTTTGTAATAATTTTGTAGAAGATAGAAATTACCAAAAATAGTGCTCTATTGCATGTGTTGAGATGAATTATGAGCATCTACAATATCCATGATCAAGGGATTATGAGAAGTCCTATGTTGAGATGGATAATCATGAATTAATTACATGTAACAACTTCGTTAAATTATTCTATGTCTTAATGTATTTCAATTAATGTTATATTAGTATATCATTTATTTTTGCTATTAATAGAGGGACCTTAGCATAAATGATATTAAATCATTAGGGAAAATATTCTGTAACTGTTATATCACATGTTGATGTTTTTGGCAATGTTCATCATGAAAATTTTACAAGTCTCCATTAGATTTAATTTTAGGAATAAAGAAAATTTCATTACCTATACCTCCATGAAGATGAAAATTTATGAGATAAACTATCCAACACATGATCTAGAGTTGGAATAAGTCCTCTCTGTGTTAAAAATAATGTGTCGTTATCTCTTTAGGAAGAATTGTGAAATATATACGGATCACAAAAGGCTCAAGTATATATTCAAAATGAATGATTTGAATATATTCCAAGGAATATGGTTAGATATAATCAATGACAATGACATCTCAATCCATTTAATCCCTGGGAAAGAGAATAAAGAGTTAGATATTATATGTTGAAATGACTGAAAAATAATATCATTGATGATAATTTGAAAAGATCGAATCTTCATAGATTTTATGGAGATGATAGTGGGAATCGTATAGAATGAAAAATCATCAATACTTTCACAAATGATTTTCATATCCCCTCTTTGGGAATGGTTAATGGATTCTCAAATGGATAATGTGGGAATTCAAAAGTATGTGGAAAATATTGTAAATGGTAAATCCTCGATGATCAACGTTAATGCCGAAGGAATTGTTATATTTGGGACACTACTATATGTTCCATCAAATCGGGAGTTAATGAATGACCTTTTAGATGATGCACATAGATTGAATTTCTTCATTCACTGGGGAAACAAAATGTTTTATTCATATATTTGATATAATAATTGGTGGGATAACATGAAGAAGGAGATTTCTGAGTATTCATCATTATGCTTGGTATGTTAGCATGTGAATTCTGAGCGACATGAGTAAAAGGAGATGACGCAACCCTTACCCCTACTAACATGGAAATGGGAGAACATCACCATAGACATTGTAATCATACATCCAAATACATCCAATTTAAACAATTCTATTTTGGTATTTTTTATTTGTATTACAAATACTGAACACAACATTGACATTCGTTATGATTTCTCATTAGATAAATTGGCACAATATACATCAGATAAGTAGTAAGGTTTCCTAGTGTGCCTCAATCAATTTTATCTTATTAATTTCCATGATTCATGCATATGTTCTGGAAGAGTCTCTTACACACTATGGATACTTATATGAACTTTTGTATGTCTAATTATCCTAAAACTGATGGCCATTATAAGCATACTAATCGAACACATGAGGACATGTTGAGAGTAGGCTCAATAGAATTCAATGGAGGATGATATCATTATCATCTTATTTTTGAGTTCTATTACAATAACAATTACCATGAAAGCATCTAAATGGCTACTTATAAATCCCTTTAAGGTAAGAGATGAAGAAAACTAACATTTTGGGATGATGTTGGGGAGAAAAAATTCTTAGGTCAAAAATGGTCAAAGAAATGGTGGAGATGATTGAGAACATCTAGCAGCACATCAAAGCTACTAAAAGTTGATAATAGAGATATGATAAAACCCATTGAAGAGGCCATGAATTTGAGTATAGATAAATCTTATTCCTCTACATATCACCAGAGAAGATAATTAGGTGGTTCAGGAAAAGGGTAACTCTTAGTTCAATATACATCATCCCTTTTGAGATCCTTGGTCTCATTTTAGTAGTGGCCTATTGACTAGAACTTCCACCGAACATGTCTCAAGTACATGATGTATTCCACATATCACTCTTGAGGAAGTACCTACATGACCATTCACATATACTCAATCCTTAGGTGCTGCCTTTAGAGAATGACATCTAATATGAAGAGAATCTAGTGAATATCTTAGATTGTATAGAATAAGTTCTAAACAATTGGATAATTCCCCTCATCTAAGTGTTGTGGAGAAACACAATATTTCTAGAAGAAATGTGGGAACCTGATGAAGTGATGCGATAGAGTATCCTTTGTCTATTTTAGTGTGGTAAAAGGAAATTTTGAGGGAGAAATTTATGTAGGGGGGATGCTGTAATGATCCAATCACTTATGAATAAAATTATATTTATTGTTTTTTTAAAAAAATTCTTATTGATATTGAAAATACACGGTTTTTTATGCATTGGTTTTATATGACCATTATGTATCCTTATTGTTGATAATATATTTGTTAAACAGTGATAAATTGACTGATATATAAGTATGGTTTAAAAAATATTCCTTTCGGCAAAAAAATGGAGGGGATGTCCTCAACTAGTAGACTGAATCAGTACAAATATCATTTTTCAGAGCTCAGAATGGAGGTAGCATCATAAGGATTCACAACTGAACAATGCCAAGATGATCATCAACATGTTATTCTTGAACAAAATCTCCTTTGGTAGAATTGAATTCTAATAGAGATTATAATCCAAGTTATTTTATCCAACTGCCATAAGAGTCTGTCACCATCGCACACCTTACCCTTAAGTCTTATGAATGTGTTATATGGGGTTACAGAATGAGACATTAATTTCTTTTTTGCATAATCCATTTAATAAATGTATTCTTTATTCCATCAATTCTTGTATTAGAATAGTTTTTCATACAAATATAATGATTTAGATAAAAAAATTCACTTAAAATGGAACATTTTAAAAATATATAAAATATTATATTAAAACATGTATAATTATTATTTTTATTATAATAGAGTTATCATAACACCCATTTTAATTATATATGGTTATTATATTCCCTATTGTTTTTACTCTATAAATTAATAAGTATTCAATTTGATAAGAATTATAATTTCATACGATAAACATAAAATTTTATTTCCTTTATATTTTTTGATGAATTAATCAATTTATTGAGTAAATAAAATTATAATACAATATTATTATGATATAATTTTTATTAAATATAAATAATCATATAATTTTTATTATATAAAATGTAATTTAAATTAATGTTTAGAAACTATTATTATCAAATCTTGTCAATTTTTAATAAATAGAGGTTTTTATTTTAAATTTAAAAAAATAATATATTTAGAAATTTTTTTATAAAAAATGAATATTATTTTTTTACTCAGGATGTCTAAATTATCTATCAATTTAATTTTCATAATTTTTTGAGACATTCGATATTTTGAGAAAATATTAAATATTGTTTTAATACATAATGTGTTTTATGACAACATAATGACCTAATAGTGATGTATCTGAATACTATAAAAGGTATATTTGGCCAGTTTATTTTTCCCTTTAATATAATGCAACATTTTATTTGTTTTATTAATTTTATAATACCATATTGGACCCTCCAAGACCTATAAAATATTTTAACATTTTAAAATTATTTCCTTGAGAGTGTGACTCACCTCCAAATTTACAAGCTAAATATTTTAATATGTTTTCCCATTTTACTTATAAAATAAGGTTTTCCCCACCCCTTTAAAAAACCATAGGAAAACCCATGTTATATTTCATTTTTTTTAATATTTAGTTATATAGATTCCAAAACCTAAATATGTGAAATATTATAGAATTACCCTCTAATTTCCTATATTAACTCACCCAATATCCCACTTATATGTACTGAAAGTCTTGGTATCACACCCCTAATATGCCATACTCTATATAAAATCCTCCCAAGTAACCCCAAGCTCTCAAAGAAGCCCCTCCTCAAGCTATTGAATTCACACACTCAATTAAAGGATCCTCACTTTCCCCTCCTTTAAAATTAAATGATCTTTTTTGAATGTAGTTCATGAAATATTGAATTGTTATAATTTAATTATTTGATAATCATTATATTAATATGTATTTTATGTATTTTTGATGATTTATCATTTATAATCCCTCATTTTTATCCTTAAATAAGCTGTTATTATGCTGAAATTTTGTATATGATAATCCACCATCCACTCTTATCAATAATTATTTTCCTATTATTCCTTTTAATTTAATTTATTCCTATATTGGAATATGTTATTAAATATCCTCCATAATTCAAATTTTATCCATAAATTATGATATCCTATTTCACTCTAATTTATCTTTCTTACGAACCCTTATGTACACAGATTACCATGACAAATTTTCATAAGTAATTTCTTCTGATCACATTTTTTTGTCAATGTTTCTTTATGCTGTTATTCCAATATATTTTAAATTACAAATTTTTTAGTATGATTTTGAGCCACCACCAAACCTCCATCCTTATGTTATAATTTTGAGAGACCTATTTCTCTATGATAAATCCCTCATATGTACAACAAATACAATAAAAACAATTTTTATGAGTTATTCCATTTGTCCTCTATCATTAAGTTTCATCATTATGTTATGCCTTGTATTTATGAATTACATGTGTTGGAACATGAATCTATATAACCCACCTAATTTTCATTTCATGTACATATTATAAGATAATAATTTCTCTCTCATAATCCATTTTTATGAATTTTTATGTAATGTTGTTATACAGGTGAAATGGCACCATGATTTTCCATTCCAAATTATTGTGTAGTAAATTACACAACCATTTATCTATCAAGATTATTCTCATTTATTCACATATACAAATTGAACGGTACATACATGTCAATATTATTCATTATATAATTATGAAAAAACTTATCATGTTGAAAGATTCCACATTATATGATTCATGTGGCACACTTATGCATAAAATGAAATGTTTATAAAGGGTTCACCCTGATAGCAATCTAATGAAATGGATAACGTTTGGTATCTAGATATTCCATGAGTAATGAGGTATTAGATCAAGATAATTCTTGTGAAATGAAGGTTTACTTATGATAATTCAAATTCAATGAGTGTTTACTCCTACTAAATTAACATAAATAAGGGGGTTTTCATGATAATTCATGTGCAATGAGGGTTTAATAATTATAATCCTAGTGTAATGATACTTGGGATATTATATTATATTGTTTTATATTTAATACATAATTACATGTTTTGATAATCACGCTATATCATTCATTTATGTTCATTTTTCTCTTATCCTCTATTCATATTACCATTTCCAATCATGTAAAACATTTTTTATGTTATGTTTAATTTACTCCCTTGATGGGATTTATATTTCACTTTTTTTTGTATTTCCTCAAGTGATAAAATGAAATTCTATGTATGATAGAACATTATGGACTTGTATAATAATTTTTCAATAATGTTGTTGTATTTTATGTATTATGTTGTCATGAAATTTTCATAATATCAAAGACACTAGACCTCTCCATCCTTGGAGTTCAATTAAGTGCAAATTTATATAATAAATCATCTTTATATGTGAAATAATGATCTTGGTTGTGATAGGCCAAAAATGAAATCCATAAACTATTACATGGTTTAAAACTAAATAATCCACATTAGTAAGAATTTAATTAAGCAATTCATTCTAAACCCCCAAAATAGTGAATATAGAGCCATAACCATGGTTATCCAAATAAAAAAGAACAAATAACAATTATCCATTGTAAACACACCAACAGGGTGGTCCTTAATCAAAACACTCAGTCTCAACAGGCTTCAATTCTATTAATTAATCACATAAAAATCCACTGGCATTTACATTGTTCAATTTCTCAGAAAAACACCAAGAAAAACATTTGTGTGTGGAACAACGAAATATATAAACAAATTGACATTAAAAAATTAGCACTAGACCACCCACCATGTCATAGTTTGATTCTCCTCATCCATCCTCTACATTCACATAGCCTATAATAATGTAGATATACAATACAAGGATTTTAAATCAACCTTAAATAACTTATATGTTAACATAAATCACCATGAATGGCTCAAATATTATTCAAATCGTACCGATTGAGTTCAAACAAGACCGGAATTTTTTGATTCAATGTTCATATGATCACGTATGAAGGGGATGTTGTTCTGGTACTCCTCTTTAGTTCCCCCAAGAGATAATTCTTTTCAATTGATTGAAGAACAAGGATACTTCCCATTTTATGAAAAAAACAAAAAGTACCTGTCCTTTAAGTCAACAAACATGTCGTATATGTTATTTATGTTTCCAATATAGTGGCTAAAAATAATAGACTTACTTTCCTAGAACATTCAATATGAAAACATTGCATGTTTTTGGTATTTACCATTTTTCTCACTGGCATTCCCACACAACAAGTATTTCCTTCATACACGGACATAATACACAGTGTGTTCGTGGGATTACATGGTGTATAACAATTTATTTCAGTACATTGGACATATTTCTTGTGTTTTCTCAAAAACATGTCAAAGGAAAAAATAAAATAACAAACAGTTCCTTAATGGAAGAACCTAGTTCATACGTGGGCATAAAAATTCTCGATGGGTGCTATGAATTATTACCATTTCCAGTAATTACAACTATAATGAGGCTAATAGGACTAACACCTGAGCTAGCTACCGAGAACATGTTATACTACAAAGAGATTCATCATCCTTATTCCCTTTTCCATTTCATTAGATAATTTCATATTCATTGTCCTAGAAAAAGTCTAGTAACTTCATTAGTATGATGCTAATATTATTATCTGATAAGATATACATGAGGCTCTTGTGGTTAGAGAAGAAGGTAATCCTCTTGCCCATTAGGTGATGTCACAACATCATTACTGTAATGAATACAACTAATATCTCAATATATTTGGTCATATTTATCTTATCTTGTGATATTCAATTGTGTAAGCCATAGTAAATCATCATGTGCCTCTACTTGATAAAAAATCCTTGACCGACCCTATATGAATTGCGTAATTCTATGTATTGGACAACCTCCTCTAGAAATATCATGATGGTAATGTCTTTCAATAACTATCTAATTTTATAAATACACCATAGAAATATTTTTATCCATACGAACATCTTCTATTTTAGGGATACATATGTCAATGCTTATACCACTATGGAGAAATATTGTACACACATATGTTATTTAAAAACAAACACAATGATATTGTTCACCATTATAACAATATTGGGTGTCTCCTATGATAGAAATTCCTCAACCCTCACTAGGGCCACTGCCACTCACTCATTAGAGATGTGGTTTCCTATGAAGTGGACCTATTGAAAACAATAATTAAACATTGATATCATAGAATAAAATACCAGTGTACCATCCTCAATTGTCACATATGATCCTTCATTGACACCATTTACACTAGTGTATCATAGATTAAGACTTCAAAAAAGCTTGTATAATATTATATAAAATACAAGGTTCGTGGGGCCCAAGAACATTATGGGGGTGTTATTGATTCCAAATGGAATCAATATGTACTCATAGTGAGCACATAGGAATTTAAAAAAAATTATATCTATATATACATCTTGTACATTCAAATTGTTATAGAATATCCTATGATACATCTTGAACAACTACCATGCCCCTCACAACATATCAAATATTTTATAATTCTTTGGAAATTTATACTTATTTTCATTGGTCTCTAGGTTCATGAACATGTAATTCACACATAATCTCATGATCCCATTAACATTTTTTTGTGAAATAAATTTTGGATACAAAAGTCCAAACACCTAGTCTCACAAATCACCAATCTTGAATTCCCTATAACTACACAATCAGCTCATGATGCTATAATGGATCCATCCATCCTGTTGTTTTGGGTATTAGAACTTTCCTAGGGTTTAATTAAATGTATTAGTCTATTTTAATGTTGTGAGGCTATCCAATAACATCTGTTGGAAGGACGTCCGCATACACTTCCACTACAAAAAAATTAATGTGTATCCTATATCATCCACTTCCCTAAGAGACATTCTATAAAACTTTTGAGTAATAATTTACACTCTCATAAAAATGAGTGTATCAGTATCTGATATGGTTTACTTTTAATCAAAAAAGGAAAACATATCCCCATCACTATGGTTTTACTAAAACGTTTACATAAAAAAACATTAGATCATGAATGTTGGATACTTTGTCCAAAACTACTGTTTTTTAAAATTGCCACATAGCTACCATAAATACAAAACATACAAATATCTAACCACCATCCATTAAAACACACTATCGTCAGAACTATGAAATCATTTATTCAGCTCCCATTGAAGTCTCAAATTGAATGGGTAGATAAATATGCTAAACAAGAATCTATAGGTCTCAAAACAATGAATTGGTGCGAAATTAAATAATTTCAAATATTTTTACCAATATAATATGGTAGAAAATTAGCATTACATAACTCATTAAAACCCTATAACTTCAAGGTAAAATGATCCTTTTGAATGTTCCTGTTATAGTCCCTAGCCACCAACTACTTCTTCCTACCATGGAACACATGGGGGTGATGTTGTTAATAGGTCCAACATACGACTGCCTCCTACTGTTATACTATCCCTGTTTCCTCATACACTTCCTGATATTCCACCTAGCTCTTTCCTATATCCCTAAATTAGTAGTTTCTAAAATATCTCCCAGTCATCATTGTGATGAGTCAAGAAAGTCCTATAAAATATTTATCAGGATATCATAAGAGAAACACTAATTATCTCTCTGCTTACACAAGGTATCTCGGGATACATACATTAATTTTCATATATTTTTGGATTATATCCTAAGTTGTATGGAATTCATATATCCCAACATCATCCACATGATAATATTCACCAAGGTCTCAACTCTTGGGTTACCAATACCATCACCCACTGTTGGTGCCTCCTCCATTAGGGATCTCTCCCCCACTAAGGCTACTCAATCCATCAACAATGGTTCTAATAACAATATATATAAATAAATCCATGATATATAATCATTATTAATGATCAAGTGTCTATTATTGGTATAATTAATATCCTAAAATATCATTGTATTATTATGTTTGATCCGCAAGGATAATTGAATACTCCTCCACAATAAGTATTCCCATCTATAGATGTATAATATATTGTGTTCAAAAGGATCACACTATGTCTAGATAATAAACCTCCCAAAATTGAAAATTAATGTATGATATAGAGAGATCTATGTTTTCATTTGACTTAGTCACTAAATTAAATGTTCTCCAAAAGAATCATGTAAGAGGAATCTCATCAAGGGCTGTTATTTTGGTAGGAATCCTCTGAAGAAAGAAAATGTGTCTACCTAACTCTGGCTAGTCCTCATCCACCTAGGGGTTTGGATCTCCCTAAAACCTGTAAGATAAATACCTTTTGATTCATACATCATAATAAACTTATATGTATCCTCTATTGGAATACTAGTGCTATCTAATACTAATATGTTGGGGTTATTACTTGTAGACCACCAGAAGGTTCTATCTAAAGTATTTCACATTATAATGAAGACTCATCACTCAGTGAATAATCATTATGATTACGCAGTAGAATCCTACATGGTTTTCATCATGGAGAAATCATGATATAAATTATATGTATCATTATAAAAGATTATACCTAGGTAACTAACTCATGAAGAACACCTTTGTCCAAAACCATTCCTAAAAAATATGTCTACCAACATTTTCCCTATAATCAATTTATAAATTTACTAAAATGAATGAAAGGTTATTATATAGTGGGAATAAGGATAAAATGAATGCTACACAAAAATAGAAGTACCTTGATTGAAATTTGAACACAAAAAATTAACATTCCATTCATAAAACATGATCTAATATCACAAAATCTAGTCTTTTTGTAATATTATCTCTATATATGAAACAATTTCATAATGAAACACAATGATGCATGGACCAGGACTACCCTAGCCTTCCTCTAATATGTTAGGTGCTAGTGGCAATCATGGTGTAGGAATATCAATCATATGGGATGATTTTACAAATAATTAATATAAATACACGTATACACAATCATATCAAGTCACATAAAATACGGAAATGTAACGAAAATATATCTAATGAATTGATAAATATTTATTCCCATAGTAAGATTATGAATGTAAATTTCATAAATAGAAAATATGTCCAAATATAATACAGAACAAAAAAAACAATAGAGTGTCTAACCTACATAATGGGAGATTACTATGATAAAATGAATCCACCATGAAAACACCTTGGTTTTTCATCTTAATGTAATGATCTACCAGATCTCCATCATTCTAGGACACTATTAAATGGGTTTTCTTATACACAAGATATGACACATGTGGGAATATCCCATCCATGTGTGAGTATAACAATTCCCAGTACGGGCCATGAAAAATTCATAACTCAATGTATAAAAAATAATCACATCATAAAAAATTAGGAATCCATAAAAAATAAATAAAACTAGATATATATAAGAAGGGAATTGTTCGTAATACTAGTCAGAGACAAACTATCTTCCACATGATTATTCATGGCATAATTCTCATTTAAGGTGAATTTACTCCATAGAAAATTCCATAAAAATTGAATATCATCCACAATGTCAGGACCATTAGCTCCATCCTTGAGAAATTTATGGTCTTTTAATAACCTTACACTCGAGTAGGGGATTACAACAATGACCATTATGGACACAAAAAAACCGCTCTGGATCAACACGCTATGTATGGGATCATACTCAAGTAATAGAATGAACCATACATAAATGTATTGAGGGATGGTGTATCAATTCCCTTCTAAAGTTGTTTGTAGTGATTCAACAAGCCCACCCCTTATTTAAAAATGTTAAATGATTACACTCTTTTCAATGAGAGGGACATCGCAAACTCTATCTTAGACTCATACTACAGAGGGAATCATAATACAATGATGTTCATGAATTTCAACACCTAACCCTCAATGAGATAGTCCAAGCGAACACATTCAAATGATACGACTCCAATATATAATAATGATTGGTTAATAATACCCTAAAAGTGTGTAGACTTCATATACGGGGGTTACATGAAAATACCTCCAACACCTTGTCTTTACAAGTAGTTATACCTCACACAAGTTGGAAATCCACATATACATGGCATGTATGATTAGAACATAATATTTTTTGATCATTCCGCATATTGTCCTACCTCCAGACCTTACCTATGTATAGTGGACTCTGTTTTTTACTCTACTAATGTCCATGTACATCGAACAATTAGATCCCTTGTATCCTTAATTTTAAATATATATCCACCTAGGATTATTCAATTTACATGTGTTAGGGTTAGATGACATATTACTGGGTCACACAACATGTGATTTTTTTCATTGCCAGAAACTCTATCACTAAAACTATGTGGACGCACACATTTTGTTAATCTAGATTACATTCCATGTAACACAAGATTTATAGATTCAACAAGGTTTTACCATTATGTCATCTTCAATGTCGACAAAGTCGAATAGAATTCTAAAAAAACTATTGATCTACGGTTTGATAAACAACCAATCATTCAAGATCTGGATTCTGATAATCGAATCCCCTTGAGAAACACCATCATGAACAATCCAATGATGTACCAAAGAATCTGTGATTAATTGGATCAACCAAAAAATTATGATCCATATATAATCATCCTTCATCATCATCACACAACTATAAAATCGTCAATTTAACACAATAGTTGTGGTATTGGTCCATCAAGCTAAGGAAATGTCATGAAATGATCAAATTCATGTTAATTATCAAACCACGAGCCAAAACAATTACTATAAAACTAATGTGAACAAAAAATTGACAAATCCATAAATCAAAATATATGAGTAATAAAAGGGATTATATTTTCATTTGACCATTATATTTTTTGGTATATATAGATTAACACAGTGGAAATGATAAATGAAAATAATATCCATGCTAAACGAACTATTGATGAACAAATAAATTCTTCTTGATGAAATTGATCAGTGTTCAACAGGAGATAATAAAATGATGTAAATAAAAAATAAAATTTCCTCTTGGAGTTTATATTAGTTTCTAATGATGGTCATTCATGCATTTAAAATCACATGCATGATCCCTGAAATTTGGTGGCACATTATCCTCAATATGATCTAATCTTTTTTCAACTACAAATAATCCTCCTACAACTCCTATACAATAGATCATATTAATCCATAAGTTATAAAGAAAACCATATGGCTAAGGCATAATTATTTTTCAAATAGATGAAGAAGCTAGGTGATTCAAATATAATAATGTTAACTAAATAATTCATTGCTTAAATTAATTTTTCCCCTGGAAATACTTAAAATAAACACTCGATGATGGAAAAGGTAATATAGATCCATGTGTAAAACCTAAATTCTGAACATAATAGTTCTCTTATATTTCTAATCGTGTACCCCATTCCAAATTCATTTATAAAATTGAGGAAAACTAAATTCATGTGATATTAATATATTTTATAAATGAAAAAATTATTTTTGGGGAAATTGAGACATGGAATCTCATGATTTATAAATTCCTATATCTATAAAAATCTATTTAATATAAAAAATAAATACATTGAAAATAAATTTAGTCCCACACATATTATTTAATATAAACACAAGATTGTCAACAATTTTCACTAATCATAAGGATAATCATTTTTAATGATTTATCCTCAATGTGGTATAAACATTTTTTTATAGATAACCTATTATTTAAAAAAATTATCAAAAATTTGATTATTTAGGTAGATTATAACTATATAATTACTTGTTTTTCTATATATTAAAAATGTAGATAACGTAAATCAATTTAAGGAAATTTAAATGTTCATAAATGAATGAAAGAAAATCCATTAACAAATTCAATCCCATAAATAATTCATATTTGAAAAGTTATGGTTTGAAACTATTAACTAACATTTTTGTGTAATGATAATTCTCCATTACTTAATACTCATGTTAGAAAATACATAATTTTTTCTATTATAAAATTAAGATATAAGGTAATTGTTATTACATTTCATTTTTTACCTGTGATTAAACATAAAAATAAAAATAAAAAACTCAATTCCTCAAAAAATGGTAAAAGTTATAATTTAGTCGATGGAGTCAAATTATAATGTCACTAACAAATTCAATAACCAATTTAGTTTAATTAGTTTAAAAAATAATAATATGTGTATAGTGGATCTAATAAATGAAAGGAATACATTCTATATTATAGATGAGGTCTATCTATTTATATTTAAGATATTATTCCCTATTATGACATTGTAATATGAATCATAGTGGAAATATAATCATATTTATATTTTAAAAATGATAGATATTTGGAAGATGAGTGAATCAATTTGATGGAAATAGATAAAAATGAAAAGACTCACCAATAAAATAATAACACTTGTAATTTCAAATATTTTTATTAAATAATTGAAATAAAATAATAACAAAATTTAATAATCATTGATTGTATATATTATATTAATTTAGTTATTGGTGATAGTCCATATGGTGTAGTAATAAATTAGGTCAATTGGATAGGTATTGTTTGTATTTTGAGAAGCATGTTGGTTTATTTATACTATCTTTAAATAATGTTATATTATTCGATTACAAATAAAATAATTGAAAATTTACCACAATGATGATATTCCCATTAACTCGCAACATTAAATCATTCATAATCATGCGGTATTAAAGAAGTTATTAGATTTTAAAAAATAAAATTTCAATATAACATGGAAACTATTTGATATTTTTGATATGATATTTAGTTCAACTACCGTGAATTTTATTCCAAATTTTAAAAGGTTTTTAATATTATAAAATGATTCAATTATAAATGAATTATGGTGGATTTAAATAAACATTAATCCCCTATAATTTAATGATATTTATATTGTTGGAATTTATCCACATGGGAATATTAACTAAGGAATTTTCTTGATCAATTAAATGTGTATATATTTATAACTAGGAAATTAAATGGAGGTATAACTAATATTCATGGTTATGTGTTCCTATTTATGAATATTTTATTATGAAATATTGATATTACTAATTTGGATTATTCTTCTCAATTACATTATTTGTTTCACACAAAATTATGTTTTCCTAAACTATGTTTATTCATTAGTGTTTTTATCGTGTGTAATTCACCCATATATGAGTAACTATCAACTATGAGTTAATGAAAACATAAAAAAAAGTGTATAAATACAAGAACATGATATTTTTATCATGTTTTAATTGTATGATTCTCATAAATTAATCTATTTTTATAGTATCATGGTGAGATTATAGATATTTTTTTCTGTCATTATTAATTTAATTAGGCATCATTAATTCATGATTCATTACAATCATGGTAATGTATTTATTTAATGTCAATGAATTGGATTATTCATTATTTAAATGAGATTAATCATACTACTGATTAATTATTTAAAATTTATTTAATTATTAGTTCTGTTATTAAAATAAAATAGATTAAATTATATAAATAAATATCAATTGTAGTTAAATTATTATATTATTAATCATATAAAACTTATTAGAATGTTTTACTTGTATTTCAAAAATAAAAACATTCCTTTGATATTGGTACATCTATATTTTTCTATTCCTCCAATGTAACATATTAGATTATTCCATATAAGAGTTTTCAAGTCCAAAAATAAGATAAAAATTAGTTTTTCAATTTGTAACATGGATTAATTTTTCATAAATGTATTTTCCTAGTGCAAAAACATACTATATCGACTTATGTAGAATGATTTTATGTAAATTTTAATTCAAAAAAATATATAATGTGCTTGTTAATGATAACTCTTGGCATAACTATGTTATTTCAGTAAATTTTTTGGAATAAAGACAACTATATACCTAGAAATATTTAATGACAACCAATAATTGTCAAATCAAATATTTATTCTATGATTTATGTTACTAATTTTCATATCATTTATGATATTGTTTTATTTTTTTTGAGTTATTTCAATTCAAGATCTGATATTGAATAGACATAACAAGATACCATTGGATTATCATGGGGATATTGTTTTATCATAAATACCATATTCTTGAGGGTTCTCAAAAAAATAAATCAGTGGAATGAACCATTCTATATATGATATCATGGATTTTGGAAATTCCTGAATCATCATTTTATTTTCCCCTACAATAAACCACATAAAAACGATCCTAGACATTAAAATTTATTAATTCAAATGGGGAATGGGAAATAACATCATGAATATAATAGATTTACAAAACACCTTTATATAAATTTACATGGTACTTCCATGTATGAAATTTTTAATGCATATTATAAAAAATTAATCTATGATTAATTATTAAGATGTAATATTTCAATATCATGATGTTTTTTCTAAAAATGTTTCTGAAAATTAAAAATATTAAATTCACATATAGAAATAATATATTTTTAACTTGAAATAAATTATGATATAAATACATTAAATGATATGTTAGATGAAGTTACAAAAAAATTATCTTTGAAAACAATGGGATGATATTTTTTAAATATTAATTATTTCATTTGAGATAGATTTTAGGTGAATGTTGTGAATGACATAGAAGTTTTTGAATGTTTAATCGGATGAAAATAATCGAATAAAATATCTAAATGTCTAAAATTATTATATAATATGAACATCTAATACATGAAGTGGATGATAAATTTAATGAAATATTGATTTTCATATAATATATCAATAAAATAAAATTATTAATTTTGAATAAATAATATACCTAGGTTTTGTAGTCAATTAAATAATTATATGTTCATTAAATTTTTTAAAACATACTAAACAATTCAAGAAGGTGTAAAATATATTTGGAAATGAAATATATTTATTTATTCATAGGATAAAAATATAAAATAATGGAAAAACAAAGAATGAAATTTGTTCATTCTCATATTTTATTTTAAAAAATAAACTATTTTATAACTAAATATCATTATATAAATCAATGTATGAGTGGTAAAGAAATTATTTATGTCTTCCACAGAAGATAAATTTAGGAATTATTTAAGAGGTTTTTATTAGTTTTAAACCAACTAAATTATCTTTATTATGTTAAATGAAATAAACCATTAAATTTACTAATAGTGTATTTATTTTTATAGTCATAATAAGAATAATATTTTACAAAATAAGAAAAATTTGAATGTCTATAAAAAGGGAGTACAATTAAAAACTTTATATATTACATTGTTCCCATTTTTTAAATATATTTAGGAAATTATTACTGATGTTCAAATTTTAAAACATTAAAAATATATTTTGGTTCATTTTTTTGATATGGTATTTCATATTGAAAAAATAAATTCAAGTACATTGAATAAAATAATAAAATAAGGTATCCAAATAGATCAAGCACCCCAATAAATGTACATACCCTAACACAATCACATCTAACAGTAACTAAAGATAAATTCCTTTTATATATATTTATATGTAAATTGAATTAGAAATAATTAACAAATTTTAATACCATCTTAAACCCAAAACCATTTAAATACACATTTAAGTTTTTTATTAACAATATTATTATAAAGTTTACTATAAATCCAATTTAATTCTGAAATTGAATCCCAAATATAACATTTTACAATATTATTAAAATAATATACATTCATATATTGTTATTGGGGTTTTTATAAGAAGTTTTTATACCTTAAATTATTAATCATTAGGAACTGGATTTAAAATGTATACTATACATAATACATGTTCATTGGTACCCTACATGATATTATCACGCTATTAAGGTAAAAAAACCTTGTTATTTGTTAAACTGGTCCTCCCTTATATAAAACTCACAAATATTTTATTCAATTATACTCAATATTGTCTCATTTATTTAATTATTGATGGAAATATCTCTTTTATGTATTTTTATTTGGGAGGGGGATGGAATATATGAATTCTTTATCATATATAACCTAGAATTAATCCTAATTTTGATTAATTATGTGATCTTTTTGGAAACTAAAAATATAATGGAAATAATGATTTGATTGAATAAGGGTAATTTTTAACTAATAACTAACATAAATTATATTAAAAATAAAAAATATAATATTTATGTTATTTAGTAACAAAATAGATAGAGTTTCATTTATGATGATAAAAAAATTTATAAAACACAATGAAGGACTAATTTAGAAATTAGTGGGTGAGTTGAAAATCTAATTTGTTTTGTGAATTTAATAGGATAATAAATATTTTTAAAAAAATATATAAAAAAATTAAAAATATGACTGAAAATTAAATGAATTTCTTCTAATAAATAATAAATTTAAATACTATTACATTCTTGTCTGAACTATCCTAAATTCTATTAATATGAGATTAATGGTTCATATAGTTTTCTTAGTGTGTTTTGAATTCCAAGGATTATTTTCTGATTATACACACTCATCCAGTAATTATTTTATAACTAAAAAAATTATTTAATGGATGTGATTAATGAAAATAAAATTATAAAATGTGATAATTAGTCTAATCATGAATTCAATTTAAAACCTATGTAATAAGATGAAAAATTAAAAATAGATTTATTTAGTTCCCATGTATGAATTAGAATGGAAACCTATACTAAATATATACTAGAAAACTAATTATGTACATTGATATATATAGTGAAGAGAAATGTGAAATGAAAGTATAATAGATTAAATATTATCTTCATTGATTATGAATTGGAGAGTAGATATGATGATTTTAAGTGAATTGGGAATTTCTGGACTCAATACATTTTTTCCATTTAGAATTTATAGTTTCTTCTATAATTTTTTTTAAAATCTGATTGAGTTTATTTTTTAGGACCCTAAAAATTCCATATATATGGTAACATGACGACCAAATTATATATAAATTGTTATGACATGAATTTAAAGGATTAATGAGATTATTACTTCCAAATTTTAACAACTTTAAATTATTTATGGATGAATGGATCATGAGGATAAAATTTTTAAGAACATTGTATTATGATGAATTCTAGAAGAAAAAAACTATTCCATAAATCACACAAATTAATTCAAGTTTTTTTATGATTTGATATTTTAAATACATGAATAAATCTTTGGGTAATTCTAATTTATCACATTATAATCTTCTTATATGATAGTATTTATACTTTACAAGATCAAATTCATTATTTAAAAGTTTTTCTATTACAATATATAATTTAAATTTATAAATATAATTCTAAAATATAAAATATAATGAATGATGAAATGATTTTCACCCCACCATGAAAATACCATGTTGTATATTAAATTATTTGTTTTTTGTATTGCAGTTTCATAAATAATTTTAGTTCCAGATTGTATTTTTTAGTGGTCTCATAGTTTTATCACATGGAAAGGAAAATAATTTGGTGCACGTTTGAGTGAGATATAATTTTTAGAAGTTTAATTAATAATTTTTATCTCAATGTTACTCATACCATGAAGAGTCTCTAGTGAAATCGTGCAACTTGGCTAGTTTATAGGCGAGACTCAAATTATTCCTACATTGTATGGAGATTCATATTATCCTTAAAAAAGGAAATTTTTTCATCTTTGTAATTAGATCATGAATGGTGGATGCTTGGTTTATTGAATTGTTTAATCAAAATCAGTAGCCTTTCAATATTCATTAATATTTGATATTTCTGGTTTTCCATAATATAATTTTATCCCCATCAAAAATATACCCCCTCATAATATATGGTTTATGAGACACAATATGGGTGATTTTTTTTTCTTATTTTATATCCATTTATGGTTATTAACCATTTATTAAAATGGGATTCTTACATATTATTCCATTTTTACAACCCATATATCTTCCTATCATATATTTAAACATTCAACTATTCTTTTTATAATTTAAACAACCCCTATACTTTTTACGGTTATAGGGGTGTCTACTGTTGGATAATTCGATGTTCATGTTTTGAATATATCATTACCTTTCAATGTTGAGTCTTCTTCTTCATTTGGTATTCATTATTGATGGTATCTATATGGTTCTATGTATGTTTTTCAATGTAATAAAATTATATTATTTTGCATTGTATCATTTAGTATTCAATTATGTTTTACCAATATAATCATACCTATATGCATTTATTTTAATGGGACAAGTTATATTTCAAAGTGGTTCCATCCCTTTCCCTGTAATGGGATGTTATGAAATTATTTGTAAATATAACCAATTATGTCTGTATTATTAATTAAATATTATTAATGGTGTGAAAAAATGGGTAGATATTTCTAATATTTTTTAATGCTATATGGTTTCATATTAATTTATATCTGGTTTTTTGATAAGTTTTATTATTAATAATTGGTATGATATATCATTTATCTTTTATTTTTAAATATGTTGGAGGCAATTTTCATATAAATGGTGGATTTAAATTAATTAAATAACTTAAAATATATTTTACTAAGAATGCATATTATATTTTTACTGAGTTTCTTAAGTGAATATTTAAAATTTTGCGAGTTTTCCTAGAATTCCATTCCTATTGTATAATTTTATGTTCGACAAAATATGATAAAAAATCATTATGTATATTCTGAAAACAAGATTATTTATATTTTTGTTTTCAATAATCGTAATATACAAGGTGAATAAATAATATAGAGACCCAGTAATGGATATAAGGTTTGTTATTGTGAAGGTTATTGTGGTGAGAGTAAGAATTGATTAAAAATGTATTCCATTTTGTTGATTACCTAGTATATATTCACATGTTCTCAAAACTCCGTGGATAATATCCTGCGAATAATGAGAATTTTTAGTTGAATTGTATGAGTTGAATACCAAACATATATTATACATATCCTATGTAATGTTTCCTGTATTAAATAATTTATTTTGATAAAAAAAATTCCCAAAACGAATTTTTTACATTGTAATAATGTGATTATTGGATATTTCATTCTTGAAAGGATAGAATGGACCAGTGAATAAGAGTATTGGTTCTTTAGAGACGTCATAGGTTCATTAACATGAAATTTTATCATTATTTTTGAATAAATAATGATTTTCATAGGATTAAAATAACCTATTTATGACTATATGTTGATTCCACTCATTTCTCTGTTTATACCCAAATTTGTTATATGATTTCATAAACCCATTAAGTCTATTTTTTATTTATATTTTTCATGAATAATTGATAATTTGGTTCATGAATGTTTCTAGATAATATTCCATAAATTATTATTTTTATTTAAAATTTAATAAAAATGATGTTTTGGAATGATTTTGAAGGAATGGAAATGGGAATATTTTAATTTTCATGAAAAATATTTTATAAATTACTTCAAAAATTGTAATACATTAAGGGAAATTTATTTTTTATACATAATTGAGAATATTTAAATGAGGAATATAAAATCGTGATTATGTTTTAAAAACAATTTTATCTTACTCTTTTTAATTTTTCGAGTGAATGGTCTTAAACTATAATTTGATTTATAACATTTTTTAGACCATATACAGTTAGTTTATTTATAATAGATTTTATTTGAATGAGTCAATGTAATTGAGTAAAATATTATGTTTTTATCCAATTTCATCAATATCTAATAATATTATTATTTTTGATTATGATAGAACATGTTTTATTATACTATAATATAAAAGTGGAAACATTGGCTCTATGGTGAAATCTTATTGGGAATGTTTCACTCATACAATATATACACGATTTGTTGTATGTAGTACTCAAGTCCTCATTTTGGTACCCCATATGTTGTCTCTTGTATATTTTATTTCTAGGTATGGCATATAATGGATGATATTTGATTTACAGGAGAACCATGGGTTAGACAGAGATGTGGAAGAAATATGATATAGTTTCTTTTAATGTTGTTTTTTGACATGTCTACCAAGAATAAATATTTTATTTTTATTTTTAGTTTCATTTACACTTCATTGAGTTTCAATTTTTTAAGGAAAGTTTGTGTTTTTTTATTTTTATATAAAGGTTTAATATTATTAGGTTTGGTTATTAGTATTTTTTCTAGATATTATATGTTCTCATATATTTACTGATGTTAAACAGTGGTATAATGTATGGATATTTCTTACATTAGATTTTTATTAATTGAGCCACTTTCTGAATCCCAAATATTTTATTCCAAATTATAATTACTACGGTTCTAAAACCCTATTTACCATCCTATGGAAATTAGGAATGAAATTTGTGATTAATTTCAAGATGGGATGGATGAGGGTATTTTGAAATCCAATCCAATTAGATAAAAGTTTATTAGAGCCTAATTTATCATTAGATGATTGGTTTTGAAAGCACTGTATTCTTTTTGACTATTAATAGTGTTGATATAAGGTTTTAAGTTCTCAGGATTTAAGAAATGGTAATGGTCTCTTATGTTATATTTTTTTTTGAACCACGAGATAGCATGGGTAGTGGAAATTATATCATTGATTACAGTTCAAAATTTTATGGATTTATTATATTTTAATTTTTTTATCACGGAGGAACATTGATCCTCAAAAATCAATATATATATTGAATTTCTGTCATAAAAGTAGTTTCTGTAAAGACCCGTAAATTTCAAGATATTTTTTTTCTTAAATACTTTGGTATTTTATGAGTCTGTGGTTTCTTGACGGCACTTGCTTCTCAGACCCGGTGTTCCCAGAATCAATTTCTAATGTTTTGTTCAGGTACGTTCAGTAAACGTACGTGCAAGTTTTTCTATCTTTTGAACCAGTGCTCGGAATTGAAATCTGAGGACACCGATGAACTCGCAGCGTCCATATTCTATTAAGGGGGCCTTTGCTGCAGTTGTGTTTTATGAAGGTTGAGAGTTAATATTTGGGTATTTTGAATAAAATAAATATAATTTTTAGTACACAATTTTATTTATGAATGTTAGTTATTTCCTCTCAAGGGGTGTTAGAGGTGGGGCCCAAACAAACATATCCTCCCATGAGAGGATTTAGTGTGGTGGGACCCACACATTCCGTAAACCTTTCATCTCCCTATAACTCCCCTTAACTCTCATAAACCCCGCTTGATTAATTTGAAAACTCCCCCATTAATTATGGAATCTCTTCACCTCCCCCTCTCCCGTTAATTTTTTCCAAAACTTTTATTTATTGAATTGAATCCTCTAATTAATTAATTAAAGTGATTGAATTTTAAAAATTCACGTGTGAATAAAATAATAGCCTTAGCTATTATTTTATTTTGGAACTCCTTGTGTTGAGAGGATTTTTGGAGAGCTCTTGATAATTTCAAGAAGGATTTCCTCTGTTCAACGAAGAACACCGTCCTTCCAACGAAGAACCCCTGAAGAACGATGATCATCTACTTCGATCTTCGGCCAAGCCAAAGGAGAAGAAGCCACTTGCAAGGAACGCTGACGATGTTCCATCCTCAGCTCCTTCTTCCATGATGTCAACGACTTCACATCGTCTCCCCACAACGCTGTCTTCCACGATGCCCGACTACTTCGAACCTTATTTCGAGGTAGGGGTTTTTTATACATTATAAGTGAATAAATTATATTGTTTGTGTGGGATTATATGGAATAACTTTGTCCAATTGATACTGCCTAACGCGGTGGGAGCGGGCTGAACAACCACGGCCCAATAACCCTCTTATTTTTCCATATTTTTTATTCGCGAAAGAGGAGTGTTAGTAGATTCAGCGTTGTATGAAGGCGGCGGCAATGTGCTGGCCGCGTGTGGAAGAACTACAGGCCGCCCCCATGGGATTCTCGGCCAAAGTTGAACCGGTCGGGCGAAGCTGGCCAGATTGGTTGAACGGCGGTTCCCAATGGTGCCGCGCTGCGGAATACCTTGGCCCACATTCTGTGGGGCAGTCGATGAAAAAACTAGTCGGCAGGTGGTCCGCTGGCCTGGGAAGACCTGCGGGGCCAGAAGGGCACCGCGCTGAAGGAACCACGATCCGCATGTGCGGGCCGCTGGCGAAAGGATGACCGAGCGCCTTCGGCCTGACGGGCAGGAGGGATGCACATCTTGGCACCACTGGTTCAAGAGACTGGGGGTCCGCGCCCCCCGGATGTGCTCAACCACTCGTGTTGAGCCGCCTGGCCAGTCGGGCTGAGCCGTGGCTCGCCATGACGTGTTGCGCTATGCAAGGCCTAGGCACGTCAGGCCGCGCCGCGCCGTGCCGGTTTTGGCCGCGCTTTTCCGGGTTGGGCTGCACCCCCTCGGGCTGGGTAATGCACCTCAGGATAGACCGTGCACTTCACCCGACCGGTCTGACCCCTGCCAGGTCAGACCCGCCGAATCGGGTCTGTCCGTCCCGCCATCCCACTGGGATTAACGGGTTGGGCCCGTTTTCACTTAAACATGAATAACATAAAGATCATGTGTCCGATCAATGTGTTGTCTGCAGCATTAGGACTACCACGACGAAGTGGTCCTTTTGTGATACACTATGTGAGTTTGGAACGACTTTGGAAAATGGCCGGGTTTGGAACGAGCATATTTCAAACCATGCCCCTTGAACAAAAAAGGCAATATCTCTCAGATTGGGCATCCAATTGACGCACCATCTGACGCGTTGGGTTACTTTTGATAAGACAGAACATTGAGGTACATCAACTCAAGACTTAGTGATAGTTGATTTACCAACACCATGGCTTGAAGAATGGACCCTCCCAAAATCGAGCGTGTTGTGTGCCGGAACCCTAGAGGTGGTTGTGGCTACGACGTCTACAATACTGAAATCCTCTGGTGGTTTGGTGACGAAGACTACCATACTAAAATCCTCTATGGGTTCGATGACGATAATTACTGTTCTTGTATCCTATGTGGGTCCAACATTTTGACTTCTATTCTACTATCCTATCTGGGCCCGACAGGGAAGCAGGTCTAGTATCCTACGTGGGTTCGACAACTTACGTGGTCTTGTATCCTACATGGGACCAATAGATTAGATGAATTAGAGACTACATCTGATCATCTTTATCACTTTATGAAATATGTATATCTATTTGAGCTGAGTCTTGATAGTCAATAAATATCATCAATGTGATTTACTTCCTTCTTGTGTGGACTAGGTTGTGCTTGGGATCGAGAGTTGGAGCTGAACTGGGATTGAATACTTAGGTACATGTATGGTCATATACCTAAGTAGAGTTGGTTGATACTTCGTGATTGTATCTTTCCTTTGTGGTAATCCTTCATGGATTCTGGGAGACCATCATGGGTCTTGGGGTCCCTACTGAGTATTGTTATACTCACCTATGCATGGGATATGCCTGCACTACGTTCTGTTGGATGCAGACGATGGACATCACTGATCGTGGTAGACACATGAGGAGCTAGATGGTACCCAGAGGTGGACCACTTTGTGGGATGTACACAGAGTGGACAGACGGACCCAAGGTAATGAGGAGACCATCTGAACCCATCCTTCATGTGGGATTCCCAGAGGATGACTTTGTGGTTACTACCTTACTTTAATGTTGTTGTAATAGTCTTTCAGTTGTTCTGTACTCACTGATGGGCTTGTATTTTCGGCCCCTTTATTTTTAGCACTTACTTTTGTATAACTTTTTACATTTTCTTACTTAATTTGTGTACTCTGTTGTGTTTGTTTACTTCTATAATGGAAAAGCCTTCCCAGTATAGGGATTTACACCTTTGGTACTAGCCTCCAGCCCCTGGCCTTTGAAATGCGGGCTTGGGGTAGTCACGGCACGGGCCTCGAGAACCGTTCATGAAAAATTGGCACTAGAGGAGTTTTTTCTATCGTAGAACTCGGGAATCTGATTATTTCATCTCTGTGAAGAAATATTATTATGTGTTTTGGGTGTGGTTATCCTTTTAGGGAAACATGTGTTGGTGTGGCGGCCAACGTATCCATACACTAGGACTCTGACTCCTGATATCTAACTCTGTGCATTAAAACACTGATTTCATGTGTGTTTCCTTGGAAACGTATTCTTTGTGATTATTTGTGTTAGCTCACCAGGTATACTGTTTTGACCATAGAAAACATGATTCTTTTCAGGATAGAACCACAAAGGCAACCAGCTATGGTTCTGAGATTCGTGCGGGATGGTATCCCACCGAGCGACGATGCTTCTGTGTATGGCCCCATCACAGCAGAGACACCAGCGGAACCACTACCTGCTAGGCCACCGATACCACCATCCCTAGCAGTAGAGAGTGCACACTGCCTATGTGAGTTGAATGTGTTTAAGAGATAGAGTTTGCCTAGGTTCCGCGGAGAGACGGACCCTCATTTAGCTAATGATTGGCATGAGGTTATTGTCAGAGTCTTCAGCTTGGTAGGGACACCAGCCGAACCTATGATTATCCTTGGCGTGAGTCTCCTGAATGCTACAGATGGTAGATGGTGGAGTCTGATTCTCCAGGTGCATGATGAGGAATCTATACATTGGACACACATCGAGAGTCTCTTCCGCTCAGAGTTTGTTCCATCCATCCTTTGTGCGGTGCAGATTCAGGAGTTACTTCATCTGCGGAAGGGCAACATGACATTAGATCAGTACTCTGCGAGGTTTACCAACCTCTTGTGCTACTCCACTAACATGGTATGTGACCCATTCTTCCAGGCCCGAACCTTTGAGTAGGGACTCAGACATGAGATTTGGGATTCGATGATCTCCCTTAGCATTTTGAAGTAGGCTGGATTGCTGGAGAGTTTCCTTCATGTGGAGAGAATTCTCTCTGATCCGACACTAGTAGCGAGACCCACCACAAGGTGAAACGTAGCGGAGTCTTCTACAGCTGGTAGTAGATAGTTGATGCTGAGGTCCAAGAGGACCAGTCCATCAGGTGAGCGACTATAGGATACAAGTTTGGTTTTGTAGGGCACACGGAACAGATCCAACTATACGATGAGCAGGCAGTTCTATGCATGTGGTGGGCATGGTCACATGGCTCGAGAATGCCGAACCCACCATACAGACGAGTATAAATTAGTGGAGGGACCTCCCAGGAAGAGGCAGTGGTTCGGCCGTGGTGGTCTGCTGGAAGCAGGCGGATGAGGTAGAGGAGATGGCCAGTAGTGGGTGGTGGATGACATTTTGAGACTCGACTGCCACCACCAATAAGAGGTCCACCCTAACCATAGGGAGCTGGAGGACAGAGGCAAGCTCAACTCCAGGCAGTTGAGGCCTATGACCATGGCGCACCAGAGATGATTCGAGGTACTATCTATGTCTACTCCACCCTTGCTGTAGAACGTATAGACAAAGGGTTGAGTTATTCTTTTATTGCCGCTGCCCTTTTTCGGAGCTCGGAGTTTCCAACAGAGACATTGCCTTGATCTTTATGCCTAGAGAATCTTATGGGAGCAGACACAATGATTACGTAAGTGCCAGGAGTGTGAGAACAATCTATGAGGCGAGAGCTTCAGCTGTGATCTTCTTGTAGAGGGGTCGAGGCCTTATGACGTCGTCTTTGGTATGGACTGGTTATCTACAGTCCATGCTCAGATCAATTGTATGAGGTGAAAGGTATGTTGCGTCTGCACTTTTGGGACATGGTTCACCTTCACCGGCGAGAAGGGATCTTTTAAAGCACAGGATGGACTTATGCAAAGGATAAGGCATTTTATTACACATCAGTTGACTAGTCTCATCCTTAGAGCAGTTGATGTGTGGACTCCGAGTTTTCATGTTGTGGTGGATCAGTATACGGATGTTTTTTATGACATTCTAAGACTTCCTCATCGAAGATATGTAGACTTCTACATAGACTTGTACCCCTCAACAACATTGATATCTACTCTAGCATATCCAATGGCTCCTTCCGTGCTTCGTGAGCTGCGGGTACAGCTGTAGGACTTGCAGGGGAATGTATTTATCCGACCCAGTGTTTCACCCTAGGCTTCTATAATTTTTTTCGCCAAGAATGTGAATGGGAGATTGTGACTATGTGTAGACTGTCATTTCTTGAATTAGGTGAACGCGAAGAACAAGTACCCACTCTCAAGTATTTATGACCTCATTGCTCAGCTCAAGAGAGAACGATGATTCTCGATGATAGACCTCATATTAGGTTATCATCAGCTCTGAGTTTGAGATGAGGATGTGCAGAAGAAGAACTTCAGGTGTCGGTATGGACACTACGAGTTCTTGGTTACGCCTTTTGGCCTAACGAAAACACCACAAGAGGTCATGAGTCTCATGAACAGGATCTTACAGCCTTACATCGATTGCTTTGTTGTAGTCATCATCGACAACATACTGATTTACTCGACTACTGAGGAGGAGCATGCCTACCACTTGTAGGTTGTACTTGATACACTCCAAGAGCACCAAATATATAGTAATCTCTCGAAGTTCTAGTTCTGGATTTGAGATTGTCACTTTCTTGGGACACGTCATCTCAGAGGTCGGAGTTGTAGTGGATACAACAAAGATCAAGGTAGTACTTGCTTGGGAGCGACCCATGAGCGTAACAGAGGTGTGGAGATTCCTTGGTCTGGCTGGGTACTATTAGAGATTTCCGCCAGACTTCTCTAGAGTTGTAGTACTGCTTTCATCCTTGAAGAATAAGGGGAATCCCTTTGTGTAGTTAAATAGATGCTAGAAGATCATTCACGAGCTAAGACAGAGACTGAAAAGTTGGGCCATCTTGAGGATACTGGAGGAGGTTGTTGGGTACGTAGTTTACTGCTACACATCAGGGACCATAATGGAGTGTGTCCGGATGCAGGAGCGAGCGGTGATTTTGTATGGTTCACAGCAGTTGAGACAACACGAATAAAACTACGCTACCCATGACATGGAGTTATCAGCATAGGTCTTCACCTTGGTGATGTGGCGGCACTATCTGATTGGTGAGCGCTTTACAGTTTACTCTGACCACCAGAGTCTCATGTATATCTTCTCCCAGAAGGACCTTAACAAGAGATAGTGGTGATATCTAGAGTTCCTCCAAGACTATGACTTTGATATTGTCTATACTCCTGGGAAGGGGAACATTGTAGATGATACTCTCAGTAGGAGATCGGGAATTCAGTTACTAAGAGATGCGATGGAGCAGCTAGCCACATTGAATATATCCTTTGTATATAGAAATGGAGAACCATTTCTATAATCACTCACAGTCACCCCTCTACTCCATCAGTGAGTCATAGAGGCACAACATGTGGATTTTGAATGTGAGACGTTACATCTTCAAATATTCACAGGGCAGGATCCTAATGGATTTTTTGAAGGAGTGGAGCATGTCATCCTCTTCAACGGACATACTATGGTACCAGTTGCACTATAAACGAATGTGCTGAGGGAGTTTCACACTTTCCATCTAGCGGTACATCCAGTAATGGAGATGATGTATCAAGACCTCAGAAGACAAAGCTGGTGGCATGGTATGTAAAATATTTTAGCAGAGTTTGTGTCATGATGCCTCACTTGTCAGCAAGTAAAGTTAGAGAACTGGGTACCAGTGGGATGGGTTCAGCCCTTAGAGGTACATGAGTTGATGTGGAACTGTATATCCATGGATTTCGTGATGGGGCTTCCACGTAAATTTGGAGGACAAGACTCTATCTGGGTGATTGTAGAATGACTCACCATGTTGGCCCACTTCATACCGATAAGAGTGCATGGCTCAGTAGAGAGCTTGGGATGCCTCTACACTAAGGATATCGAATGGATTCATGGTGTGCCATCATCTATAATTTTTGATTGAGATTCTTGTTTCAATTCCTGACTATAGAAGGGGTTACAGGAGGCTTTTGGGATGCAGCTATGTCTGAACACCGCCTTAGATACTCAGACAGACGACCAGACTAAGAGGACCATTCATACTCTCGAGGACATGCTCCGTGCATGTGTCCTTGACTTTTGTCGCAGCTGGGAGGATCACCTACCCTTAGTGGAGTTTGCGTACAACTACAACTACCACTCCACCATCGGGATGACACCTTACGAGGCATTGTATGGCCGACCTTGTAGATCACCTCTGTGCTAGAATGACCCATGGGAGTCAGCACTTGTAGGACCAGAGTTGGTTCAGGATATGAAAGAGTAGGTGTAGATCATCAACGAGCAGATGAAGACTGCACATAGCACACAGATGACCAATGCTGATCGATGATGGAGACCATTGTAGTTCGAGGTTGGCGACAACTTCTCCCTTAGAGTCTCACCTCGATGGGGTCTACGGAGATTTGGATAGGGTGGTAAGTTATCTCCGTGTTTCATAGGACCTTTCCAGGCCCTCAATAGAGTTGGCAAGGTGACTTACCACCTGGCCTGTCCACCTCAGTTGCAGAGGGTGCACGACGTCTTCTACATATCATAGATGAGGAGATACGTTCATGAACCATCCCACATCATCAATCACGCGGAGATGGACATTGATGTATGGGCGACACTTATAGAGGTCTCGGTGGAGATCGAGGATCGATAGGAGCGGGTCCTACATGGATGGTTTATGCATCAGGTGTGAATTCACTGGCATCACGGGAAGCTCCAGGAGAGCACTTGGGAGCGGGGGGCTCAAATGCATGTACAATACCGCCATTTTTTTTCCTAGTGTGTGTGGTAGCTTTACGGGGATGTAAATCCCAGAGTTGGGTGTAATGTAAACACCAATAAATTTCAAGGAAATGTTTTTCTTAAATACTTTTGAATTTTACAAGTCTGTTGTTTCTGACGACACGTGATTCTGCGGCCCAGTGTGCCCAGAATCAATCTCTGAATATTTTTTCTGGTACGTTCAGTAAACATACGTGCGGGTTTTTATATATTTCGAACCGGTGCTTGAAATTGAAATCATAGGACACCGATGAACTCGCAGTGCCGGTATTCGCTTAATGGGACATTTACTGCAGTTTCTTTTTATGAGGGATAAGAGTTGATATTTGGGGATTTAGAATAAAATAAATAAAATTTGTAGTATACAATTTTATTTATGGATGTTAGTTATTTCTTCCCAAGGGGGGTTAGAGGTGGGTCCAGAACCACATAACCTCCCATGAAAAGATTTAGTGTGGTGGGATCCATATGTGACCAAAACCTTTCATCTCCCCATAACTCACCTCATCTCCCTTAAACCCCCCCCCCTTGATTAATTTGACAACTCTCCCTTTAATTATGTGATCTCTTCACCTCCCCCTCTCCCATTAATTTTTTCCATCACTTTTATTTAATGGATTGAATCCTCCAATTAATTAATTAAAGTGTTTATATTTTAAAAATTCACATGTGAATAAATTTATAACCTTAGCTATTATTTTATTTTGTCACTCATTGTGTTGAGAGGATTTTGGGAGAGATCTTGAGAATTAGAAGAAGGAGTTCATCTCTTCAACAAAGAAAACTGTCCTTCCAATGAAGAACCAATGAAGAATGATGATCATATTATTCAATATTCGGCTAAGCCAAAGGAGAAAGAGCCGCCCACAAGGAACGCCGATGATGTACCATTCTCAGCTCCTTCTTCCCTAACATCTACTAGTTGACGTCGTCACACTGCAACACCGTCTTTAGTGATGCCTGACTACAGTGAACCATATTTCGAGGTAGGGGTGTCATATAATTTATAAGTGAATAAAATATCTTGTTTGTGTTGAATTAATTAGAATAACTTTGACCAATTGATACCCCATAACATAGAGGGCGTGAGACAAATGAACAAGACCTGATGACCCTCCAATTTTTCTTGATTTTTTATTCATGATAGAGGAACGTTGGAAGATGTGGAGACGAATGTAGGCAGCGGTCGTGCGTTGGCCGCGTTTGGAAGAACCGCGACCCGCTACCATGGGCCCCTGGACTAAAGAAGAATAGGACGACTGAAGCCGACTGGGCTGGTGAAACCTTGGTACCCCATGGTGCCGCACTGTGGAAGACAGCGTCCCACGTTCCGTAGGCCCCTCGGGGGATGAATTATCCGGCAGGCGTCCGGCCGGGCTGGGAAGACCCACGATGCCAGAAGGGCCCCGCGCTGAAGGAACTGCAGCCTGCCCATGCGGGACACTCGCGCCAGGAAGATTAGCCAGCTTCAGATGGCCAGATAGGAGGGCGGTGTTGCTTGGCACCGCCGGTTCGGGAGACCGGGGTGACGCTCCCCCCCTCGCAGCGCCTGGCCGGCTTGGCCTCGCCGTGGCCAGTTGGGCCACGCCGCGCCGGGCCGCGCCCCCTTGGGCTGGGTCGTGCCCCTCTGGCAGGACCATGAGCGTCATCGGGACGGTCCCACCCTCAACTGAGTGGAACCCGCCAAATCGGGTCAGGCCGACCCGCCGGCCCACTGGGCTTAACGGCCTGGATCCCTTTTTACTTAAACATGAATAACTTAAAGACCACACATCTGATCGACGTGCCGTCTACGAAATTGGGACCCTCGCGATGAAGAGGTCATTTGAGATACTCTAAGTGAGTTTTGGAAGACTTTGAAAAATGTCCGGGTTTGGAATGATTGTATTTCCCACTGTGCCCCTCAAACAAAAAATTCAATATATCTCTGACCGGGCATCCAATTGATGTGTTGTCTGACGCGTTGGGTTCTTTTGACGAGCCATAACAATGGCATAATTCAACTCGAAACTTCTTGATAGTTGATGTACTGACCCCTTGGCTCCAGGAGTGGACCCTCCCAGAATCGAGCCTGCTGTGTGTAGGAACCATAGAGCTGGTTGTGACTACAACACCCAACGTACTGGAATCCTCTGTGGGTTCAGCGACGAACACTACCAAACTGGAATCCTCCAAGGGTTCGGTGATGATGACTACCGTACTAGAATCCATCGTGGCTTTGATGGTGATGAATACTGTTCTTGTATCCTACGTGGTTCCAATAGTTTGACTCTTTTCTAGTATACTATGTGGGTCCGACAAAGTAGCTGGTCTAGTATCCTACTTGGGTCCGACAGCTTAGCTGGTATAGTATCCTACATGGGTCCAACAACTTAGATGAATCAGTGACTACATCTCATCATCTTTATTACTTTATGAATTATGTATTCCTGTGTGAGATATGTCTTGACTTTCAATCATTATCATTGATGTGATTGACTTCCTTCTTGTGTGGACTAGGTTGTGCTTGGGTTGGAGTGTTGGAGCTGAACTGGGATTGATGACTTTGGTATATGTATGGGAATATACATAAGTGTAGTTGGATGATACATCGTGATTGTATATTTCTTTTGTGGTTTATCCTTCGTGGATTCTGGGAGACCTTCAGGGGTCTCGGGGTCCCTAATGAGCATTGTTATACTCACCTCTACACGGGCTATGCCAGCACAACATCGTGTTGGATGCAGATGAAGGACAACACTGATCATGGTATAAGCTTGTGGAGCTGGACGGTACATAGAGGTGGACCACTCAGCGGGATGTACACAGAGCGGATGGACGGACCCACGGTGATGAGGAGACAATATGTACCCACCCTTCAGGTGGGATTCCCAGAGGATGACTTAGTGATTGCTGATTTGATTTACTATTGTTGTACTAGCCTTTAAGTGGTACTGTACTCACTGTTGGAATTGTATTTCTGGCCCCTTTCTTTTCAGCACTTACTGTTGTATACAGTTTTACTAGTGCTTACATCAGTTGTGTACTCTGTTGTGTTTGTTTACTTTTATAAAGGCAATTCCTTCATAGTATTGTGATTTACGCATTTGGTGCTAGTCACTAGCCCCAGGCCTATGGAAGGTGGGCTTCGGGTATTCAGGACACGATCCCTGAGGATGGGTCATGACTGTTTCGTGATGAAGATGGAAAATATAATCATGTAATGAGGCAATCTGATAATTCCGAAAAACCATTCTCAAATTGATTCCATAATTATTTTAGGGAACATTTTCAATATTTTGGTTTTTTAAATAACATTATTCCCATGAGGATCATAGTTCCATGTCCTATATTATTTTTCTTATTTAGATGTTATTTTAAATTAACTACACTTGGTTTTTAATTCCAATAGAATCACAATAGCCTTACAATATATTGTTGATGATTTATCAGATTTTGGTTGGTGAATGTGAGTTTCCATATATAATTTTATTTCAATGGAATTTAATTTTAGTGTTTGAGAATAAGATTTCATGGAATATGTATTTTTAGTTTTAATTCTGACATTAAGTATGTCATGTAAATTAATGTATGGTGTTATGATTTGTTTTGATATGGATAATTAAATTAGGATCATTAAACCATTACTATTTATATCATGGAATCCAAAATTTATTTTTATTTTGAAGTTTAATGGAGTTTATTTGTAAAAGAATTTAAACTCTCTTAAGGTGAATATCAACAGTATTTATTTTCAAGGTATTCAATTCAAGAGTGTTTTTTTGGTTTTAAACTATATTGAGATGTTTTGAAATGAAAATATATTTTTATGTGATGTTTTGTGGGTAATTAGTTTCATAACAATGACTATATAATTATTATAAATATTCAATCTATTATAGTGTTTTGGGAATGATGATACATACAACAAGTGGGAAATGATTTTAAATGATGTATTTGTATTAAAAATAATAAATTTCTAAGGGTGATGAAATATGTTTCCATGGTTTCATAAAATAAAAATATGTAATTATTGAAGGTACTTTTATTATTTTATTAAATTTTTATATTTACAAAAAATAAATTTCAACATGTTTTTGGGGTTTCTAAAAATAGCGAGTTTTTGAAAGGGGGATGATTTGGAGTAGTTTTAAATTGTGAATACATTTTTAACAAAATATAAATTGCATTCAAAAAAACTTTTAAATGTTTTTTTGGTGTTCCCATTATTGTAATGTTTCTTATATATTATTTACAGACTGTTTTCCAAGAGGTACATGGTATTAAAATATTAATGTTTTAGAAAGATTTTGGTTTTTTTAAATTTTTTCTGAAATGTCTGGATTATTATTAAATATTCAACATATAATCAAATGCCTCCAAAAATATTTTTGACTCAAATCAGGGTGATTTTTATTAATATTTTCACCTCCACATAGTTTATCATGACCCCAACCCTATGTGGAGTGGGATATGCTTTCTTATATTCTTTCTATTTTTATTAAAGGTATTAAAGTTGAATATTTTATAACATAAATTATTTGGGATGTATAAGTATTTAACATTAGTAATTAGATCCTTGGAAAAATATTTGGATTAACTATGATTACTTTTCTTGGAAACAACTATATGTGATTTTGTTCTGGTGAATTTTTGATGAATTTTCTATGATCATGCATGGAGGAATTAATTGTATATGAGGTAAAGATGGTTTGATATATCGTTTAAGTGTATGATTATTTTGGGATTTATGATTTGAAAATATTAAGAAGTTTTTGATCTTTGATGATCCATTAATTATATATTTCTTAGGTTCCTTATTAGTTTCAATTATGAGTTGTGTTTAATTTTGTTAATGTTCATTCCTTCTTCCATGATGGTATTCATTGATTGATGTGCATGATGTATTATATGTATTCGGTTTTTTGATAACTGTTTTGTATATAAGGATAAAAATAGTGGGTGAATGGGTAGTTGATAACTTTTCCTTGTTTTTAGATATAAATTGTGTGCCTCCAGGTCTTGTTTCTATCGAAATTACCAGGGGGACGTGTTCTATGGGTTTGGACTTGAGATTCCATCATATGTAGTTTGTAACCCTTTATAAAAAAACAATATTTTATAATGGGGATTCATATTATAGACTTTTATTTTCATTGATCATTTGAGACATCTTTAATTTAGAGTATCATTATTATATAGTTTTTGGATTTTAATGAAATTAGAGATTCATCAGGGGGTATGAAATTATTTTGTAGGTTGTTTGATGGAAAACTCTTTTAAAAGGAAATATGATTCTTATTGGTATTGTTAAAACCTATTTAATTATAACAGAAGTATTTTAACATTTTTAATTATATATTTTTTAAAATTGGAACCACCTTTAATCACATATACATTAAAATTAGTTTTACTATTAAAAAAAATGTTTTTATACAAAATATTACACCACCTTTTAAAGGATAAACCATTTTAATTTTAATTTTTAATATATTATAAATTATATTTTAAAAAAAATATATATCTAATTTGTACATGGGACATCAAAATTTAATTTTTGGAATGTTTGATATTTTTCTAATAACATTGATTTCATAATAAATATTGAATTATATTTCATTTTAATTCAAAAATTCTTTTTTATATAATTTAATTATACTTTTATATTATAATATTAATTTTTTACAATATAATTAGATCATTATTAAATATTTAATCCAATTTAGTTGATCAAAATCAATTTCATTTTTAATTATATAGAAAAACAATGTGCAATTCTGAACATTTTACTTAAAAACCTATTTTCTTATTTTTTTCATCAGGATTAAATTGTAAATAACTTCTTAAAATTATTTGAATTTATTTTGGAAACATGGATTTCATATTTTAATTAAAATGTACAAAATATTTGATTAGGTTATATATATATTTGGGCTTATGAATATTTTTTTAGGTAATTATTTTAATTTCCATAGTAAAGTGAAAATCAGGTAATTACCGGTTAAAATAATATTATCAATATTATAAAACAACTAAAATGATTACAAAAACTAATTGGATGAGTCATTTTAACCTTTGAAAATCTTTGAAAAGTAATTTTATAATTTGGATTCCACGTGAATGTGATTATGAAATTTATATGATTTTATTTGATATAATGCCAATGATTTCATCAAAATGTATCTTCTAAATAAAACAATTTTATTATGTGGTTATATAAGTGATGTGGTATATGATAAATTATGATTATAAATATAAAAATATTTCCTACATCATGGTAATTTATGTACAAATTTTTGGAATTAAATAATTAAATTAAATGGTATCAAAATAATGATGTAGTAAAGTCATAATTAATTTAAGAGATAAATAAATGATATTATAATTATAAAATAAATTTAATATGATATAATTTACGACATAAATGAAATTTATAGATTCCTTAATAAGTTATTTAATAGGTTCATATTCGTCCCTTACTTTAAACATTAATTAATCACGAGTTGTTTCAAGAATTCACTTTGAGGATCTTTTTTGGATTAGAGTTTTAGAGAATTAGATAATAAATCATGCATTACTTTCCACATTTAAACATGGTGGTTATATCAAAGACAATATTAATTTTTTCCACCAAAGGAAAAATATTTAAAACAAGACATGGATTCTTTCTTAACACTTCCTCAATACTATCATCACATAATGTACCATTCCCTTGACCTGTGAAAAAATTTTCAAAAACCTGAGATGAGCATAAAAATCTCATTAATGGATATAAAAATTCGAAAGGAAACCAGTATTCCATGTATACAAAAGAATTAATGAAATCATACAATATTCATAAAACATAATAACATTAATTAACCTCATGTAATAATAAGATATATAAATAAATCATAGATATCATAAGACATAAAAGTAACTTGAGACATTCATAAAATTCTAACATAAGGAGTAACCCCCATGGTAACGTTTGGAATACCCAACATAGTATATTCACTAAATCTCTTCGGAGAACCTTTGTTTTTAACTCCTTCACATTAACTAATGAATTGGAGAGATATCTTGGGCTCACCCACCCTTAGTTTATCATGGAAACACCCGACATTATAAACAATGCCCAAGAACCATAACAAAATTGTATCACATAAAACATCCATAAAGGAAACATAACATTTCCAAATTCCAATCACAAGATATCATGTCAAAAAATTGATATAATGAAAACATTATCAAAACCATTTTCAATACAAAAATAAAATAAAAGTAAAACCTGATATTTATTTTTCATTTAAAACATTTATGGCTTGTAGAGGATGCTGAAACTCAAACAATGGTCACGACATTGTAGAAGTCGTTCTCAATGCATACGTAAGACAAAAACATTCCTTTTATCATTTATTAAAACACTTCAAGTAAAATGAATCCATTTTAATTAAATTAAAACTCAAAAGGTTTTATTATACAATTAATAAAATAAGGTCGTATATAAAATTGAAATATGCAACAACGAAAGGAGATTGAGACGAAGTCCCTTAACTCAAGTCCAACTTGTTCTCGTTCATTCATTATATTCCTGAATAATAAACTTAGTTAAATTTATAATTTATAAAGGAATTCCATTAATTTTTATTATTCAATTCAAATAACATATTATCATGTCATAATAATTAGTTAATTATGAAGGTTCATATCATACATTTTGTCGATGTTCGATACATTAGTCAAAAATGAACATGTTCGAAACGAATTTCCCATGTAGTTATAATTACATAATATCTAGAATGGTATTAATGTTTTTAATATCATATATATCCAGTATATATTCATTTTATACTATTCCATAACATTTATAGATAAAAAATTAAATTCACAGTTAATGGAGACGGTAGGTCAAACATATGGATGAACGCTACATTCATTTCATTATCATATTAATGAAATTAAAACTAAATGATACATACATATAATATAATTCTAGTATAATATATATAATATATAGGTAAAATAATTTCATTAATTACATTATTTATAAATTCTATGTCTGTCATAAATGAGTCCCATCACTTTAGGGGGCGGTAGTCCACACTTCCTCACATGAAATTATCGCAGTTCCACAACCTAAAAAGCATAACGATGTGATTTAAAAATAAAATTCCGAAGCATAAAAAAATACCATATATATCATATATAAATATAGTTACATCATAATTTCCTTCATAATATGTGTTAATAGAATGGTGAACAATCATCGTTTCATGACGTAGTAATTCGCCACCCAAAGAAACAATATGTTCTTTAACCATTAGACGGGGGTGTGTGTATGTGTAAATAAATTTTTCTCATAACAACATCCTAGTATATTGTATATACTAGTGTTGTTATGGAATCAATGAATAATAATTTTAGAGGGAGTGATGAAGGAAAATACTTCAATGGATTTTGAGAGCACGCGTTACCTTTAATTCGGGTAACTTCATTTGATTTGAGGGAAATGCTCTCTTGAAAAGAATTCTGCCCAATGTGAGGCATCTAAAAGGAAGAGATAGATGTGGAGAGATAATATGAGTAGAGTTTTGACAATCCAAAGGCATGAGAGGTGTGGGTATGTGGTAGAGGTGGGGGCATTTTGTAAGAGGGGGGTCACTTTTGGAATGTCTTTAAATGTTACTTTATTATAAAATGATTTTCATATTTCAAAGGACCACAATGATATAATTTTAGGAAAAGGTGAAATGGGTTCGAAATAAATTAATAAAATAGGTTTTATACAAGTGTAAGTCTTATATTTTACCTTATCTTTTCATTTTAATTGAATCGTTCATTAATGAGGTAACCACTGCCTCATCATGGTGTCATAAATAAATTTATTTATTTAATGTCTACAAATTATAAAAAAATACCATGATGAATGAAATCTTTTTACCATTCCAATTACAATTTATTGTATAATAGATAATTAATGTAAACAAAAATAAATTTTTTTACTAAGGATATACAAACCTTTGTAATATTTATCATCTTTTTAAAAATAATGTCATAAATGTACCTATCACATCCACATGACTCCATGGGCCCTCAAGTTTGGTAAAAAACATCCCATGGTCAGCCATGACACAAGTAAATGAATTTGGACACTTGATGGGTCATTTTATATTATTATTATATTATATTATTACCCTTAACAACCTGATTACAAATTAATCATGATAATTAAAGATAATTACAGTAATTACTATTCATAATGTCAAAAAACAAGAGTCTTAATTACATAATTTGAACTATATAATTATAAATATGGAATCCATTTTACCAAATTACAAACATATAAATTGCAGTAATTAATTTAAAAATAATTATCATTGTCAAAAGAAATAGTGTGTTTTTAAGAAACAATATCTATCAAAAGATAATCAATTCATTATGTACAATTTCAATGTGAAATTAATTATAATAACCACCATTTGATTAAATGGTAAACATATATTCTAATTACAATTTAAACTCAATAAAATAGATAATCATGCTGTATAAATAAATTAGATGAAAAATCATTTTTGAAGTAAAATTTAGTATTTTTCACTATTCAATAAAAATGAACATTGTCAGAAAAATACCAAAAAAATTTCCAAAGTAATTTTCAATGTGCCAATTCTAAAGAATAAGTTTATTTTTAAAAATAGATCCTAAAAATTTTCCAAAATTTTTATTTAAAAATGGTTTTCCATAAAAAGGCAGTAAATAAATATTTTAAAAATATTACAGTATTTTATGCTTAAGATTGGATTTATTCTCATTTTAAGCCTCTAAAACACAATATAATTAATAAATAGACATAGTTATGAAAATATATTATTCTCTACTTACATGGGATGTTACATCATCTCCTATTTAGGAAATTGCATTCAAGAAATATATTTACATATCAAATAAGTGTGGGTATTTATCCATCATTACATTTTTAGATTCCCATGTTGCCTCTTTAACCATGTAGTTTTTACACAAAACCATTAAATGATGAATATCATTATTCTACAACACTTTCTCCCTTTGGCCATGAATGTCGATCTGTTAATCCTCATAATATATATTCTCTTCCAGCTAAACTACCTCTGGACTCAAAACATATTATAGATCTGGCATGTACTTCCTTTACATTGAAACTTGAAAAACATTATGTACCTGAGATAAATTCGGAGGTAAAGCCACTCGGTATGCAACTGATACAAGTCTCTCTAGAATTTCATATGGTCCAATGAACCTTGTACTTATCTTTCATTTCTTTCCAAATCGTATTTCACCTTTCCATGGTAAAACATTGAGGAAGACATGATCACCTACCTCAACATAAAGATCCTTCCTCCTGTTGTCCGCATAACTTTTCTACCTACTCTGAGATGTTCTAATTAGTTTCTTTATCAGCTGATCTTTTTCTACCATCTCTTCTACCAATTTTTGTCCCATCAACTTCCTTTCACCTAATTCATCCCAAAAAGTTGTAGTTCGACACTAATTCCCATATAATCCATCAAATGGTGTTATCTGTATAATGGAATGAAAACTGTTTTTATAAGAAAACTCAACCAATGAATGATGTTGGTCCCAACTTCCCTGATAATCCATCGAATAAGCACATATCATATCCTCCAGAGTCTGAATTGTTCGTTCTGAATGCCCATCTGATTAAGGTTGAAAAGATATATTAAAATTTATTTTAGTACCCAATGACATCAGAAGGCCTTTCCAAATGTTAGAGGTGAACCTGGGATCGCGATCAGATACAATGGAGAGGGGAACTCAGTGTAACCTGACTATCTATTTAAGAAAAAATCGAGAATGTTGATCTAGGGAAAACGTATCTTGTATAGTAAGGAAATTTGCAGATTTAGTCAAGCAGTCAACAATAAGCCAGATGTCATTATTACCTCGAGGTGTCATCGGTAATCCCACAACGAAGTCCATTGCTATATTATCCCATTACCACTCTGGCACTGGTAAAGCCTGAAGCATCCATTTCGATAATTGTCTCTCTGCTTTAACCTATTGTCAAGTCAAACACATCACAGTAAAATCATCAATATCTTTTTTCATTCCATCCCACCAATAATACTCCTAAAGATTTCTATACAACTTAGTAATTCCTGGTTGAACTGAAAATGGAGAACTATGAGCTTCACATAACAACTCTCTCTTCAATTGTGAATCAAAAAGCACACACAATCTCTTCCCAAATCAAAAAACACAATCATTATCAATGTCAAATTTAGGTAACATACCATTCTAAAATAGCTCAACCTTTTTCTGCAACTCACTGTCTTGCTTCTGTTCTTACTTAATTCTTTATCATTAACAAGATTTCACTAATACCTAAAATAGAACAGAAGAATTTTCTGCACAGAAAACTTCCAAGAAATAATTCGTCAAATGATTAACCAGAGGACCATGTTCCAAATGTATCATGTTTAATGAATCATTACTTTTTTGACTCGAAGCATCTTCCACTTTGTTTTCTTTTCCTGGGTTTTAGTGAATCGTGCAATCATAATCCTTGATTAATTCTAGCCATCTCCCATGTCTCATGTTGAATTATTTATGAGTGAATATATACTTTAAAATTTATGATCAATATATATTTCACACTTTACACCATACAAATGATGCCTCCAAATTTTTAAATTGAAAACAACTGTAGTTAATTCTATATAATGTGTAGGGTAATTTATCTCATGAGTTTTCAAATGATGTAAATCATAAGCAATTACCTGATCATTCTACAGTAGGATGCAACCAAGTCCTTTCAATGAAGCATCACTATATATAACAAACTCACCATTCCATGAATGTAGTACTAATACTGGGGCATTCACCAATCTTATTTTCAATTCCAAAAAACGGCCATCAAATTCTTTTTCCCTGATAAACATAACACCCTTTCGAGTTAGCTTAGTCAGTGGGCTACACAAATGTAAATTTTTTTTAACAAACCTTTAGTAATATCCTTCCAATCCACGAAAACTATAAATCTCTATAAAATTTGTGGGACTTGGCCATTCCTAAACAAACTATGTTTTTGCAGGATCAATAGTTATTCCATATTTATAAACAATCTGACCAAGGACTGAAATTTTTTACAACCAAAACACACACTTTCTGAATTTCCCATAAAATTTCTTTTCATTCAAGGTTTGAAAAATAAACCTTAAATTACTTTAATGATCCTCTTTAGTTTTATAAAACATCAAAATATCATCAATGAAAACATCCACAAACCTATCTACAACTCTTTGAAAATTCTATTCATAAGGTCCTTGAATACAACATGTGCATTAATTTACCCAAAAAGAATAACTAAAAATTCATAATGGACATATCTTGTATGAAATGCGGTCTTCAGAATATCAGCTTCTTTTACCTTCAACTGATGGTACCCCGATCTCAAGTAAATCATTGAAAATTACTGAGCTCTCTGGATCTGATCAAACAAATCATCGATATGAGTCAAAGGATATTTGTTCTTCACAATGATGTTATTAAAGGCTCTATAATCAAGGAAATGTATCATTGAATTGTCTTTCTTTTTCAAAAAATAAGAAAATATCACCCCATGGTGATATGCTAGGTTGAATGAAACCTTTCTCTAATAAGTATTGCAATTTCTCCTTCAACTCTAAAAGTTCAATTTGATCCATTAATTAAGGGGGTTTCAAAATTGGATTAGCATCAGGAACTAAGTCAACATTAAATTCAACTTCCTGATATTGTGTTATTCCAATAAACTCATCAAGAAAAACATCTGGATACTCATTTACAGTTGGAACATCCTTAATATGAATGGTTCCAGTTTTTTCATCAATATGTGCAAGGTAACATTAATTTACATATTTTATAAGATTCTCTACCTCTTGATATGTTATCAATAGTAAGGGTTCATTATTGTACAAAAACTGAAAGTATTTCTGAAAAGAAACTTCTTTAGCTCTACAGTCAATCATTGCATGGTAAACAGAGAGTCAATCCATACCCAGGATAACATAAAACACTACAAGAGGTAAAAAAATATGGTTTTCTAGTAGATTCATTCCAAGGATATGTATATGAAGATTCTTATAAATTCTATTTTCCTCAAAATTTCCCCCATGTATTTTTACAACATGTTCAGAACTGATTTCTTGAGATGAACTTCCCAATTTACTAGAAAAATTTTCAGAGATGAAAGAATGTGTATACCTCGAATAAAACAATACATTGGCATAATCTAAAAAACAAATTACTTGACACCACTTCATTTGATGTCCCATCATCTCTTGAAGCAGTTGGAATGGATTTCACCAAACCATTCTGCTTATAGTCTGACCACTTTACGTCATTCAAGATCTTTGTCGAACACTCGTTTGCATAATGACCCATCGCATTGGACTTGAAACATTTCACTAACTATAAATCATATTTTGTCTTACCATTACCCTGATATTTTCCACTACAATCACTAGCCTTATGTCCCATCTTACCACATCAGAAGCACTTTCCAGAATTTGAAAGACATTCCCCAGCATGATTTTTAACACATTAATCACAAAACAAAATCTTAGTTTTCTTACCATCAATCCTTTTTAAAGGATTCATCCCTTTTTCATGCCACCTTAGTCTCTTCTTATGTTAGTTTTCATAGAACACTTGATCATTAGAAAACTCCATTTCCACCTTCTCAGCACATCGAACTATCTTTTCATAACTTTTAATCTCACGAGAAGCTAATGCCCTTTGATATTTTGGCTTTAATCCTGAGAAAAACAATTTATTTTACAATCATGGTCTCTGATAAAATTTGGAGCATACCTTGACAATCATGTAAACTTTTCTTCATAAGAAGCCAGTAAGTTGTTCTCTTCCATCAATTATAAGAATTTTTTTTCAATCCTATGTCGAACTGCCTTAGGGAAATATTTCTCAAGAATCATTCCTTTGAATTCATCCTAGTCAAGAGCATCAATCTCATTAGTGTACCTGATATTTTTAACCATCGACCACCACTGATCTGCTTCACCCTCCAAATGGTAAATATCAAGACTAACGTTTTGATTGTCGGAGCACTTCATGACATCAAAAATCTTCTCTAGTTCTTTAATCCACCCTTCAGATATTACATAGTCAGATGATCCTCGGAATGATGGGGGATGTTTCCTCCTGAAATTTTCCACCACTGACATGTTCCTCTAAGGTCGATCTGGATAATCTCATGCATGGATACCAGCACCAGTTATCACTTGATTCAACTACGCCATTACTACAACAAACTATTCATTTCAAATTCTGACCATCTCAAGATGCTGATTTGGAAGGCCATTTCCTTCTGTATGCCTTCCTATCACTACTTTCCTATTTCCTCTACAGAAAACCATTCTGAACAAAAATGTCTTATATAACGCAACATGGTAATATTCAAATTCTATATCATTTAAATTTGACGATAAGTTGACAATTTTTTGGATAATCATTTAATATAATTCTAACTCTTAACATTATCTAAACCAACCTTTGATAGAAACTTTAAGGCCTCATCCTTAAACATTACCTAATCTCGAGTTATTTGAAGAATTAACATTGAGGATCTTTTCAGGTTTTGAGTTTTAGATAATTAGAATCATGCATTGCATTCCACATTTAATCAAGGTAGTTATATCAAAGACAATATTCATTTTTTCCACCAAAGGAAACATATTTAAAACAAAACACATATTCTTTCTTAACACTTCCTCGACAATATCATCACATCATGTACCTTTCCCATAACCTGTGAAAAATATTTCAAAAACTTGTTACGAGCATAAAAATCTCATTAAGTGATAAAAAAATATGGAAAGAAAACATTAGTCCACATATACATAAGAATCAATGAAATCATACTTTACTCATAAAACATAATCACTATAACATACCTCATGAAATCATGTGATTTATTAATAACTCACAGAAATCATAAGACATAAAGGTTTCTTGAGGAATTCATAACATTCTTACATAGAGAGAACACTCATGGTTACGTTTGGAATACTCATCACAGTATATTCCCTAAATCTCTTTGGTGAAAAATTAGATTTAACTCCTTTGTGATACCCAATGCATTAGAGAGCTATCTCGGGCCCACCCACCCTTAGGTTATCATAGAACTACCCGACTTCATATACAATTCCCATGAACCATAACATAATCGTATCACATAAAACATGCATAAAGGAAACAAAACATTTCCACATTTCAATCACAAGATATCAATACTACATATAAATATAATCAAAACATTATCAAAACAATTTTCAATACCAAAATAAAATAAAAGTAAAACATGGTATTTATTTTTCATTTAAAAATGTTATGGCTTGTAGTGGAAGCCAAAACACAAATAATGGTCATGGCAGTGGAGAAGTTGTTGTCGCCGCATACGTGAGACAAAAATATTCATTTTTCCGTTTAGTAAAATGATTCATGTAAAAATATTCCATTTGAATGAAATTAAAATTATAAAGGGTTTATTATAAAAAAAAATAATGTCATATATAAAATTAAAGTATGCCTCAACGAAAGGAGATTGAGACGAAGTCCCTTACCTCAAGTACGACTTATTCTCATTCATTATTTATATTCATGAATAATAAACATAGGTAAATTTAAAATTTAATAAGGAATTCCTTTAATGTTTATAATTCAATTAATATCATATATTATACTGTTATAATAAATATTTAATTATGTGAGTTCATATCATTCGTTTTTTTGATGTTTGGTACATGAGTCAAAAATTAACTTGTTTGAAAAGAATTGCCCATGTAGTTATAATTACATCAATTCTGAAATGGTATTAATGATTTAAATATCATATATATCTAATATGTATTCATTTTATACTATTCCATAACATTTGGAGATAAAAAATGAAATGCACCATTCATGGAGATGTTAGGCCCTATGTACGCATTAACGCTAGATTCATTTCTTTGTCATATTAAAGGAATTAAAACAAAATGAGACATATATATATTATAATTCCATTATAATATCTATGATATATAGGTAACATAAGTTCATTAATTTCATTCTTTATAAATTCCATGTTTGGCATGAATGAGTCACATCACTTGAGGGGCAGTAGTCCACACTTCCTCATATGAAATTATTGAAGTTCCAAAAAATGACAAGCATAACGATGCGATTTAAAAATAAATTTCAGAAGAATATATAGAAACTAAATACCATATATATCATATATAAATACTATGACATCATAATGGCCACCATGAAATGTGTTAAAAGAAGATTGAACAATCATCATTTTGTGCGGTAGTAATTCACCACCCACATAAATAGTATATTCTTTAACCATTAGACGGAGTTTTGAGTAAGTGTAAATCAAATAAATATCATAAAAACAACTTAGAATATTGAGGATGTTGGTTCTGTTATGTAATCAAAGAATAATAATGTAAGTGGGAGTGATGAAGGAAAATACAACATTGTATTTTGAGAGAAGGCGTTATCTCTAAATCGAGTAAATTCTTTTGATTAGAGGCAAAGGAACTCATGAAAACAATTTTGACCAAAGTGAGGCTTCTAAGAAGAAGATAGGGATTTTTATAGATAAGATATATAGAGGTTGGATAAGCCAAAGTCTTGATAGGTGTGGGTGAGGGGGTAGAGGTGGGGTCCTTTTATAAGAGGGAGGAGGGTTACTTTTGGAATGTCTTGAAATGTTACTTTATTATAAAATGATTTTAGGATTTTAAAGGTCCCAAAAGGATAAATTTTGAGGATAAGGTGATAAGGGTTCGAAATACACCCATTAAATAGGTTTTGGACATGTATATGTCTTATATTTTACCTTATCTTTTCATTTTATTGACATCGTTCATTAATGAGGTAATCACTACATCATCATGGTGTCATAAATAAATTTAATTATTTAATGTCTAACAATTATAAAAAAAATACCATTATGTAAGAAATATTCTTATATTTCCAATGACTATTTATATTCTAAGATAAAATTTATTTAAACAAAATTAAAATTGTTTTACTTAGGATATATAAACCTTTGTTATATTTCTCTTCTTTTTAAAAATAATGTCATAAATGTCACTATCACATCCATGTGACCCCATGGGACCTCATATTCAGTAAAAAAATTCCAATGGTCGGAGATGATGTAAAAAAAAGATTTGGACATATTTTGGATTCATTTCATATTATTATGATAATAGTTTATTACTCTTAACTATCTAATTACTAATAAATCACGATAATTAAATATAATTACATTTATTACTATTCATAATGTCCAAAAATAAAATTTTCTTAATTACTTATTTTGGACCATATGATTCCAAATATGGAATTAATTTTACCAAATTACAAACACAGAAATTGCAGTAATTAATTTAAAAATAGTTTCCGTTTTCAAAACAAATAGCGTGTTTTTAAAGAACAATATCTATCAAAAGATTGACAATTGTTTATGTCCATTATCAAATTGAAATTAATTATAATGACCACCATTGGATAAAATGGTAATAATATATTCTAGTTACACATTAAAATAAATTAAAAATAATAATATAACCATATAATTAAATTAGATGAAAAGATTTTTTTAAGTAAAATGCATAATTTTCCACTATTCATTAAAAAATGGACATTGTCAGAAAAATGCCGAAAATTTATCCAAAGTAAATTTAAATTTCCCAATACTAATGAATATGTTTATTTCAGAAAATAAAGGTTATAAATTTTTCAATATTTATATTTAAAACAGGTTTTCTATCAAAAGGTTGTATTATAATATTTTGAAAATATTAGAGTATTTTATGCTTATGATTGAATTAATCTCATTTTAAGCCCCTAAATCACTATCAAATTCATAAATTGATATTGATATGAAAATATATTTTTCATTAATTTCTTGGGATGTTATAGTTAAATAGTTTCATAAACTATATCTTAATGTTAGGACTTTTTTAAAAAGTCAAGAAATGAATATTGTCAAAACTTTCACTAACAGTGTTATAATGTGTAATATATTTCATTAAATGATATAAAATTATTAATAATAAAATAATCAAACACATATTATTTATATGTCCTATAATTTTATAAAATAATCTTTTATTTGATTTTTTTGGAACGGTATGGTAACTATATTTACCCCAAAATAATAAATAATTTTATAAAATAGTAAGTGTTAAAAGGGTTAAAAAAATAAAGTAATTAAAAAATAATGAAAACAAATATAATTTTTATTAAATATTTATATCTATACCCATACACATCCTATATTATTAATAAATCAATTTGTAACCATTTTAAAATAAAAATAATTTATATTCATTTAATATTTTGAAAAATATCAAGAGTTCCCCTCCTCTTTTATATAAAATGGCTCTACATACTATCATTTATTGATAATTGAAAACCATTTTTGTAAGGCCTTGATAAGAAAAAATTATTTTATATAAATCATCCCCACATTCTCTAGGCCTTATTTTAGGCATAACACCATCCACAAAGGTTGTTAAGGTGTAAATCAAAAGTGATCATCCAAAGGAAAGGTGTCGTTTTGAATCAAGTATTTCAATATTATTATTCTTCCAATTCCATAAAATATTACTCAATAATTATGATATAATATATCAATTATACTCCCTATAATGAGATGTTATTATGTTAATATCATCTCCTAAATCCATCTCCGCATCAATCAGATTGGAAAATAATCAAATGATTGTGTGTATGTGTGAACTATAACCCAAATGAGAAGATATTATTAATTTTGTATTACTATATATTAATAATGGTTATAATTATGTAATTAATGTTAATATATGATATTAATTACATATTTATCATTATAAATAAATAATATATCCATTATTTTACAACCTTCCATGTATATAAAAATGATATCATCATTCATGTGTCCGTGTGCACTATCATCTCCTATAAGCGATGTGATAGGTTATCAATCTATACACAAAATATATGATATATATATATATATGAATATATTAATTATTAATATTAAATTTATAATATTTTTATAATTATGTAAAGTTGAAATAATTTTTTCCTTCTTTTTATAACGATCAATAAAAAATTGGGTGGATAATCATGCATACGTATGCACTACCATCGTGGTCATTAAATCGTTGTCGGATTTTTTATAACCATATAAGAATTGTTTAATTTTATATTATAAATAATTTTTAAATGTTATTATTATATCCAGAATATTATTCTGGATATGGAATACTAATGACAACGTGTTCTTATAGACATCATACTATGTCATTTTAGAATAATGTATTGAATATCATAAAAAAATCATAAGTAAACATAAATTATTAAGTAGTTGTTCTAATATTGTAAAATGTGATATAAATGTAATAATAAACTAGAATATTTTTCCCATCCTTGTATGTAATTAATTAAATTTAATTATTTGGGTTGTTAATGAACATACTTGATGAATCATAATTGTGGTAATGAAATTCGTCTCAATATCCATTAAGTAAATAAAATTTTAATTTAATAAACTATCTTCTTTTAAGGTAGGGTATAATAAAAAATTGTAAATATTAATTTAAATAATATGCTTTAAAAAATAATTATATTATATTTTTTGTTTTACTTTCATTAGAAATGAAGAAATGAATATTTTTAGTGTATATCGCGGTAAAAAAATTTCCACCTTCTTGACTGTAAATTAATATTTTGATTCCTCTATATGACATAATGTTTTGTATTGAGAATGGTTTTTTAAATGGAATGATTATTTCAATATCTTGAAAAGTGTTATTTTTATTTAAATTAAATTATAAAACATAAATTATAAAAATTTCAATATGTTATGTATTATGATTATATAATTGAACCTATAAATTTGACAGGACGTTATGTGATATGTCATGGATGGGTGATTATATGATAATCTAAGGACTACATGTTATAATATTAAACCAAATCATTTTATATGGTACTTGGTTGTAAACCAATTTCGTTGTCTAAGTGACATGTATGGAGGCCAACAACATGGTTATCCAATTTATGTATGATTATATCCCCATATATATATATATATGTTTTCTGTGATTTCTATGGGTTTTTTGGTAATATATTCATTACAAAAAAAGGTAAGGTGTGAGCTTATAATCAGAGGATATTATTTAATACGTTCCATTGGAGAAAAGTATTACTTTATTATAATGTATCCAATGGTATTAAGATGTTCATAAGACAAATATTATTCCTTCTTCATGTATCCCTTATACATATTTTATGATAATACATATTTTTTAAAAATATTTCATAGGATTAAGGAGATATTAAATTCATGGTTGATTACTGAAAGGCTGTGATAATACAACGAAAAAGTAAACAATTATTTTTTAAAATGTTTTTTTATAAGAAAATATTTTGATAATGAAAAAGTTTTTAAATTTTATTATTATTTTTTATTTAATATTTTTGCTAAAATTTTATAATGATACTAAAAAAGACATTTTTTGAAAGTAATAATGTGAATTCTAAATTGAATTTTGCAAAATATGTATTTATTGGTCTGTTTCTTTAGATTTGGAATTGGAGCACTATTTTAAAAATGTTACAGGTTAGAGTATTTCTAATAAATTCGTTTTGAAAGATTTTACCTTTTAGTATAGTTTTGTTGTTTATAAATTGATGACTACTATATTGTGTTTTGTATGAAGTATCTATTTAGAATTGTTTTCTACATGTGAAAAATGGAAGATGTGTTGGGAGGAAATTAGTACTAAAAGATTTTCCCAAATCAGCAAACAAAGATGTCTAAAATAAAAAATGCGTATCTTTTTTGTAGTAATGGTTCTATTAAATATGTTGTTAAATAGTGATGTTGTCCATGAAAGGAAGAATATTTTTCTTCTATAGAAGAATGTGATGATAGTGGAATGTTTTATGAATTATCATCCCCCATCATTCAAAGAATCATCTTAATTAGGTATACTAGAAGGATAGATTAAACCCCTATAAAACATATGTTACATCATATGATGTTTTATGCACCAAAATGTAAAACATTAAACTTATAATTTTTATTGTGAAGTCGATCAGTGTTGTTAAATGTTTAAAATATTAGATAATGTGAACAAATTGATGTTATAGAATTTTATGAATTTAATAATATCTTAATTGATAAGTAAATTTCTAAGGTTGTTATACATATTGTGAAAAATATTTTCATAGAATTGGTGAAAAATAGGTAGAATCAGTGGACATGTATGAGGAAAATTTATACCATTTAAAAAGTTAGGTAAAAAAATTTATCTTGTATTTTGATAGTAAGATAAATAATTTTTACTCAATATTAAATATGATATATCAAATGGAATTAGATACTCATGAGTACAAAATATATGAAAAAAATAGTCTTATGTGTTGAGATGATATTGTTGGAGTTTTCTAGTGATCATGTGTTCTATAATGGCATGAAAAAGAAGAGGTCTATTTTCCAGAAAATGAGAAACCATTCATTAAATACGTTTAGATGTAAGAAAACTAAATTTACATCTTATGAGAACTGTATTAAAATAGAATCCTGGAGAATGTATTTGAATGTCATATAATGGCTTCTTGTGTTGTATGTTTTGTCATATATCTCATGACTATAAAGAATATGATCTGATAAGAGTTGAGAAACCAAAAATTATATTTTTTAGTTGGAATGATTTTGGCCAATATGAACATGTGTGTACAAAGTTTATTAACCAAGGTGGAAAAAACAATTTTGAATGTAGAAGGTCATTAACAATAATTTTATACTACTATAGTTGATGTGGGACCATCAAATGAGATGGTTCCTTGTATGTTACCAGGTTTTTCAAAATAATAATATACTTTGATTGTCATTTGATCTTAACATTACTTCAATTCAAATAAATTTCCATATAAATTGGTTATATTGCCTCATTAATATGAAATTGAAATTTTGGTTAGAACTCAGGGTTGATTTTTTAAAAAAACCATAATTTATAAGAATATTCCCATTATTATTTTCGGGATAGTATTACCTATAAATGTTTCTTGAACATTTCATAGTAATGTTTAATATCACTTTGAGAATGTAATGGCAGTTAATTTAACATGATAAAATATATTTCAAATAAAATAAATTTTAATTCAAGGATTTTATACCTTTTATAACATAAAAAATATTCTAAGAGATTTATTTATGATGGTAAGGGATGATATCTATATCATGTTTTTGAGAAAAAAGAACTACTTTGGATTACTGACATTGTAGTCATGAAATAATGTATGGATATTTTTTCTAATAAATTTATTATTATTTTTTATTACTAATCAAAATAATTAAATTAGTATTGATTTAGTTCATGATATAATAACTATTTATAATGCCCTATATATAATTTATCATGTATAACTAGGGGAATTGAAGAATCATTTGCAAGAATTACTTGATAATGGTTTTATTCGAACTTAAACATCACCATAGGATTCTCGTATTTTATTTGTGAAAAATAAGTATTGTTCTAGGAGACACTGAATTAATTAAAGATCCATAAATAACATCCTTTTTCATACTTATTATAATTTTCATCATATAGATGTTTTTTATCAGCTCTAGAGATAACATTATTTTTCGAAGATCTATTTAATTTTTGTGTATTAGAAATTTAAAGTGAAAGAGGTTTACATTAGAATTAAAGTTTTCTAGAAGATAAATGTGAATAATGAGATTGTAGTGGGGTTCTTTTGGTTATGTAAGGCACCCTAATTATTTATCAATCTCAGGAATGTTGTGTCTCGTCATTTTTTTAATCATTTTGTGGTTTTCTTTAGAGATGATAATTTTTTATGTTCTAAAATCAACATTGACCTAAAAGTAAATTAAGAGTTTTTTCAAACCTTAAATGAATGAATATATATGAGAATATTATATTGAGAGAATTTTGGTTGAAAAAGATTTAATTCCCCTGTCATATTATTTCTAAAAAGGCACTACGATCGAACCTTCTAAAAAATGTTTCTTAATAGTTTCCAATATCCACCATGGTCATAGAAATTCACAGTTTTCAAGGATTTATGGTTGTTATAGTTGATTTCTAAAAACAATTTTCATAAATATCAATCCCACTAACTCATATAACATTTAATAGTGTTATGTAAATATATTCAAAATACTATGAAGATTGTTTTCTGAATCATAAATGATTATTGGTAAATTATCTTGTTTTGGGTATGCCTTCAATAAATGGTGAGTTTTTTTAGAGCGATGGTTCATTTAAAATAATTGGTTTTTTCTAATTCATAACGATCATGTAATTTCTTATTCTTTATATCTGCATAATCTTCATTAATTAATATACCATAAACATGGTTTTGAATTACATTCTGTTGTTTCTAAATTGAAAATATAGGGGCATCATTTGTATTGGAAGATGTCTATAAAATATACTGATCCAAAAATTATGATATAAATATTCACTCAGAATGAATAGAACACGAGATAAAGAATGATTATTGATGTAGTCATGGATTTTGATTGCACGATTCATTATTATCCTTTAGATGAAATAAACGTGGATGAATATTTGAGTTGAAAAGGTAATGATACATTAGCCATTATATATTTTGAACATCAACCATTGGTTAATGAATTTTTTATTTTTGGATTGTATTTTTTGTGATGGAAATTCCATTGTTTTTTCATCAGTGTCAGTGAAATCATCTCAATCACACCGAACTATGAAAGTCCAGAACAAATACATTGCACTAAAAAAAATGTATAATTTATTCAGAAGGGATAGTTACTTGAATTTAACATCGATAATGATTGTTTTTTGGTGATTTTGAAGAGATTATGGGTTCTTTGTCATTCATAGTTAAAGTAAATGGGTTTTAGGTTAAGCTAATAGTTCATTGCTATCAGTACATCCAAGAAGAAATAATATGTACGTAGGCCTTTTAGAGTATTACTAGTTGAATGAAATGAAAATAGGTATTGGTGACATTACCATGTGGAGTTTGACTTTTTAATTGGTTAGTAATGAGAGGTAGTTTCTAAAAGATATTATTCATCCTTTTGTAGTGCTAGAGTGGAAACCGAAAAATAAATATATGGTCTTTATAGTGGGATTACTCATGAATTATCAATGTATAAGTGTGATCAAGGTTATTATTTATAAATTTACTAAATCATTTCATTTTCTTATTATTCAAGATACTCTTTTTCTAGATCAACATTATTAGTTTTTTATTAATGATATAGTCATGTTACATGAGGTTTCTCTCAATATTTTACCTAATTGTAATCCTATATTAACTTCTATATTTTAGAATGTCCTTCAAGTATATTTCAGTATTGAATTAATTTTCTCTACATTTTTCATCCTTATTGAGATGGGATAACAGAGTGAACAATTCAAAATATAGAGGATATTTTATGTGTGTGTTCAACATATTTTCAGGGATGTTGGGGTCATGATATATTTAGGGTTGAGTATTCATATAGTAATAGTCATCATTCCAATATTAATATGGATGATGTTTATGCATTATATGAAAAGTTGGGTTGAACTCAATTTTTTTTTGGATAAATAATGTGAGAGTAAGTTGATGGGACAATAATTGGTAGTGGAAATGATAGATAATGTCTAGTTCATTCAGAGACACATGACGAAAACTAAGAGTAGGATGAAAATTTATGTGGATAATAAGAGGAAAGATTATTCTTTTGAAGAAGTTGATCTAGACATTCTAAATGTTTCACCATTAAAAAGCATGATGTCTTTTGGTGAAAATGGGAATCTGAATCCAAGGATCATTGGACTTTATGAAATTCTTAATAATATTGTAATTTTCTCCCACTAAGATTCATTACTTTCGGATTTATCCCTAATAAAAAATGTTTTTTATCTTTAAAAGTTGGCAAAGTATATGTTTTATCCATCTCATGTTTTTAGTCTAGATGCAGTTTAGTTGGAAGAGGATATTTCATATGAAGAACAACTAGTATAGGTTCATTAATATAGAGGGAATTTATTTGAGTATAAGGTGATTTATCTTGTTATAGATTTTAGAGAAAACAATACGGTTTAATAGGGAACATGAAAAATTGAATATTCTTTGAGGAAAAATACCACCAATTTTTTTATAATTTAATGAAATTTTTGGGGAAGTAATTTAAAAAAAATAAGGAATAATATAAAAATATGAGTAATAATAAAATAGTTATTTTCATTTATAAATTATATAATAATTAAAATGTAAAATACATTTAAAAACATATTCAATAAAACTATTTTTATGGTAAATACATTATCATTCTAAAAAATTAGTTTTAGCACATTCTAATGGTGATCACATTTTTAATAATGATTTTAACATTTTATATGTAATATGTGAAAAAAATTACTCCATTATAAGGGGGATATTAATATCTATATCGGTTTAATATTTTACATTTTTCTCTTAATATGCATTTTAATTGAATTGTGAAAAAAAATTATTTTAACCCAATGTTGCATTTTATCGAATCTAATTATATTATTATATTTTTTTACTTCATATTAATGTATAATTATATTATATATTTAACATTTTACAAAAAATTTTGTTCATTTGATTCAATTATATATATTGAAATTTGATAAAAAACTATATGATATTTTAAACATTTTACATAAAAACTTTTTATATTATTTTTTTAATGGGGATAATTTTTAATTAATTTCTTCCTACTGTATGATTTGAATTTGGGAAAATTGATTCCATTTTTTGAATCATAATTTTAAAATTATGTAAATATTCCAATTTTCGTATTTTTCTTTTTCAATAGTAAAGTTAATATTTATATTTATTACAATGGTAAATTATAAATCAGGCGACTAATAGTTTGAATAATATTATAATTATTATAAAACTACTATAATACATGTAATGTACTTATTTGATGATTTATTGTCGATCAAGAAAATACTTCAATTTATGTTGTATCCTTTGATAGCTAAATGGGTGTGGTTATGACATTTATAACATATTATTTAATGTAATAAAAAATACGACATAATATACACTCTTATAAATAATACAATTTTAATATGGGAAGATGTAAGAGAATATTCTACTATAAATAGTATTTTGGAAGATAATATTACAAACAAAAACTTTTTAATTTAATTTAAGAACATATTAAATAAATAATCAAATTAAATTATTACATAATGATGATTCAGTAATTGTTTAATTTCTACAGAGTTAAAAAATAAAATTTTAAATATTAAAAAAAAAGTAAATTTTATGTAATTTATACCATGAAATGACTTTATAGATTACATTGATATGTTTTAATGTGTTAAAAGTGTTTCTTAAACATATCCAAATTTTAATAGATTTTTAAAAACTCAATAGATGAATAGTTTCAAAATTGTCAATAATGGTATTTTATAAAAATAAATATTTTATCAAATTTCATAAAATATTGAAAAATAAAAAATTCTTCCAAACATGTGTAATAAGTCTTTATATTTATTAATTTCCTCTTTTATTGGTCATTAGGCTTGTTATGTTAATTATATTGACCCTAAAAATTTAATATACTAAATATAACTATAATAGTTAAAAGGGTTAATTAAAAAAGACAAGGATCAAATAAATAACCAATCAGGTTTAATTTTTATTGGATTTCTATATTTACACCCATACACATCATAATTCCAAAATAAATCAATTATGACCCATTTGGAATATAAAATTATTTCATATTAATTTTATATTTTGAAGAATTCAAAGAGTACCGCTCAAATATCTTATTAAAGGGTACAACATTGTATCATTTCATCACACTTTAGAAAAATATTGGATTTCCTGTGATACAAAAAAATACATTACTCGAATCCCTACTCATATTTTTGAGTCCATATATTTGAAAAGACTAATTATTTAGTATTTTTATGTTTTGAATAAAAGGTGATTATCCAATGGAAATGTATAATTTTCAATCAAGTATTTCTGTTTTATTTCATCATCCACATTCTTCAAATATTTTTCAAATATGATAATATAATAAATCTAGAATAATCACCATACTAATATTTTATTATGTTAACATAATAACATAAATCCTTCTCTATATCAATCAAATGTGAAAATAATTAATCATTCATGCATATGTGTGAAGTACTACCTCCATGAACTGATATAATTTGATTACTATTATTTTGAATTAATAAAAGATATAATTATATATTAAATGTTTTTATGATATTTATGATATATTTATCATTAAGATGAAATAATATATAAATTTGTTTCTTACCTTTCACGAAAATAAAAATGATAACATCGTATTGCGTAAGTGTGGACTAAAACCTCTATGATCTGATGTGATTTGTTTTTAACCACAACATAAAAATTATGGTATTTATAATTATATATTAATTATTTATATGATATTTATTATTTTATTATAATTATCTTGGGATAAAAAATTAATTACCTTTTTTATATTTGGATCACTGAAAAATGGGCTCCTTTGTCCTGTTTATGTATGACATACCATCTCCATGATTATAACATTTTTCATTTATCAAAACCATATATGAATGGTTTTAGTTAAACAAATAATTAATTTTTAAAAGTGACTATTATGTAATGAATATTATTCTATATATGATTTAATAATGAAAATGTTAATATATAGACCACATACCATGTCAATTTTGGACTCATGTATTAAATATCATTAAAAAACTGATATAATAGTAAATAATTAATTAGATATTATAATGTGGTGAAAATTGATATAAAAGGAATAATAGAAGTGAAAATGATTGTAGATCATGTTAATAATATACATATATTTATTATTAATGATGATAAATAATATACTTTACCAATTAGACTCAAGTTAAAGGACATAATCATAATCTCTTTTCATTGAGGCGTGTTATGATGTTTTACACAACCTTATTTTATGAGGATTATAAAAAACCATTTTCAATAAAAAATTATTCAAATGTTTTAAGAATAAATATTTCTGTATAGTGCATTTTAATATCATTACAAATGATAAATAGATTTTTTTAATGTATTTGGAGACAACAAAATCACTTTTTTCATGATAATTATTTGATATGTTGAATCCTATGATTGCATAAATTATTTTTATTAAAAATGGATTTTGAAATTGAATGATTATTTCAATATCTTGAAATAATTTATTTTTATTTAATGTGAAATTTTATGAGTGACATTTTTATTATTTAATTTTATTGTTTCTTATGATTATATAATTATACATGGATATTTGATAGGGGGTTAAGTAAGAAACCAAGGATGGGTGGTTTAAGGATAGTCCAAAGATGGGGGGATATGTTATAATATCCAATACAATGGTTATTGATGATGGTCATTTGTGTATTCCATTTTTAAGGGTGAGAAATATAAAAGTTGAACATATGGTTATTTTGTTTAAGTATGATTATATTTCAAGTTACATTTTTTAGGTTATGTGTGATTTATTTGGTATATGATAATATTTTGATTACAAAAATGTTATGTAATGAGACTGTATTCAAAGGAATATATTTACAAAATCAAATTGGTGAAAATAATTTCATTATGATAATGTATCCATAGGTTTTCATGTTTCACATGATTTATTGGTTTCATTCTTTCTATATTCCTTATTTTGAATTTAGGCACATCCCATGTTTTAAAATATTATGAACATGATTTAAAATAGAATAGTGTAAATGATGGGATCATGGAAAATATATAATGAGTAAACATGAAAAAAACCATCATTCGTTTTTTAAATGTTTTTCTTTTATGTGGGAAATTAATTTTGAGGTAGAAATGTCTAAATTATAATATTTGAGTTTATATGTATGGATTATGGTCTAATTATATTATATACTAAATTGAAAATACTTTGGGAATATAATAAATTTAGTTCATGGTTGAATTTTTTATATTATGATAATAATAATTTAAGGGTCTTATATTTCCACAATCCTAATTCAATTAAAATTATAGTAATGATCTATGAATGTTCAGTATATTATAGGATCCCCTTTTAATTGGTTATTTTATGATCTTGATTATAGTTTTACAGTGATTTTTGATGATTATTCTTTTTATTTTATGAATTTTAATTTATTTTCATTAATGATTTTAGTTTGTGGTAATTTTTTTCTTTGGGATAATTTTCAATAATTTTATTACATTCATTCATAGGATTAATATTTTATTATTCTCTACATTGACCTCAACCATTATAAAGGAAAAAATTAATATGTTTTAGTGAATTATGACAAAAAAAATGTAACTTTTTGGATTTATTTAATAATATTTGATTATATTTTATGGTATTATAATGATTTTTAAGATTGGGAAATCAATATTTATTTAGAAGATTGATTTTAGTGTAGCATCGTTAGCCAATATGCTTTTATAATCTATTTTTCTCCTATGTGATTGTGATTGAATTAGTATAAATTTCTTATGTAATGATTAAAACATAGTAAGTCAAACCATATAGAGTCTGTAGGAAGATAATGATAAATATTTTTTGTGTAGGGGTGACTCGAACGTTTGACACATTTTATAGATAAACAATGGGCCATGAATAGTGTGATGTGTGTTTCCCTATGCATCGGTTCTCACTATTTATTGTATGGTTTGGAGAACCATGTAAATAAAAAACAATTTATGTATATATTGATTAATAGATGATGTTACTATTATAATTACCCTTAGTTTTATCCAACATGATCATTAATTCAAACCCCATTAAACATGGGATTTTGTGAATTCATACAGACCCTTCTCCCTTCATCCTTCTCATTTTGATGGGATTTCTCCTTCAATTAAACTATATTATTAAGGTATTCCCCCTATGCTCCTCTACCTTTCTCTTCATGTCTTCTCTCTACACCATATTCTCAATTATCAATTCTAAAACTATTATTTTAGTGTATTTTGTTATTTTTATGGTATCATGGTTAGCATAATTATTTGTATTCATGTGTTATGAATTTTGATATGTCATTTTCATACTTTCTTATTCACTCCCTACTAAAGGGGATGAATTTTACATCGTCTCTAATTAGATCAAAGGTGGTGTTTTTATGTCATCACCATATACTATCTTCCACATAATTATTGAGTATTAAAAAATGATTTTCCATTATAATCATACCTATATATATGTCTTATAATTTAACTATAATTATTTCAAAGTGGATTTAACACTTTGTATGGAAAAGGATTTCATGCATTGTGTTTGTAAAAAATCACATGTGGATTTTCAAGGAAAATTAATAGATTTTGATGGGGTGGTTGATATCATTTCATAATTTTAATTTTTTTTTCCCACCAAATAGTTTCCAATTATTTAATATTATAATTTTAAATGTAATTTTTTTCTATTTTTAAGGGTCCTAATGGCCCATGTGATTTATATTTTTAAACTTTTTTGTAGATTTGGAAATTTAATATTTATTATCAAAATATATAGGTTTCTATATATATTTTATGAATATTTTTTATTATTTGAAATGAATATTTTTTTCAAATTAGATTTTAATTGTGGTTTGTTTCCTTGTAATCCCAATACTATTTTGAAAATGGAATATTTATCACATTATAATAAGGATTTTATATTAGATACAATACCATCATTATGAAAAAGGTTCCATTATTTCTTTCTATTATGGTATTTTTAGATTTATGTGAAGACATGTGATTGATTCTGGTAGCCATTTAACATGATTGTGTAGGAGGTGAGATGGCGAATAGTTTGAGAAAAATTTAAATTATAATGATAATTTATTTTGTATTAAATTATTTTGTCACCTCCTTGTTTTATGTCATTGGAATCCTAATAATTATTTGATGTAAATAGTGAGTGTAATCCATTTAAAACATTTTACACTATCTATAGGTTGATTCCTTTTTAAATCGGGGTGGCTACACTTCACGGAGTTACCTAATGTATATTGGCCCATGATAGCATTATGAAACTCATAGGTCTCTTACCAAAATAGTTCAATAGCACCATAAGTGATTTGGTTAGGGAATTTATTACTAAAATTGGTTTCTCATTGATGTTTGTTATTCATTTAAAGAGTACAAATGTGTTTTTATAGAATAAAGGATCATATTTGTGAATTGTTTTTATTCTACACTTTACCTAATTTAAAATACATTGGGATTATTTTATTAAATTATAGCATTATGTTGATTGTTTACAGATAATTATCGCAAATCATTGTTATTGTGGTTCTTCATTGTGTTTACGGCTTCAATCAATTATTTTTATTAATTCATTAAATGGATGGACAAAATAATTTCACAATGATTTCAATGGAATGAAAAAGTGAAGGGATTGTATTTTATTTCAAACTACATTATAACAGATATTGAATGTAATGTTCGTTATATTGGAAGTGATTTTTTTAAAATAAATTATTGAATTGTTTTTTATATAAATGATTGTATTTTTTAAACTACTTTTAAATTATTTTTATTTTAAATGATTCTAAATAGAATGGATTTGAACTAATGTTCGTGTTTTAATATAATGCTGTAGGAATGATGTGGTTTCTTTACCTTTAATTTTTTTAATTAATTTTTGAAATAAAACAAAACCAAGTGATATTTTTTTCTTATGTAGTCATATCTGAAAAATCTAATTTCTAATAAAATTAAAAAATGATTAATGGAATGTAATATAAAACAAACTATATATAATATTTTTTGAAATGTTATTCAGAATATTTAGGTCCAACTATCAATATAACATTGTATGTATGCACCGATGATGATTTCTTCTATGTTCCTTAATTTTTGTATCTTTTGGGATTTGTTGAAATGTATTTCCAATGATGGATTGAATGGGATATGGAGAAAGAACTTGTGTTCCAGGGATGATTTCGTGTAATTTGGTTTTATTTGGAATCATTTATTTGTATATGTATCAGCAAAAAAATACTTCTTTTGATTTTAATTCAGATAGTTCTATTGTTCCGTATTAAACTATGTGGTATTTATTATAGTCATATTTTTACTGTTATTAATTTTTTGAGATCATGAATTTTGGTTATGAATCATTTTCAATTAATTTTTACCTTTTTTTGGGATTGTTGAGGTTTCATAATCTTATAATGTATGGACTGTCCATGATAGATTATTTTTAATTCATCTATAATCATTAACTCTTATATTATTATTTAATAATTCTAAATAGAAATTTCCACCCACATTAGGAATTTTTTTCTACCCTATGGTGATAGAAAAATTCCATTATCTATAGTGGTGTGTCGTGTCGGATAATAGTTTTGTGGAATCTCTATCCTATTAGTTATACTGAATATTTAATTAAAATAACCAAAAATGAATTATGGAATAATTAATTGTACAATACAGAATAATATATTTTAAATTAAAAAACATAATTATTGATCTAACATAATAAAAGGAACAAATAACATATATTTATGGTGACCCAAAAATTTTTATATATTGAAATTTGAATCTAATGAAAAATCTATCATAAAATTTTAATTGAAATGTTATATATATATTTTTTAAAAAGTGTACAATGTGATGTTTTACTAGATAAAAAGGAAAAATTTAGATGTATTTCTATATATTAAATAGGTATGATGTAATACAAATAATTACACCATTGTATTATAAAACATAGATAATTTTGAATTCAAAATGATCATTTATGAATTATCCCTAATAATTTATTATAATTCATAAGGATACTCATTGTGATTTATTTATGCCTTCTTTTAATATAGAGATGTATTAGATGTGTTTTGACAGGCTTGGAAGATATTTTTTTGGAGTCTTAGAAATTCACAGTGTTAGTTTCTTTCTCTGACCACTATACTATGCCAATAGACCACCATGATGATTACTAACATTTCAATATATAATTTAATCATTGATTACCACATTAAATTTGTAAAATATATATTATAAAATTTAATGACTACCCCAATTTTCAAAACACAATCATATTTTATAAAATATAATAATGGATTCTCATAATGATTTTATGGACCATTTGAATGGAATATAACATCCATAAAAATAATTGAAGTCAAAAATATATACATTAGTTATTGAGATGAAATAATCTATATAAAATTATTATTACAGAATAGTGATGTTGTATGATACAAAATATATATTTCACCTAGTGGATTTATTTAGCATATAGAAAATTTTCTTAGATGGATTGAAAAATCCATAATGGATAACATAAAAAAATACTCTGAATTGTGATTTTGTATAAATATTTATATTTTGATCATTTAATAATTATAATATTATAAATTTGGAATTTTCATGTCAAATTATGTTAATTATATTGTATTATTCAATTTTTATTTAATTCGGTAAATTCACTACCCTATTTTATGATATTTGGATCCCCAAAATTAGATTGAAAATGATTTATTTATGGATAAGATCAACGAATATTGATAGATTTATGTATAAGGTTGAGTAGAACATGTTCTAAATCTACGTCTCCAAAAAATCTAATTTAATAAAATTGTCTTATGATGAAACATGATTAACATAGTATGACATTAAATCATAAAGAGATATATTTAATTTTTATTATTACCAAATATTGTAAATAAATAAATTCATCATATTAATTTGTTTACTTGGTATTCATAAGTGATTAATATTGACTCTGTTTAGTAATCTTTATTCATTAGATTATTATTAATTGAGATATTAATTTAGTATTGGATGAATTGTTGGTATAAATAATAATTAAAATTAAATCATGAATCAAATAATATGGTTTATTTAATTAGTAATTTATATTGAATCAATTGAGGTGGTTAATCTATATATATGATGCATATTGATGTTTAAGAGGTGTAGAAGAAATCATTTTGTGTTTCATAAGATTTTTTTTCTGTATAGGAAGGTTTATTTTCAAGGTATTGTGTATTATACGAAGGGGAACATATAATGTATTCTAAGAAAGAGAATGAGTAATGAATTGTCAAATTAATTGTAACATAGAACATTCATATTCATTACTATTCTTAAAAATATCACCCTTCAAAAAATACTTGGCTGACCATATGATCATGGGACCATATTGTTCGTCTACAAATTAATTTAAAAATGTACCAAAAATATTTTTTATCATCTATTCCTCAGTCTATATCATTTACCCAATTTAACAAGGATGTAATTATTTAGGGATAATGTTAGGTGATTTGTAGAGACTCTCTCTAATAGATAACATCAGTTGTCAAATACATCCTGTTTTGGGTAATGGATTGATTATTAGTAACTCTTAATCTATTAATAAATATTAAATTTTAATATTTCCCCTTGAAAAATATTATCCATACATGAAATTAATGAAATAAATTGTTTTGTACAATATATAAAAATTATATTCATGTTGTTTAAAAATTGATTTTCAGTAATTATCATTATTTTGGTGGTTTCATTCCACTCTATAAGAACAATACTATAGGTGTATTGTTCTATACAATATATTGTGCCACATACTTTATTCATAGATATATTTTCTAATTAAGTAGTTTTGTTGAATTATTTTAATTAAATGATTGTGGTTTTTTGAATTTGGAAAAAAAGATTTTCATTGACTTTTTTTATAATGTGGAATGTGTGTATATTTGGTTGTGAGTGATTTATACGATATTTGGGGAAATTATAATGTGATGGAAAAAATGTTTTGTAATTGGATTGTATAATTGAGTTTCTTATGGTTTATATTATAGATGATAATTTTATGATTTTAAAGGAAAATTTAGGGTGAGAATTTAAATTATTCAAAATTATTTCTTCTATACAGATTCCCTGACACTTTTGACAAGGTGGTTTTATTTTGTGAATAAATAACAAGGCCTCTATTGGATTGGTAATAATAATTGAAATAATTGGGTATTCCTCCAATTGATATTCATGTGTTAAAAATGGCTCTACTAATTGTTAAATATTCCCCTTTTTATTTTATAAAATAAAAATAATAGTGTAATGTTTGTTGAAAAAATAAATATCATATGATTTGTTCGAAATGAATTTATTAAACATATATGTGGTTTCTGAAATTTTCATTACATTACTTTGGTTTTATAAAATTTCATGGGATAAGAAAATTATTTTATAAATAAAATTTAAATCATTCTTTATTTTAATATTCATGTGGTATATGAGATATCATTAATATATTATAAAGGGTTTTGTACTGACCCATGCATAGTGACATTGGTCAGATTATTTGTTTTATGGAGTGTCATATTGAAGATGGCATAATACCATTGTTCACTAGCTATAGACCACATCCATAAGGGTGAGGCTAAAAATATTGAGATGTTACCCTATATATGGTTGTATAAATATGTCTTTGGGGGAACATAGATGTGTTCTTCGACGGCTTCATCACAAGGGCTACAAATTCTGGCCTTTCTTACCATTTCCACAAGTTTTATATTCACATAGATCATGAATAAATTTTTTCATCATATGTAATACATTAAAAATTATATATCAAATGTAATATAACATTGTTTTGGTGGTCATACTATTTTTAGATTACAGGTTTGTTTATATTAATTATTCAAACCAACATGATACAAACATTAATGTCCCCAGAATTGGATCACTATAAGGCTTGAAGCATATTTTTAATCACTATGGGATGGAAACAAGAAATAAGATAAAATATGAATTACATGGTTAAAATTTCACACTCAATAGTCATATGGTTTTATACAAACAAATACAGTTTCCTTGAAAATATCTATAGAAAAATCATATATTTAAAACAACCCTAGATAATGGAATATCCAAAAAAATTGATAACATGTTATAGAGAAAAAAACTATATACCAACCAAAAGAAACCCATTAAATTCATGTGTCTATCTCTTCCTGAAAAAATTTCACATATATCCCAAACCACTATATGGGAACCCGAACATGTATATTCATCCTCAATATAATTATCGTCCCATTTCCAATATCCTAGAAAACCATTACTATAAATGAATATATGAGTACCCATGTTCTAATAACAAAAACTTAGTTGGAAACCACTATGAATCTACCATGTTTTGATCCACACACATTCAATAGAATAGAAATAAAACATAATTCTAAAACATTTCTAAAATTTTTAATTTTCCATTATAAAGTCATTATATGGTTTTCCTTTTATGAACATTCCATATTTAAATAAAAACATGAAATATGAAATATCATTTATCCATGAGGAACACATAGATAAGTAAAATAGGATTAAGGGATAAATATCTATATCCATTTTTTTAATAGGAATATCAACATATATGACTGTAATGTATACTCAATAAATAATTGTAGTATCAGAAGACGAGTTTACAATAATCTAATATAAAAATAAAAATTATAATGCCTAAGTGTAGTATAAATTATGGGATATTTCTCCCCAATTAAATGAAACCCACTATGAACCATAGAATTATGTTCAACTCTCTATTTTATAGCTTACCACAATATTTATTGAATGTTTCTAGTTTCCATTCATAACCTACGTTTTTACTCATGTGAAAAACAATATCATTCCATTTACAATAACAAATTCATTTATAATAAAACAATTTCTATTAAAAAGAAACATTAATTATATTGACCAATGATTCAAAGAAACTTTTCCATAAAAATATCATACATAATTCATGATTGAATAATGTTTTCCATTTTAATATCACCTTTTATAAAATATATTAAAGAATGAAATTTATCAAAATGATTTCCATCAAATCCCCTCTTTAGAAAAGATCTTCATATCCCAAAAAGATCAATTCTGATAACATGTTTTTAATATATTCAATTTATTATATAAAAACAAAATTAAAATAGGAGTAAATAATTAATTATAATAGATAAACCACATGATATGGAAATGAACATAAAAATGGTGGAAACATGGATTATTTTAATTTTTATAAAGGGTAACAACGAGATGAAGTCCTCATAAGATAATATATGTAATGAAAATTGTCATTAATATTTCTAAAACCATATATATTACTGTATGAAACCAATTGGTATCAAATAGGTCAATTGAAATAGTGTCTGGATATAGATTTATAATAATATGAGAAATTACATGAAACAAAATCTAACTCGGAGAGATTTTTGCAAAATAGTCAAGGATCACAAATGAATCAAACGATGACTCCACTATTGATTCATACTGGATATTATTCGATATAATAAGGAATTATATAGTGGTAAGTTTTAATATCAACCATGTTAATCTAAAAAATTTATCTTTAGATCGGTTTGGATGTGGTTTCATTTTTAGACCACAAGGTTTTACATGAAATATGATGCTAATGTAGATTCCATTTTCCCATGGAATAAAATATCACTATTTGCAAAGAAAATGAATAGAAAACTATATAAATAAGTCAAATAGATGATATTAAAAAATGTTATTTGTTAGAATTTATGGTGGGTTATTAGGGTTTTCAAAATGTTTGAAGTCATTTTTAAAATATTTTTTTAACACCGTGAGTTTTTATGAAATAATTGTTTTCAGGTAAAAAAAAATTCATTGATGGATTTTATTTCATGCCACACAAAGTTATTATATCATTATAAAAATCACCAAGATACTATTATACTATAAAAAATATTAAATTATATTTTTTACATGAAAAATCTATTTGGATTCTATTACACCCAATGTCCAGATCCCTCTATAGATTGTGTTACATACAAGACCACATTTGACCAAAATAGAATATTATTATAAAACATTTTTTTATTTATCACATACCCATTAGAATAGATGATATGAAAATTTTTATCTAACTAATGAAGCAAGGGTTTACAAATGATTATAAAATTAATTAAATTATTATCAATTAGTTATAAATAAAAATTATAAACCAAATGAATATAAAGGATGTGTTTTTATGAAAAAACTATATTTAGGTACATACATGTGTTTTATGTTAATAAATTAACATAATCAGTAATAGTGATATATATTAATGAATTTTTTTATACTAAATTAATACATAATTTTTTTAAATTTATCAATGATGTTTGATACTTATAAAATTATAAGAAAACAATTTTTAGGCATAAAATATGAATTATTCAAAATGGTTGGTTTACCACCTTTTAGAGAAATAAAGTTTCAAAAAAATTTTATTGAAATATTTAAAATTATTATATGAGAAAATATAATTAATTTAATGTATATTAATAATCCCTATTTTGTCAAAAACATTCAGAGATGTTTCATTTTTTGATGAATATGAAACATTTAATTGTAATTAAAGAATAAATTTAAAGAAATTTATTAATATTGATAAATCAGGTTTTATATATTCTTTAAATTGTTATGTATGAAATTATATATATAGCCATACAATTTGGGTCATTATAATCAATTTTACAATATAATTGCAAATAAATTGTTTTTAAACTGTTGAACACTTTAACATTATAAAAACGTTGATTGACCATGCATTTGTATTTTTTTAAAATTATTTTCATACACATATGTGGTATTATATTTGAAATTTTTTTTCAATAGTTTGAATCAGAAACATAAATACTTTATAATATATTCGATTAATTATTTTACAAAAATGTTTTAATTAAAGAGGTAAATTTAATTTAATTGAATATGAAAATTCAGATTATTACTGAGGTTATGAATTAATCTTAAGAGGATAAATAAAATTTAAAACCTTCCAAAATTAATTTCATTAATATATATTGAATATATCCTCCCTTTTATAAAAAAATTTCATTGTTTGATACATAAGATGTAATACAGACATCTCAATAGTTGTACATTTGTTTTATTTATAATAATGTCTCACCTCCTCAACTATAAGAGGTTACAAACACAACCTCACATATTCAAAACTCATAAACATATTAGATCATCAAAAACCAGATATAATGTGTTATATAATTCCATATTACCTACTTATAATTTTCATATTAATCGTAAAAAAAATGGACATTTTTGAAAACCAAAATGACCTACTTGAAGAAGAGGTGCCATTTTTCAATGAACAGTTTTGATTTATTTCATTCTCTACCATATAAATTATCCTAATTACAAGAAAATATATTGAAATTGTAATACTCAATATGATGATATATTGTAATGTTTTTTTTTCTACCTATAGTCACAAAAACTTCCAAAAACTAGGATTTGAAATCATCATTTTTATGAATGATAAACTACCTCATTTCGGACTGATATCATTTGTATTTTTATTACCACATATCGATGTTTGGAATATTGATTTAGTTATTATATTTATATAATATATATTATTTTTTATATATATTTATTTTTATTCAATTATTTTATAAAATATACAATCATGCTTTTTATTTTCTTGAATATGATAACAATATTTGTTGATGTGTGGACTAATGCCTCCTAAAAGTGATTTGACTTGTTAAATCATTACATTGAAGGTATTATAGTTAGTTTTATTAAAAATAATTATAATTTATGATTTAATAGTTCTATTATAATGAATATATTTATATATATACACTTCTTGAACTTTTCATTCATTCCATACAAGAAGAAAATGGACACTACAGTCATGTTTTTATACAGCCAAAAATATCCATTAATGGTTTATTTACTTTCTTATTTTCATCACCTATAGAATTTTCTAAATAAATATATATTAAATATATATGACATATATACCATTTTTAAAATTCATTAACTATTTAAATTAAGGTATAAGTAAGTGTAAAAAAAATGAAACGACAAAATATATACAAAAAACAAAGATTTAGTTTCCCAAAAGATAAATTTAACAATTAATTGGTAAATAATAAATAATATAAAGTCATAAATAAATTTTATATGATATTATATATATGAATTTTTTGGTATGATATATGGATAATTAATTTATATTTATAAAAAACTAGGTTTTAATACATATGATGAGAGAAAATACTTAATGTATGGAAATGTCGTCTAATTATTTATATCAATGAAATGCATGCCACGTTAACGTATAATTATTTTATATGGTGTATATACATACTAATATAATTTTATTTCATTAAATGGTTTTATTTAATTATAATAAATGTTTTCAATTGATTATATTCATTCATGGGTATCATGATTAAATATTTATACTTCTATAAATGGGATATATAGTATAATATGGATTTCATGATTCAAAAAGAGATGTACAATGGTGGACTCATTTGAATGGCATGTTTTTTGGATTCTAGAAAATAGAATATCATAAAATGGTGTTGTTACATGACAATAATCATATCATGATTTTAGATTCCATATATATAATCTTTTTCTTGGCATGGTCATTCGCTCCCCACAAATTTATTGGATCTTGATTCATTCTTATCAGGAGGCCTTATGAATTATAAAAAAAGAAATATGTCTTAAAATGGAAATTTGATATAGACTCCATAAAAATCCATTATTGTTTGAAAACCCGTTGAATTTCCACATTTTAGGAAACATGTTTTGGAGATTTCTATGTTCCAACGACTGAACATGGTCAGTATTTTCATCCTTTCACTCCTAGAATCTATGTGTTTGTGTATGTATCTAGAAAGAATGTTGACTTAATTTAGCTTGGATTTGGGGATGAATTTCACTATGAATAACCCATTAATTTTGATTTACTGACTAATTTTTTATCTGTGTGCAATAAATTGTGTCTTAGAATGACATTTTTTCGGCATTTAAGGTAGATGGTCATATGTTCAGGGGAAAGAGATGAAGGTTTTGTAACTGGTTTTGTTGAAGGTAGGATGAATAAAACATACCTAGTGGTATCTAGTAATAAAAATAAGGCCATGATGATTCATGAAAAGAGACCATTTGGAAACCTAAAGGTGGATGATGTTTTCAATGAATTGAGGATGGATCGTGGTGATCGCATGTCTATTAAACAATATACCATGGGGTTTGTGGGAAATATTAGGTTAATTTACATTGGACCATTGAATTGAAATCCTTGAAATTATGAAAAGTTTATTAGTGTATTTTTTTGTATCTTCATTGAATAGTTAATATAATAAAATGGTGAATAAAGAACTAAATATGTTCTGAACTCGGATAAACCATGCCATGGCTCTGATATTTTGTTGAATGTATAATAAGGGTCTAATCCAAGAAATAATTTTTTACTATCTCATCCCGAATAACAATATTTATAGAATGGTTGTTAAAAGAAAGGTAGTCAGCAACGCGGAATTTTTCTCAGGAGCATATTTATATGGGAAACGTTATGGATAAACCATGGAAAATAATTTAATGGGAGGATATAGTAAAGGTCTTCACACCTGAAAGAGGAATATAGGAAATAAAAAAACAGGGACCCTGGGAATTGCATTGTCACCATGATAAAGAAGTCCATGGGGCATAAAGAATACCCATGCCTAATTAGACAAGTGGAAATATGTTCATCCAAAAAAGGAGGTAACTACCTGTTATAAGAGCACCTACTAATAGGTGGAAACAAGGAGGATCGATACATAGGATAAACAAGTAAAATATAGGAATAAAATGATGATACAAAGTTGTGTGAATTTCAAAATGTAGGAGTCATAACTCAAAGGGATATTGAATATGAGGTGGAGGAACAACACATGGAGTCTCTACTACACTTTTATGATCTATAACTATAGTAAGAGGATACACATTCTATGTCACTTCTTATTGTAAAATAGTGGATTCTAGTTGTAGGTTCTAAGGAATAAATCTTTTTAATCCTGATCTTAGTATAATAATTAGTGGATGACATTATTATGGTTAATTCCACATAAGAGGTAGTAGAAAAGATGGTAGGAAGACTAATAAAGATGAGAACTAACAATGAATAGAGTGTATGGATTGAAAACAATGTTCTTATATTAATAATATGTTTCAATGATTGGGATACCAATAAGAATTTTCACATTAAAATATGAATTTCTTATAATATTTGGATGAAAATATATTTTAATCAAAAACTACTATTTTAAAATATGTTTTGATTTTTGAAAAATGTTATTATTAATTTTTTTTGTGATAATGATTTCAAAAAAAGGTATGTATAAAAGTTTTTTATTGATTTTAAAATATACCATTACATGTTTTCAAAGGTAATATCCAATGAAAATGAATGAAATTATTTCTATACTGACATTATTTATTTTCAATGATACTAAGAATGAAATAAAATTTCTTAACGATTTATGTATAAAACTAAATTTTTTAAATTAAAAATAATATTTCATCAAGAAATGATTCAAATTATATTTAATAGATAACATTTTTTATTTTTGAACGTTATTTTTCAAATAAATTTATTTTTAAAATGCTTTATGGTTTATAGAATTTGATTTTCAATGAATGATTGTTTTCATAAATAAATGTTGTATTTGATCCTTAACAATAATTCTCTATAAAAAGTACATATGTTGATATAGATTATTATTTTCTTGGGATATTATCCCTAAATTTAATTAAAATTAATTCTCATAATGTTATATGTTTTGATTTCATGATTTTTAAGAAACATATTTATCTTCCATGGGTTATACCGTCAAATAATTATTAACAAACTAACGTAATCTCATGGTTTATTATATTTTGTAAAAAATTAAAAAGATATATATTATTGATATATTATGATATGATTTGAAATTTATGATACACATTTTATTTGTTAGGTTACGATATGAGGATTCTCTATGATCTTGTCAAAAACATGTGGAGAATTTCATTTTGTTACAGGTGGGGCCTATATCTCCCTCTAATTAATTTGGTAAATATTTATATATTATAAGATAGATATTGATAGAATGGGGATTGTACATAGTTCTTTTAATAGAATTTTACCTCTATGTTGTTACTAGGACTAATCATTAACCACCAATATGGCCATTACAGTGAACCTTTCTACTGATATGGTATTGGGAGTGACCCTTGACTACTGATATGGTATTGGGAGTGAATATTGACTATGTATATTTTATTGGGATTTATACTTGATTTCTATGTTGCGAAACAATTTAATGGGCCTAACCCACTATGGGATGTAAGAGTATCATGAACCACTACAATGAAATGGTTGTAGTTTGGGATGGTTTTGTATTCACACCCAATATGTGTACTCCATATAATCTATAATAATATTATTTTTAATGTTTCCATGAATTATAAGTATTTATTTTATATGTTTATTAGTATAAAATAAATTTACGACTTGTACTAAGTTTTATTCACTCACGACTCATGTTATTTGAGATACATATTATTAAATTCTAATGAACATACAATATTTTTTAAATGACTTATGATAGAAATATTATATATATAGTTTATGATATTAAAATGTATTTCTCATGAAATCATACCCTTATCTATATGTTATGGTGACATATATTATTTATTTTCATATTTACTATTCATCTCAACTCAACCATTCTTATAATTCTACTACCTATTTTATTTAGAAATGTTTTATGTATGATTAATAAATTGGAATATATCCGTTGGTGATTTTGAAGATACTTCAAGAATTAAGAGATATTTGATCTATGTTACTAAACACACTATATTATTATGGTCTATAGGCTTGTAATTTTATAATGAGCTGATTATTCATCTAAAATTTGGTAATATCCATTTATGTTAATCCTTGGATACTATTATTGGAATCATAGAGAATTATTTTTTATCCAATGTAAACATGGATGAGAAAACATTAGGGACTTCCAATGGGATATTTCTAAGGTTATGACTAGGGATTTTCATATTAATGATTCCAAATATGTGTCAATATTTATGAAAATATCATTGAATTTTTTTAATGGAATTATAGAGTGGGGTTCCCAAAAAATCAATACCTTCCAATATACTACATGTTAATATCATTTGGGAATAGAAATATATCATGAATAGAATGACACAACAAAACTGATTACAAAGGGAAAATAAAAAGTTGAGTTAATGAAATGGGAGAGAATAATGGCTTCCCCAAGGTATCATAGACTATCAAATTCATTAAATGTGGAAGGGTGTGGATTGATGTTTCACTTATTGGATAATTACAATGTTATTTTGTACTATATGAGGGGCTGTGTATTTTTTATAAGGATAACCCTGATCTTTTGTTTATATAGGTGACACCATTGTATGATGATATACCTAAACTATATTTTTTGGGGATTATATATAGTTCTCTATGTTTTGTGTATTGTGTGGTGATATATGTTGAAATCATAAATTCTTATATATTGGTGTGGGTGAAATATGAACATGTTAATAGAGCCTATGATCTTGATGGTTTAATAATTTTTTTGCTGAGGACTGGATGGTGGGGGATACCATTTGGATTTTATTAGATAATGAATTATCCATGATATTTACCTTGGATTCCGAAAAATAAATTTTCATACTATTAGGTTGGGATAGAGAGAAAGGGGAAGATCATGATGAGTTAAAATTACAGAGATTAATTATTTACCCTTTCCGGGGTTAGTGTAATTGTGAAGATATTGTTCTATCAAGCCCAAATAATATGGTCTTGTGGTCTGGTAAGGATGCTCTAGGATGTGATGATTGGTTTGTTTATCCCATTTGTATCTTTTATACATTTTTTCACTATTGTATCATCCAGTGGTCAGCATGGAATCACTCCCACCAGTATAAATCATACCATTTGTTTAAGGATTCCCTATTGACGTACATTGGTGTTTTAACACCATGCATGAGAGACCAGGGACCATAAATCATTCAAGTCCGTGTTAAAAATATTGGAGATATTTCATGGTATGGAAGACACACATGATTTAGTGGCTATGTGTTTCATATACTAATGTTGACACTAGAGTGGGGGAAGTTCTTCCTGTGGGTGATTTTCTTCAACATAATGAATTCCATTAATTCCTTAATTTGTTATTTGTTTAGTTTTCAAATATTTTATTATTATTAGGATAGTAGTAACATACCTCTAGGATATATATGTAGTGTTTTGAATGAATATGTTATAATATCTTATATTAGGACCATCATTTAGTTTGGAATAATATGATTTTATTCTCATCCTCAGTACATTTTCCATGGTGTATTTGTAGACGTTGTGACATAATTCACCCTGAGAACTAAATCTAGTGGATTTATTATATATATAATGTTGTGTGATAGAGTGGGACTGATCATTTGGAATCTGAGGTTCATGATGAAGTCATTTAGAAAAAAATAGATATGTGGTATGTGGATTATAATATAGTGGATGCTGATCCTTATGTCTATATTTTTATTTATTTTGTACTGTATATGGTTGTCCCAGTGGGTGATTTTTGTTTATATCCAATTATAGAGTCTATTTGTAACATTCAGTTAATTAATGCTTTTTTCAGTTATATATTTTGTATTCAAACAATTGCTTTCATGGATTTGTAGATGTGAGTTTTATTTATAACATTATCGCACATTTTTGGTGTGGGAATATTATCAAAATTATATAATTTTAGGACCTTGATGATAGTTGTAATCCTCTTCGATATGAGGAGTTATGCTCAAATCATTATTGTGATTTATATCAATGGACGAGTGTGATCGACCCAATCTAGGTTGTGAAAACTGAACTGAAATTATTTCTAGAATAGATGTATATTGTAGTAAGAAATGTGAGATATCTGTTTATAAGTGATAATTCATTCGAGTATGAATAATATACTGCTAAATTGTTATTATATGTGAGAAATAGTGACTTACACACAAACACAAGTATATATATATATATTAGATTGAAATGGTATAAAAAAGATATTATTTTACTATTTTATGAGACATAAAATATTAAATGTTGTGAAAAATAACTGATGGACATAACAATATATTTTATTGGGTCCATAATATTATATTTAGCAAGAACAATATTAATATGTTTATCTTAATAAGTTACATGGTGAGTCACTATATATGACATGAGGACGTGTGTAATGAAATTGGATGTTAAAAAATAAAAAAATAATTATATTTTAAAACCACAGACCTCTCATATAATATGATATGAGACATGATGAAATGCTATTTCAACATGAGTGGTAACATCCTATATCCCTAATGAAATTGTGAGGTGTGGGCATTAAAATTGAAGTAAACAAGACATATCAAAAAATGTGATATGGGTGTATAATTAATGATATTTGATACAAAAAAACATGAGATGATATATAAAATAATTTATTATTCAAAATTTTAAAAAGAATCCATATTTCACTTTTTATGAACAAAGGAAAAAATATAAAAAATTATTTGATACAAAATAATTCTTAATAATAATCAATTATTTAGTTAATGGTTTTTATTTAATTTAGAATCAAATAATTAGTCATGGAGATTCTAATAATATGATCAATGAATTTATAAAGAAATAAGATATATGATACCTATTTGATCAAATAGAAAAGGATAAAATATATCAAATGATCTTTTAAAAAATATATTATACATGAGTGTATATAACAAAAATATTAATGGAAATATCTAACAAATTAATTGTGATAGAAGAATAATGAATCATAATATATTTATGTGAAAATTAGAGGATATTAAGGGAATTTAATTCACCTTCTAGACCAAATAATATATCTATACTAGAGGTTGGATATTTTTTTGGTGCATTATGAGAAGACTTATAGGGTTCTGTGGGCCTGTGGCTGTAGGAGTGTAGTTGTAATTGAATCATAATGTGAACTAGGTTCACGTCATGAAATTGTTACTAAAATATTATATCTCCAGCTAGTTTCTTCACATATGTGTACGATAGGATGAGTCCTTGAAGCATATTCGAATCAAAAATAGGATTCAAATCATTTAAATAAATTAGAAAAATGGGACATTAATTTTGGATGAGTATTTAATTTATTTTTATTCCTGTGGAATTTGTCACATGAATTCGGTTCGCAACATGAATGGGTAAATTTACTTATTATAAAAATATATTTTATCAACCCCAATCCATATCTTGGAAATGAATTTTAAATCGTGTTTTGGGTGAACAATAGGATGTTCTAATATGATATTCATTGATCTCCCCCTCCTAAGATCTAGTGGTTCAAGTTGATTCTAATTGGTGATGCATGGCATTGTTATCATAACTTCCTTAGGGATTTCATTCCAATATTCATTTTATATTCAAAATTGTGTTACCTTTTTATGTCAGCTGGTGGATGGGATTTTTTTATTGTTAACGAATCATGTAGTATAGGTTGATATATTAGGGTTTTACATGCGGTTGTGGTATTTGGGTTTTTATTATTTTCCATACCATGAACATTGAGTCGGATGGGAATAATTGAGGTATGGGATCCATATTTTTCACTATTATGTATCATGTGGGTGATTTTCTCTTTTCATCTATTGTGTATGATAGTGAACTTAATGACACCCAAGGTGACTTTAGTCGAGATGTGATTTGAATGTGTAGTGGGGTGGCGCCCATTGTGTTTTTATTGAGATGTGATATAACTGCTCCGTGCGATGACTTATAGTGGGAGTTGTTTATGTTAATATGATAGAATTCATTTTATGTCCATTATATTAATGGTACCCTACAACTCTGGTACTGTTATTTGATGTGATTTGATGGACTAATTTTAAATAGGTAATATGTGATTTCCCATGTGACTTTGGGAATTATATGTTGTGACCATGATGGGTCGAAGTTTCCCAAGTGTATGCTGGAGTGATGTGATGTGACCCTATTTTTGGGATGTTCTATATGTTATTTAGAATATATTTCAGTTCCAGGAAATATATAATTTGGTTGTGAGAGTACCAAATTAGTGTGAAAGATGCATGGGTTCCAATTTATTTATATGCCTTTTATTATTTTATTATACATTCCTTCCATTATTAGTGGAGTTTTCCATAGTGAGTATGGGATTTGATAGTTGAATAGTTTGTGTTTATTTCATTCTTCTGTTTTGTCATGGGGGAAATAGTATTCTTCTTTTTCATGTGCATGGGAGACAAGGGTTTTCCTAGTATGTACAATTTTGGCTCCCCAATGTGTGTAATATGATATTCAGGTTTCTAAGAGGATTAAATGGAACATTAGTTACATTGCATTCTTAGAAGGGTGGATGGTATTCAAGTCAAAGGTTATTATTATTTTTATGTATGTACTAATAGATAATTTTTTCTATACATATTTTATATATACATACATCATGGTTTTGTTTGGAATTCCATTTTTTTCATATAGTTAATTTGAATAATTCGTCATACCTCCCATTGATATATTATTTGTAATTGGTAATACCTTCCATTTCATGATATTTGTATAACCTTGTGGCTAGTCACCTTCACATTTCCAATTAAAGGGAATACTCATGGGGTCTTTAGATATCTAAATTCATTACAATATCATAGGTGAGATGGGACATTATATAGTGGAATGATATTCAAATGGTTGAGATATAGGATGGAATTTTGATTTAGGAATAATGAAGATATTATGTTTGGTATTCCAATAGTTATAGTTGACATTACTTTGTCGCATTGGCCAAGGAGAATGGAATTGAAAAGAGACCCCCTCCCCCAGTGAACTTGTGTAAGCACACAGAGTTTATTGAATGACCATGTGAGTTGGAATTTTTGGCAGGTTAGAGTCCATGAAGTGTTAACCGAATCACGATGACTTGAATTTATATTTTCACTAACTTTTTTTACATAGATAAAATTAATTAAATGTGTTTAAATTAAATTTCATACTATTTAGATAAATATATTTTAATTTTCCATTAATCAATCAATCTTGTAAATTGTTCGCGTGATGTTTTGGAAGAAGAGGATCATATGGAGGATCCAAAAAAATCATGAGTGTTTTGATCAACATTTGGAGTATAATTAGTTCTAGAGGATTTTGGAAGCTTTTTAGTGTTAGAACGTGGGAATTTATGAGGGTATTGTTTCACATGTAGAGATATATAGATAGATAAAGGAGCTCTAGATTACAACTACTTTGATTTGAACTCTGAGGAGGGGTACTTTTTCCCTTTATTAGTTATTAATATATGGGGATAGACACATTGATGGACGATGCAGTATCCAGGTGAAGGTGAGGAGAAAATTGTTTTAGGGGATGGAATTCCTGAATGATTTGGGTAGAGTAACATTCATTGACCATAAAGTAAGAGGAGAGGATGGATATTCAATCTCATCTGGTGGAAGTTTTTTTGTGTTGGATATGTTCATCATTTGTAAAGTCCATATGTGTTTTTTACTAGATTTTATTCTAATTTTTATTCTTCTTTTATGCATCTTGACTTGTCACTCTATCATTCTTTTAACTATGTTTTTACTTATTTTTCATTTACAAATTCTCTGGAGGGTCTGAAAAGGGGGATGAGATCTCGTTGATGTAGTCATTGGGGGGGTGCTGTAATTGAGGAAGTAGTTGGTTTACTTGAAGAGAAGATATTTTTATGGTGGGATTTTGGATTTAGGACCATTGATGTTCCACTCGGTAGGGATATGGCCCTTATAGAATAATTCTCAACATAAAAGTGTTATTGGTTTCATTGTTTGGATGCCAAGATGGTGTTATTTTTTATTTTGGTTACATTCAAACATCCAGAACCAATGCCCAATTGTTTTATGAGATTAGTTTTGTAATGGTTGATTGGATTAATGTCATCCTCACCAATAATTTTTAGTAAAAACATTTTACTACAAGAGATGTAGGATTCTACAACCACCAGGATAGATGAAGTAGGATGTGTGATGACCTAAATATGTTCCCCATATTCGGTGACCTCAAACTAATCATGTTATTGGAATCTAAATCAATATATAGGTGGGGGATATTCACCTCATCAGTAAAACAACAAAAAGGTAGTAGTTAAACTAGTTCTATTGATAATTTTATGTAAACAAAGATTTTTATATACTATTTTTTGTCCCTTATTTGACTTAGGATCTTCATATCCTTTTTCTACCCACCCAAGTCCAATATTCCAGACTATTCATATAGAGGCTTCACTTCCCCTAGGGATTAATTTTCCACGTGGATGTCACACAAGCTTATTTGATGTCGGTTGGTTGTATATATGATTAATAGGGACACATCGTTCCAATGAAATAATTTCTAGCATTACATATAGCTCTATGTTTTCATTATTGGATTTAACATATTACATTGTATATGATATATTATTTATTGCTTTTAGAGGAAATTATTTTTCTTATTTAATAATTGTATGTGTTTGGTTTTCTATAACAAGAATAGTTTCTAGGTAGGTAGTTGGAATTTGGATTCCATTATTTTTTTAAAGGTTGATATGTTTATAGAATCAATATTTAATGGGATAGTGGAGGTTACTAGTGTAATTGGGATGATTATTGATGGATGTATTTTGGAGGTTTTGAAACAACCCCCCTGATTTCATATTGAGTTCAATGATGACATACAACCATGTAATTCATTGATTTTTATGTATCCATATTAGATTAACCATTTGAGTTTTAGGTGTTGAAGAGACAACTAGGCGATCTGATTAAGAGGGGTTTTTTCTGACTGATTGTGTTTTCAATTGGTTATCCAATATTTTCCTCCAAGAAGGAAAATGATAGTATAATGTTATTATAGAATAACATAGACTGAAATTGTTAACTATCAAGATTCATTACCCTCTAACAGTGAAATATAATATTTTCAACCATTTGGGTGGATAAATCTATTTTTCGAAGATAAATCATTTTTTTGTTAATCATGGGGTGAAGTGAGGTAATATCCAAAATACAAAATTTCTATTTAGGTATGATTACATTGAGTTTTTGTTCATATCATTTGGTGTCACAAATACTGTAATGATCTTGATGTCCTCATGCACTTTGTGGTGCAGGGAGACATATTCTAGTTCTTAGTCGTGTTATACAATGAAATCATTATATACTCAAAGTCATAAGATGATCATTCTAATATTATTAGATAATTTTTTAAATTATTTAATATCCCCAAATATTGGTAATGTTTACAAATTAGATTTTTTTGGTAAATGAGAGATGCATTCCCTTGGTAATTTTCTATCTCTATATGTATTGGATGTAGTCCAATAATATGTAATGTTATTCTTGTCTACAAAAAACACAAGATCATGGAATAGGATCATGTTATCCATTATTAGGTTTGTTAATATATTAGGGTTTTCTTTATTTTTCTAATTTTATATCCCCATTAATTGTACTGACCAAGAAGGAATATCAGTGTATATAGACTTATCAGTACCATGAGAGGTTCATAAATATAAATGTGACAGTGGCCAATGATATAGTTCATTAGCTTCCATAGGATGGAGTCTTAATTGGGGTTACTTGTGACGCTTCACATATGGTCTCATGATTAGTGTTGATGTATAAATGAGTGGTGATTTTTTATGGTTTTAGGAAGACAATAACCAATGAATATAATTATGCTACCCTTGATCTGGAGCAAGTAGTTGATGTTTTTTCACTAAATGATTGGAGACATTTCATCATATGGAAGTACATTATGGTATTCAAACATAAAAACATATTTATTAATATATTATTTCAATGTTTTATAAATATATATTAATAGATGAGGGTATAATATCATGATGAATAAGGCTTTGAGTTCTCCAATACTTTTCTTTTGGGAAAAATTGTAACCAATTCATTGGTTAGGAAGTCACAGAAAAATGTTTTTTAGAAACATAAAGATTATTTGATGGTGACATTTTTTTCGAAATAAATGAAAATATATGTTATGGTAGATGACATAATAGTTTTATTATTTCATATAATGGTGTTGAATTATATGATGTGTCACGTGGAGGGGTTTTTTGGGGGAACTCATGGGTAGAGGTGATGAATGATTTTCTTGGACATGGTGATACCCAAGAAGGATGGTATGAAAAAGATAATTTTCTAGGGGTGGATATTTATTCAATTCTAATTGAATGTGGGTTCATTAGTGTTGTTAAATTCTAATATTTGGTGTTATGAAGTGGATTATCCATAATGTATCATGTCATCAAAAAATAATTTCTCTGGCCTAAGATAAAATGGTCCGTTGTAGAGTTCATTGTGAGGTATTTTGATTGATAGTAGGTAAAGTCTGGTAATTGTGTTTGGGGAGGATTTTTGAATCCTTTAGATGTTCCTATGTTTAAATGAGTTTACATATCAATGGATTTCATCATAGGGTTACCTCATTCACACAGATGTTGTTATTATATATAGATGATTTTGTATGCCTTGATAAAATTATGCCTCTTCTTAGTAAACAATAAGTCTTGAATAGTGCATGCATTGTCTAAGAGGTATATGGATTAGATAATATTGTTTCCTAGAGTCCCATGGTCTATAATAGTGGATCATGATTCAGTTTTTTCCTTACGAGTATAGAGGGGATTTTAGTATGCTTTTCTAAATCAATTATGTCATAGCACATTTTTTCACCCTTAGACAGATGAGAAAAAAAATAAGAATATCCATAAATTGGATTATATTTTATCATATTGTATCATATATTTCATTTGAAGAATGGTGGTCCCATAAGTAATGTCTCCTATGATTTTGTAAAGAGGATAATTTGAGGGTGAAACATTCCATTCCATTTTGTTTTGTGGAAGATTTGTGGCACAGAGTGGAGTACATGGGAGAATATCGGGAAGATGTGTATCTAGTACTTTGTGTTGATTTGAGATTTCCATGTGTCACCTTTTTCAATTTGTCCATTTTTTTGATCCTATTGTTTTATTAGATGTGATGTTCTCTTGATGTATTATGTGTGATTAATTTCTGATATATAAAATGTGAGGACCCAATTTCTAATCATGATTCATTATACAATAATGTGATAGAAACAATATTTGTGAGACAGTGCCGCCTAAAAGTGATAGAATCTTGATATGGATGATGGAATTTACTAATTTGATTGTTCATTCTAGGTATGTATGTTTTTTGTGGTCAGCATTAGTTTGGGATACGTGGAGGGTGGATAGTTGGGAATGTGTTTATGATGAGATGGGGTTATACAAGATGTTTTGTTTCTATTTGGTCTGTCATTATTGGATAATGGTTTCATTTACATTATGATTTCATATTTTAGAGGTATATCAATGAGTGGTTTTTTAGAACCATTTATTTTTCATTTTTTTAATTTTTGGGATGAAAATAATTATTGTGTTATTATATCTATTGTCCCATGACTTCCAATCATGTTTCTTTTCATGATTTGGAGGTTTTTGTATCTTGGGGTGCTTTGGAGAATACCTTGAGGGCAATAGGGATATAATTCTATTTTAATGTAGAATCTGGTGGTTTACAATGTTATCCATGTCCACATTAATATTTAGTCTTTCATGGTTTGTGTAGTCATATGTTCTCAGAACTAATAACCAGGCTAAAATGGTGTCCCTACTATATGGTCATGGTAAAAATATTTTTAATAACATGTAATGAAACCAAACCTAGAGTATAATAATTTCAGCTAAAGTTATATCGTTTAAAATTCCCATGCTATTCACATTATGAACAAGATTAATGATGTAAAAGTGTAAAATTGTAGGTTGTAAATAGGTATTACAGTTGAACACCCCTCATCAGCTAGACATTGATTTCCTCTCACATTGTTCAAACCCTATGAGGATCTTGGATGTTATTTGAACCCCTTAATTCCTCATCAATCTGTTGTTTCTAGTTGTGTCTTATTTGTGATCCAAGGGGATTTATCCTCCCTTTTCTTGTGGGTTTCTTTCTATTCTATGTTAGAGATCTAATATGGGGATCTGGGTTTTTTATGATGTAAATTGGATTTTTTTATAACACATAATGTGGTGCTGGTTAATCCATGATTTGTTCAAGGGGTTCTAGTGTTATGGAATTTTTTCATCTCCATATAGTCTGTAATGAGGTAGAAATATATTCTTTGAGTTAGAGTATGACTAATTTCATGCTTTTCTATATCATGAAATTGGTATTTTCTCTTATTAATATATGGGGGTGTATGTACTTCCTATTAGAGTATGAAGAATTGGTTTATTTGAATTTTAAGGTGAAATGGGAATGATTCTTCATGAAATTAAATTATATATATTATTGTGTTATTATTATTTTAAGGCTTAACCATCCTACTAGAAAACTAATCTCATTAAAGGTTTTTTATGTGGGTTTTGAATGTGTTGTGGAACCATTTCCAAGAGTTTATTTGGATATTATCCAAAAAATTGATTATGACAAACTACATATATTTGAGTAATAAAATAGGATTTTCTAGAATTATTGTTTTTGTGATAACTCCCACAAAATACTATAAAATATGTTTAAAACCCAATTGATATATATAAATATATATATATGAATTTTTATGTGTTATATTGTGTGGTCGTGCTATGGGGATGATATTTGTACCTGGAATGAGATTTAAAGTGAGAATAATTTGTTTTTCCATGCTTTTGGGGAAGTTATGGGACCACTGGTTCAGTCATTCATTATTGGTGTTGAGGTGATCTTTTATTTTTTCTATTTATAATAGTGATGCGAGGTCATGGTTTTTTGGATAATATTTTTGGGTTGTGAGGTTTTTGTTTTTCTGGCCATTCATGTGGGGTTGTGAGATGAAGGTTTATTTTATCATACTTCTGGGAATAAAGGAATTGTTTCAAGGGGAATGATGAGATTCATGAGAGAATGATTATGTTATGATAAATTCCCATGTAATGATAGACTGAATTGGTAATAACATTTTAAATGTAATTGGTAGTTTCTATAAAATTAGAAATGATCAGGGATTAAATAAATGACGTTCCATGTTGCTAAATGTAGCGATTGATAAATATTGTCCCATATGTGCTGAATGATGTAATTCGATGTAATTATCAATATCTATCTTGTTTTTTTGGTGGTGTTATGAATTTGGTGGTGGTAGTGAATAAATAGATGTTGTGATTTGGTTAGTGTTTTGTTCTGAAAACCTATGTTGGGCATGTGTGTGGTTATATATATGTATATATTTTTAAATTCTGTGATATAATTTATAAAACCCCACCTATGATTAGAAATATGTGATGATACCTGTATATTTATATGGTCGTGTTTTCCACAATCATATTGATCAGGAAGAATATTTTTCTACAAAATCATTCCCAATATCATTTCTAGGTAAGTAGATATACATAAGTTATGATAGATGGAGTTATTTTTGTTCATTATGTGATGGCCCAAGATTCGTTTATAGATAAATGACCTGACTATGTTATTGTGTTATGTCCTAGGTGGTTTTATGTGAGATGTGATATGACTGTGTAGTGGTAGTCTTATAGTGGGTGTAATTATGGGATGATGAGGGAATGAGGTTTATTTGTTTTTTTTTTCATTATACCCAACAACCCATGTTATGATAGTAGTTGTAATATGATGGCCCATGTGTTTTTTGTAATGATTTGATGGACAATAAGTATTCAGAGAAGATTTAATGTGATCATGCTATAGGGATATGGCCTAGGTGTTTTTGGGTTTGATTTGATGTGACTATGTTATGGAGAGACAGTATCAGTTATTTAGAAGAAATGGGAGAAGCAGGGAATTTCGCATTCGTGCTGTGATGGTGATAATTCAGTGTGAAATTGAGGTAGGGGAGCCTTTAACAACATGCTTATTATTATGTTATTATACTCATATTGATTTATTTGTTTATAACTCCATTATGAGTATGGGATTTTGTAGTTGACCATTTTGGGTGATGTTGGTTCTAATTCTTTATCATGGATGCACTTGAATGCATCCATCAATTATGGAAGTGACATTATTTTTCCTCAAAAGAATACAAATACATTCAAACAATGTCTATAAATTTTTTTTTATCTTGGAATAGGGACACATGTATCATGGTGGACATTACTATCTTGGACCATTGGACAAATCTTTCATCACATGATTGGATTTTCATTTGGGAATCTATTTTGGAGAATTTTATAGATACCTATTAAATTTATAAATACATTGTTGGATGTTTTTTTATTATTTAATGGGTTTTTTCAATTTTTATTATTATATCTCTTGATACTATATTATTATATTCATCAATTCTTTTCATTTTATTTAATTTTAATACCCTAGCTACCCATTTCCAAGCAGGGGGCTTCTAGAGGCAGGACTCAAGGATCATTGTCTCTCTCCTTCTATTGTATAATCATTTGTAGGAGGGGATCATGAAAATATGATCTATTTCAATTAAACTATATAGGATAGATGTTTTGAGAAGGTTTCCATTAATAATTGAATACAGGGAAGGAATAAAATTATCATTTTAAGATCATTTGTACATATATGGATTAATTTTAAACCACAATGTTTACATATTCATAAGGAATTTTATTCCATGGATTCATTGGATTAATATATTTTTATGTGTTTTAATGAATTTAGTGATTTTTTTATTTAGGGGAGAGACATTTTGAGTTTTGGATATTAGACTTTAGATTGGTGATTTGGGGAGGGCAATGTTATTTCTAGTGAATTTGTCCAGATGTGGGAATTGGTGTTACTTGTTTCCCATTGTTGGTATGTTGGAAATGAAAAATGACTATTTTGTATGTGGTTTTTATATATAATTTAGAGTTTTTTATTTTTAAAAAATATTTTCTCATAAGATAATCGATTTTGGATAAATGAATATAGTAAAAAAAATTAAGATATAAAAGTAAACAATGAAACATTTTAAACAAAAATTTCTATGTGGTAACATTAATGAGGGATGATTGGAGTGAAAGTGATATTTAGATTATATTTTGGTTGATTAGGGAATAAATTTGGGATATAGGAAATAAAAACCATTTATGAAGCCTTTATTTATCGGTGACGAAAACCAATATTTTTTAAATTATAATAATTACTCTACGATTTTGATTGGAATACCAATCCTAATAGCTTTTATTTTAGATCTCATTTTTTTGAACCTGACTATCACATGGTTTAATCCTAATCAAAAAATTAGGGCGTCACAAGGAATTTAATTTTAAATATGTGTATACTTATTAATATTATTCTATTTCATTATATTCCCTTCCCCCATATCCAATCATTTTCATTATGTAGGTACTCCTTGTTATTATCATTGTTGCTCTAAGGGTCTCGATACATATGATAATTATAGTAAATCAAAAGTTATATTTCTTATCCATAACATATCTTATTATGGATTCATTTTCTTCTTATAAATTATAATTATAGGTATTGACTATTTTTGAAGTGGTTTGTTGATTCATTGTATTGTACAAGGTTTTGGTTAAATGATATATTTTTTTGAGAATATATCATATTAAATTATTCATTAATAATACATATTCATTAAATATAACATCAAATATGTTTTTTCAAACATTATACATTATATACTATGATAATATAGAATTATCAAGGCTTTGTTTTATTTGGATAATGTAATGTAATTCCACTGAAATAACTGTAACAAGACACGAACAAAATCAAATGAATGTAGATTTAATTAAAAAAATAAATTTTTATCGGTTGTTTACCTATTTATTTATATGATTGGTATATTGATTTTTGGTTCATATATAAAGATGTTATTAATATTTATTTAATAAAACTTAAAAATGTAAAATCTGTTCAAGAAAATAAAGAAGATAATTTCAATGAAAATAATAACATGAAAGAATCAATTCAATTATTTTCTAATCCATGTAAATGGTGTGATTTTATTCAAATTTTTATTAATTATATGTATATCCAATAATTTATATATTATTTATTTTATCCCACTATAATGTAGGTGGGTTTTATATAGATATATTATATATATATATGAGGATAGTATGGTATGGATATCATGTTTTTGTGTTAAATTAAAGAGATTTATGTTTTTATTTTGTTCTTTTCCTAGATTTATAAATATTTAATGACAAATTAATATATAATATACAATATGGTAGGATAATAAAAATAATTTGTCTGAAATAATAACAAATTATTAGGTATTAAAAATATTGTGATTGAATTAACATTGAGCAATGTAAATGTGTAAATCATAATACAAGGACTGGAATAAATATTATAAAATGTTTGTAACATGAATATTATAATTCAGTAATTAATATAATGTTTTATAGTTATTATTTATTGTATGTTAGGATAGAGTGGAATTTTTTTCTTATAGTTATAAATGGTTGAGTTTTTTATAAGATTTCCTTAATGATGTTACTATTTTTATATATTGTAGCAAAGGTGTTATGTGTAATACTAGAAGCATAAAATATATTTGTGTTTTATGTCATAACAACTGTTTTATTTTTTATTTCTAACGAACCACCACATGATTAAGGTAGAATTACCATTTTCAATATATTGTATTCTTTTTTTTCAATGACATCAATGTTAAAGATTCCATATATGTAATTCTACCCCATCCCATGATATTTATTTTTAAAATAAAATATGTCATGATGGACATGAATTTTAATTTCGGGGTTTTATATAGTGATTTGATTATAATGAGGTAGTTATTTCCATCCATAGTAGTGGAATACATGACTTGAAAAGTTATTATAGTTTATGTTTTTCATAATTACATACTCTTTCATGTTGAGGTTTCACCACACGTGAAGATCCTAAATATGTAATTGGATGATGGGATTTTTAGTTATTTTAAATGAATATATGAGAAAAAATGATAATATGTGTTGATGATTATGTGATGTAGAAGATACAAATAAATTAAATTTCAGATATGAGTTACTAATTATATAAAAATTGGAAATGGAATATGTGGATGATATTATATGTTTTTGAGAAGACAAATTGAAGTAGGGAACTATATATTTTTGGAAATTGATGAAATTTTCATAATAAGAAACATGTGTTTCAATGACTATGTAATGAACACAATCTAAATCATGATAAATGTGATATTTAGTAGATGTCTAAATGAAATTTTAAAAATGGTGTGTTTAGATTAGTAGAAACCTATATAATATTTTCTTTAACATATCCCTATGTAAATTAAAATTATTTTTTCTTAAATAATTTTTGAATATGGTTTTTCGAGAGAATCATATATTGAGTACATGATGGTGGAATTGAAAAGGATGTAGAAATAATTACAAATAAAAAATTTGAAGTTCATAAATTATGATATAATTTTAAATTAAATGTAATATCTTTTAATTAATCTTATATTTTAAATTTTTTGTTATTGTCATTTTATTTTCCCAATAATATTCTATTTGTAACAAATGAATGTTTGAAATGAACCTTTTTTTAGAAAAACAGTATTACTAATATAGTAAAAAACATCCCAGCCCTTGATCTTGGATTTTTGTGTAACTAACTCTAAAATGAATAAGAGGAAAAATAAAATGAATTAATGTATAATATATTTTATAATGGTATAAAATATCCAATGTAGGGAATAATAAAAATAAGATCAATTTTTCGATCAATGGAAGAGACACCATGTGGGTTTGTATAATAGAGTAGTGGATGTGGAGTGGTATGTCTCAATAGAAGTACAATGGTAGGCCTTTGATGTTATTTGATAATTAGTAATTATACATTACATCAAAAATATTGATGTTGGGCCAGGATAATGCAGTTAATTCTCATAAACTGAAAATAGATCGACATGGTTGATACTATGTCATAGTGATTCATCTTATATGTGTTATTAATATTTTTATTGGAATGTCCAATGTTTATATATAATTCATACCCCTTTTATGAAAAATTACTCTTATTTATTTGGTTTGATTTCGAGATCGCTAGAATATACATGACATATTGTTGAAGGATGTTGGAAGATACTCAACAAATTGAGATAATAAAAAGTTATTATATCCAAGTGGACCATGATTCCCTTAGGATGGGAAAAAATAATTTATTTTTTTAAATAAATGAAAGAATTATTTTGTTTTATATATGCCCTCTATGGTGGTATATTACTCCGAATACCCATTGGAAGAATAATTTAGAATGTACCAAAAAAAGAGTAGGGAGAAATTAGGGTTGAGAACCATGAAATTTAGCGAAGATTATTATATGCCGAAAAGCTATATTAACTCATTTCTGAGAAATAATGATCCAAATTATATTTGTTTATGTAAAGTGGAGATAAAATCACAATAAATTAATTCTCATTTTCATATTGCCTAGGAAAATTAAATTGGATCTATAATCATTTAAGGAAATGAATTATGACTCCATGAATACATTTATGAAAAAGAAATCGGTAATGATTTCATATGAAAAGGTTTGTATGGTTTTGTGAATTAGTGTATGAAGAGACTACATATTGAATATTTTTGTTGGATTTATTTCCATAGACTATTAGTTTTAGTAAAGTGTATATGTGATAGTGACCCATGTAATGTATCTATTTGTGAGAATGATTTTTTAGATGTTGTATGAATTTAATATTGTGATAAATAGTTAAAAGTCGTGTTTTATATGTATAATTCTTAGAATAATTTAATGATATCATCGAAATAAATATTTTTTTAGAAAATAATTGATATCATTGGATAGATATGTTCAAAAATAAAAGAACTAATAATGTAAAACTTTTTTATTTCATCTGTCAATATTCTAATAACTGATGTTCTTTAAGATTGTTAGAAACCTATATAGTAAATCAATAGAGGTTAATGGAGAGTGAACAAGATCAAAAATCTAGATTACAAATTTTTTTTAAAAAAACAATGTGAAAATATGTATGTTATATAACTGATTATATAATGACCTAAATCTAAATTTATATATTCTCTTATATATATAGGAGTATTGAGTTTACATGAATGCAATGTTATTGATTAAATTTAGTTGGATTTAAGACCAATATTACATTAACATGATAAATATATTGATGGGGATGAATATATTAACAATAAAATATAATATTAAAGGGTTCCCATCATGGAGGACCATTGACGACTGATGGTAGTTGTATAAAATAGACCATCATACTAGGAGGGAGACTAAATTTTATTTAAATATTTAATTAATGGAAGTTGGTTTTACATTATATTTGGATTTCATGATTCATTACCAACAATTATTTTCAATCTGTTAATAATTTATAATCCATACAATATAGATGTGGTATAACATGAGTACATGAGTTTCATATATTGAATGGCATGGTTTTCCTCCTTAAAAATAAATGTTGTAAAAATTACTCATGAAAGAATAATGTTATAATTATTACATTTCCTTTAATTGGTATTGTTTATATATTAATAAATAAAAAAACAACTCTAAATACATTTATAAGTCCTTGAATATGAGTGGATAAGTAAATCAGAATGATAAAACCAACAAAATTAGGTAAAACAAAATCACCAAATATATATGTCCCAATATGATTCACTATGAAATTCTACTTTTTTGATATTGGACCATGAATTTTGATGGTTATTTCTACATTACCATTATTCTTATATTTATGAAAATAAATTAAAGTGACTACTTGAATAAGGTTTATAAGTTCCACAGTTTGATTTCATAGTCTTTATCCCTATTGAATCTAAAATAATTATCTCCCCAAAATCAGAGAAGAATATAAATGAAAAGATTTAGTAATAAATTTGAGAAAAAATATCAAAATATAATTCTAAAGTATAAAACAATTATTATAAAAGATTTAATTGATCATCCTATAAATCTAATGAAGATAACCATGTTGAATAAATGGGTTCAAGATGTAGGTAGTTCGAAGAAATTGACTCCATTAATATCATGTATTACGATTATTCTTATTTGAAATTCCATTTTGAGAATGTTCACAATAATGTGTTTGGTTATGTATTTGAATTTTTCAAGGTTTTTATTGATGAAGATGATTAGTTGAAATTAGAAACTGATAATATTATGAAATATTTGGCCATGTAATTTCAAATAAATTACACATTCATAAATAATCTTGGAATAAAAGAAGTATATATAATACATTTGCAATAAAATATTGATCAATTTAAATAAAATATGAAAAGATGAATATTTTTTAATGTGGAGACTAATTTTTTTCACTATATAATCAAGACATTTTTATAGAGATTTCAATTTTTAAAAATGTGTAGCATGTCCAATTAGAGATAATTGAAATGGATATTATTAAACATTATGATTTAATGAAACAATATTTCATAAGAAATGATTAATATATTTAAAATTTGAAGAGAGAATCATAACAAATTCTAGATTATATTGTGATGTGAAAATTTTTCTAAATATGAAGTTCTTTAAGTTGAATTTAGATTTTATAATTTAAGATGAACAAAATATCTAAACAACAAAATAACAATGAAATTGTATGCTTCCACTAAATTTGGTATGAATATTTTTACCAAAGGGACTCATATTAGTATAATTATAATCTAGAATTCATCATATAATAAATTTAAAGTATGTGATTATAGAAATTAAACACCTATCTCAATTAATTCTATTATTTTCCTAGGATATTTAAAATGATGGTATATGTATTGAATCAAAATATATGATAATATTGGTTGTTAAAAGTTCTCTAAAATCAATAAAATCATCGAGTATTAATGTTATCATATATAAGATGTTTATATCCCTGTGAAGAGATGAAATGAATTGTATTTTAATGCAAAAATAAAAATGTATGCAAGACTCTATATTATCCATATTATATCAACAGCTTTTAGAAATTAGTTAATTGGTAAATATTGGTTTTTCTAGAAGTTATAAAATTTATAAATTTGGTGTTTCAATTATTTGGAAACAAAAAATATCATTGAATTCTTATATTAGGTTGGAGTGGATCTAAAGATTATAATAATTGATTTATAGATGTAATATCCAATGAAAAAGATGAATATATCCATAAAATTGAAATTATGTTATTTGGATAGTTGTATTATTCTTAAAAATTATTTTTTCATACTTACGATAAATGACAATATGTTTTATTTAATCACAATACATATGATTATGTCAAATGAACAATAAAATTGGTTAATACATATAGAATAAATTATAACCTATTTTCTATAGGGATGAAGAATAATCTTAAAAATATTTCTCCCTAGAAAAATGAATATGAGGATTCCATACACATGAAATGATACATCTAATGTTTTAAAAAAGGCCATATTATAGACCATTATAAAATGAACCTTGACATCAAGGATGATGGAATCAAAAATTATTCTACATAATAACCAATCAAATAATAAAATATAGAATTAATTTGTTGAAAGACATTTTATAAGATCCATATACATTTACAAAAAAATGTAACATAAAATATGTGTCTAAATGGTGTGGAGTGTCAAATAATAAAATGAATCATAAAAATTAATAAAAATATGTTTTCTAGAAAAATTAACATTTTCATCAGAAATGGATAAAGAAATAAATTTTTTTGTTCAAATGGGAAAAAAATCATTCCTTATGAATATGAACACAAATTTCATGAGTTCTTTCCCATATATAATTATTTATGACTCCATTAAAACTAGTTTGGAAGGATCTAAATACCTAAACAAACTCAATATAGTTTCATGATATGGATTTTATGATGAAAATTATTTTTAGAATGATTGGTAATGTATAATTGGCTAGTGTGATTTATTATCCATATAAATAGTTACAACCCAACATTAAGATAATTTTAAAAAAATTAATTAGTCATTTTTACCCATAGGTGTTTATATTATCTAAATTTTTCTTAACACATTTACAAATAGTTATTAAGAATGTTGAGTAAAAAATATCTTGTTTTATGGTATTCATCTCTCATTAGTTAATATATTACAATATATTATAATTAAAATTCCACATACTAATTTATATATGAGATAATATTTTTTAAACTCTAATATTGAAGGTGATACATATAAAATAATAATTTATTGAATGAAAATTCATATATAATAATTATTAATTTAACATGACTTTCAATATTTTATCATAAAATATTCAGGGGGTATTAATTAATAAAAGTGAATTACCATTGTTGAAAACACACCAAAATGAGATAATGAACTGAAACCAATGAGGATGTGAAACCAATTTCCTATCCATTTTTTTGAATATATGAAGTCTTATTTTTTGTGCGGAGTGATGTTATATATATATGGTAAGATAAAGAGTGGATTATAATATTTATAATTAATTTTTCTGATGATTTTTTCATTATGTGTGTTGGTTATAAATATATTCACTAGTTTATCAATGTATTTCAATAAATTGGGAAATATTATTGTCTATCACATATTGGACAGTTTATAGAATTACATGGAGTTAATATTCACCGCATATGCCTTAAATATTGTGGTTTCTCATAAAGACTTATATTTGTTTAACTATTGGATAATTACATTTAACAAAATGTGACTCCATCATTCTCTAAATAATTTTATTATTCAATTATAATATAAAATTTTTAATTTCTTATATAAAGACATAGATGACGGTTTATGATGATTAATTATTTTATTATATTTTAAAAATATATTTTACCACTAACAATTGAGATAGGAACATTTGATTTATAAATTGAGTTGTTATTAAAAAATATCCAAAGTGTTTGATTAAGGAGCATAACTATACCATTTATATATAATTGTATTGTTTTTAAAAATATAGATATAAGATACATAGTCAATTTCTTGTAATAAATAAGTAATGTCCTAGATTCTAATAGGCATGAATGGAATGCCGAGTTGCATCTCAAATATATAAATGTGAAAAATATGATGATGATGGTATTCTCATTTTTATTATTGAATAATTCGAATAAAAATAAATTTTAATATGAGCATTTTTTGACTGGTCATAGGTTTTGATGATAATGAGAGAAAAACTCTACAATATGGTAAATGTGATTTTGATAAGATAATATAAGAAATTCTTGATGTACGGGTGATAAGATAAGAATAAATATAACATAAATGTTTGATAATCCATATCTTTTTATTTAGAATGATGTTTTATTATATAATATTCAAATGATAATCACTTTGAAGGATTATAAATTGATTACACGATGATGGAGTTACAAAATAAGTGAAACAACAAGGAAATACTCAATGAGAAGTTCATATATTCCACTATACATTTATAGTATTTGAATTTTCTATGGAATTATTCTCAAATATTCTAAATTCATATATTGATTTGAGTATCCATTGAATTGACCGTGGGGAAGAAATAATGGTTATGATTGCATTATTTTATCAAAATGAATACACATGGTGTACAAACAAATTAGCCATCCCCCATGGTAGGCCACCTGAGAAGCCATCTATCTAAATTATAATAACCAATATCAAAGTTATATCCAATTAAGAGTTTTTATTTGTGATAAAGAGATATAATGTGACCAATCACTGGAAAGTGTATCATATGGATACATGTTGGTGTAATGTTCTTGGAACATGTAATATTTCTATGAGTTAAATGACTATCCTTGAATAATGATGGGCAATTAAATTTTATTCAACTAGAGATATATATATATATATGGTTTAAGAAATATAATTTTATTTTTAACAACAAAAAAACATAAGGGTTTATATTCAATGATTCTGTAGCGACCCATCATCCTCACAATTTTAAAAGGCTGTCATGGCATGGGTAGAGTTCCTTTTATATTCCTAAACATTCCATAAATAAGTACTATGATGATTTTTTTTTCATTATGATTATTACATTAAGTATCCTGATGAATCGACAACATTAAAAATAGATATTTAGTACAATGAGAGTTGTGATTCGATGAATTTATATTATAGAATAATGATTATATTTTTAATGATATATGGTATTATTTACCATGTTGTAATGAAATGAATATATGGATATTTTTTGTGTAAATTAATAAGGGGATATTTTTTATACATACCACATAGTATAATCATTTGAAGACAATTAAAAATAGAATATATAGAAATAATATCATCAGATGTATAATTTTAGACTAGAATTTCATAATTAAAAAAACAATTTTATTTAATTATTATGATATAAAGAAATATATACATCTGTATATGATATGTAGTGTTGATAACACAATTTTAGAATTTAATTTTTTTAATAATATTCATTGAACCTATATTTTTTTGAAATAAAATTGATGGAAAATATATTCATGAATAAAATCATGTGAATAATGTATTTCACAAAGCATTATTGAGAATAGTTTTAATATATAGTGTGGTGTGGTTTTTATCATTTATTTTTTCCTATTGCCTTTATATTATATTTTAAAAGCCATTTTAGTTTCAAACAGTTGTTTTGGGTTTTCATCTATTGATATTTCTATCATTTTTCATTGATAATAGTTTGTTTTTAAATTTAATCAGTTATTTCCCATAGTCGCTAATTTAATGTCATGGTTGATATTTTTTATCTCATGATTGATATTTTATTAGCGTGATTAATTGGTTTATTTTATATTTTAATATTTATAATTATGATCAATTGTTTTTCTTATGATCGACTTATTACAATGAATTAACGACAGTTTATTCTAATATTTTTTAGTTTTTTCTCATTATTGATATGTTTTTTCTCACTTTTGATGATCTCATTCCCAAAATTGATCTATTTCTGTTCATGGATAATGGTTTATCTACATATTCAAGTTTTTCTCATGCTTAATCCCATATTGGTTGACTAACTAGTTTTATAAATTTTTTAGTTTCTTAAAATATCTTGACTATTTTTGAATTATGTAAAAATAATTTTAATGAAAATATCTTATTAAGTTATTATATACATGTTATTAATATACATATATTATTTTAATAAATAAAATATTTAATTTAATTTAATACCTTTTTATTAAATTGGTTATTAAAATATATATCAATAATAAAAGTTATGATACACAAAATAATATATGGACTACCTCAAATCATGGGTATCATATAGAAACAATATTTTGAATCAAAAAATAATGGTATTTAATCAGTTATATATTTTTTTATTATTTTATATGTATTTTGAATAATCATATACAAATTATTAAACCATTATGAGTTATTTTTTGCCATATACCCTTCATTCCCATTATTTCATGTGGGATAAAAAACTCAATTTTGTATTTATTATCTATATCTATGTTCATAGTTTGAGGAAGGGTTTTTTTAATATTTATATTCACCATTATCAATATGTTTATTATTATATATCAATACCTTACCTATATACATTCATCCATATAATCTATTCCTTCCCATATCTATGAAAATAATTTATTTGGATATCATTTTCTAGTATGATATCCTTGTTATATGATTTTATCAAATTTTTAAAATATTAATAAATTATTCCAATGGGTGGGTGGTATAAATTATATATTTATGATATTGATCAGTAATATATTTAAGTGAATTTTGATGTGATTAATTAATTTTGTTTAATTGTATCATTCATATTTCCTATTATTTTCCCAATATACATGTAAATGATTTTTATATTTATATTATTGATAATATTAATTCGAAATATATAATGAAAATTTATAACCCTCTAAATTTTTTCAACTCAACTTAAATAGTACTCATTATTTAAATATATTTATATAAATTTTTATTATTTAAAGCTATCTGGTTATGAGAATACCTATACACTAGAAGAAAATTTAATTTAAAAATCCAATGTGAAAAACTTTATTATAAAACATGTGTTATGTTAAAAAAAAAATTGTTTTTGTTTTTTTATTTAAAAAAATGTAAATGTCTTTTTCTTTTATGGGATTATTTATTGGTTTAAGTGAACAATGTTTTGTGATTAGCAGAGATGTATTGTTTTGTATGTTGTTAAGGATAGATAGTTGGATTTTGTTGTTGGATTTTCTCTAAGACATGATGATTGTATTGTGGTGCATAGTTAAAGTATACATATAGTAATAGAGTGTGTGGTTGGTAATAAAAAAATTGAAATAGTGAAATTAGGGTATAGATGAACATAGTCTTGATTTTATATGTTGTAATTGGTTTAAGAGATGAAAAATTATTAACATGCTTGACTCGAATTGAATTATAATGTGAGTGTTGGATACAGTGGTCTATCATCAAATATGAAGATAAATTGATACAATTTTGAATAAGGGTTTTTTGAGATATAATATGGAATCTTGATTGAATCTATTATTGAATAATACTAAATATTGGGTTGTGTGTCTAGTATATTAGAGTATTGGAGTTGCATCTTGTTGGAGTAGCATGGGGTTATTATAGTATGGTGTTAATGATATAGAGAATGGGATAATGTATTTATGCAACACTTTTAGGTTTGGTTTTTATTACACAAAAATATATGTCTCTATTTTCATAATACATATAAACATATACCACCCATGTAAATGATCATGTAGAGACTCACAATTTCAATGTGGGACATTTTCCACAGAATTGATATGGCCTAGAATTGATGGATGATTTCCCTTTATTAACAACTCATCCTAGTACAATAGTAATAGAAAATGGTAGATTTCATTGTGATTATTATCCCTTTATTATGAAAAAGTATTATGGAAATTAATCGGGATGAAAAAGTGTGATATTTAGTTGGAGTCACGTGTGTTTGGAGGAGAGAACAAAGATAATTTCCTTCATGTTCATGATACTATAATAATTTTATTTTTATGTTTAACATTACTATTTTATGATGTGGTATTGCAAAAATATATGTCCATGAGGAAATTAATTTCATAAAATAATGGCGACCCCTTTTAGAGGTTGTTGTATAAAGTGTTTCAACCAAACCAACATTAGAGAAAATTTGTTACATGATAATCAAGTGTAGTATAAGAAATTGGAGAACATGATGTTTAATGTTTCTCAATGAGAGTAGAAAATTAGTGATGAACTTGATATGTGGTGACCTTATCAAACATCTCTTATCATTTTCAAACTACCTAATTATGTTATTTGGTGATGGATTCATGTTTAGGTATAAATGGATAGTTTTCTAGTTTAGGAGGTTGTTGGTTATGATGATTTATATTTTCTGAATCTGTATACTCTCATCAATTCTTCATGTTATACGATGGGTATGATCAAAATTTGTATAAATATTATGCTCACTATACATATATGTAATTTATTTATAGGTTAACAAATGTATTGTAGGGACTGATAAATTTTTTACTGTCAATGGGATCAAATACACTACTACATCAAATACTTTGTTATATTTTTTTAATTTAAATTGGTTACCATATATTTATTGGCTCTCATATATTATGGAATTTTATTTCATTTTTTACATCATGTGTTGGAATTTTATATGGTTTATTATCTTCTATATTATCATTTTTATATATTGAGTTAAATTTTAACAATTTGACTATTTTCCCACCTCAATTATAGTCTAAAATTTTGTGCCTATAAGAGGTGTTACATTAGGTTCACTCATTATATAGACTATAATCATTAGTGTCTAATAGTGGGGGTAATTACGAAGTTGTGTGAAAAATGTTTTTGACAAACATCTTTGAGTTTCATGTTTTCAATTTTTTAGTTTTTCTTGAGGATGGTGAGAAATAATGTTAATTTAACTTAGTTTGTGATGTAGAATAGGATATTTAATATTTAACAAGATCATAGGAAACTTTAGGGTTCAAGGAAAGTAACACACTCTTCATGATAACTATATTTCTGAAACATCTTATTATTTGATAGAGACATTAGGGAGGTATATACAACATGTTTTTTTGATTTATTATTGGATTGGGATGTTTAGTAACTAAAGTGAAATTAATTATTAAATTTTTAGGAATTCCATTTTATTATTCATAGGATTCCATACATTATTTTTATCAAGATATATAATGTTATTTTTAACAAATTTTAGCTAATTTATTAATGGTTTTATAATATGATATTGTGTAACCTCATAATAATGACCTAATAGTATAATATGAGATGTTATAGAGGTGATTATGTTTTTTCTAGTATCACTTTCTACAAAATTATTTTGGTATTTTTCTGAGTAATAGAAAAAAATTGATAGGGGATCTTGAGGTTTCTTTTAGTTTGATTTGGGACCTATATGAGTACTGGTTTCTGTTAGTAGTTAGTCATATGTGGGGACAAAAAAAATAAGATGATGTTTAATTGAGGGAGATATGTTGAGAATTATTCTTTATACAACATCAATAATTTTATTCTTTTCATTTTCTCATCAATGAAGATGAAAACAGCCAATATGTGTGGCTTTCTCTCCCTTCATTATTGGATCCAGGGCATGTGAGATCTTGGTACCCTGTTATAAGGCCCCAGCCTTAAACCTTACTTAATATTGAATTAAATGAATAATTCACATTGAGGATCTTTTCAGGTTTAGAGTTTTAGAGAATTAGAACATAACTATTACATCTTAAAAGATTACAAAGTAGACACTTCTACAAAGTTTCCATAAAATAAAAACTCTTAAAAATAAAGATGTCTAGATTCCATGTTTTAGATAGCATGACATTCCCTTGATCCCATCCTTGACCTTATTCCACTTTAAGTCCTATGAAAAACATTTCTAAAAACTTGGGGTGAGCATAAAAAGTTCAGTAAGGGATACAAAAAGAATGAAAACTGTTAGTTTTTCAAACATCATGTAAACCATGTATACTATATTAAAGTAATACTTTTCACCTTTATGAAGTCATAAAAACTCTTCACTGAATAAAGTATCATTACTTACCTTTTTTTAACAAAAGGATTACCATAAAATCCATATAAAGAACACATATAATATATAAAGGTAACTTGGGACATAAACATACTTAAGTGGAATAACTATACGGTTGACTTCCACACATATCACTTAATAGAATAGCCATACGACCAATTTCCATACATACTTAATGGAATAGCCATACGACCGACTTCCATACCCAATGCATTGGAGGTTATAACGTAACCACCCATCCTGGTATTCACGGCACCACCCGTCATATGGTTTATAACGTAACCACCCGTTAAAATGTCCATGTACCAATATAAAATCATAAAAAATAAAACCAATATAAAGGAATGATAACATTTCCACAATTCAATCACAATATATCATAAATATATTGACATAATAGAATCATTTATCAAAACCATTTTCAATACCAAAATACATAAAAGAGTATATGGTATTTATTTTATTTTAAAAACATTACGTCTTGTTGAGGAAGCCAAATATCAAATAATACTTGCGGCAGCGGAAAAAGGTCGTTGTCACCACGTACGTTAAAAAACATTCCTTTTTGTCATTTAGTAAAACGCTTCATAGAAAATGATTCCTTTTGTATAAAAGTAAAAGTCAAAGGGGTTTATACACTGTATAAAAGAAAGTTGTGTATAAAATAAAATATGCCTCAACGAAAGGAGATTGAGACGAAGTCCCATACCTCGGGTCCGACTTGACTCGATCGTTCTTTAACGTCCTGAATAATAAACTTGAGTTAATTTATACTTGATTAAGAACCTTTTTAAACTTCATTATTCCTTTTATATCACTTATTTCCATGTTATAAACATTATGTAACCATTTAAGTTAATAATGGTTGTTTTGTCAATATTTGGTTCTTAAGTCGAAAGTTGACTTCTTACAATTACATGTTATTCGTGTGGTCAAAAGTTCTTTATATCCAGAATGAAATTACCGATTTGGATATAATATGTATCATATATATCCAGCATATACATGTATTTATAATATCACATAATCAATTAGGGGTAAGAAATGAAATGCACCGTTCATGGAGACGGTAAGCCGTACGTACGCAAGAACGCTACTTTCATTTCTTTGTCATATTAATGGAATTAAAAATAAATGGGAGGTATGTATATTTTAATTCCATAATTATATTCATCATTTAGATATATCATTAATTATATATATACATTATATACATGTAATTTTAATAGTACATTACATTTGGGGATAAGAAATGAAATGCACCGTTCATGGACACGGTAAGCCGTACGTACGCATGAACGCTACTTTCATTTTTATCTCATACTTTAATGGAAAGAAATAATAATGATATAGAGGTATATTATAATTCCAGTATAAAATCATATATAATAACTTTAAATCCTTCTTTTACACGTCCCACATATGGCATTAACGAATCAAATCACTTTGAGGGGGCGGTAGTCCGCACTTCCTTAAATGAAGATATCATGTTTACCCCTAATGGAAACCATAAAGGTATGCCAAAAATGAAAAATAAAGAAGATTAAAGAAAACATAAACATATTATATATCATATATAAAAATAGTGACATCATAATGGCCACCTTTGAAGGTGTTAAATGAGTATTTGAACAATCATCGTTTCGGGAGGCAGAATTTCGCCATCCACGGAAACCGTATGTTCTTTTACCATTTGATGTAGTTGTGTGAGAGTGTAGCTCAAATAAATATTATAAAAACATCCTAGTATATTGAAGATACTGTTGTTGTAACAAAAGAAGTAAATAAAAAGAGTTTAGAGGGTTGGAGAAACAAAATAAAACAAATGAACAAGAGAGAATGAATTACCTTTAAAAGTGTAACTCCTTTTGATTTGAGCCTAAAGGATTCCTTTGAAAGGATTATGCCCAAAGGGAATCCTCTAGGATTAGGAGAGGGATGTGGAGAGAGTAAATGGGTAGGGGTTGGCCGAGCCAAAGGCTTGAGGAGTGTGTGAAATGAGGTAGAGGTGGGGGCCTTTTATAAGAGGAGAGGAGGGGCACTTTTGGAAAGTAAGGAAATATTACTTTATTTGAAAATGTGTTTCGGTTTCAAAAGGACCCACATTGATATAATTCGTGGATAAGGTGATAAGGGTTATAAATACACTCATCCAATTGGTTTTGGCCATGTGTAGGTTTTAGATGTTTCATTATCTTTCCATTTTATTTAAATCGTCAAATAATGATTTCATCGCTGCATCATTATTATGTCATATATAATTTAATTTATTTAATGTCTAAAAATTATAAACAAAATACTATGATGTAGGAAATATTTTTATCTTTCTAATGACTATTTATAATAAAAATTTGGACTTGTATAACCCCACTAAAAAATTATTTTAGTAAAACAATTTATGTTAGTGTCATTTTCACTTTAACATTAAATAAAAATATATTAATGTCGTTTTCCAACTAAAGTAGCTCAATGGGGTCCCCAAGTTGGAACATGGCTTGTCTTGGTCGACCATGACTCACCCAATAGGTTTAGGACATGTTTCATGGTGTTTTCACATTCTTATAATATCATTTTTACCTTAAACTACACTAATTACCTCTAATCGCGATTAATGAAAAAAAGTTATTATTCACCAAAAATTATTTTAATCTCATTGAACCACATTTTACATCATAATGACAACCATGTATGTCGGATTTTCAAAATTCAATACACATTAGTGGTAAACTTTCATTTAACTGAAAAATCAGTTTGCTTGATTACCACTTAGTGGTTTTACTATTCATCAAAAATTGATGTTTTTCAGAAAAATACCAAAAATTCACCCTAAGATATATTTGATATTCCAAATTCAAAAATGAAGTCCATTTTACAAAATTCAAAACATATAAGTCAAATTAATTAATTTAATAATTAATTCCCGTTGTCATGACAAATAGCGTGTTTTTGTGAAACAATAAGTATCAAAAGATTGACACCAGTTTAAGTCCAATTTCAAAGTGAAATTGATTCCAATGACAACCATTGGATTAACTGGTAAAAATATTTTCTAATTTCACTTTAAAACCAGTTAAAATAATAATCTAATCATATAAATAATTCAGATTAAAAAGAGGTTTTGAATTAAAATACAACATTTTACACTATTCATAACAAAAATGAACTTTATCAGAAAGGTACCAAAAATTTACACAAAGTAAATTTTGATGTCCCGATTCTAAATAAGAGTTATATTTGGTCCAAAATAGAGTATAAGAGTGATCAAAACTATATTTAATGACAGTTCACCATTAAAAGGTGATAAGTGAACCTTTAGTAAAAATTAGAATATATATGCCCTAAAATTGAACTCTTTCCGTATTTTAAGCCTTTATCTTTTATTGGGTAAATGTATAAACATTTAAAAACATATCTAATCATATTTTAGTTATTTCTATCCATTACCGCCATTACAACGGCTACTCGTTAACTAAAATTTAAAATAATATTATTTTATTACTAGTGTGCTACGTAAGTTTCAAAGAAACGCGTCGTTGTGTATCGGGTACGCTATCGAACATAGCAACCCCTTTAAAATAAAATTAATATTTAATTCGTAAATATTAATAAATATGAAAATTCTTTATTCTTTATTTACCTGGGATGTTACATCCTTCCCAACTTTTGGGAATTGCGTCCTCGCAATTTTATTCACTTATCAAAATAAGTGGGGGTATTTATCCCTCACAGCATTTTCAGATTCCCACGTTGCCTCTTCAATCACATGGTATTTCCACAAAACCTTACCAGATGAATCACCTTATTCCGTAACACTTGCTCCCTATGGTCAAGAATCTGGACCGGTTGTTCCTCATAAGATAGGTTCTCTTCTAGCTGAACTACCTCTAGACTCAAAACATGAGATGGATCTGGCATATACTTTCTCAACATCGAAATGAGAAAAACATTGTGTACCTAAGATAAACTCGGAGGTAAAGCCACTCGGTATGCAACTGATCCAACTCTTTCCAGAATTTCATATGGTCCAATAAACCTTGGACTCAACTTTCCTTTCTTAAAAAATCTCATCACGCTTTTCCAAGGAGAAACCTTGAGAAAAACATGATCACCTACCGCGAAAGATAGATCCTTCCTCCGGTTATCCGCATAAATCTTCTGCCTGCTCAGAGCTGTTCTCATGTGTTTTCTGAATAAACTGAACTTTTCTGCCATATCTTCTACCAATTCTGGTCCCATCAACATTCTTTCACCCACTTCATCCTAGAAAGTTGGAGTTCTACACCGCTTCCCATACAATTCCTAAAATGGTGCCATCTGTATACTGGAATGAAAACTGTTATTATAAGAAAACTCAACCAAAGAAAGATGTTGGTCCCAACTTCCCTGATAATCCATAGAACATGCTCGTAGCATATCCTCCAATGTCTGAATTGTTCGTTCTGACTGCCCATCTGATTGAGGATGAAAAGTTGTACTAAAATTTAATTCAGTACCCAATGAATTCTGAAGGCCTTTCCAAAAGTTAGAAGTAAACCTGGGATCACAATCCGATACAATGGAGAGAGGAACTCCATGTAACCTGACTATCTCTTTAAGATAAAAACGGGAAAGTTGATCAAGAGATAAAGTATCTCGTATAAAAAGGAAATGAGCAGATTTTGCCAAGGGATCAACAATAACCCAGATTGCATTATTACCTCGAGATGTCTTCGGTAATCCAATAACAAAGTCCATGGATATATTCTCCCATTTCCACTCTGGCACTGGTAAAGGCTGAAGCATCCCTTTAGATAACTGCCGCTCTGCATTAACCTGTTGACATGTCAAACACTTCACAGTAAAATCAGCAATGTCTCTTTTCATTCCATCCCACCAGTAATACTCCCGCAGACCTCTATACATCTTAGTACTGCCAGGATGAAAAAACAACTCATTCTTCAACTGTGAATCACAAGGCACACATAACCTCCTCACAAACCTCAAAACACAAACACAAACTTATCCAAGAACTCATGGAAAATTTTATTCATAAGGTCCATGAATACAGCAGGTGCATTGGTTAACCCAAAAGGCATAACTACAAATTCATAATGGCCATATCTAGTACGGAACGCAGTCTTCAGAACGTCTGCTTCTTTTACTTTCAACTGATGGTACCCCGACCTCAAGTCAATCTTCGAAAAATAATGAGCTCCCTGGAGCTGATACCACTTCATTCGATGGCCCATCATCTGCTGAAGTTGTTGCAAATGATTTTACCACCCCTTTCTGCTTGTAGACTAGCTGCATTCCCCCAGTTGAGTTCTACGTTGGACACTCGTTTTCATAATGACCCATTTCATTACACTTAAAACATCTTACCATTGGCTTTTCATTTCCTTCTTGATCATCTTCCATACAGTTACGAGCAATATGACCAGACTTACCACACCGAAAGCACTTACCAGACTTGGATAAACATTCTCCAGGATGCATTTTACCACACTTCTCACAGGATGGATTTTTGGTTTTCTTACCTCCTTGCTTCTTTGATGAATTCTTCCCATTTTCCTGCCAACTAGATCTCTTATTCTGTTGTTTGTCATAGAACACCTGATCATCGGCAAACTCCATTTCCACCTTCTCCGTACATCGAACAAGTTTTTCATAACTTTTGAACTCACGAGATGCTAAAGCCCTTCGATACTTTAGCTTTAACCCTGAGTAAAAACTGTTTATTTTACTATCAAGATCTCGTATGAAGTTTGGAGCATACCTTGCCAATCGAGTGAACTTTTCTTCATAAGTAGCCACTGAATCATCCTCCTGCCTCAATTCTAGGAACTGTTTTTCCATCCTAAGACGAACCACCTTAGGAAAATATTTCTCAAGAAACATACCTTTGAATTCTTCCCAGTGAAGATCATCCATCTCATCACTATCCCTTAAATTTTTCACCATCGACCACCACTGATCAGCTTCACCTTCAAAACGGTAAACAGCAAGACTAACCTTTTGATGTTCTGAACACCCCATGACATCAAAAATCTTCTCCAGTGCTTTATCCACCCTTCATCTTTCACAGGGTCAGATGATCCTCTGAATGATGGGGGATGTTGCCTCATGAAATGTTCCACCACTGACATGTTCCTCTGCGGTTGATCTGGCTGATCTCATGCATGGATACCACCACCATTTATAGCCTGAGTCAACTGTGCCATCACTGCAACAAACTGTTCAGTTCCGATTCCAACCATCTCAGGTTGCTGATTTGGAAGGTTATCTTCCTCCTGATGTCGTCCAAACATAGCTGCTTTGTATCCTCTGCGGAAAACCATTCTGAACGCAGAAATATCTTAGGCGAAGCAACATGGTAATCCGTAAATGCTATATCATTTCAATCATATTATAGTTTAACACTTTTCTAACTCCTAAAGTTGTCTAAACCGACCTCTGATACCAACTATAAGGCCCCAACCTTAAACCTTACTTAATATTGAATTAAATGAATAATTCACATTGAGGATCTTTTCAGGTTTAGAGTTTTAGAGAATTAGAACATAACTATTACATCTTAAAAGATTACAAAGTAGACACTTCTACTAAGTTTCCATAAAATAAAAACTCTTAAAAAGAACGATGTCAAGATTCCATGTTTTAGATAGCATGACATTACCTTGATCCCATCCTTGACCTTATTCCACTTTAAGTCATGTGAAAAACATTTCGAAAAACTTGGGGTGAGCATAAAAAGTTTTGTAAGGGATACAAAAAGAATGAAAACTGTTAGTTTTTCAAACATCAAGTAAACCATGTATACTATATCAAAGTAATACTTTTCACCTTTATGAAGTAATAAAAATTCTTCACTGAATAAAGTATCATTACTTACCTTTTTGTAACCAAAGGATTACCATAAAACCCATATAAAGAACACATAGAATATATAAAGGTAACTTGGGACATAAACATACTTAAGTGGAATAACCATACGGTTGACTTCCACACATATCACTTAATGGAATAGCCATACGGCCAATTTCCATACATACTTAATGGAATAGCCATACGGCCGACTTCCATACCCAATGCATTGGAGGTTATAACGTAACCACCCGTCCTGGTATTCACGACACCACCCGTCATATGGTTTATAACGTAACCACCCGTTAAAATGTCCAAGTACCAATATAAAATCATAAAACATAAAATCAATATAAAGGAATGATAACATTTCCACAATTCAATCACAATATATCATAAATATATTGACATAATAGAATCATTTATCATAACCATTTTCAATACCAAAATACTTAAAAGAGTATATGGTATTTATTTTATTTTAAAAACATTACGGCTTGTTGAGGAAGCCAAAGATCAAATAATACTTGTGGCAGCGGAAAAAGGTCGTTGTCACCACGTACGTTAAAAAACATTCCTTTTTTTCATTTAGTAAAACGCTTCATAGAAAAAGATTCCTTTTGTATAAAAGTAAAGGTCAAATGGGTTTATACACCATATAAAAGAAAGTTGTGTATAAAATAAAATATTCCTCAATGAAAGGAGATTGAGACAAAGTCCCATACCTCGGGTCCGACATGACTCGATCGTTCTTTAACGTCCTGAATAATAAACTTGAGTTAATTTATACTTGATTAAGAACCTTTTTAAACTTCATTATTCCTTTTATATCACTTATTTCCATGTTATAAACATTATGTAACCATTTAAGTTCATAATGTTTGTTTTGTCAATATTTGGTTCTTAAGTCGAAAGTTGACTTCTTACAATTACATGTTGTTCGTGTGGTCAAAAGTTCTTTATATCCAGAATGAAATTACCGATTTGGATATAATATGTATCATATATATCCAGCATATACATGTATTTATAATATCACATAATCAATTAGGGGTAAGAAATGAAATGCACCGTTCATGGAGACGGTAAGCCGTACGTACGCATGAACGCTACTTTCATTTCTTTGTCATATTAATGGAATTAAAACTAAATGGGAGGTATGTATATTTTAATTCCATAATTATATTCATCATTTAGATATATCATTAATTATATATATACATTATATACATGTAATTTTAATAGTACATTACATTTGGGGATAACAAATGAAATGCACCGTTCATGGACACGGTAAGCCGTACGTACGCATGAACGCTACTTTCATTTCTATCTCATACATTAATGGAAAGAAATAATAATTATATAGAGGTATATTATAATTCCAGTATAACATCATATATAATAACTTTAAATCCATCCTTTACACGTCCCACATATGGCATTAACGAATCAAATCACTTTGAGGGGGCGGTAGTCCGCACTTCCTTAAATGAAGATATCGTGTTTACCCATAATGGAAACCATAAAGGTATGCCAAAAAAGAAAAATACAGAAGCTTAAAGAAAACATAAACATATTATATATCATATATAAAAATAGTGACATCATAATGGCCACCTTTGAAGGTGTTAAATGAGTATTTGAACAATCATCGTTTCGGGAGGCAGAATTTCGCCATCCACGGAAACCGTATGTTCTTTAACCATTTGATGTAGTTGTGTGAGAGTGTAGCTCAAATAAATATTATAACAACAACCTAGTATATTTAATACACTGGTGTTGTTACAAAAGAAGAAAATAAAAAGAGTTTAGAGGGTTGGAGAAGCAAAATAAAACAAATGAACAATAGAGAATGAATTACCTTTAAAAGTGTAACTCCTTTTGATTTGAGCCTAAAGGCTTACTTTGAAAGGATTATGCCCAAAGGGAATCCTATAGTATGAGGAGAGGGATGTGGAGAGAGTAAATGGGAAGGGGTTGGCCGAGCCAAAGGCTTTATGAGTGTGTGAAATGAGGTAGAGGTGGGGGCCTTTTATAAGAGGAGAGGAGGGGCACTTTTGGAAAGTAAAGAAATATTACTTTATTTGAAAATGTTTTTCGGTTTAAAAAGGTCCCACATTGATATAATTCGTGGATAAGGTGATAAGGGTTCGAAATCCACTCATCCAATTGGTTTTGGCCATGTTTAGGTTTTAGATTTTTCATTATCTTTCCATTTTATTAAAATCGTCAAATAATGATGTCATCGCAGCATTATTATTATGTCATATATAATTTAATTTATATAATGTCTAAAAATTATAAAAAAAATACTATGATTTAGTAAATCTTTAAATCTTTCCAATGACTATTTATAATCAAAATTTTGACTTGTATAACCCCACTCAAAAATTATTTTTGTAAAACAATTTATGTTAGTGTCATTTTCACTTTAACATTAAATAAAAATATATTAATGTCATTTTCCAACTAAAGTGGCTTCATGGGGTCCCCAAGTTGTCCCATGGCTTGTCTTGGTCGGCCATGACTCACCCAATAGGTGTAGGACAAGTTTCATGGTGTTTTCACATTCTTATAATATCATTTTTACCTTAAACTACATTAATTACCTCTAATCGCGATTAATGAAAAAAAGTTACTATTCACCAAAAATTATTTTAATCTCATTGAACCACATTTTACTTCTTAATGACAACCATGTATGTCGGATTTTCAAAATTAAATACACATTAGTGGTAAACTTTCATTTAACTGAAAAATCAGTTTGCTTGATTACCACTTAGTGGTTTCACTATTCATCAAAAATTGAAGTTTTTCAGAAAATTACCAAAAATTCACCCTAAGCTATATTTGATATTCCAAATTCAAAAATGAAGTCCATTTTACAAAATTCAAAACATATAAGTCAAATTAATTAATTTAATAATTAATTCCCACTGTCATGACAAATAGCGTGTTTTTGTGAAACAATAAGTATCAAAAGATTGACACCAGTTTAAGTCCAATTTCAAAGTGAAATTGATTCCAATTACCACCATTGGATTAACTGGTAAAAATATTTTATAATTTCACTTTAAAACCAATTAAAATAATAATCTAATCATATAAATAATTTATATTAAAAAGAGGTTTTGAATTAAAATACAAAATTTTACACTATTCATAACAAAAATGAACTTTATCAGAAAGGTACCAAAAATTTACACAAAGTAAATTTTGATGTCCCGATTCTAAAGAGGAGTTATATTTGGTCCAAAATAAAGTATAAGAGTGATCAAAAATATATTTAATGACAGTTCACCATTAAAAGGTGATAAGTGAACCTTTAGTGAAAATTAGAGTATATATGCCCTAAAATTGAACTCTTTCCATATTTTAAGCCTTTATCTATTATTGGGTAAATGTATAAACATTTAAAAACATATCTAATCATATTTTAGTTATTTCTATCCATTCCCGCCATTACAACGGCTACTCGTTAACTAAAATTTAAAATAATATTATTTTATTACTAGTGTGCTACGTAAGTTTCAAAGAAACGCATCGTTGTGTATCGGGTACGCTATCGAACATAGCAACCCCTTTAAAATAAAATTAATATTTAATTCGTAAATATTAATAAATATGAAAATTCTTTATTCTTTATTTACCTGGGATGTTACACCTGTTTAATAACCTCTATGTTTCTACACATTTCTATATGTTTATAAGGAATCTAGAAAAATGTCATAGGATGAGGAAACATACCTAGTGATGTGATACTTTGTAAACTCATGTATACATAATATGTGTTTGGAGATGCATAAGAGGGAGGATGTGGTCGACTATATGCATCTATAATGAGGACTTCTATAAGAGGCGGTTATAGGAACATCATGAAAATAGAGATGTATGTTTATTGTTTTGGTGATATGTGAATTTATTTAAATGTTGGGGATGTAACATTAGTTTGGTGGTCAATCCCTCCTCTATTCACAACGATAACATAGGCCTATATTATTTTCTCGAGAGAGGAGTGATGGAGCATGTTGATTTCAACACCACAATTTTAATCATATTCAAGTAACTAGAATAGATATTATCCATATAGAATATATGTAGTGATAAAGTGGAGAGAAGTGTGAAATTTGCATGCTATGAAGGCAACATATCCATAGTGACCTATTATTGTTCAATGTATAACCATTTAACATTTACTATATATTCTTAATTACTTGATTCTAGATATATTTCTTCTTTTGGTAGTCCATATTTGGTCAATAAATTAAAAATGGATTAGAATATCCCTCCAATTCCCAGGTATTTATCCACTCAAGTCATAAGTCACGTTGATTTATTTTATATGTTAAAGGAATGTTTGCTGATAATGATGGAACACTAGTTAGAATTTGACTTCTTCTTATTTCAAATACACCCACACAATTTTATCATTGAAATGTATTTCTTCTATTTTGTGTATCTATTAATTTATGTTTATAGAAGGAGGGATTGGTTCTCCCATGATGAAAAGACGGGGTGTTTAATTAGAATCTTGAGTGATGAAATTCATGACTATTGAGGTTCTCTAATTTTTTTAAAATTTTGGGGTGTTTTAAGTAGATTCCCTTGTAAATATTGTTTTTCCCCTATCGGTTAATTGAATATATTAAAAATATTTTCATATTTAATATATAAGCATGCATATGATTCTAGGGCATGGGTAGACCCAATATTTATATAAAAAATATCTAATATATTATATATTATGAACAATTGTTTTCCAAATTAGTGGAATAAATCTAATAGATAGAATTTGATGATAAATTTGAGACTTCCATTGAATATATAATGTTGGATTTACTATAGGCATGAAAAAAATTCCACTCATCAGGTGTTTGGATTTATAGTGGTCACTAGAGAATGAGTAAATTAATTAATTAATTAATTAACTAATATTTAATAAAAAAATAAACTAAAAAACATCGTATATATAATCCTTGTTAGTTAGAAACCATAGGGTTAGCCACATATGCCTTTGTATTTTGAAGGATATATGGATGATACTTTTAATTAATTTCAGTTTATTGTTGGTTTATGATCAGTATTCAATAGGCTCCATAGATCACACTGAAAAATAATATGTAGAACTATTATTCAAAAGAAAATAATACAAAATCTAGGTATGGATTTTTTTTAATGATGGTTTAGTCCCTCTTTAGATTGTCACATCTCAATCATAATACCAGTATTCCTAAAAAATAGATCCTGAGAAGATCATTAATTTAAGGGTATTTATTATAATTCAATAATTTAGAATATTTTTTTCATAATTCTAGTTTAGTATATTTATTAAAAAAAATCAAAATAAAAAAAATTGAGGCTAATCAGAACATGGATCATTATTTGCTCCTTTTTTATGGCTTCTTATCTCCCATAGTTCGTTATTTTTTCATCATCGATATTTTATTTATCCATCAGTTTGATAATGAGAATAATATTGATCATTATACAAAAAAAATTTAGGGGAAATGATTAGTGACGAAGGTTTTGATTCGACGTTGATATAATGATCATGGTACAGTGATGATAATGGAAAATCGGGAGGCTTTTTAGGTTTTTCGTCAAATGGTTACTAGAGTCATGAAGTGACATGATTTGAATCATTTAACATGTGTATTGGTAGGCTTGAATATATCTTTTGGGGATGATTTAGTATTTATAAACAATATATATAACATTGCTGATGGATTGGAAGCTAGATCAAAGGAAGAAGTGGCATGAGTGAAAACTTGTAGAAAAGATGTATGTTTTTATTTAAAACAAACATGAATTTCATTTAAATTAGAAAAAATAATACATTTTATTCAAATCCTATTGATACTTGGTTTTTACCAAAATTTTAGTACTATATGTTATTTATACCCTCATACACACCATGTTACCTGATGCTGGTAGCTTGGTGTATACCATTGAGGTACATGGTTATAGGATGGACAAGGTACACTAGAATAACTAATTTAAATGTGCATGGAAATTCCCCAAGTAATTAGGCACATCCATAACGTCTATAGGTATAGGTCAAATGACATGTGGATACCTGAGCAGGAGAGGACGTAGTCTGTACTCCATGTACCACTGTGTAATTTTACCTGGATGGTGGAGGCTTCTGATCTATTTAATATAGAGAATTATTAGTAATCTACATTCACATGTCCCATTACCGTGAGGGTATTTGAAGGTATCTAACCATAATGATTGTATGAGTGATCCAAACATTTGATTATACATAGATAGAGTAAATTATCCCTCTATGTGGAAAAATCTATGTTCATCTATCCTTTCTCTTTAGTTGGGTTAAGAATCATGTTACTATCTTCTATTGAATGTGATCCCCATAATAGTGTTTTAATAAATTTATGTTTGTGCACCCCCTATAAGAATGGTGTGTGATACCCAAATTGTGTATCTTCATATTATGGGTTCCAATGTGAACTTCTTCATAGTTATTTATAATAAGAATTAACTCTTGGATTAGTTACACTAATTCTAAATTTTCCCAATGAATGAGTTATCCTATATGAGTTTTTTAATGGTTCGTAAAGTGGGAATCCTAGGAATTTGAAATGGTTGGAACATACAGTGAATCCTATTCTATATCATAATTATATCTAGTTTATTATTGTAATGTGTCATTTTTTGTTCAATATTCCATTTTAATGATTATTTGAACCTTATATGATGCTTTATGCTTGGTGATATTCGAGGTTATTAAATAATATGATTGAACTCGCATCTACATGGGATTTTACAAAACATATTAAGTATCATGAAGACTAAATTCCTTTCGATATAGTCCATGGTGAATAAGGAGAATGTAAGGAATAATTATTCTATAAAGACTATTATTGGGTGGATCAATTTTAAATTAATGTGAATCCTTACTTTCAATAATTCCACACACTTTAAAATTATTTGGCGGATAAATTTATCCCTTTATGAAACGTCATACGTGTGATATACGCTTAGGTAGAAAAAAATTTAATGTATGAAATTTTTTATTAGATTTATAATATCATTCATCATTGTTTTCTTGTGGCATATTTTTTAATTTCTATAGGTATTTAAGGCTATTATCTCTTGTGTATAAAATTCCTACTCAAAAATCTTCTCCATCTATTTGCTTATAAAATGTTTGATTGGGGTGTCATAATCTTCATTCCACTATCCAAGAGGGAACCACTGGGTGAGGTCATGACAGAGTGGTATAAAAGTTTGTTGTGTTGATAGAATATACCAGAGATTCTATAACTATGATATTTTTCTTATACCTAGGGTAACCATGTTAAACTATTTAATGTTAAATTCATAGAATTGAAAATTTAGTGTTTATGTTTCAAAAAACGAATTCATTCACATGGACTCTGATAACCTAATGTATGAATCAACATATTTAAAAATTTGATATAAGGAATCACTTTAGGGAATGTATCATATTAAAAATGGTTTTTATTAAATATCCTTCTCAAGTAATAAATCTAGATAAAAAAATTAAATATGGAATATAAATACTATTTTGGTATGCCTTCATGTTTATTTCCATCATAGATTCCATAACATGATTTTGATGATTATCAAAATTGTGACAAGTCTTTGGAAAATGGAATGGTGTAGGTTGAAGTTCCTCCATGTTATTTTTTGATATGCCGATATTATTTGACATTCTAGTTTCCCTATAAATACTAATTAATGATTTAAATAGGTTTGTAATTTGTATGATCTTTAGAGATATAATCCCTTTAGTTTTTAGAGGAAATCATACCACTATGAAACTAATTATAAGATCAATGAAATTAGGCATTTGTTTATTTATTATAAACCATCCTAATAAGATTATGTTCCAGATTGTGATTATCTTACACATATTCTAAATGTGATGGTGGAGTCATGAGGTTTAGATAATTGAATAGGTGATACTCTCTAATATTTTGATTGAGAATATCTTAATTGGTAACTTTGACATAATTTTGGTTTATTAGGTGCACATTGTGGCCCATATAGAGCTCAGGTGGGAAAACATGTTCGTGATTTAATATGCATCGAGGTTTTATAAGCACTCATGATACTACATGGACATAGTGTTAGCTGTTTTCATCCAAATATATAGCACTATGTGTTCAAATCCTTAATTTATCTTTTTTACAGTAGTATCAAATTCCATGCCATCATATTCTTCTGTACTATAGGGATCCTTGGTGGTGGAAGAAATTCAGGTTGTGAATTCATTAATAGTTGATTCTTGTGGTGGGAACATGGGAAATATGTATTTGGTAGTCAATATCCTATGTCATACTTAGGGATCATGGTGTTCATAGTGTTTTTTGGATACACTTAGTAGATAATTGTACTACAGTACATGGAACATTGGATGGTTCTAGTTAGGAGAGGCAGATGCAATTCTACTTATATTATTGTTGGGGATATCTTACAAGTTATTTGAAACCCATCCTTGTTTCTAATAGTGATATGATCAATGTAACACCTTGGTCTTAATATAAAATAGAAAATATTGTCCTAAAGTGTGATAAACCTCGAAGAGTTGATGGGATGGACATAGTAGATGGTCAAATATTAAATTTGATTCCCCCACATCGCCTAAGTAATCTTCAACCGGATAAATGAATGGCTTTTTTGAAACATTTGTACCTATAATAACTCGAGACATTTGACCCATAGTATGAAAAAATGAATCAATTCATCATATATATATTATTTAATTTAACATTCGTATTAATAGACACAAGCGTGATAAATTTAATCATTTCAAAAATTGATTTTTGCGATCAATAAATTCTTGTAGGGAATTTTCCATGAATCTTATATTTGTAGACTCTTATCCGAAGAGATTCATTGATCCCAAACCTCTTCAAGAAGTCTTTTTTAACTCTTGGGGGACTGATATATTGGTTATATCATTTCATGAATATAATGAGGAATCCTGATTCCATTCTAGGAATCGACTAGATATCCAATGTTCATCTATAAAATAGATATTATAGGTGGAGGATCTTATGAATAAATATTGATAGTATTGTGTTTTAATTAATTAGTATTAATAAATTGAATTTTTGGATGGATGGGATTATACATATAATGATATATTTTATTTTCATTAGTTGGATAGAATTTCCCTTTAAGTGGATGGTTTTGTGAGCATTCAGCTTCCTATAGTAGTAGCAGAGTATGATGACATATTGATATAAGAAATACCTACTAAATGAATATCTTATATATCAACTTGTATGTATTATTAAATGAAACTATATCCATGTATGTTTTTCTATAATATCATATTTCCCCCATAGATTTTCATGAGATCAAGGAGGAATTAGAGGATTTGAAATGATTGGATCCGGTTGGCCATGTCAATCCCCCTATGATTCCCTAAAATAGCTCACTGAGATGGTTGTAAAAATAATGTTCTAATGTATGGATTAACATCTCTTGAATCAAGTGAATGTCAATATTACGTATCCAATTTTAATAATCTAAAAACATATAAACAAGTTCAAATTTGATAGGTTGTTCTCAAGGATGGATTTAGGTGGGGCTATCACCAACTACGAGTTTAATGAAATGATGTATTTATGAAGTCTTTTTTAACACTATTACTACATGGTGATTCACATGGACTTGATTAGTTACTCATCAGTGTTCATGTTAATTTTTAACTAGATAATTCACCACATTTTCAATCATTTTTTTGTAGATTTATCAATAGTGCTTACAGTTGTAGATGAAGAGAAAGTGAGGCACTCGATAATATTATTGGACAATCTATGAGAGAACCAATGTTATGGGAATATCATGATGTGATATTTATTTATTAGGTATACCACATCATGCAGTATCTAATATCAAAATTTCTTGTAGTATTACTCCCAAATAAGTTAAGGTATTGTTATCTTGGTTTCACAAAATAGCATGAATGAGGTGTACAAATTCATTTGATTGAAAGGATACTATTTGGGATTCAAGGGGAATTTTTAATAGGATATATAAAAATGTTCAACTTTACTCCAAAATTTGTAGCATTTCTTATGGAAAATGAATGTTTGGGGGATATTGAGGAGTTATAGTTGAGATTGATGGGAACCCTCATCTTGAGACTTATAGAGGAGGGTTTTTACTGTGTAATTCATCATTAAATTAGAATGTTATCACTATAATATATATAGGAATTGATTTCATATTAATCTTAGAATTTTATACTTCACGATATGAAATACTTGGGCCTCATAAAGATCTCTTATCAGAGGTCTACATATAGAAGAAGTGGTGTCACTAGATTATGAGTTCCTTGTGTATCATTTATTTTTACCATAATTACTAACTATTTCATTTCATTTTTTTATTTAATCATGAAGAAAACATTATTCCTTGTGTTCCTCTTATATTGTGAATTTAGTAATGTCTGTACTCATAGAAGAAATATATAGTTTCAGATTCAATCATCATGAGATATTTTTCTCTATTTTTGAGAAAGTTGTCAGATCATTGCATATCATCAAAGTTGAACAATGTGGAAATGGGTTGATTTGGTGACCTAAAAGTGAAGATTTTTACCCCTGTAATTTTTTAGTATATTAGGGAGGACCATCATGGAAAATTATAATATGAGAACATTCTTATTCAGTTGTCAACTATATGAGATCTGGATGTTTTTCATAAGGTTTTGGATCATGACTTTCTATTCTAAGGCTCTTTTATTGTACTAATGAAGTTACACATATATGTTCTATGGTTTATTATATCTCATTCTGTGGAATATTTAATATTGTAAGGAATGTATAATCACCATAAATATATGTTTTGGTGTTCAATAATTATTAAGTGCATAATTGAGTTTTCCCTTATTACCTAAATTTTCAGTTTGTAGAGGATGAGAGCCATGTTTTTAAAGATTTTGATCATCCCCATGATGTTATTGAGAATATTTGGGATGTAAAATCCATAAAATTAATGATTTTACTTCCATAGTTATCCATTATTCATTTAGCTGTCTGGTTTATCGTTGACTGACACACCAACTCACCACACATCCAAGTGATTTGAGAGAAGAATTCAATAGAGATATTACAAAACCTATACATGCATGAGATCGTCTAAATCAATGGATTACGCTTCCCCATAATTTCATTCCATCATGGATACTTTAGTTCATGATTATAATGAGGAGTGTTAGATACCTTTGGGACACAATTATGGTTGAGAATGATTTTTCAACACCATATAGAATCCCAGAACATGTAGAAAACTCAAGATTTTAATTACATGGAACATTAATTCCTGATGGATACATTCCACACATGTGATGATAAATTATCCTTAATGGATTTTCCTAATAATAAATATTATCAATCCACTATCAGCATGGTTCCATTAAAATGAATGTGCATAAGACCCTTCAGATACCCACTCCACTAGATTGATTCGTATGAGTCAACACTCGTTGTAATAGAATTGATGTGAGTGAGGAAAGATATTGAATAAACCATCTATGTGTATATTGTGATTTCATATATCATTAACCAATCATATATTTATAGAATATACAGGCCATTCTATTTTTAGAATATTGGACACATGTTTCTTGAGGGGTCACCTAGACAATTATTCTACTGAATTTCTAGGGTGACATGTTATCTCCATGATTCATTTCACCATTTTAATAACTACATTGGGTTTCTGAGATGGACTACCTGTTATACCTAACTACCTACATATACATGGTACAAGAATGTATTCCATATATGACATATAATATGGTTTGTTCATGAAACATCACATATTATCATCTGGGTAATGATGTACATCATGTAATGAACCAACATCATAGAGTAATCAGTAGATATCAAGGATCAGAAGGTGGTATTCATCCATGGGACATGTATTCCATTGTGGTATGTCCTTTTTAATAATAAAAATCTTTGGGTGAGTACATTGAATGAGAATAACTAGATGTGATCTCAAAATGGCAATTTTTTTTAATGGAATATAATACTATATTTGAGGGAAATGTAAAGAGTAAAATTGTTTCTAATGAAACTTTGTAATATTTTAATTATATTTATAGTTTGGAAATAATTTATTATCTGAAAATATGGCTCGGGGAGCCTTAATGTGTGTATAATAAAAATAATAAAAATATTATATCACATATAGATGGTTTATCTAATATAATGGAGTGACTCCAAAATATAGTATCTAATGGGGAATCTAATACAAATCTATAATATATAATTCAAGATTTACACTATATGTTACAAAACCATTGTGTGAATTCGGAATGTTGATTATGATGTTTTATTTGATAATTAGTAAGTTAATAAATTATTATATAACATAAATATTTGTTAATTATCTCAAAAAAACACAGGCCTCTGAATAATCTTAGTGATGGAAAAACTATGAATTTTTCTTCATAAACCAAAATACAATATAGTTATCAAGGAGGATTGTTTTAGAAAATTGATAATGCATAATTATTTGGAGAATAGTGTGCTATGGATATTGGGCGCCTTACTAATAGTAATGATGTATATCAATTGTTAATTAGTTATTAATTCACACATGAGGTAGATCTATTTATTATATGGTTTTAATACTTGTTTGACTTCCCTATGCCAGATATGAAATTTTCATTCTAAATAATTCATTCATGGGTGTATTTTTTCTTTCAATGTATTGATTATCTTCACAGAATTATGAGAGGATAATGTTTTTGATAGTCCTTTGTTGTTAACATAATTTTGTATTTTTTCCAACATTAAATTTGGAATAAAATTAATAATCTCATATTATTGTTCCTCTTTTTTTTTTCTATATCCCCTTCTTCACCATGCATTAATCCTTGGTATTTCATTTTCAAAGTGTTTCATGAAATACCCAACAAATTGATTTCAAACATATTTTCAATGGAATAATTGATGATATAAGTGTTTTTGTAATCAATATTGAGAAAACATTATAAATAATAATAGAGGATTGGTGATGAGGATGAATGATCGTGGAGTGGATCAAGGGAATTATATAAAGTTTCTATCATTCAGTGTTAGAACATGATGGGATGAATTGTACAATTAGAATAGGATGCCAAAATATATCAACATGTTGTGATTTTGAATGTGAAAGAATAGACCTCTATGACAAATCTAGATTGAAGTATGAACATTAAAATGTGGAACACATATAATAGATGGGAATGTCTATAAAATACCATCATAAACAATTTCTACATTAGAATAACACAAGTGGTGTTTTCCCCTCCTATGATGGAATGTGTTTCATGTGGACAAAAATATCAAAAATCATTTATAGATACATTAAATCATTGATAACAGATGATGGACTCTCTTTTTATACCATTTTAATAAAAAATAATATTCTAAACTTGGTTTGAGGGGATTAAAAGGTAATTTACCACAATAAAAAAGGTAATAACCATGGAAACTAGCACAAGCACATCTAGAGTACCTAAACATTTAATGATATATAGGCACTCCCATTATTAACTATCATAGGACCAGAGTACATGGGGTTTCAAAGAGTAAAAGGGAATGAGATTAGAGTACATAGGTATTAAATAGAGGGAACAAATATAGAAATTATATCCTAGAGAAACATTGTATTACTTATAAGTATTGTATATAATTCATGTGGAATATTGAGACCCATATTCTATTTGTTTATATAAGTATGATCACATTACATTACCTTGGTCCATACCTATGATAGTATTTTTATTTATACCCTCCCAATATCTAGATTATCAATCCCCTCTAATTATTATTATTGAATAATGTAATAAATCCTTTCCTATGGCCAAAGGAGTATTCTTATGTCATCATTCAATATGATGGAAAAGAATCCCATTGTATATATAAAAGGAATGTGATCCCCATCAATGTTATTTACTATATGGTGGGATAAGTATCTCTAATTTACATTGAGTGATATTCTCTATCTATGAATTGATATCTTCTGAGTTAAAAAATTTAACTCTACATGGTGAGTCCTGACAAGATCAAAAACATGGATTTCAGCCTTAAGTGTTTATAATATGCAATAATGATTTTTCATGGAATAAAAGTTCCATGAATCCAAATGATGTAATAATATGATATTGGGGTACTTGGAACCACACATTTATAATGGTTTTCTATTAGGATAATATTTTTGTTATTATTGTTTTATCTCATATATTTATTAACGTACAATTATGATTATTGTTCTTCCTTTCATTGATTCTTTATGTTTTGTGATTTTTTGGTGTCCAATAGGGACTGTTTATACTCACCCCTACATGGGTAATTCCTAGAAATATAATTTTTAATATATATTACATGCCATTTAGTTAATTCATAGAAGGATCAGGATCAATAGAATAATTATTCTTATATAATAAACAACATCAGATCCAATTATGGAATATTATAAGTTTCCACTTATTTTAAAAAAAAATACACTTTTATAGTTTATTGTCGTATTTTATTGTCCCATTATGTTTTCCCATTCATATAAAATACTATATAATGGGAATTAATTTTATTCTTATCTTTTCGTATTAGTTTTATCATATCGTTCACCATTTTTTGGTGGATGGAGAAATGTGAATGTGTACATGCACCTTAGGCTATGGAGTACTATTAGTTTGATATGGCTACACATCAATTCTTTCCAACGCATAGCCAATTTGATTTATAGTATTCATTTAATACATGACTTTGAAATAGTCAAGAAGGCCCTAATGGGTTATTATAGGATAGTCCTGGTATTAGTGGTTCTTAATAACATCATGAATTTTTTATATTTCTTCGAAGAAGAGGTTGTGACCCAGCCCTTTTGGCATGAAGTTGGGTTTGTAAAAGTTTTATAGAACTAAAAATAAGCTATTTTGATGTATCACTATAATATATCACATAAAGTGTAAAGGGAGTTGATGTTCAATGTTTATGATTTGATAATTAATGGTTTCATCCATTCCAATGTGTTCTTATAGGGTGATAACTTGTTTTTCTCTAAGAATTTGGATGTTAGTATATCATTGAGAAGAGAATACGAAATGATGAATCATTTAATGTCTATGAACTATTACACACTTATCTGTAATGAAAATATTTTTGATTAGATAATGGTATCTAAATGGTTTTTGATTATCATCACATGGTCTTGATAACCTTATATGAGGGTAAAATTTATGTATAGCTCTGTCCATGATTTCAGATACATGAATGTAAACTCTAAATCTTCATTTATATCTTTCATCCTTAAGAAATAAATGTTCCAATAGTTTAACATGATCATTGGATGATGTTGCACTAACTATTGTTGGCCCATACTACATACTAGGCCATAAATTCCATTGTCTGACAACCATGGTGAGGTAGCAATGTGTTATAGGGAGACGTGAACAAGTACTTAGGGTTATAATGGATGATGACCCACATCAAAAAAATTTCCTCTGTATAAACACTAAATAGAAAATTTAAAACTAAATTGGAAACTCTGGTAGACCAATATTGTTTTACATAATTTATCATTTTTACAATATCATATAAACAATTATCAATATCATTATTGTACCTTGTTATAAATATATCCAATAATAACCATATATTAGTTTACTTAATATATTATTGGTGTCATGGTACCACCATTATGTTTTGAGATAATTTATGCTACAGTTAATATGTGTTAGAGTCACTAAAAAAAATCTTATAAATATAATCATAGAATATTGAAATTTTTATAAAACATAGTCGACATGTGGATAAATTTTATTTCACAATATATTTAAATCATGGTCATCATATTAAATTTTTTTTACCATTGATAATTAATTTTTGAATAATTTTTCATTTTTACAGCAATAAATTATACTTCAAAAGGTATTTAAGCATGTGTTCTAATAATAATATTTGAATTTCCTCAACTGAATGATTTCAATGAAGGAATGAATGGATAAGATAAAGAAATTATGGTCAATAGTCATCAAGTTACTTGTGGATGAATATAAAATACATTGTTTTTTAGAATAATATTCAATATTGAGTTCTATAATTAAAATTAATATAAATGTAGAATACAATGTTAGAGCTACAAGATCAATCGATTTTATGATTTATTCACATTATAATGAAAAAAAAATTCTGTAAACATCATAATTGAGATGATGATGGTTCAGTTGATGAAATATATCACGAATATATAACAATACAATTCTTCAACAAACAACTTTTTCCTGCTGCAATGATTATTCCATGTGAAGATAATTAATGGGTTTATTCATGTTGACCATTTCAGTTAAGTCAGAACAAAAAAAAAATATCATCAATGGGAATAAGAATATATGTTTAATTATATACTTTTTTTCTACTATATTTGTTTGTTGAATGTTATAAATCCACCCTAATAGTTTTCAATATAAAACAATGTTATACTTTTTTCATTTTGAATGATGTTTGGAGATTGATCCTCAGTGAGGATATTTGAATAAAATTATCTAGAAAATTCTTCAGTTTATTTAACAACATGTAATAATGTGGAAGATATACATAGGGGGATTATTGAATAGGAATAACTAAATCATTGTCATTGAATTGATACAAGGCAAATGGTCTTATTCAAACCTACCAGATTTGTGGGAATGGAGGTCACTTTAATAAGGATTGATGAGAATGGAAGATGGATCCCCAAACCCATATATAATCATTGTGTTGTAAGGAATAAATAATGTGTTTATATAGTGTTTATATAACATAATGTATTCTTTGATTTTTTACATTGGGGAATATTTCCATTCCACATCAGATATGGATTTCCTCAACAATTGTTATTGATAAATTTAAAAAACTACATATTTCTAATTATAATGAAATTAAAATTATATGCATTTCAGAGGAATTATTGAAAACAATAATGTGAATTTATATATAAATAGAATATAATTTATATCCCTCTAATAAGAATAAATATAACATATATTATATTGCATGATGGTGTTGGTTTTAGAACCATATAAACTAGTTTAGTATGTATAATTACAAATGGATCTATGTTCATAAATCATGATGTAATGAATTGATCCCTATAAAATAGAATATAAAATTTCATATACATTCCCACATTGTAAAATTCTATTGGGAAATCATAATTTTGGAACTATATTGTATGAAAAATGTGTAAAAAGGGGGTGATGGTATTTAAAATAAATGGAATAATATTAGATCAAAAGTTAGTGGAAGTTAAATTTTGTAATTATTGCATCTTTGGAATATAGATGAAGGTATTGTTTTCAAAAGGAGGTATAAAACAGAATTCATGGAGATTTAACTACTAAAAACTATTATTTTGAGCCCTATATGATTACATTACCTTAGGGGGTCTTAATATAATGTGGAATTTATTGATTTATGAAAACTTAAGGAACATGTTTACTTTTGGGAATTAAAATATGATATATATATATAACATGTGGAACATGATATTAAAGAACGAAGTTGGATTAACATTGAAATTATTATTATTTAAAAATTTATAAGAGAATGCCAGTAAAGATTTAAGAGATATGTAATCTAATAATTGAATTTTATTAGATAAGCCTCTTATAGTTAAACAATTCTATGTGGTTTAGTTGAATGAATTAATATTATACTAAATTAATTTTTTAGGAACATAACCATGCACATCGAGTTATCCAAGAAATTAACTGAAGAATAATTATGAATTGAATCTTATAATCAATAGAATTCCTTCTGTACCATTGGTAGAATGTCCATTATAGGAGTTCTAGCATAGAAACAAGTCAAGAGTCACAAATTTATGAGTATTTGGATATTATTCATATTATCATATAGTTAAATATTCAATTGGAAATCATGATTTATTGTCCAAATAATGTTTCATTATTGGATACAGTAATGAGGAGTTTAGTTATCACATCATTAATGATAAAAAAGATAGTCCTAAAAGTAAATATGATTATATTTAAAAAAGGTTTCCCGTGCAATTATTTTTATGTATTAAATGTTGATTGTGGAAATAATGAATCAGAGTGATAATGTTATAAGGTTGTCGATGGTTTTCCAAATCATGTGACACCAAAACAAGTGAATCCTACTATAGAAGTGGAGCTAAGGAGATAAAAGAAAATATAAATAGCCTATAAAAATGAGTTTATCATCCATACATTATTCATTTTTTAATTATATGGAAGATCCATAATGATTCAGTGAATAAGTAATAATAGAGATTTATATTAAGATGGTGTTTTCTATGAAATAATATATTTCATTATTACGTGTTAATAATATATGGTAAATGATATCATTCCAAAAAATGAAAGAAAAAATATATATAAAAAAATTTTATACCATGCCAAGGGATAAAATTATGGAAGGAGGAGGTGTATGTTAATATTGATAGTGAATGGATATAAATAGAAAGAAGTTAGGGACATTACATATTGTATCAAATGATGTCATTAATACAACTATCATGGTATTTCATTGTATAATTGATTCAAAGTTTATGCATGTCATGTAGCATGATGTGCAGATAAATATCATAAATTGATATCTAGATGATGGTATTTAAAGGTAGTTTTCATAGGGAAATTTTTATTTATGGAATTAAGAGATATTTGGAAAATTCTAGAAGAAATTATATGAGTTAAATAAAGATACCTCATAGTGGAATATGAATATTAAAGAATCCTTGACAAAAAATTCAGATAAGTGGGGTATCATGGATCAATGTTGATATATAATGTCTCTTGGTGGTTGATGTATTTTGTAATCTATATATGGATGGCATGATAATTGTTGTGTTATATATAAATTGGATTGATTCTATACATGGATATATTGACGGAGAGTTAAATATGAATTAACAAGGAGATGTTGAGAATGGATAATGGATTTTTTCCCGCACTGTTCTCAAGAATACACCCCCATGGTCATGGTTGTTCAATTTTTTTAAGCATTGGCCCCTTAGTTCCTCCCTCTTTTGAAAAAATTACAACAACCATTCCCTTTGACCCTAATTATGACCCTCTTTCCACTAGTCTATTATCCACATGGGGGTCCCCTTACTCATCCTCCTAGCTTCACAGACTTACTTTGTATTTCAAATAACCCCTGTGTTACCTTTTTTGTGGCCCTCACCATGTAATTTTCTTATAGATCTTCATGGTCTCACCTTTGGTGTCACAGTATGGTTCGATGATATCGCTAAAGATTCATTCTTCGACCTTCAATGATGCTAAATCTAGCCTAAATTGTAATCCAATCTCTTTTTTCAGTTCTATTCTTGAGCCCCTACCATCCATCAAGCATTTTGTAGACTCTTGGGGCTCCTTACATTAGCCCACATCTCTATCATTCGCAAAAAATTGTTCTTCCCGGTTCTCACATTGTATGATGACTTTTTCCAATCATGGTGTAAATATGCGTCTTATATGGGGTCACTAGAACTTCAGATTGGCCTAGTTGTCCTTGGAGGTTCTCATGTGGAAACAAAGTGTGCATTTTTTGGACTGGATTAGTCTCCTAGGTCTTCATCTACCCTTCCAGAACATTACATTCCTAAAGGCTGTCAGCGTATCCCTGGATGGATTTTTCTGTGTAGATGAACTCACTTACAGGGGAGAATAAACATTGAAGGCATGGATATTTGTCGATCAGGATAAATCACTTCCCAATATATAGATTTAATCCTTGAAGTTGAAGGACTAGTTCCTTTGGAACCATGACATATTCTACCATGTGTTTCCAAGGTGATGTTCTACCATCTAACCCCATGGTAATTCCATGGAATAATACATGAAACTCCTCTTTATTTCTCAACAGAATGATACTTGGACTTCCTCTAGATGTGAGCCTCCCCCACCCCAAATCGAGGGTTCTACTCCTAGACAATACTAGGCAGCGCCTCAAGATAAACACTCATCTTCGGGAAAATCTATTTTTCACCTCCTAGCCCCAGGCAGGGAATCAAATTCTGCAGGATTTGGGTTGGTCCCCCCAGACTGAGGTGGGGCGGAATCCATAAAACAAGTTTCAAAAGAACACCCCAGTCAGGCTCTTCTTCCGTAAAGAAAATGATTCACTAATTCATTGCTCTATGATTTACAAACCCATCTATGTTGCTTCTCCCTATGGAACCCTGATGTTTCCTTTCTAGAGATGATGCTAATATCATCTATTGGGTCACTGGGGACCCCTCTTTTATTATATACATAATAGATCCACCCCTAGAACTTCTATTGGAATTTAATCTCGGACCCGAATTTCCCAAGAGGATTATGTCCCCTCAGAACTAAAAAATGGTTTTGGGAAATGGTTTTTTCTAGAATATCTTAGGCTGTTGAGCTTGGACCTATAACTGATCATCACGCACGAATGTATGGGCCTATAGATTTGTCCCCACCGAGCATAGTATGGTTGATGTCCATAAAATCCTCTTCCCATCAATAAAGGATAACTATAGAGTCATATAAATATAGTTTGGGGATGTTCACAAGATTAAAACTAATGAAATTTTAAAAATAGAAGAGATTCACCTCCAATTTAAAAGTGTCCATGAATCCTGTGGTCAATGTTAGTCTCTCATTTTCTCATTGATACACATACTTGTATTGAATTCTTGTCGGATCAGTAAATGGATTAAAAAATTCTTAATCCCCTCTGAATAAAAGAAGTTACCGACATAGATTTATGCCATCATTACAGACAAATAGAATGTGAGGAACTTTTTTTAGTTCACTCATTAAATAATGATTCATGGATAGATGCATTCTGTCCCCATAAAGAAACATATAATGGATTTCTATAATAGGGACTCTTCATTTATCCTAGTCCATGCTGTGGAAAAATACATCATGATAATATTCACTCATAGAATAATAACTATATTTATGTTATTGGTCTATGGAAGATATGATACACACATGAGGGAGGCCCTTTGGAAGGGCTCAATGCGTTTGACGCAGGGGGCCATTCATAGATCAAAGGGGGATACATCAATGTGGTTACAAAACTAGATGAGAAAAAATAAAGAGGTTATTTCCCTCAAAAGGCCAGTGTGGAATTTGTCTTGTTCATGGATGGAAAGTATTAATGGAAACAGGGTATTCAGGTGATCAGTCTACCTGGTTCAACAACCAGTGTGGGGAATGATGCTACTAAATCTGGCTAGACTATTTCCTTGCCAATATCCATGCCCTCTCTATGATTACAAATGCCATGGTAAGCCAACTGTTCTGAGGTATTTCAAACCATTATTTACTGCTACTCTATTTGTTTCCAAAACAAACCAACAATGAAATGTTTAGGTTCATTGTTCTATGGAGTGGTGACTCGGTCTACCAATAGTTTTATATGGATATGTGTGGAGAAATGACCCATGACCACAACTGGGTGTCCATACATAACAATTGAATGAGGTAGAAATAGGGTCATTAATTTTGGTATTTAGACATTCTTGTTATTGACCAGAACATGGATGAGATGAAATGGGATGTAGACTTCATGGAATCCATCATAGAGGTGGACTTTGAAGACATGGTTTTTTGTAATATATAATATAATAAATAATGGTCTTGAAGATTTAGTCATCGCCCATGAACTCATCGAATGGAGGTGATAAATGATTAAATGTCTTTGAGATGGTGAAAAAATCTATACATTTTTCATGCTTGCTTCAAAGAGAAGATGCATCCTTTCTAACCTAACATATTTATGTAAGATGATATGTTTTCCAACTATGGTGATGTCGATGGGGATATGGATCACATGAACATGAATTTCCATTTGGCGAGTCCAAGCACGACCATGTTTAATGGTTATCATGAATGGGGTGTAGTGTACTGTGGAGAGGTTCAAAACCTCTTCTCCACCTATGGAAATGAATCAATTATATGGCTCCTTAGGGAGGAAGAGATATATAATGACATGATGAGGCTCAACTATGAGAGAACAGCAGGCTCTAACAACATCCCATGCTAATTTTATAGGGGATCTAGTGAAGTGGTTAAATGTGATATGATCATTGCAATATAAGACTTTATTCAATGACGTGGAAAAATGTGGGTGGGTATTTCTCAGACCTTAGTGATTATTTCAATGATCAATGACCCTTTATACATTTTCCATTATATACTAGTGAATATATAAAATTTCCCAGACATTATTTTTCCTAGTATTTTCAATGCAAGGCTATATATTCATCTGGCTTGGTGGATCTCCCTTGAGCTACACATCTTTGTTAATGTTTACTCAATCTAAGAGTAAATAGATTTTTTATAGGATATGTTGAGGGAACTAAATACAAAAACACTTGGATGACATAGAAATCTAGTGAGACATAGTCAAGGTGAAAGATCGAATGAAGTGTGGTTACATCAGTATGGTACAATCCAGTTAGGTTTTTTAATCCTGGAAATTATAACATATTATCATATGTTACAGCTATTCAAGTTAGGTTGTCTCCTCTAGGGGGAGAACCCATAGCTTCTTCCAGGTGACACATCTCCTATATAATGGAGGTACCATGTCTTGATTTATCATTATCATGGTATAGGAAAATAATTTCCACATGAAAAATATAGGTATATACAATGCTTCCATCCTACAACATTGAAGGAAACTAAAACTCCCCTCATCATTGTATATGATAATTTTGTATGAAACAATCATCTTCATGTATGATGGAAAGAGGTCAATGTGTGGGTACTAATAGGATCAAGGAAGAATACTTCCTCAAGAGTGGCCATGCGATCAAAAAATATAAAATATTATTTTATATCTCAAATAGATTTGATTCCCGGAGGGCAGCATATTTGATTAACAGGTTAGGAATATAGTAGGGATCGTGTCCTATGGAGTATCTTGTTGCTCATATATCTAATGGAAGGACGTGAATATGGGAATTTGATCATTTGGTTAGAAAAGTTGTGGGGATGTGCTACACTATAAAAACACTTCATATCCTTCAGGGAACGGATTTCACTAGTCAATAGTGACCTATCAGTGATTAAAATCTGTCTATTTTCATCCACTAACATCCCAATAGGGATCATTATAGTCATTGATAAAATTAACTATATTTTTTATTTGGGATTATTTAGAGGAGGGGATAAGATGTTGGGTATCATCGTATAGGATGATGAGGCTTATCTAGTATGTTGGTGTCAATTTGAAGAGCTTAGAGGTCACCTTAAATTCATTCATGAGAAATGGGAATGGGAGATGATTGAGGAATGCACAATGTTGGGGAAGAATATTGCATTAAGATTTGGTGGGAGAGAGAAAATTTATTCCTTTGATGGATCTCCCCACTGGTCTTAAATTTCTTGCCATTTCCCAACTCATTTCTAGAAATCATAGTGGATTGTAGGTAAGGGAAACATTTTGTTCTGGCATCACAACTAGGATGTATACGTGATCGGTTACTGAGGAATAAATTCTTGTACAATCTCATTTAAAAAGGATATCCTCCTCTGACATTTCATTAGGTTAGTTTTGGGCAACGAATAATAAGAGTTATTTGACCTCATTGTATAAAATTCATAGGAATACTAATGTGTTTTCTATTACAAAACCTCATGGAGAATCTATACGAGGGACATCCATCAGATATTCAACCCTCATGTTCAATGTGAAAGATGGACTAACATAGTGCCATGCAACAAAATTCCAAAAAACATTCTGCTTCTTATATAGTGAATAAGATGTCATGCAATCCCTTAAAATGAAATTACAAAAAAGAAGGGCATTAGTGTGGCTTTAGGTTTCCACCATTGCACGATTAACCAGGAAGAGAGCATGCATCACATCATATTCAAAAGTTAAAGGGCCCTTGATGTGTGTATTTTCTCTAGTGATGTTACATCATACCTCTCTTGGGACACCCTTGATGCACCATTCATGAAACCTTTCTTCTAATGGAATGAAAACATAAGAAAAAATTAATTGATTGATTGATCATCATCAATTCAGAGTGCTGGGCTTGGTTGAAATCTATGAAATGTACAAGGGGATTCCTTCGACAAGGAGATCAATCATTATGTATATAGAGATACTTATTGTATATTGGGTTACCAATTAATGAAAAATGAAATATACACCCTCACTTCATCCGCTGCATATTTCTTCCCCAGTGACACTCCCTCTCTCAATGGAATAGGGTCATTGGGTGTGATGGCCTCCTCCAATGGATTGTTTCAAAATAAATATAGATGGATTATTCATATTGGGTGTCATACAAGGATGAGGGGTAGTGTGGGACCCCTGGGAAAGGGTTGTTCTGGCCATCACAACATACTACTATAGTGGAATCTACCTATATATAGAGGAAAAGGTGGTTCTATCTAGGATCGAACTTTTCATGTAGTAGAATATCATACTCTCCATGGTGGAAATATACTCCATGTTCAATCTTGACTCATTTCATGGGAATGGATCCACTGTGTGGTAAATTTTCTACACCATAAGGAATTGTAATTCTCTCACTAACAAGAATATTGAGGTCACTCATACTATAATAGAGGGGAATACATTAGTGGATCACTATTCATTCCATGTAAATCAAATTATCAATGTCAAATATTTCACCAACAACTCTTACATTAATCCTAATGGGGTAAATCAGATATGATGGGTTCCCTTGGCCTTCACTACTATAGGCCTCCAAAGGACGTATGGTCCTTTCATAGCATGTAATCTTTTGTTGAATAATAATGATAATGTTAGTATGGAGAAGTTGATATGATATTTGGGATGAATGTAAAGAGTGAAAAATCTAACTAGAACCTTGATGTTTACACTAGATGTCTATATTTGAATGGATCTGAGATAATTCAAGTTTCTATAAGAAAATACAGATTCTATTTCAATATAATTACATTTTAAATTTTCAATAAATAATTCCCCAATAACGATATTGGATTTTGATTGCATAGGGAATAATATATGAATTACCTATTTGAATCTAGATGTATTTCATTGAATGTACATAAACAAATATGGATGTTGTAGTTGATTTTTGAGTATCTTTATTGATAACCCTAAAAAATTAAGAAATTTTAATGTGGATTCTAACAGACCTAATCATAATAAATGTTGTATCTTTTTTAGTTGGGAATGGAAAATAATTATATGTGTTTGTGGAGTATTACCTTTGAGGTGTTGTTGAAAATAGTTGGTGTACTACAAGTTATGATGTTACCTATGGTGGAACTTAAGTGTGCATGATTCCTTGGTTTTAACAGATTGTGGATTTATCTACCCTAGATCATGAATTCATTTCTGAAATAGATTCTTGGAGGACATGGATTAGAATAAGAAATTCTTGGAGGAGATGGGTAGAAATTAGGAAGATTATTTGTTGAAATATAACAATAAAGGATCTATACATATTATAAATAAACCAGTGTTTGATGGAAATATGAATAAAAGTAATTTTATATTCCTTTTTAAAATAGAATTAATGTAGTATATGTTACTCTTATTGTAGAAAATTCATGAAACTATAAATATGGAAGGAAGGAAAAATAATTTGATGGTGATAGATAAGTTGAGGACATTTTTTCCCTTTGGTGGAAAACAATAAATAATTAAGGATGAGAGGTAAAAAAATCCAAGATTAGTACAAGAGTATGGAATGAAAGACCATTAGTATTTCATTAATCATCACCCAAAAATTAAATCATTGATTGAATATCATATCTATCTTATTTGCAGGGAGGAGGGGAATAAATTATTTGAAGTGTCTCTTTTCATTGATTATATGTTTTTTAAAATTATGGATTATGTTACAATTGGGATGTTATGACATCGGTGTGGTTTGATCATTTGATAAATTTAGGCCAAATATTATTGGCCCATACATTGAACTATGACAATAATCTATTAGTTTAACATTAGTAGTATGTTTTTGGGGGTTGATGGGTATATCGCTTCTCTAATCAAGGATCTAATGTTTTAAGGTCACAAATATAAATTTTGGGCACTATAAAATTTCTACTATAACTATAAGAGAGATGACCTGTTATAGAAATACAGTATTCTATCATTATAGATATTGAAATAATTTTTCAAGTTTTTTGATTATTGGATAAATTTCTATAATATCTCAATGAACACACATCAACCAATCACTGTACAATTATTGATTTTTTTTGGAATTGTATCACATTTACACCATCTTATAAATGATATCATTCATGATAGTGTTTCCATTTGGGTGATTATATGAAATAACAATATAATTTTTCTCATAAATTTGTGATATTTTTTTACGCTAAGAGGATGTATAGATTATTCACTTGACAACAAAATTCATTTTATCTTCTAACTGACATCCTGTTATTTTGTTCATTCAATTTTTTGGTGACTTGGGGAATTTTCTATAGCTCTTACACTTGATTTTTTTCATACAAACAAACAATGTTTGTTCATCCAGATGATGAACATTTTTATTCTTCAGTTCCTTGAATAGTTCATCACCATGTTTATAAATGAAATCCTTATCTACTATATATCAGATGAAGAGTATTCCAATCCCTTAAATGTTGTCATGAATGTTATTTGAAACCATCAACTCTATACAATTACATATAAGTTATTTTTTATTATGAAAGTCTATTTCTATAGGAACCTAGTGTCTAAACATTGTATATCCATATACCCATTAATGTATGAGGCATTTTAATGTTAGATAGAACCTATGAATATGGAATGTTTCCAAAATATTAGTGTCTTGAATGATATTACTAGAGGTATGTACCAAAGTTATATTGGATTATAGACCCATTAACCAAATTGAAAAATAAGGGCAATTATTTAATCTTGAATAAATAGTGTTAGATTGATTTTGACATCTTCGTAAAATAATGTGTTTAGTGTTCCTTTTTATTTCATTGGAAATGTTATATATTCATGAATCATTTTTACACTTCCACTATATGTTTAAAATGTGTCTTTATACAACATATGTGTGTGATCCATTATAGGGATAGGATCTTTTTTCTGATTATTGTAACTAAATAATTCAAGAGTTGTACATTAAATAAGTTCTTTTTCACTGAATTTGATGTTACATTACCTCATTAGTTATATCATTAATCTCTTGATAGTATAATATATTCAAGGAATTTTTTTATTATATTTATTTTATCAAGTCTCTCCATAAGTGGATGATGATTCTCTAGTATTATGTTTTTTAATCTCACACACTGTTGGACAGGGGAATTTTTTCATTAACATGCTAATCAAGATGTCATGAGGAGATTTCGTTTTAGATGATATGAATACCTAAATTAGTATAAAAGATCATAAAATTATTCATATCAATGTATTAGATGTTAATAGAGTATATCTATAAAATATATTATTATTGAATCTTCTATGATGTGAATGGTAGTGTATTCCATGTGAGGAGACCTATATATAGAACAGATATAAGACTATTTTGGACATGATGAATCTCCATATACGTGGTCTGAGGATAATAAGAATTTGACGTCGTTTGATAAATTTTCAATGAAGGTGAAGTGTCATTTTGATATTCTTGAATCAACCTTAAGACTTCATCCTGGTGTATCCACAATGATCCATTATTTGATATGGACGCTTCAGTGGCCTAGAATGAAGCAATCAATTTTGAAATTTTTTGGTGGTGTCTTGTTTTTGATTAATTGAATGTAAATAAAAATGATATTAGACATTTATTTGTATCCATTGGAAATTATATGGTATAATTGGGTTGAAAAACAATTATAATTCATCACTAGGATATCTGATGTCAAGGAAGGTGGGAAGTAATTTGGTTAATTATTGGATAAGAAGAATAATTATCCCAATTTAAAGTGATTGTAGAGTGTAGTGAAATAGAATATATAGTAAGGAAGTATGTGGATATGATTATGAGACTCCATGGGCTATTAAAGGAAATTGAATCTGATCTAGAAACACATTTTACCTCAAGTGATTAGAGAGGACTATTACATATATTTTTCACTTATTTATGAATTATCAGTAATCTCAATCCCCAAAATGTTTGATTGATATAGAATAACATAATGTAGTTAAATTATATGTTTTTAATATCTGGACAAAGAATTTTGTAGGTTATGGTAGACCAACCTATCATTATTTGAGTTCCCTAAAATAACTACAATATCTGATCCTTCATATACCTCTTTTGAAGGCATTGTTTATGCATCAAAATCATTATATATTATAATAGGATGAGGATTGGGAGTTTAGAGAGCTTGTTCTCAATGTGGGAATGAAAAAATATATAATATATAGGTGGGTTCGGTGTCAATTAATGTTACACTATACCACTATAATACCTTTGAGGATTGTTGGTGGGGGGCCTAATAATTTGATATTGGATACAATGTGTTCTCGAATATTTTTCCGCATTAAGGATAACAAAAAATTAGCTAAATGGGTTTTATTTCTCCCATTTTAATCTATAATTTATAGGTTTTGGCGTTCATTATTGTGGTTTTTTGTTGATTAGTGATCCCAATATGACATTATATAGTTTAAAAGGGCTTTCTCATGATTCATATTCATCATTATCATCATGATGACTCACATGTTTCTGGTTTTTGAGGAAGATAGTCCTCCTAAATGACATAATGATTATGGATAGGCTTAGTGATATCTAGTATCATTGGGGGAAGTTGACATTTGGGAGAGTTAAATGCATATTTTATATGGTTTAGATTCATAATTGAGTGGAGGTGGGTATATAGAATAGTTATTCATAGATTTTCACCCAATACCATAAGTTTCTTAATTGATGATATTTCAAGTGGTGTTGGTTATCTTTCTTTTTTTCTTATGACATCTTATTTTAAAATAAATTATCAAATTTTTATAACCATTAGTTTATAATATCCCATGGATATGTGTTTTATTCATCCAATGTGTGGTTATGTTGATGTTATTGAGATATTAATGAGATATATTTCAACAGTGTTTTTAATGAAAATAATTCATTTCATATCCTGCGTTTGTTTTTTATAATCAATGATGGATATTATATGGGAGGTATTTGATTCAATTCCTTAGGTTTCTACAACATTCCCATTATATTTTTTCGACGTTTTAATGGGATGAATTTATGTTTTAGGCCTTTCTTCCTCTAGAATTTATATTTTATTCAATAGAGAATACTTATCGTTTTTTCATAGGTATATCTCACAATAAATAATTTTTAATTAGGGTAAATAATAATGTTCTCTCTAGAAATATAATCCTTCATTCAGCTGATTGATTTTTCTTCTATTCAATTTTTTCCCATAATTGATCAGTTTTTTTATGGTTGATCAGTTTATTCTCACAATTGATCCATTCCATTTCCTACACCATAATTTTTTTTCAGTGTTCATTCATTATCTCGGTCAATTAAATTTCATGGTTTAATAAATTTGTTTTTAAATTCCCATGTTTTTCAAAATACTACTCTTTATTCTGCAATGTCGTTGAAATACTTTTAAATTGATTTTTTATGTAAATATTAATTAAATGTATTTAAATATATTTCTATATGGATTAAACACATCATATTAATTAAGTGAACACTATGTTTTAAATTTTTACCATTCAATTTTTAAATGAAACTCACATTTTCATTTGTAAAAAAAGAATGAGGATTTCATCATCTTCTCTGATATTTTAAGGAAATATTATTTATTTTGTTGTGGTTATATAATTTCCTCTATGAAATTATTTTCTTGTTTTCTTTGAGTTTAGATGAACTAAATCCTTATTCGTGAACCTTCTATGTTTTTTTCTTTCACCAAGAAACATCATTCTAATTATTTTCGGAATGATAATCATCTATTTTCCCTCTTTGTTTTCTATAATTTTGTGTCATATTTTAGGTATTATCTTTTTTATCATTTATATTTTCAATTCATTGTTGGTGTTATATCATAGGTCAGCAAAAAATATTTATATATGTTGTGCCATCAAATTTTCATTCTTTTTATTCATTTGACTACATTCCAATTTTTTATCATTGTTTGGGATCATAAATAACTATTTTTATTAATTTGTAATAATAGAATTAGTTTTATTTGATTTGTAAGGGTTCTAATTATTAAATAATAAATATAATTAACAAGATAAAATTTAATTAAAATGGGGGAATAATCTCAATTATTTCATTTATTTTCATTATTGATGAATTTCCCTTAGAACTGGTAAAATATTAGTATATGCATGTTGTAGCTATCGTGTATTATAAACATTAATTTTTATAAAAATTTGATGTATTTTTATATAAACCCTCCATTAATAAATGTTTCAATATGTATATTCTGATAATAATTTTTTTTCTATGTCAAACTAGAATTGTGTGAAAATACAAATATAGTATATGAAAATTTATTGAAAAAACACTCAATAAAAAAATTATAAAATAATATATGGTTTCAAAATATATTTTGGAATCTTATTTTTTGTTTTTTGGGATTTTTTTATGTTTACATTATGTTTTTTTATGATGTTGGAGACTAGTGTAGGTGAATAATGTTTTATGGGATGAGTAATTTTATCTCTTAATATGGGGTCATAGTGAGGCAATGAGATTATGGTGTTAGTTACAGTAGCATTCATGATGGGTTATAATGAGGTGAATTTTTTCAGTTTAATAAAATTAATCGAATGGGAGGTTGTCTATTAAAAAATTATATTTTTTTATATATTTTTAATGAGAGTTGACTGGAATTTTTTGTCGTAATGGATAAGAAATTCAAAAATTATTTATATGACATACTCAAATAAAATATTAATCTATATATTGGATCTTTTTGTTTATTACCAAATTAGATGTTAAATTCCTAAATTAATTAATACTGTATATTAATTTATGAATTGGGATATTGGAAAAAAACATTAATTTAATGAATTTAAAAAGTGGGTCGTGTGAGTGTTTTTTTAGTGTGGAAGAGTTGTATCTAGAATATTGTTGCATGTGGTATTGTTAGTGTGACATTTATTATATATAAAAGAATACGATGTATTTCTATGAAACCATTTGTCTGGGCTTGCTTCATATCTATGTACAAATATGTATACTTAAATTTTTATTATACTTTTATACTCAATCCACATGCCCTAAGAACTATATACCATCACCCAAATGTAGTGGGGTTTTCCCTAAAATTATAGATTTTTTGTAATGAATAAATGAATACCACCCCATCCACACTCATATTTTGGTATTAGTATTGATTAATGATGTTGTTTCACCTGGAGCCTACCACTTCATGATGAAAAAATTGGGGGTAATTCCTGATGATGATAGGTTGTGATATGTAGTTGGGGTGATTCACGGTGGTAGGAGTGTGTGAGGATTATTACCTTTACATTAATGATATCATAATTCAATATTCATAATTTTGTTTATATATGTGGGTTTTTCTGTAGAATAATGAATGTTGTTCATAATGACATTAATTCCAACATTAGATGTTCAGAACTATGAGAAGCTCATGTAAGTATGTTTGTTAACCAACCCACATTAATATTATTTGGAAACATGATGCTGAGACAACATTTCAAGGATTGTAGAACAAAATAGTTTACGTTAGGGTATGAGAGTAGAAACCTAGAGGAAAATTTTAGGCTCGGAACCATTATCAGTGTTCTCCAATTATTATCTTAATACATTTATTCATTTTTTGGTGAGTGATCCATTATATTGTATGGATTTATAATTATCATGTTTAGGTTTTATTCATTAAACAATTTATTCAATGGTGCATTAATTTTATCTTTTTATATTTTCATGGGAGACCATGGGTGTCATTCTATAGATTATACTTGTTATTCTCACCCTATAATGACACAAATATATATATATATATATCTATATATCTAGTTTTTCAAGTGGTTTAGGTGGACGAATTTGGGAATTAATAACTTGGGGAATTAAAATGTTTTCAATTAACTAATGTTGTTCTCTTTATAATATTTACATTAAAGAAGATAATTATATTTTCTAACATATATAATGATATGGTTTAGATTATTTTATATAAAATAATACATTTTCATGATTGTTTATTTTATACTTTCTCGATTAATTTTATAATGATTTTTAGTTCTTCCAATTTTAGTGTTTTTAGCCATCAATGATAGTATCTAATCTTTGGAATACTATAAGCGAGACATGGGTGGAACACCCTCTTAACACTAGACATCTTAGAGGGGTATAAGTGGATGCGAGGATCATAAAATACATTGAGAAGTATATAAATTTTATTATTTGATGATGATTGTACCTTGAGAAATGTTTTTTTCATTAGAGACTACGAAAAAATAAATATATTGAATATACTAGAAGGAAAAATGATTTGTGTGATGTTTTTATCAAAATACTATGAGAAATAGTTTATTTCTTATTATGTGATGATTTCATGGGTTGAGTAATTGAATTAAAAATTATAATTAAATATTTTAGAAAAAAAGTAAATGGGTTTTCCTACATAACATGGCCTTTCTCTTCTCAATCCATCTCTAGATGATGCATTGGGAATCTATTTATATCATTATTTAACAAATTTATAATTAGGGGGGGTCATCCCTCATCTAACTCATTATCTTGAAATCACTCCATTATCTGGTTTATGAATATTTATTATATCATGATGTTTACGGTGATCTCAGAAATCACAAAACTATTACATCTTTTAGATTTATCACCTCATATTTCCATCGCATCTTCAAAGTTCATAGATTATTTGGGTTTCCCAAACTTGAAGCTGGTATCATGATTCAATATTCAATATCCATTATTTGATGCATTTGATATATTAAATTTTGGATCATGTGGATTATAATATCATGAGGTTGTGGACATTGTTGAGAAGAAAAATACCATGATTAGTTTTTCTATGGTGGATAATTTGATAATTGCATGGCCAAAATCTCATTGAAATTGCAATATGTGTATTTATATCTATAATAGTGGCCATATGATTTTGATATTAAAATTAATTCTATTGGCATTGTAATTTTGTCTAATTCACTAAAACTCATACTACCCATCTAAAACCAATCTATTATTCACATTCTTGGAAATATATTTGGTTGATAATTTTGTAATAATAGTTGAACCAGCTTAGGTAGTATTCTTATTTTTACCTTTATTTGTTTGTATGTTGATGTTTTTATGCCATCGATAGAGTGGGTGTGGATAATATTTTCCAAATAATTCTATTAGAAAGTAAAATTAGTTTTTAAAACTAATAAATAATATTTTTCTTCCCTCTCTCTACTAGGTAATCAAGATTCATTATTTCGTTATGGTGATTGGAATAAGCATGTGGTGAAGGATCCAAAGTTGATGATTCTAGAAGCTTGAATTGAACCCAATGTAGAATATTTTGGTAAAAACATGATGTACCATTTTAATGAAATCTAGAATGTTCAAAGAACTCTAAATCCTTGAATATGTTTAAAAAAACTATGATCATATGTGGTTCAAAATGGGTAAAATATATTAGAAATGGTAGGACCATGATGTTTTTTGGTGATTTATGTTTCACACAATGATGTTCCATCAGTCCCAACTTGAATAGTATTGAATTCATCCTCATTTGTAGAGGTTGTTGGACATATCTTTGATCATTCACTTGAATAAATGTTCAATGAGATAGTTTGTGGTGTTCTATACCATGACACTAACCAAGAGATGGTAATTTAGGGTTTATTAGCTCAATAGGTTTTGAGATGAATATTGAAAACATGTGAAGTTCTATACGTACCATAGACGTTATTAATTCATGTTACCCTTTTTATGAGATGAAAATTTATGATATGGAATGGTAAAATATATTTTCATTGTAAGATTAGTATTACATTGAGTAAAAATTATCCAATAATTTTGGGAATGATGATTAGAGTGAAGGAAAATTATCACCATATTGTGCAGAGGGAAGACACTATAAGAAAATTCACTAACCAAGTATAAAGAAATGGAATAAATAGAATTAGGAATGATGATATTTTAATCTGACCAAAGGGAATAAATATAATGGTATAATGGACTACTTTCATCTACCATGACCACTATGGACATAATGTCACAATAATAAAAACTCAACGAAATGTATTGGGAGTCAAAAAATAATTCAAATATGTGTGAACTAATCACAATATCTATTGAAGAAATTGTGGAGGAGACCATAAAACTTATTGAAATCATGGAGGATGCATACATGATTGTTGAAATATTACTTCTACTAGAAACCGATGTATAAAATAGTGTGTTTTTCAACAAACAAGAACATATATTAAAAATCGGTATCAAAGTAAGGAATATAATTGTGTAGGATTTTATTCCAACATTGGAAAATATGGATTATTGATTTGAAGGCCATATAAGGTCAATCCAAAAACAAAGTTACATTCAAAAATAAAGAAATTATATAAAAATATTTTGTTCAAATTGACATAAATATGATTTTAATGGCTCAATTATCTTTTTACGTTTATGATTCTTTGGGTTTATTGTGTGTTAGGGATTTCTGATTTTTTTGTGTAATAAATGTTGGTGCAGATTTAAGATGGTTTCCTTTTATAATGGTTCTAATGTATCCCTTAAAAGTATTCATTAGATAGTAATAAAAATATTTATTTCAAAATAAACCTCAAAATAAATTAAATTATTACCACCGACATATATTATAAATATTTTATCAGTGAAAAATAAAATAAAATATTTTTAATGTGGAAATATTCCAAATGTACATATTGAAGCTAGGATACCAAAAAATAATGATATAGATGTTAGGTGATAATTACCATGAAAAATATTTTATTATTGAATATTTTTTACATAAAAATGTTGAGAATTATCAGATGTCACATCATTTTCTTATATTGCGAGTTGAATCCAAATTGACACCATTAAGTAATACAAATGAGTAATGGTTCCAATTATATGAATATTTATTGATTTAATTCATTGCAATTTTGTGACACACATTTAAATAATAATATCATCCAATTTATAAAAAACAACCATATAAAATGGATGATCTTTTTTTGAATTTCAATAAAAAGTTGATCAAGGAATAATATTTTTACAAGTACAAATAATATTAGCATTCAATCCAGGAGACTATAGAATCATCCAAGAGTTATATTAAGGGAAGTTGATGATACCTTACCTAGGGATGTTGATTATTATTTCCCTATGTTTTTGTAATGATTAAATTGAACATTTAATCCCTTAAGTAAAATATTGATTATTTGGGGCCCCATAATTGTCTTGTAAAAGAAAGCGTATGTTTTCAAAATGGATTCAAACATTATAAAAATATAATGCTCTATTTAATATGTTTACTTACCACATTGCATTTTTTTTGTAATGGTTTACAATGAATTGTAATATCCATCCTTCAAAATTAATATAGATATTAAATCCGTATGTGGGATAATTTAATTATAATATGAAACAAGGTAAAATAGAATAATATTGGATCACCCTTATGAGTGTCCCTTAATAATCCATTTGTAACGTCAATGTGGATATGTTTTTTTTTGATTTAACGATGTGTGGGATTTTCATATCATAAATTTTTGTGTGATACATGGTTGTATTATTTTGAATATGGATATTATTTTTTCATAGTGGTTATAGTTCGGTATGTAGATATGTTTTCATATATATAGAATGGATGACTGTACTAGGACATATGTCATTAGGGTAGAATGTTGACTAGTTTAATCGGGGTTACTAGTGTCAGGTTACCATCATAATCTGGTATCTTTTTTCATTTATTGAATATTAATGATTGAAGAATTTTTGTGTTATCCTTTTTTAAGGTACCTGAAAATTATCCATGTTTGCAAAACGATATAGTTTTTATGATTATTTATTATGGCCATTGTACGCTTATTGTAATTTTATAGGAATGGATCTATAGATAATCCTAAAATGTATATGTGTATCCTCACTAGAATATAAATATTTGTATATAAATATATAATTTTTTCATGAATTATACAATATTTTTTGATTATTATCTACATAAATAGAATGTAGTGATCATTGGTGTTAGCAGTTGTTAATGGAGTTATAACTACAAAATTAATATTTTGGTTATTTATTCTATTGATTATTCATCGGGTAGAATTGAAATAAAAAATGGGTTTTGTTTATTAATCATTATATGTATCTTATTAGCAGTTCCTACTTCATCTTACTATCACTTATGAGTGTAATGCCTCACATAAGTGTGTTTTAAACCCTCAGTGATTGTTTCAAACTTGAGATCATATAGAAGACTGATTTGGGAGTCTCCCTTATCATGATTATAGACAACATAGTGGTTTTAATAGAGATATATCATAAAAAATATTAATAAGTTCTTTCGGTATGTTTTATGATACATTTTGGAATTGATAATAAGTGAACATTTCATGGATTCGGTAGACTGATTGAATTATTTGAACATTTATTCTCAAATAGAATCGTATACCCAATAAAATATCAATTTTTAGGGCCCCAACATTTCATACATAATAAAATAATATTATTAATATTTAGTTAGATGATGATAATTTTTGTTTAGAAATATATGAGTGTCAAAAACGTTTTTTTAATTATAATTATTTAATTTAGAAAATCATATAATAAAATATGGATCTGATTTCATTAATTAAAATTAAATTCCATATTCTAGTTTATTGAGTATATATTTTTATATTAGTTAGGAATATAAGATTCATTCCTCATATGTTTACTGCTAGTGTAGTACAATAGGATTCTATGATTGATTGGATAAGTTTAATCTTGAGGGAAATGACTCTTGATGGAAAATAATGCAAAAGATTCTAAATAACCAATATTGTAGTTCTTGAACCTTATATATGATTGTTAGTTATTGATCAAAATTACATAATGGTATTGTATTTTTTCTATGTATTCAAATCCATTAACGTATGTTTTTTATTATATTATATACATCTCTCCTACCTCTTTTAATATCATGTAGGTGGTAGCAAATTCCTCACACCTTCATTTTTAAATTACACATGAAAAATCCATTATGGTGATATTTATTTCACCATGTCGGGGGTCTAACAACATGTATTTAAAGTGGATGAATGCATTTTATAGGAATTTTGGAAATATTTTAATCAAAATATAGTTTTTTTATATTTTATTGATATAGGTTCATTGCCTTGTGATCCTACAAGTTTTACTATAACTAGTGGTATTTCATTATTATTTCGATGAAATGTGTGTTAATATTAAATATTGGTTGAGATAAATTTTTTATTATACTCCCTCGACCTCTCAATATTTATTGTTTTATATTAATATCCATCAATTTGATGGTTAATTATTCAAATGGTGATGATTTTGTGGTGATCTATTATTTCTCACAAAATAAGGAATCATCTAAAATTGAATAACTATATTTTTTGTATGAATATTTCATTATATCAAGACATTTTATATCATGATAAAAGTGTAATTATATTTTATTTTTCATCATTATTTCATTTTTATATATCTATTGTGAATAACTATTAGTCTCTTAAATAATTACATATTTCTTAAACAAAAACTCTTTTTTATGGTTTTTTATTATAAATAATAACTAATTGAATTTTTTTATGAATACACTATTTCATATAATGGTTCAATTGATTAGAAGTTTCCAACCAATATGATGATGTGTTTTATTGAAGTATCTATTTCATATGGGAAAATAAATTAATTATATTTGTGTGTGGATTATTACCATTGAGGTGATTTTGAAAAAAGGTGATGTACGACATGTTATTAGTTAACTTTCTGTGGAACTGTAGTATGATGGTTATATTAGTTATAAATTTTGTGGATTTATTTAATATAGTTTAAGAATAAATTTCTACAATATAATCAGGTTGGAGATGGTTTAGTTATAGAAATTATTAGAGTTTATGTATCGAAAGATACATGATATTTTAGTGAACTATCATAGTAATGGTTAAAAAAATATTACAATGATCCCATTTTCCCATGTCTATATGAAGAAAATCCATTTTATGTTCCTTTTTATCAATGTATTAATTTAGGATGGTTTACAAGCACTACAGATAATTCATGAAACTGACAATATAGAAGGAAGTTTAAAATAATTGGTGGTGATTGATAATATTGGAATCTTATTTCCCCTATTCGAATCCATGAAATAATTAAAGATTTTGGGAAGAAAATCCATGAATACTACAAGAGCATGGAATGGAAATAAATTTTTATTTCCTTAATAATCAATATAAAATTAAATCATTTAATAAAAATATTGTTATATTGAGTTATAGGGAGGAAGGGCACAAATTATATAAATTTTCTATTTCAGTATAATCAATGTTGTTTAAAATGATTTATTATGTTAAAAGTGGGAGATTATAAGACTGATGAGGTTAAATCCTTCAAAATATTTAGTCCAACTATTAGCGGCCCACATTATACATTAGGCGTTCATGGTATTGTATCCAAGATTTACCATGGTTGGATAAGTCTAATTTTTTTTGCCATGGATGAAGCAATCAATAATATGATTTTTGGGGTGGTATCTAGTTTTTAAATAATTGAATTTATAGAACCATGTAATTGGATGTTTTCTAACTTCTGAATATAAGATAGTATAATTGGGAAGAAAACATATTAGATTTCATCAATAGGATTTCCTCGGGCAAAGGACGAGTTATGTAATTTTGTTAATAATGGGATTACAAGAATTATCATCCCAATATATAGTTATTATGGACTTGGTTGAAATATATTATCTAGTAGGGAAGAAAATGAATAAGGTTATGAGACTCCATGGGATTCTGAAGAAGGATTAATCTGATCTAGAAACTCATTTTACCTCAGGATATTAGAGAGGAATACAACATTACATTTTCTCCTACTTAGGAATTATCAAGAATACACATTCCCTAGATTTATGGATTGATACAGAAGATTGTCAAGAAATTAAATGATATGTTTTTAGATAGGGTAATAGAATTTGGTAGATTATGGTTGACCATCCTAACATTGTTTGAGTCTTCTAAAAGTAACATCAATAACATATCCATCATATAGCTCTTTTGAAGGCATTTAATATGCATCTATATCCTTCACTATTATAATGGGAAGAGGTTGGGGATTTAGTTGATCTATGGATCAATGTGGGATAGTGAAAAATAAGGAATTTAAAGGTGGGTATAGTGTCAATGATTGTTGCATAAGACCAATATAATACTTATAAAGATTGGGGGTGGAGGCACCAATACATTGATGATATATAAAATGTGTTATTGAATATTGCCCCTCATCATATGCAGAAATGTTTTGAAATATTTTGTATTTAGTTTTCCCGTTTTCATCAGGAACTTAGATGTGTTATAGTGAATTAGTGTGGTGGATTATCGGTTAGTGATCCCACAATGACTTTATATAGTTTACAAGTTCTTACCCATGAACTTGCCCTATCATTTTCATCATAAGGACTCACATGTTACTGGTTTCAGGAAGATATACCTTATGGATGACACAATGATTGTGGATAGGCTTAGTTGGATCCACGACCATTGGAAGAGGATGATATGTAATAGATTTATCCGCATGTTCTATATGGTGTAGATTTGCAATTGAGGGGAGGTGAGTACTTTGAATATGTAGTTATAAATTATCACACAATAGCATAAGTTTTCTCAATGTTGATCTTACATGTGGTGTTGGTCATCTTGTTTTATTCATATTTCTGATATGTTTAAATATAATATTCAAATGAAATAATTATACCCCTTATTTCATAATGTCACATAGGTATTGGTTTTATTTCTTTGATGTGTTGTTTTTTTATGTTTTTGAGATATTCATAAGATATATCTCAACTGTGTTTTTAAATAAATTAATTACATTTTCATCATGAATTGGTTTTTTATCATCAAATATAGAAATTAATATATTTGTATTTGACACAATTTATTAGGTTCCTATAAGATTTCAATTGTTTTTTTTGACATATGAATGTGACACAATAGTGTTTTAGGTCTTTATTCATATGTAATTTATTTTTTCTTCTTATAAATAGATAGTGTTTTTTATAATAAATTATTTTCACTATGGTTTGATTAGACTGTTCTTCCTTGAAATATAATCCATCATTCGATTGATATATTTTTCATAGCATCAATTATTTTTTCTCGCTATGATATGTTTGTTCTCACATTTTATTAGTTTATTCTTATTGTTTATCCCTTAAATTATTGGCCATTAGTTGTTTATCACTACTCATTCATTCTCACTGTAAATCCAATTTTATATATGACTAAACATTTTTTCAAATTCCCATGTTTTCCAAAACATGCCTCTTTATTCCAAAATTTTGTAAAAATGATTTTAATTTGAATTTTTTACCTAAATCATACTAAATAATCATTAAATAAATTATTATTTAGAATTAACTCAATTATTTTAATTCCATAAACATGGTGTTTTAAATTTTTTTCCTACATTTTTTAAATTAAAGTCTAATTTTTAATCGTAAAAATGGAATGCTGAAATTTTAATCTCTTGGGGTTTTTATAGAAATTCTATCAAACTTATTAAGAGAATGAAATTTTGACTATAATAGTATTTTATTTTGTTCATTGAGTTGGGATGAAATAAAACCTTATTAATGATCCTAGGGTGTTTTTATCATTCACATATAACCTTTATTCTCATTATTTCTAGAACTATCAACATCTTTTTTACGTCATTACTTTATATAATTTGGTGTCATATTTTAGTTATAAGATTATTCATCATTGAAATTTTAACTTCTTTGTAAGTGTTTTGTTATTGATCCACACCATACATTTATCTATTTTGTGACATCAATGTTTTCTTCTTTTATTCAAATAATAATATTCCAATTTTATTTCATGTTATGGAATCCTATTTCTAAATATTCATGAATATGTAAAAGTATAATTCGTAATCATTGATTTTGGAGGGAGATAAATATTAACATGTAAATATAATTACAAAGATAAAATTTAATTAAATGGGGGGATTAATCATATGTTTTCCTTGTTTCCTTTATATATATGATTTTCCCACTAGAACTAGTAATATATTATAATATATAGGTTGTATCAGTTGTGAATTATTATCTCCAGTTGTGTATGGATAAAAAAATTAATGAATTTTTATAGAATCCCACATTTCATAACTTTCTCAATATGTATATTCTGATAATAATTGGTTTCCCATGTAAAACAATAATTATGTGAAAATACCTGTATAGTAGAGAAATTTTTTTTTGAAAAATCAATCTATAAAAAATGTAGGTAATATATATCGATTGAAAATCAATTTTTGTATCATACCTTATGTTTTTTTGGGTTTTTTTGTTTCATTTATATTGTTTTTATGATAGTGGGGATTTGTTTTGGTGAATAAAGTTTTGTGGGAAGTGGAAGATTAACTCTTATTATGTGTAAATAGTGAGGTAGTGGTATTATGGTGTTATTTGTGGTAGGATTTACAATTAGTAGTTGTGAGGGGAATTTTATTAGTTACCTTATTTCAATGGAATATAATGTTCTTAATAAAAACAATAATATGTTGGGATGTCTTGTAATGAATGCGGATAAGATTTTTTGTGTGGTAATTGGTTTACAAAGGTTAAAATAATTAACAGGACAATCTAAAATTGAATTTTAAGTTGGATATTGGATATAGTGGGTATTTAACATTTATTATGATAAATGTCTAAATTAATGAATATTTTATATTAATTTATGAATCTGGAAATTTGATGGAAAAATAAATTGAATGAAATAAAAAAGTTGGTTGAGGGTGTGGTAGTGTAATGTGCATGTGATAAATCTACAAGGTGGATTCATGTTGTAATGTTAGTATGATTATGATGATGTATCAAATGATATTAAGTATTTCTATGAAACCATTATTCAGTTATTGTTTCCTCTATATGTACATAAATTTATACTGATATTTTTGTCTTAGTTTTATCCTCAATCCACACGCATCAAGCACCAAATACCATTACCAAAATATAATGGGGTTTTCCCTCAAAAAATATAAATTGGGGAATTAATATATTATTACCCCCTCTGAAAAACATTTATGTTGTTATTAGTAATGATGAACGATGTTTTTGGGGGTGGATCATACCACTTCCAGATGAAATAGTTGGTGGTAATTCCTGAAGAATATCAGTTGTTATATATAAGTATGGTGATTCATTGTATGATTAGGGTATGGGGAATATGAATTTCACATTAATTATACCCAAATATCTATAGTATTGTTGTTGTGGATATATTGGTTATGTTGTTGTAGTAGAATGAATTTCAAGCAAGATTCCATTAATTCTGACATGAGATGTTTGGAACTTTGAAAGGTTTAAGTGTGTATGTATTTTTTATTGTCCCAAATCAGTAATAGTTTGAATCCTAATGGTGAGAAAACATGATATGGATTATAGAAATTTTATTTTATGTTTGGTTATGAGATTAGTAAATCCATGGGAATTATTATGCCCAAAACCATTATTGGAGTTCAAAAATTATTATGTTATTACATTTATTCGTTATTTGAAGTGTTATCCATGATTAAGTTGGTATTTATAATTATCATGTTTATGTGTTGTTCATTTTAATCTTTGTTCACTCGTGCATTAATATTATCTTTTCACATTTCAAAGGCAGACAATGGGTGTCATCCTATAGACTATACATGCTATAATCACCCTTTATAGACACACACACACACACACACACACATAGAAACAATGACACAAACACACACACACACACATATATATATATATTGTTTTACATTTGGTTTAAGAGGACATAATTATAAATTAAAAACAATGGTATTGATGTTTTTATAGATTGAATAGTGTAGATTTTTGTATAATATTTACATTAGGGAACATAAATATAATTCATAACATATATAATGACAGGGTTTGGTTTATTTCATGTAAAATAATATATATTCATTGTGGTTTATTTTAACTATTCTTGATCATTTTTTATAAGTTGTTGGTAGGTCATTTCATTCTTGTGTTTTTAACCATCAATGGTATTCTATAACACATAGCCTACTAGTGGAAGGACATGGGTGGAACACCTTCATAGCACTAGATGCTTTAATGAGGTATACGTGGAGGGAAGTGTCCAGAAATGTAACGACCCAAAGTATGTCAATGGAAAATTCTGTTCTTATATTTATGTCATAAAAATACAAAATAATGAACTACTAAGTGATAAGTGACCTTTAAACATAATTTTGTCACCCCTATGTTTGAAATTTTAAAAATCCGACACACAAGGTTGTGTTCAAGATAGTTTGTGGATTCTAATGAATCAAAAATAATTTTTAGTGAATATTAAGCTACCCTTATGAATATTAATATGACCCTTATGAATAGTAAATAAGAGTAACATTACCTATGAATAATAAAATAAAAATTAGACATTATAGAAAGTGATAATATGAACTTAGTAAACGTTTTTGGTATTTTATAAGTCAGAATAATTAATTATAATTAATTAATTAATTTAAAAGAATATTAATTTCCCTGAAATGTATTCATAATGTATTAAATCAATGTCTAAAAGTTTGTAGATAAATTTATAAGACCCTACATATTTTTTGAAAGAACTACAAAATCAGTTTTAATTTTAAAAACTGTTTTTTAAGTAAATTATGATTTTAATAAAACATTAGATTAATAATATATAGAATTTTTTTTTTGACAAATGGACATCATTTTTGGATTCTACACTTCGAAAAATGGTAGGGGTAAATTTTTGGGTTTTTCCTGAAATACTTCAATTTTCAGGTGAATAGTAAAAAATACAGTTTTTCGCATAATCAGTGTACACTAAATTGCATCATTAATGATGTAATGATGAAATAAAAATTCTAGAGAATTATTTTCGGCCAAATTATTTTAAATTTCATAAATTGTTCCTTCATATACAATAAATCTAATTATCAAACCTAAAAAAGAACTTTCCAAAGCCTAAAGTCAAAAGGTGATTTCTTAAAGTGTCCTTTTCTCTTTCTTTCACTTTCCTTTTAATAAATGAAAGTATTCGAATTATAAATAAGGGTTAAATCCTAAAAATAATTATATTATATTGATATATGATTTAGGATATCAAAAAACTACTATTACAAGTCTAACTCTTGATATATTATTTTGTTTAATATTTTATGCCAAAAACACCTCCCTCCTCATGTATAAATAAGACCTCCCCCTCCTCTTTCCAAACCACACCTCTCAAGCTTCAATAATTGCCTAAGCTCTGCCCAATCATCACCCCTAGACCCTTCCCCACTTCTAAGATCTTCTGGTCTCATCAAAAGACCAATCATAGGCCCTTAAGGAGGTTCTCAAGTGAAGGATTCAAGATGTAATTTCCCTCCCTCTTCTCCTTTAATTTTCTTTCATGTTCAAGTTCCTTTCTTGATCTATCCCCACATATCATCATCCAAATTGTTTTGTAACTCCATAAATATACATATACTGTAATAATATGATTCTAATGGTATATTAGATCACCCCACACCCTTTCCCTCTTCCTTTTTTTATTGAAGAGAACATTGTTCATGTGGTGTTAATTTATCACCTTCAAAAACAACATGCTCTCTTCTTCCATTTATACCTTCATATCTGGTCATAAAACAATTTTCATGGTTGAAAAAGTATATTTTATATGTATTACATTCTATTTTATGTTCTGTAAATAACCTATGGACATATTACTAAGTGAAAAGTTAAAACAAGTTCATTGTGATCCAAAAACCGCACAAATTTACCCAAATAACCATCATTAAAATATTATATAATGATTCGTCCACATGTATCTAATATAAGAAATTATAAAATCATTAAAGCTTCTGTAAAATCATAAATAACATGTAATATAATTTTAGGATGTTTACCCACGATCTACCCGAACATCAATTTAAGAATACAAGTGGACCGCTCAAGAAAACCATAAAAACGAGCATCCCCGAACAACATTTTTTAACTCTATAAGTCATCCAAAGTTACATAATATGAAATAATGAAACTAGAATGAAAACTATTAATGTTAGAAAGGTTCTAGAATTTCTAATTAATGGATATAATGTCATTACACAGGACATTAAAGAGAAGGAGGCATTCGAGTACAATGTATGGGGAAATTCTTGAACCCAACTTTCATCCTTCGGGTTCTACCTATTTCACTCCATTTTTGATATGTTCACTCCTTAATGATAATTTGTTCATCATTGTATTTCCATTTTTAGGATATACATGTTTTATACTTATGTTTATGTCAATCTAATTGTTATCCGAAAGAACTCTTCTCTTAAGAACTCATCTTTTACATCTCATTCAATGTTGATGTTTCTTGTATCAAGTATGTTGTTCCCTCTTTTTTTTTGGGAACCCAATGTTTATGGATGAGTTATTTTTTTAAAAACCCCATTCCTTTTCATGGGTTAGTTATTTCCATTTATGTTATATGTTCATTGTGGCATGCACGATAAATGATAATGTTATGATGTGACGGGTGCGCCCGGAATTATATAGTGCAATATGAATGTTTAAATGTGACGGGTGCATCCAGAATTTTATAGTGCTCCAATGTATTGGGTAAAGTGATTAATATAATGAGTTAATGTGAAATTATGTGTGAACAAGATGCTATCTTGGATTACAAGTATTTTTGGTATTTAAACACTAAGACATGATGTTTCATTTTTATGCATTGCCACATTTGAAGTCTTTTATTTATGCTCCTCTCATGTTCATGATCATTTTCCTATGTCGTGATTATGATCACCCCTTTATGGTTGATGTTGTATGTGTCATGTATGGTCCCAGTTTTCCCAAGACACTAAACCTATGGATCCTAAATGTGTAATACTATTTTGTTGCTTATATTTGAAATGATATAATAGTAATGAAAGAAATGTTCGGGTTGCTATAGTTGGTATTAGAGGAAATGTTTAGTTAATTTGGGAATTAGGATTAGTAAACCATAGACAAAACCTCTAGCATGAGAATAAGTACAAATATGTACACAAGAATATTTACCTAGGGATACCATATGTTATGTTTTTGGTATAATTGTTTAAATGAATATGTTATTCAGGACTTTTTTAATTATGTTTTGTTCTAACCTTTTCTATTTTAGAAAATAGTGGAAACCAGGAGAAATCAGGCCAACAACTCATGTGAGGGACAATGCAATGATTTCCTGAACGACATCCCCAATGATTTTGGAGGTGGAGTTCAAAACATCATGGAGATTCTTACCAAATTATCTCAAGTTATGAATAATAACCATAATAATGGGGAGCGTCCTCCTTCACCAAAGAGGGAGAAACTACCTATCGAATGTTTTATGTGGCAACGACCACTGATGTTTTGTGGATCATCTGATCCACTAGTCGCAGAACAATGGGTTAACTCCATGGAGAAGATCTTTTTTGTTCTTCACTGTTCTGAGATGGAGAAGGTGACTCTAGCCGTTTTTCATCTAGATGGAGAAGATCATCAATGGTCTGCTTTGATTAAGAACACCAAGCCAAGGGTGGAAATTGAAGAGATGGAATGGGAAGAATTTAAGATTATGTTTCATAACAAGTACTTCCCACGAACTCTTCACACAAAATGGAGAGAGAATTCATAAATATCAAGCAAAAAGAAGGAGAATCTGTCACAACCTATGAAGAAAATTTCACAAGGCTCGCAAGGTATGCTTCGGGTTTTGTTTTCAACAATGATGGGAAAATTAATAGATTCTTTAGTGGATTAAAACCATATCTTTGAAAGGCTCTTGCAATTTGAGACTTTCAGAGTTTTGAAGAAGTTTTTTGGTGTTCTCTCAAAGTGGAGATGGAGTTTGGAGAATGGCCCCATGGATATGGTGATAAGAAAAGAAAGATGGAGTTTCAAGCTGGTGGATCTAGTGACAAAGGTGGGAAGAAAAATCAACGCCCCACATGCCAAAAATGTGGGAAGTTTCACCATGGGAACTGCCTCAATGGTACGTGGAAATTCATTAAGTGTGGGAAAGAAAGAAACCAAGCTCAAGAGTGTTGAAAAGATATGAAAAAGGAGGATAATATAGCCGATGACAGGAGAGAACCACCCGTGGTTCAATGCTACAACTGTAGGGAGTTAGGGAACTATTCAAACCACTGTACTAAACCTAGAGCTCTCGAGGGTAATCAGCACCAAAAACCACCAAAGCCAAAGGAACAAGGTAAGGCTTATTCCATCACTACTGCGGAGGTGGAACATAGTAATGAAGTCGTACAAGTTACACATCCTATTCACTCACGAATGGAAAACTTCTTATTTGATTTTGGTTTTACGCATTCCTTTATATCTTGGAAGTTTGCTAGAACTATAGAATTTAAACCATGAAACATTGAAGTAGATATATCTATAAAACACCAAGTGGATTAATCATTGCAACCCAAGTGTTCGACTCTTCTCCTGTTGACTTTTGTGGGATGATTCTTCCATAAAATCTCGTAATACTTCCCTTGGTGGAATTCGATGCTATAATGGGAATGGATTGGCTCTCATTATATAGAGCACATATCAACTGTTGGGAAAAGGAAATATATTTTTATATTCCAAACCATCTCATGCTCCTCTACAAATGCAAGTAATATCCTGAATATCCTTTTAAAAATCCTTCAATGGTGTGGGTGTTTATTCCCTATGAAGAAGAATACCTCACCCAAATGGTTGAGTAGAATGAAAGTGCCAACCCTGAGGAAATGCCCATCGTCAGGGAATACAATGATGTATTTCCCGAAGAGTTACCCGAAATTCCCCCAAATCATGAGGAAGAGTTCTCAATTGAACTCATACCCAAAGCTACTCTTATCTCGAAGTTCCCTTATAGGATGGCTCCTATCGAACTGGAAGAGTTAAAGAAGCAGCTGCAAGAGCATATGGACAAAGGGTTCATACGCCCTAGTGCATCACCTTGGGGTGCGCCAGTGCTCTTTGTAATGAAGATGGATGGAACCATGCGGCTATAAATCGATTATCAAGAACTCAACAAGATTACCATAAAACAAGTATCCTCTCCCAATGATTGATTACTTGTTCGACCAGTTAAGAGTAGCTCAATACTTCTCAAAGGTGGATCTACATTCTGGATATCGTAAATTAATGGTGAAGAAGGAAGATATTCTGAAGACTGCCTTCCGTACAAGGTATGGGCACTATGAGTTTTTTGTGATGCCCTTCAGACTTTCTAATTACCCTACAATCTTCATTGATTTGATGAATAGAGTCTTTATATATTACCTCGAAGAAATTTTTGGTAGTGTTTATCTATGATATTCTCATCTACTCCAAGAGAAAAGAGGAACATAAAGAACATTTAAGACTTGTGTTGGCAACATTGAGAAAGGAGATGTTGTACTCGAAGTTTAACAAGTGTGACTTTTGGATGAATCAAGTCACATTCTTGGGACATGTGATCACAAGTTTGGGAATTTATGTGGACCCTTCAAAGACAAAGGTGATTGAGGAATGGCCCAGGCCCTCTAGTGTCACATAAATTCATAGTTTTCTTGGATTAGCTGGGTACTACCGACGTTTTTTAAGAAACATCTCATTATTCTCATGCCCTCTAACTAAGTTAACACGAAAAGGGGTAAAGTATGTATGGATGGAAGAATGTGAGGGAATATTCAAGGAGCTAAAGAGAAGGATGATCAGTGCACCTATACTCACACTACCGAAAAGTGGAGAATGATTTGTGATATACAATGATGCATCAATGAAAGTCTTGGGTTGTGTACTCATGAAAAATGATAATGTGATAGCATACGCCTCACGAAAGTTGAAGATCCATGAGTAGAACTACCCGAAACATGATCTAGAGATGGCAGCCGTGATTTTTACCTTGAAAATCTGGCGGCACTACCTTTATGGTGAGAAGTGTAACATATACACCGACAACAAGAGCCTAAAGTATATATTCACACAAAAGGAGCTCAACATGCATCAAAGGTGATGGTTATACCTAATCAAGGATTACGATTGCTCTACGCACTATCATCCTCGAAAGGCGAACAAGGTAGCTGATGCTCTAAGTAGAAAAGAACCTGCTACCCTATACATGTTGAGGATTGAGAAAGAACCTATCTTCATGGATATGAAAATAATGGATTTGGAAATCATAAGGGCAGGGGATACATCCTAACATTCCGAAATGATTGTGAAACCATCCATCCAATAAAAGATTATATAAGCTCAAAGGGATAATGTGGTGATTCAAAAGAGGGTGAATGCAGTAAAGGAAGGGAAGGTTCAAGAGTTCCATATCGATGATGATGGTGTGGTTCGGTTTGGAACGCGTCTTTTTGTACCTTCATCACCCGGGATAAAGAATGAGTTATTGGATAATGCACATAGCACAACTTTCTCTATCCATCCTGGAAGTACCAAGATGTATCATGATCTTTGAGAACACTTCTGGTGGGATAACATCGAGAAGGAGATTGTAGAATATATATAAAGGTGCTTGGTATGTCATAAAGTTAAAGCTGAGCCGAAAAAGTCCAAAGGTATAATGCATCCATTGCCTATACCCATGTGGAAATGGGAAAATGTTACTATAGACATTGTCACGAGTCTCCTGAAGACGTCAAAGGGATGTAATGCAATAAGGGTTGTGGTTGATCGACTCACAATGACTGCCCATTTTATCACTATTCGGGAAAACCACTAACTTGAACAACATGCAAGGATATATGTGAAAGAAGTAGTGAGATTGCACAGTGTTCGACATTCGATTGTCTCTGATCGTGATCCAAGGTTCACATCTAAATTCTGGAGGAGCCTTCAACATGCTTTGAGTACTGAATTAAATTTCAGCACGGCCTATCACCCCCAAACTGATGTCCAGTCTGAAAGGACTATTCAGATGCTTGAAGATATGCTAAGAGCCTGCTCTCATGAATTCAAAGGTGGTTGGGATCAGCATCTCCCATTGGTTGAGTTCTCATACAACAATAACTTACACTCGTGTATTCAGATGGCTCCGTATGAATCTCTTTATGAAAAACGATGTAGAACTCCAACCTGTTGGGATGAAGTTGGAGAATGAAAGCTACATCGTCCCGATCATGTTCATGAGATGACAGAGAAGGTTCAAGTCATCCAGAAACACATCAAAGCTACTCAAAGTCAGTAAAAGATATATGCTTACAACCGTCGAAGGGACTTGGAGTTCGACGTTGGAGATAAAGTCTTCCTTCAAATATCTCCATTGAATAGAGTCATGAGATTTGGGAATAAAGGGAAGCTAATCCCACGGTACAATGGCCCCTTTGAGATCCTTGACTGTATAGGAGTCGTGGCCTATCATCTAGCACTTCCATTGAATATGGCTCAAGTTCATGATGTATTTAATGTATCACTACTGAGGAAGTACATACCAGACCCCTCACATGTACTAAACTCAGATGTTGTACAGCTGGAAGATGATCTCTCCTATGACGAGCAGCCGGTAATAATTTTAGACTTAAGTGATAAGTTTCTACGCAATAAGACAACCCTCCTTTTCAAAGTGTTGTGGAGGAACCATAAGTTTGAGGAAGAAACTTGGGAACCAGAAGAGGCAATGAAGGAGAAGTACCCTCACCTGTTTGTGTAATGTGAAATTTCGGGGGTGAAATTTCTTAAGGGGGGAAGAATGTAATGACCCAAATTATGTCAATGGAAAATTACCTTCTTATATTTATGTCATAAAAACACAAAATAATGAACTACTATGTGATAAGTGACCATTAAACATAATTTTGTCACCCCTATGTTTGGAATTTTAAAATTCTGACACACACTATTGTGTTCAAGATAGTTTTTGGAGTCTAATGAAAAAAAAATAATTTTTGTTGAATAGTAACCTACACTTATGAAAAGTAATACGACCCTTATGAATAGTAAATAAGAGAAACATTACCTATGAATAATAAAAAAAAATTAGACAACATAGAAGGTGATAATATGACCTTAGTAAATGTATTTAGTATTTTATTAGTCAAAATAATTAATTATAATTAATTAATTAATTTAAAATAATATTTATTCCCTGAAATGTATTCATAATGTATTGAATCAATGTCTAATAGTTTGTAGATAATTTTATAAGACACTACGTATATTTTGAAAGAATTACAAAATCAGTTATAATTTTAAAAACAGTTTTTAAGTAAATTATGATTTTAATTAAAAATTAAAATAATAATATTAAAAAAATGATTTTTGAAAAATGGACATCATTTATAGATTCTAAACATAGAAAAAGTTTAGGTGTAAATTTTTGGGTTTTTTCTAAAATACTTCAATTTTCGGTTGAATATTAAAAAATACAGTTTTTCGTATAATCGGTGTACAGTAAATTGCATAATTAATGACGTAAGGATGACATAAACATTCTATAGCATTAGTTTCGGCCAAATTATTTTAAATTTAAAAAATTGTTCCATGAAATACAATAAATCCAATTCTCTAACCTAAAAAGAACTTTCCAAAGCCTAAAGTCAAAAGGTGATTTCTTAAAGTGTCTTTTTCTCTTTCTTTCAATTTCCTTTTAATAAAATAATGAATTCGAATTATAAAGTAGAGTTAAAGCCTAATAAGAATTATATTATATTGATATATGATTTAGGAAGTCACAAAACTGCTATTACAAGTCTAACTCTTTATATATATATATATATATTTAATATTTTATGCCAAAAACACATCCCTCATCATGTATAAATAAGCCCTCCCCCTCCTCTTGCCAAACCACACCTCTAAAGCTTTAAGAATTGTCTAAGCTCTGCCTAATCATCTCACCTAGCCCCTTACCCACGTCCAAGAGCTTCTGGTCTCATCAAAAGACCAAGCATAGGCCCTTAAGGAGGGTCTCAAGTGAAGGATTCAACAGGTAATTTCCCTCCCTCTTCTCCATTAATTTCCTTTCAAGTTCATGTTCGTTTCTTGATCTTTTCCCACCTATCTCCATCCAAATTGTTTTGTAACTCCAGAATAATACATATAATTTAATATTATGATTCTAATGGTATATTATATCACCCCACACCCTTTCCATCTTCCTTTTATTTTATTAAAGAGAACGATGTTCATGTGGAGTTAATTTATCACCTTCAAAAACAACATGCTCTCTTATTCCATTTCTATCTTCAGATCTGGTCATGAAACCATTTTTATGGTTGATCCAGAATATTTTATATGAATTATTTTCTATTTTATGTTCTGGAAATAACCTATGTCCATATTACTAAGTGAAATGTTAAAACAAGTTCATTGTGATCCAAAAACCGCCCAAATTTACCCAAATAACCATCATAAAAAATCCTATCAATTGATTTGTCCACATGTATCTAATATAACTCATTATAAAATCAATAAAGCTTCTTTAATATCATAAATAACATGTAATATAATTTCTGGATGTTTACCCATGATCTACCCGAACTTCATTTTAAGAATACAAGTGGACCGCTCAAGAAAACCATAAAAACAAACATCCTCGAACAACGTTTTTAAACTGTATAAGCCATCCAATGGTACATAATATTACATAATGAAACCAGAATTAACAATATTAATGTATAAAAGGTTATTTATTTTCAAATTATTGGATATAATGTCATTATACATGAAATTAAAGAGAATGAGGAATTCGAGTACAAGGTAAGGGGAAATTCTCGAACCCAACATTCATCCTTTGGGTTCTACCTCTTTCACTCCATTTTTAAAATAGTCAATCCTTAAAGATCATTTGTTCATCATTGTCATTCCTTTTCTGGGATATACATGTTTTATACCGATGTTTATGTCAATCCATGTGTTTTCCAAAAGAACTCTTCTCTTAAGAACTCAACTTTTACCTCTCATTCAAGGTTGATGATTCTTGTATCAAGTATGTTGTTCCCTCTTTTTTTGGGAACCAAATGTTTATGAATGTGTTATTATGATATGAAACCCATTCCTTTTAATGGTTAAGTTATATTAATTTATGTTATATGTTCATTTTGGAATACACGATAAATGATGATGTTATGATGTGATGGGTGCACCCGGAATTATATTGCAGGATATGAATGTTTAAATGTTACGGGTACACCTGAAATTATAAAGTGCTACAATGCATTGGGTAAAGTGATGAATCTCATCAGTAAATGTGAAATTATGTGTGAACAAGATTCTATCTTGGTTTAAAAGTATGTGTGGTAGTTAACCGCTAAGACATGATGTTTCATTTTTATGCATTGCCACATTTCAAGTCTTTTATTTATGCTCCTCTCATGTTCATGATAATTTTCCTATGTCATGATTATTCTCACCCCATTCTATATTGTTCTTATCTATCCTATTACTGGGCTTCTTTCTCAAACATTTTGATGTATATCCTCAGGTGGCTACATGTACTAAGGAGAGGACAAGTGACACTATGAAGCTAGTGAAGAAGAAATTAAATAAATGTTTATGGGTGATGTTATATTTGTCATGTATGGTCCTAGTTTTCCCAAGACACTATACCTATGGATCCTCTATGCGTAATAATATTATGTTGTTTATCTTTGAAATCATGTAATAGTAATGATAGAAAAGGCAGGGTCGCTATAAGAAATATATTGAGAAGTAAAAAAAATTGGATTATTTGATGAAGATCATACCATGATAAATGTGTTGCAGATTATAGCCTATGAAAAAATTAATATTTTGAATATAATTTAAGGGAAAAATATTCAAGGGATGTTTTTCTCTAAATATAATAGGATAAATAGTAGAATGTTTTTACTTTTCAGATATCATGGGTTGGATAATTGATTTACAAATTATAATTTTATATTTGAATTGAAAAATAACTGTGTTTACAAAATTAAAATCAATTTTATCATCTCGAAACTTCTCATGATGATGCCGTGTGAATATATAAGTGAGGTTTTATCCCACCTATACATAGGTGGGGAGGATCCATCCCTCATATTTTTGAATGGCTTGATTTCACTCCATTATTAGGTTTATGAATCATATTTATATATCGATTTTAACAGAAATCATATTAATCCCAAAACTTTTACAACTTTTTAATTGATCGTCTCTGATATCAATCTCACCATATTAGCTTATAGATGATTTGGGTATCCTAAATAGGACCATTGTTTCATTATTATATCATCAACATTCACAGTTTTATTCTATCACAATATTAATTTTTGGTTCATCGGGATTACAGGATCATGTGATTGTGGCCCTTCTTGACAATTCGAATGGCATGATCATGTTTTTTTGATGGTCGATTTGACAATAACATGGTCTGGAGAACAATATGGAAGTAATGGGTGTCTTCATATCTATTAATGTGGTCATATGAGTTTTATATTATAATATGTTCTCCTAGAATTGTGATTTTAGTTTATTACCCTAAACTCACGCTACCCATCTAGAACCAATATACTATTCCAATTTGTGGAATTCTATTTGGTTGATACTCTTCAAAAAATATTATTACCTCATTAGGTAGTATTATTAATATTTCAAATATTTTTTTGGCTGTTTATTTTTCTAAACCATCGGTGGAGTGTGTGTGGATAATAGTAGGCATATAATTATATAGAAACCCAACAGTAGTTTTTAAAACTCATATATAATATTGCTCATCCTTCCATATACTAGATCACCAAGACTGATCTTTTCATCTTGGGGATTGGAACAGACATGCGGTGTATGATCCAAATATAGTGGTTCTAGAATATTTCATTGAACCTAAGGTGAAATATATTTGTAATAACTAGATGGTAAACTCTATTGGAATCTAGTAATTTCTAAGAACCAAGAATATATTGATAAGATAGAAGACATCTATTACCATATGTGGTGTAACCAGGGGGAAATAATTTTGACATTCTAGGATCAGGATGGTTCAAAGTGGTTTGAGGGGGCACAATAATGTTGTAGTACCCAAGATTTAGTGTACATAAACCCTTTGTTCATGTTTTTTAATCGGTGTGTCTTTGATTGGGTTTCCATAAAATATGTAGTTTCCATAAAATAGAATGTTTTTATAAAATAGAGAGTTTCCATAAAATAAATAGTTTCTATAATATAAATAGTCACCATAATATATATAGTTTCACTAAATTGGTGTGTTTTTATAATTGTAGATGTATCCATAATGTGGGTGGTTTAAATAAAGTGGGGTTTTCTCCATAATGTGAGTTATTCCCATTATGTGGGGTGTCTCCAAAAAGATGGATGTTTCCATAAAAAATGTGTTTCCGTAAAACAGGTAAAGGTGAATGACGAGATTGTTTGGGAGTTTTATAAGGAGTGTTAGGACATAAAGGATGGTCGCACGATCCATACATGGTTGGCCCAAACTGTGTTGTCAAACCTTGACCAGTGGTAAAATCTAGATCCTATTTTCTAGGAGCTTAGACATTTTATCGCTTTATATTTATTTTTGGATTCAAAACCCTTCTATTTCGACATTATTATCCACAGAATGCTAGAGAACCCTCCCCACACGAGTTTGAGACAACTTAGAGCCTTCCCTTCATGATTTTGTGTCCGGATGTTGAGGTATGTCACTATTCATTCCTGATTTGTCATTTTTTATTTGTTATGATTAAATCTAATTCTATGATCTCCATTATTTCACATATCTGAACCTATAATGGATAGATCTACGATTTTTTATGCCAAATAATTAAATGTTGAGTTGTGATCTTACTAGGATAATTGAACTTAGGTTGTTCTTGGAGAATCGACCTGATTTCTTGTGTGTTCTTTATCTTTCATCAATGTTTCATCAAAACCATCATGGTAGTCGGCTTCCCTCTCAACTCATCTTAGTATAATTGATTAGATTATATTCAAATTTTTTTATTGATTATTAATGAAAAAATCTTAAATAGTGACGATTTATGGTTTTTGTGAAATTGTGTGATCTTGGTGAAGAGATGTGCGAAGGTGGTTTTGATTCATGTATTTAAAATGATGATATTAAATTATGGTTATTTTTTAATTACTAAATGTTTGATGAAAAATGGGGTTTCCATTGAAATGGTTTTCTATAAAAATAACGTTTTATGAAAACGCGTTATAATTGAAATGGTTTGGCATTGAAATTATTTTGATACAATTTTTTTCAACAAAAAGGTGTTTTTATTGAAAGGTTTGTTTTGGATTGATCATTGGGCATATGTGGTGTGTGTTCATGTTGCATATATGAGGCATGGATGAAATATGAACTAGCGCTCGGTGGAAAAGGGTTAATGGAAGATGGGAATTTCATATATGAGTCTTGGTTGAAATATGACCGTGTGCTCAGTGACAAAAGGTTAATGGCACCGTGGAAACAATTACCTTGTGACGACAATGTTGATAGACAAGAAACCACTAATGAGTATGGAAATTTCATAACATAGAGTGCATAGTTGGTTTTATGGGTTTTAGGAATGGATGGCTATGCTGATAACTGGATGTTGTGAAATGGATGTAAAGATTGTTTAGATTTTTTTCTAGAAAACAATCATCCTGGGAAAATTTGCTTCAGTTGAACGTGTATACTTTTGGTAATGAATGGTTTGGGAACTAGTTTATATTTAGTTATAAACTAATTTTGAGAAATTATCTTATATAAAATGTTATTTATAATTGTTTCTAACTCATTAATTCTAGTGGTGTGAGTAGGTATGTCATTCAGGGAACCAATTGAGTTTTATACTAACCCATATTTGGCCCTTTGGTTCATTTGCAGATGCGATCTTCCGGGACCATGGAAATGGTAATGTTTCACATGTGTTTAGTACAAAATCAAGATCTTTGGGTTGTTCAGATAATTTGGATCTTGGAGCTTGTAGAGCATGGAGCCTTAAGGTATTTGTAGAGTCTTAGGGAGTTTATCTGATTTTTACATTGATACTTGGTAATTCTTTTGCAGTTTCAATCTTTTATATGGTTGTCAGATACATATAGTTGTTGATTTATCCATTGTTTATTCAGGTATCATATAACGAATGTTTTTTATGGTTGGTAGTTTTAATGGTTTGTTTCTTATAGCTTAAATCTTCCCCCACTGGTATTTGAAACACTTCAAGTATTATTTCCAGCCATTGGCATCATGAAGAAGTCGCTTAAGACCTATTAATGAATCATTTTTCATTCAGGAAAATGATAATTGGTGCGTCATTACAAATGGTATCTACTTGTTCGTTCGTTACCTAACATGTATTCCTCGATGTTCACAGTTTTAGAGATGGTATTCCTTCTTGTCTATTCAATGGGTGGGAATCATAAAATAGATTAGGATTGTCAGAACATGTAACGTATACCATATAAGGACATAAATATCCATTTCTTGTTGAACATGAATTTACCATGGGGATGGGTAAATAAGTGTTCAGAGACACTTCTAGAATGTTAAAATGTTATTGTCATGGTTTTAGCCAATGAGACGAGCATTAAATGCATTGTATAGAAATGAATTCCCACTAAGATTGCATACATCATTTCTATGAATGATTCATGTTGTAAAAAAGTGTTAATTTTTTATAATGTATGGAAATGGTTTTCAAATGAATGATTTTGAAAAATAAAATTCTTATCTAATTTTGAAAATTGGTTAATTTTTAAAAGCATGTGATGTGTTTTAAAAAATGGTTGAACATGGTAAAAGGATTTTTGGAAAAAACTATTGTGATAGTTGATGTGATAGAATTTGAAATACTAAGACAATAGTTTCTAGAGAGTGAGATTAATAGATTTTGTTGATGGATTAGAAAATAACCACAAATATGCTTCATAATAACTAGTCAGAAGAGGTTGTTGAGAATTTGGTTACACCTAAGCCATAGGTGAACCAATAGTTGGCCCAAAGCATCACTCAATCATTTCAAATTTTTTAGTTGGGACAATAGTCTAATACTCCATTAACAATATCTATCACAATAGAAAATACAAGTGGAGGAAGTACAATTGTCTTCAATAGAGGGTCTGAGAACTCTAGAACTATGATGAAGTGGAATTGGGGCAACAATTAGCTATGTTTAATCCTAAATATTATGCCTTTTATTAATACAATCTCCTCTTAGTGATAGATAATGTTAGGACTTTGTGTGTAGATCATGTTCTATAATTGTTGATGATGTTATGCAGAAATGGGACTTCATGATGATGGAGATGGATGTCTATGATATAATCCTAGGAATGGATTGTCTGAAAATGTTCATTGCTCAAATCGACTATTATAGGGGAGTTGTCAGTTTCATGACTGAGGATGGCATCGAGCATCCTTTTAGAAGAGGTATAATTGTAAAGAAAAGTGAAATGAGCTTGTTGGCACCAATTTTGGGAACAATCTATTTCCATTTGGATGCTTGACATTAGCATCAATAGAAGTGATCGAGAAAAATAGTTTTCCAGCTATTGTGGATCATTTTTATGATGTTTATCCCAAGAACATATCTATGTTACCACCTCTATGGGATGTGTAATTTAAATAGATTTTCATCTAGGGACTAGTCAAATTTCCCATCCAACATATTGGATGGGGCTTACTGTGTAATAAAAATTGAATGTGCAGTTTCAGGAGCTCTGATGGAAGGGTTTCATTCGACCATGTATGTCTTTGTGCGTAGCACCAGTTTTTCTTGCATAGAAGGTAGATGAGTATATTCAGATGTGTGTTGATTATTGTAAGAATAACCAAATTTCAATAAAGAACATTTATCCACTTCCATTCATTTATGTTCTGTTCGATAAATTAATGGGAGTCGAGTGGTTCTCTATGATTCACTTGTGATCAGTGCATCAATAATTGTGAGTTTTGAAAGAGGATATTCCAAAGACAACATTCAAAAGTATATATGGACACTATGAGTATTTATTCAAGCCTTTAAATCTAATTAATGCACCATTGGTCATCCTAGAAATTAAGAATCTGATATTTCATCAATATATAGATTAATTTTTGAGTTTTTTTGGATGACATTTTGTTCTTTTCAAAGACAAGAAATGATAATGAGGTGCACATTGAATCTCTATTACAAATCATGAGTGATAATTTTTTGTATGCCAAATAATCAATGTAGAGACCCGAAGCTTGACGTACATGGACATTACATTACTTTAGCGGAATAATTAATACATAATAAAAATAGACACAAAAGTACCGTAATAGTTTAGTGTCTTTGGAAACTTGGAACGTAATCTTCTAATCATGGTGAAAGATCTTCAACATCTCCCATAAAGATCTTTCCCTTTTTTTCTTACCTAAAACCTTTCTTTATATCCCGAGGAAAAGAAAACATAAAAAGGGTGAGCTCAAATGCTCAGTAAGGGTAAGCATGAATAAAATAAAACATACCATACGCATTTAAACTTAAAAACATGAACATAATGTTTAAACATCAAAAGCTTGAGAAATGACATAGAACATTGAAGTACGTAAGGCATAGATCATAAAGAAACAATAAGAATGACAAAACAGTAAGGGAAAAAACATGTAATTGTGGCATCCATTAATCACATTTAATGATTTCCATAGTATCCAAGACATCGCTTCCATGACCATCTTATTGGACAAAGTCCCATTCTGAATTGAGTTCACTCCTCGTTTCAGTCCTGTAACATTGTCCCAGATTAACTTATTGTTCCAGCCATGTCTATCTCATGAGATATAAAATCGTTACCCAATTCATTGGAGGGAGATATAGGTCCCACCCATCTCAAAATGAAATCATTGTTACTTTTCCCACAAAAAAACATACATCATTCATAATAACCCAATAAACAAAATGGGTTTCATAAACATCATTCCATCATCAAATAATCCATATAAAAGAAATTGATATCATTTCATAATAAGAAAAATGAAACCATGTTAATCATAGAGACATGATACTTGAAACATACACATATGAAATAATGTCATCTTAGATGAAAAATGGTTTTGATAAAACACTTGAAATGAATTCTTGAGGAAAATATCCTTTCTTCTTCAAAATCATTTTCTTTTCAAAAAATGTCATGAAATTTTAAAAGAAAAGGATTTTATTGAAAATATTCATGAAATATTTTTTAGGAAGCTTTATCAAAATATGTCTTTATAAAACCGTAAAAATTCGTTCGTGCCGTATATGTTAAAAAACATTCTTCTAGTACTTTTGCTCGAAAAGTCAAAAAGTACCTTGTAACGTAAAAAAAAGATCCCATACATATCATGTAGTAAAATTCAAGAATGGGTAAAAAGGACTTTAAAAATACATGAATACACTTTTATAAAACATGGACAGGGATGATAGCAATAACCCCAGTAAATACTTGCGAATAAGCAATCTCGGATAAAAATGAGATTTGCAAACTTTATCCCTTACCTTAGGTCTGATTTGCTTCGTAAGTGTCCGAACATCCTGTATAATGATTTAAATAATGTCATTGACTTATTCTAGAATCATAGTCATTGTTATTATATCATATATGGTTCACTTATGACTTTATTTTACCCGTTCTTTTGTAAATTCCATGTTAAAGAGAATTTTGGGTAAAATCGTTCCATTTGTCGTCCGTGTTTTGACTTTTAATTATTCATATGATTACATAGATCGTGATTACTTAATTCCAGAATATAAAACATTATTTATATATAATATATATTCATAATATACACATGTATATAATAGATCAGTAAATGGAAAGAAATACACCGTTCATGGAGACGGTAGGACGTACGTATGCAAGAACGTTGTTTTCATTTCATTATTGAGTTGAATGGAATTAAGTTGATGACATACATATATATACACATAAATACAATATCATTATTATGTCATATATTTCATGATTACTTATTATATATAATTTATAATCATTCATGAATGGTTAACGTAGAGAATGAATCTCATCGCGTCGTGGAGACGGTAGTCCGTACGTACGCACGAGCGATGATATCGTTCACATGATCGTGTAATTGTATTGGAGTGTATTTATAATATTTCATAATAAATATAACATTAAAATAATCATATATAGTTATTATGTACACCATTATATCCATCCAAGTAAGGTGGTGGTGGAAAATAGATCACTCCACGGCGTGGAGACGGTATTCCGTATGTACGCACGCGCGATGATTTCATTTTCCGTATGATGGATAGATGGTGAAATAGGGTTGTTTCATACTTATAATAACATTTCAATATAATAGTGATACTGATTTTATTACTTCATAATTAAGCAACCTATGAAGAAGAAGTGGAAGAATAAAATAAAGTTGAAAGAATCGGTAACAGACATTACCTCTTCTTTAAAGCACCTCTTTGAGTCCTCCTCTTAGGGTACTAACAATGGTCTTTGAAGAATACCAGGACCTCTAGGATGTTTCTAGGGAAGTGGAGAAGATAATTTTTCAGGGGTTGGCCGAGCTTGAAAGCTCAAAGTAGTGTGTGGAAGAGAGGGAGGAGGTGGCCTTTTAAAAGGGAGGGGAGGGGCACCTTTGGAATAACAAAAAATATTATTTTATTATAAATTCATGTTCGGTTCTTTAATAGCTCCAAATTGTGTTATTTCGATGCTAAGGTGGGGTTGGGTCGAAAGCCTCTCATATAATAGAATTTATAAAATTTTAGGTCAATATATTAACCTTATATTTTAGTTTTAACTCTTAGTTAATTAGATTGACATTTACCATGTCACTTTGTATTTTTAAATTATATAGTTAATAAACTTACCATATACATCCAAGAGACCCCCAAGTGGTCCATTAAATCATAAACCTATCATTATATAAGTATCTTGGCAGAACCTTAATTTTTTAGGAATAAAATAACAAAAAATAATATAATATTTGTATAAAAAACAATTTTATGTCAATTTGACACTATTTAGTAATTGATTTTTGTGAAACTCATAACAGAATGATTACTTCAAAAAAAGTTAATTAAATCAATACTAACATGTCATATTAACCATGAATATTAGTGTAATTCATAATAAGTCTCAAATTATATTTATTTGGGTATTTATAATATCAATTATTCTAATTTTTCACTATTATGGTAATTACTGCATCATCATTGTGTCATAAATAAATTAAATTATTTAATATCTAAAAATTATAAATAAAATATCATTATGTAGGAAATCTTAGTATATTTTTAAATATTATTTATAATCGAATTTATATTATGTATAACCCGATATTAAAATTTTTTGGGTAAATAAACATTGATTTTTACTCTTTTAACTCTTCTTTGAATTAAATAATAATAAATGTCCTAATCAAATCAATGTGGGCCTAGATGGTCATATTTTATTCTTAAGGTTTTTTTTGGTCTAATTACACTTATCCAATAGAATTAGGACATGTTTCATGGTAATAATAATATCATTTTTTACCCTTAATTACCCTATTTACTTTTAATCGTGGTATAAAAAATTGTAAAAAGTTACTATTCACCAAAAATTATTTTCATCTCATTGAACCACATTTTACTTAATGACATCAACTGTGTCTCTCGGATTTTTGAAATTCCACTCACATAAGCGGTAAAATTATGTTTTATGAAAAATATATTTTTTTTACTACCACTTAGTGGTTTCACTATTCATCAAAAAAATGAATGTTTCTAGAAAAATACCAAAAATTAGGCCTAAGCTATATTTGATATTATAAACTAAAAAATGATGTCTATTTTACAAAATTCAAAACATATCAGTTGCATTAATTATTTTAAAAATTAATTCCCGTTGTCAAAAGAAATAGCGTGTTTTTAAGAGATAATAACTATCAAAAGATTGACACTTGTTTATGACTTTTTTAAATGCGAAATTACATCCAATGAACAACATTGTATTAAATTTTACAAATATATTCTAAATATTCCTTAAAACCACTCAAATTAATAATTTATCACTATTAATTATTTCGATTAAAAAAGTTGTTTTTAATTAAAATTTAGTAATTTTGACTATTCATTAGAATATGAAAGTTATCCGAAAGTACCAAAATTTTACCCTAAGCTAATTTCGATAATCCAAATCCAAAAATGAAGTCTGTTTTAAAAAAAATTACAAAATTTCAAAAAGTGGATATTACTATTCATAACGGCTAGTTTTAATAATATTTTAATAGCATATCGTTGTTTAGCGAAACTCGGTATTGCGTACAACACATGCTATCGTGGAAGGTCGCACTTGCGTGTAATGCAATCCAAGTCAGGGATGCATGTTTTTCATGCTCCTTTTTGTGTAGCGTACAACACAAGACATTAATGAAATTAAAAAGAATATATTTCGTAAAATCTTGGGGTGTTACATTCTACCCCCGTTGAAATGAATTTCTCCCTCGAAATTCATCGGGGTTATAAATGTTTTGCTACTTGAAAATTTCTTTAATAGAAACCGAAATCGTAAAAAGGAATACAAAAACTTTACTTTAAAAACTAATGTATGAAAGGTAACAGTTACCCAAATAAACTAATCACTGGGTTTCCATGTTGGAGAACATAGGTGAAAATATGGATATGGAAGAAAAATCAAACCATCAAATTATGATGGAGAGTGGTAGAGAACATGGCTATGAAAAAGCCAACAATCACAAAGCCATAGATTTTTGATGATCTAAGGTACCATCTGATTCATCGGATAAAAGGGAACTAGGAAAACATTTTTGGTATTCAAGATCATTTCCCTAAAGTTTAAGAATTTGAATTAGAATAAATACTTACTTTATTTTGGTACAATCTCACTATTGTTCGTGCTTTGATCAATTTCCACTTCATCTCTTAAGGAAATGAAGTTGAATTTGTTATTCGTGAAGTGTTAACAGATCATGTGATAGAATGATGGGTCATTCCATCTGTTTCAAACAAAAGGTTAGCAAATGTTATCAAATATACATAATTCCATCTATGGTGAGGATAATCGTATACGATTCCAAAAAGGAACTTATAATTCATATATCATACCGCGTAATAAACTAGTTTCTACTAACCAGGGACTTCCTGTAGGCCAGTGGTAGGCGATAATGGCCAGTCGCACTTCGGTTGTTGGTTCGATTCCCACAGCCTTGTCCGATGCGATGGGCTGTCGCCCATCCTGCAGGTTGTTCTTTTTCTAAAACTACATTACCATATCATCCCATCAATAATATCGAAAAGAGGTTCTATCCTTAAACAATACTAACTTATGTCCAACATAATCCATTCCAATCTTTAGGCTTATCCATAATATTGCAGTGCATTGTCATATTATAATGAAAACATTTACCAGAGATTTCATATAAGAAGCATGTTAATACCATCGTTTATCCCCATATATCATAATACATGTCTTATTGGTCACATTACAAACGTTCGAAGGCCTTAATCATGTATTCTCTTGAAAAATGAATACTCATTGTACCTTAGTGAAAACATGAATGCAGTTAAAAGTTAGCACTTTCCACAAACCAAAATCCTCAAAATTCTATATACTCAAACGATGATATCACTTAGTCCTTATATCAATCATGATCTCATGAATACAATCAAACATCTCATTATCTTCTTATTCCTTCATTATGCGCATATCATCTACTTTTCAAAAATATCTTAATAACATTCCATGGTTACTGGTACCATTCAACATATACTTTCAAATACTTTTAGGAAAAACAATAGTGTAACTATCCTTAGATGATTCTTTTTCCATAGTACCATTAACTATACAACCTAACTCTCGATAAACATACAATCATTCCATTACCTTCTAAAATAACCGACTGGGCTTCAACACTTATTTCAGCTCATATATCATTTGTAGTCTCCTCATCATCATCCCCATAAACACTACCCATATGACCATGCTGATTCTCTTCATGATATTTTTCATTAGGGAATTGGTTTGCATAATGCCCGTACATTCCACATTTAAAACATCTAATCATTATTGATGTCGTAGAAATACCATTATCCTTGTCCATGTTGTTAACTGAACCTTTTCCTTTGCACTTACTGGCTTTGTGTACTTCTTTTCCACACCCAATTCATCTTCCAGTTCCTTTGAAACAATCTCCCTGATGCCTCTTCCCACGTGATTTACATGAGGGAAATTGAACTTTCTTTCCTCTATGATCATTATGAAACTCCATCTTTCTCTTATTATCTGAGTCGGGATACTTACCAAAGTTTAGATTATTGATCATATTATGAGATTTCTGATTATGCATAATAATGATGTTTGGACTTCCAGATCCCATTTCATTTGGTTTCTCATGAATAAAATCATTCCATTGTCCGTCATATCCTCCATTATCATGAATCTTCCTATTTCCAGCCATTTACTAAAACCCAAAAAGAATACTATGAGAGGCAAAAATCATGCTAGGGAAAACAACATAGTAAAGGGGGAGCACCCTCAATATCTAACATCTTAGGTTAAATTCTATGATCTTTACCGTAGTTCTAGGACTATATCGTATATGTATTCTTATCCTTAGGTACATCCCTAGACATACCATAGAAATATCTCTAGGGATCTCACTAACGTTTTCGCATCCTAGTTTCCAATGGTTGAATAAACCTTTCATTTGATACCAACTGTAGAGACCCTAAGCTTGATATACCTGGACATTACATTACATTAGCGGAATAATTAATACATAACAAAAATAGACACACAAGGACCATAATAGTTTAGTGTCTTTGGAAACATGGAACATAATCTTCTAATTGTGGTGACAGATCTTCAACATCTCCCATAAATATCTTTCCCTTTTCTTCTTACCTAAAACCTTTATTTATATCCTGGGGAAAAGAAAACACAAAAAGGGTTAGCTCAAATGATCAGTAAGGGTAAGCATGGATAAAATAAAACATACCATATACATTTGAACTTAAAAACATGAAAATAATGTTTAAACATCAAAAGTATGAGAAATGACATAAAACATGGAAGTACGTAAGGCATAGATCATAAAGAAACATTAAGAATGACAAAATAGTAAGGGAATGAAACATGTAATTGTGGCATCCATTAATCACATGTAATGATTTCCATAGTAGCCAAGACATTGCTTCCAAGACCATCTTAGTGGACAAAGTCCCATTATGAATCGATTTCACTCCTCGTTTCAGTCCTGTAACAGTGATCCGGATTAACATACCATTCTAGCCATGTCTATCTCATGAGATATAAAATCTTTACCCAATTCATTGGATGGAGATATAGGTCCCACCCATCTCATAATTAAATCATTCTTACTTGTGCCACAAAAAAACATACATCATTCATAATAACCCAATAAACAAAATGGGTTTCCTAAACATCATTCCATCATCAACTAATCCATATAAAAGAAATGAATATAATTTCATAATAAGAAAAATGAAACCATGTAAATCATAGAGACATGATACTTGAAACATACACATATTAAATAATGTCATCTTAGATGAAAAATGGTTTTGATAAAACACTTGAAATGAATTCATGAGGAAAATATCATTTCTTCTTCAAAATCATTTTCTTTTCACAAAATGTCATGCAGTTTTAAAATAAAAGGATTTTGTTGAAAATAGTCATGAAATATTTTGTAGGAAGATTTATTAAAATAAGTCTTTATAAAACCGTAAAAATTTGTTCGTGTCATATAAGATAAAAAAACATTCTTCTCATACTTTTGCTGGAAAAGTCAAAAAGTACATCATAACGTAAAAAAAAGATTCCATACATACCATGTAGTAAAATTCAAGAATGGGTGAAAAGGACATTAAACATACATTAATACAATTTTATAAAACATGGACAAGGATGATAGCAATAACCCCAGTAAATACATACGAATAAGAAATCTCGGATAAAAATGAGATTTGCAAAATTTATCCCTTACCTTAGGTCCGATTTGCTTCGTAAGTGTCCAAACCTCCAGTATAAGGATTTAAATAATTTCATTGACTTATTCCAGAATCATAATCATTGTTATTATATCATATATGGTTCACTTATGACTTTATTTTACCTGTTCTTTTGTAAATTCCATGTTAAAGAGCGTTTTGGGTAAAATCGTTTAATTTGTCGTCTGTTTTTTGACTTGTAATTATTCATATGATTACTTAGATCATGATTAATTAATTCCAGAATATAAAACATGATTTATATATAATATATATTCAGAATATACACATATATATAATAGATCAGTAAATGGAAAGAAATACACCGTTCATGGAGACAGTAGGTCGTACGTACGAATGAACGCTGTTTTCGTTTCCTTATTGAGTTGAATGGAATTAAATAGATTACATACATATATATAAAAATAAATAAAGTATCATTATTATGTCATATATTTCATTATTACTTATTATATATTCTTTATAATCATTCATGAATGGTTAACGTGGAGAATGAATATCATCGCGTCGTGGAGACGGTAGTCCGTACGTACGCACGAGCGATGATATCGTTCTCATGATCATGGAATTGTATTGGAGTGTATTTATACTATTTCAGAATCAATATCACTTTAAAATAATAATATATTGTTATTATGTACACCATTATATCAATCCAAGTAAGGTGGTGGTGGAAAATAGATTACACCACGGCGTGGAGACGGTATTTCGTACGTACGCACGCGCGATGATTTCATTTTCCATAGGATGGATAGATGGTGAAATAGGGTTGTTTCATACTCATAATAAAATATCAGTATATGAGTGATACTGATGTTATTACATCATAATGAAACAACCTATGAAGAATAAGTGGAAGAAGAAATAAAGTTGAAAGAATCGGTAACGTACATTACCTCTTCTTTGAAGCGCCTCTTTGAGTCCTCCTCTTAGGGCACTAAAATTGGTCTTTGAAGAAGACCAGGACCTCTAGGATGTTTCGAGGGAAGTGGAGAAGAGAATATGGCAGGGGTTGGCCGATCTTGAAAGCTCAATGTGGTGTGTGGAAGAGAGGGAGGAGGTGGCCTTTTAAGAGGGAGGAGAGGGGCACCTTTGGAATAACAAAAAATATTATTTTATTATAAAGTCATGTTCGGTTTTTTAATAGCTCCAAATTGAGTTATTTCGAAGATATGGTGGGGTTGGGTCGAACTCCTCTCATCAAATAGAATTTAGACAATTTTAGGTCATTATATTAACCTTATCTTTTAGTTTTAACTCTTAGTTAATTAGATTGACATTTACGATGTCACTTTCTATTTTTATATTATATAGTTAATAAACATACCATATACATCCAAGAGACCCCCAAGTGGTTCATTAATTATACAACTATCATGATATAAGTATCTTGGCCGAACCATATATTTTTAGGAATAAAATAACAATCAATAATATAATATATTTTTTAAAAATAATTTTATGTCAATTTTGACACTATTTAGTAATTGATTTTTGTGAAACTCATAACAGAATGATTACACCGATAAGAGTTAATTACATCAATACTAACATGTCATATTAACCTAGAAAATTATTTTAATTCATAAAAAGTCTCAAATTATATTTATTTGGGTATTTATAATATCAATTATTCTAATTTTTCCCTATTATGGTAATTACTGCATCATCATTGTGTCATAAATAAATTAAATTATTTAATGTCTAAAAATTATAAATAAAATATAATTATGTAGGAAATATTATTTTATTTCTAAATATTATTTACAATATAATTTATATTATGTATAACCCTATATTAAAATTTTTTTGGTAAATAAACATTGATTTTAACTCTTTTAACTCTTCTTTAAATTAAATAATAATAAATGTCATAATCTAATCCAAGCGGGCCTAAATGGTCATATTTTATTCCTAAGGTTGTTTTTGGTCGAATAACGCTTATCCAATAGAATTAAGATATGTTTTAGGGTAATAATAATATCATTTTTACCCTTAATTACCCTATTTACTTTTAACTGTGGTAAAAAAAATTAAAAAGTTACTATTCACCAAATATTATTTTCATCTCATTGAACCACATTTTACTTACTGACATCAACCGTGTCTCTCGGATTTTTTAAATTCCACTCATAGAAGTGGTAAAATTAAGTTTTCTAAAAAATACATTTTTTTAACTACAACTTAGTGGTTTCACTATTCATCAAAAAAATGAAACTTTTCCAGAAAAATACCTAAAAATTAGGCCTAATATATATTTTATATAATGAACTAAAAACTGATGTCTATTTTACCAAATTCAAAACATATCAGTGGCATTAATTAATTTAAAAATTAATTCTCGTTGTCAAAACAAATAGTGTGTTCTTAAGAGATAATAACTATCAAAAGATTGACACTTGTTTATGACTGGTTTAAATGAGAAATTACATCCAATGAAAAACATTGTATTAAATTATACAAATATATTCTAAATATACATTAAAACCACTCAAATTAATAAATTATCACTATTAATTGTTTTGATTAAAAAAGTTGTTTTTAATTAAAATTTAGTAATTTTTACTATTCATCAGAATCTAAAAGTAACCCGAAAAGTACCCAAATTTCACCCTAAGCTAATTTAGAAATTCTGAATCCAAAAATGAAGTCCGATTTAAAAAATATATCAAAATTTCCAAAAGTGGTTACTACTATTCATAACGGCTAGTTTTAATAATATTTTAATAGCATATTGTTGTTTAACGAAACTCGGTATTGCGTACAACAAATGCTATCATGGAAGTTCGCGCATGCATGTAATGAAAGCCATGTCTGGGATGCATGTTGTGCAAGCTCCTTTTGTTGTAGCGTACAACACAAGACATTAATGAAATAAAAAAAATATTTTTTGTAAAATCTTGGGGTGTTACAATCAAAGTGTGATTTTTGGATACAGAACGTACGATTTATTGGCTATTTCATTTCTATAAAAGGTATTTTTGTTGATCCTGAAAATATAAAGGTGATGATCTCTTGGCCACCACATAATTGTTTTTTGAGTTATGAATTTTTCATTGTCTATCAGTCTACTAGAGATACATTTTTCATGATTTCTCATGTCGAGATTCACCAATAACGGCTTTATCAATATTGAATGATCCATTGAAATGGATATAGAAATGTCAAAATTCATTCCAAGAACTAAATGTTTGGCTTATATTGGCACATATCTTGATCTTGCCAAAATTAGGGCAGGGGTATGTGGTGTATTGTGATGCATCAGGATTAGTGTTGGGTTGTGTAATCATAAAAAGAGATCATGTGTTTGTTTTTGGATCGAGGTAGTTGATGGTGAATTATAATAATTACCCAACACAAGATTTAGTGTTAGATATAATCATCAATGCATTGATAACATGGAGAAATTATCTCTTTGGTGAGAAATCAACTATGTTTACGATTGAAAAAATGCTTGAAACACATTTTCTCCCACCGAGATTTGAAATTTAGGCAAAGGATAAGAATGGAGTGTATCCAAATATTATTCATTGACTTGATTTAAACACCAGGGAATGGATATTTAGTGGTTGATGAATTGGGTATAAATTCATATTTTTAGTTGTCAAATGAATCATTAGATGAATGGAAGTAGATGTCAGTCTTAGCTAAAATTCCTAAGGAATGTGGAGATTGAGATGATGCTATAGTTTTCTTTTCATATACACTTGTTCCTAATTTAGAAAAACTCATCTAATAGGAACAAAAAAATGATTCCAAATGTCTGGTTGTATGTTCAAAACTCAATGGTGGGGGGACCATTGAGGGATGGAAACATGATGGGGTTTAGTTTTATTTTTTAGAGATCAGATGGTTGTTCCTACGATTTTTCAGGAACAATTCATTCATTCTTACCACTAGTCATGATGGGTTTTACATCCCAGAACCTAGAAGATGTATATGTTATTGAAGGCGCGGTCTTGGTGGAGCGACATGAAAAGAAAGGTGGCCAAGTTTGTATCGCGATACTTAACATATCTCTAGGTTAAATCATTTCATTAGAGACCAGCTGGTATGTCACAACCATTTCCCATCCTAGTGATGAAATGGGATTAGAGAGAAATGGAGTTTGTTACAGTTATTCCAAGTGTGGTCCAGTAACATAATTCCATTTGGGTGATAGTGGATTTTCTAACCATGTTGTCCCATTTCATATCTATTCATGAAACTCATTCGGTGGAGGGTCATTCAAAAATTTGTAACAGATATGCGGTAAAGAGGCATGGTGTATATAGGAAAATAGTCATCAATACAGTTCCATGGTTAACATCTCGTTTTTGGAAATCTTTATAGAAAGCATTTAGGACTCAGTTGACTGTGAGCATGGAATATCATCCTCAGATGGATGGTCAATCTTAGCATATGATAAAAACGTTGGAAGGAATGTTGTGGTCTTGTGTAATGGATTTTGGTGGCTCATGGGAGGAGTGTATACCCCTAGTAGAGATCCCATAAAATAATAACTACCAGGAATCAATAGAAATGGCTCCGTTTGAAGAATTGTACGGGGTCCTTGTTGTTCTTTAAAATTCATGGTGGAAAGGGGTGAAACGTCACCTGTAGGGCCAAGCCATGTCCATGAAACAATAGAGAATATCAAATTGATTAGAAAGAGGATGGTGATGGCTTAGAGTGGTCAAAAACCTTATGTATATCATCATTTAAGACCATCCTCATTCATTGTGGGTGATCATATATTTTTGAGGATCTCTCCAAGGCTTTGACATCATCACATAGAGATGCATGGAATGCTATCTACTAGATACATTGGCCCTTTTGAGATACTAGAATGGGTTGGAGAGGTGGAATTTTGGTTGGCATTACCACCACTATTTAGTTCGGTACATAATGGGTTCCATGTATCCCAGAAGATAATTTATCAACCTAATCCTAACCATGTTATTAGATGGGATCACATTGAGCTAGAACTAGATGCATCCCTGATACATATCCTAGTTCAGATCATGTATAGACATGATAAAGTCTTTGTGGGAAAATCGTCATCCTAGTGTGGGTTTTATGGCAACATGGTCATATTCCAGGAGAGACTTTGGAATGTGAAAAAGAAATGAATGAGCAGTGACCAGAACATTATATGGCCAACGGGGGTTTTCTACTTTCTAAGGATGAAAAAACCAATGGTCTGGAGAATGTAGTACCCCTGATTTTGTGTACATAACCCCTTTCCTTGGGTTTTATTAATTAGTGTGCCTGTGATTGGTTTCCATTAAATAATTAGGTTTCTTAAAATATAGAGTTTCCATAAATTAAATAGTTTCCATAAAATAGATATTTTCCATAATATAAAGTGTTTCCATAATAAATGGAGTTTTAATAAATTTTTGTGTTTCCATAATGTTGTTTGTTTCCATAATGTGGGTTTTTCCCTCATGTGGAGTGTTTCCATAATGTGGGTCGTCTTCATAATGTGGTGTGTTTCCCAAAAGTTGTAAGTTTCCATAAATTTTTTTTCCATAAAAAGGGTAAATGTGAATGATGGGATAGTTTGGGGGTTTTATATAGTGTGTTGGGACCAAAAGGAAGGTCACAAGATCCATACATGGTTGGCCCAGCCCGTATGATCAAACCTTTCCCATAGGTCAAATCTAGATCCTATTTTCAATATCTTGCTAGTTTTTTCTCCATATATTAATTTTTGGATTCAAAACACACATATTTCAATATTACATCCCTAGAATGTTGTTGATCCCTCCTCAAAAGAGTTGTATCCAAACTAGAGCCTTCCCATGGGGATTTCGAGTCCGATTCTTGACGTATGTGACCATTCATTCCTAATTCGTCATGTTATCTATGATCATTATAGATATACTTCCCTGATATCAATTCTATCTCACATATGAACCTATATTTGTTATTCTGACGTTTCTAGATTCCAAATAATTCAATTACTAGTCGTGATATTTCCCGGATAAGAGAACTAAGGCTTGTCTTAGAGAATCAAACCGCTTTCATGGGTGATCTTTGTTTGTTGTCAAAGTTTCATAAAAACATTCATGGAAAGTGGCTTCCCACTAAAATACTCTTTCTATAATTGATTACATTTGATTAAAATTATTTTATTGATTATGCATGGAAAAATATTCAGTTGTGATGATTTATGGTTTCTGGGAAGTTGCATGATTTGGTTGAATAGTTGTACAAAGGGGGTTTAGTTACAAGAATTTAAAATGATAATTATAAATTATCTATTTTATCAAATTACTAAATGGTTGATGAAAATTTGGGTTTTAATAAAATGAGTTTTTCAATAAAAATGGAGTTTTATTTAAATGGTTTGGAATTTAAATGGTTATGCATTGAAATGGTTTCGATAAAAAAATTCAATAAAAATGTTTTTTATTGAACGGTTTGTATTGGCTGGATCATTTGGCATATGTGCAGTGTGTTCTTATTGTTTAAACATATCTTGGTACAAATATGACCTTGTTCATGGTTCCAATGGGTTATTGGAAAATGGAAATATCATATAAGTTTCATGGTTGAAATACGACCTTGTGCTCGGTGCCAAAGAGTTTGTGTTATAGGGAAAACAATTACCTTGTGACGACTTGTTAGATCAAAAAGAATAAGTTCATGAGTATGGAGATATAATAATGTAGCAAGCATGGTTGGTTGCATGGGTTTGAGGAATGGTTGGGTATTCTTATAAAAGGATATTGCGAAATGGTTGTACTATTGTTATGTTATTTTTATAGAAAAATATCTTACTGGGAAAATTTTATTACATCGCACATTTATGCTTTTTGAAAAGAATGGTTTTGGAAACATGTTTATATTTAGTTATAAACTATTTTTTGAGAAATTTTCTTATATAAACTATTTTATATAATTTTTTCTAACTCATCTATTATAGTTTCACAAGAAAACAGTCACTAGGGAAACCTACTGATTTTTATACTCACCCCTGCATTGGCACTTTGGTTCTTTTGTCGATGCTATCTTTCGGGAAAAGGTAAATGATAATGTTTCACATGTGTTTAGCACTACCTCCTAAGGTTTTCATTGTTCAAATATTTTGGAGCTTTAAGATTATAGAGCATGGAGCCTTGATGTCTTTGAAGAGTCCTATGTAGTTTATTTGTTGTGTACTTTGATACTTGGATATTCTTCCATTGTTACTTAATTTGATGTGGATGTGAGATAAATTAAGTTGTTCAGTTTCCTTTAATTTGTTCATTCATCATATAGTGAATGTTTTGTTATGTTTGGAAGGTTTGTTGGTTTATTTATTAAAGGTTATATTGTCCCCAAATTGTACGTGAAACCCTTCGATATTTATTTCCAGCCTTTGGCATCATGGGGATATCTCTTATAGCTTAGTAATAAAATGGAATTTTGAGACCCAAATTTGAAGAAAATTATCATTCAATTAATAAAAAAACAAACATAAAATTCTAAGATAGTTTTATGATTTTCATTAAAATTTTGATCAAAGAAGAGTAGTTTTAGTATTATAAATAATGTTATCATTCTAGATAAGAGACTATACAATCATACTTGAGCTATCTTAAAGTAAGTGGATGATACATTACCTAGGGATGCAGATTATAATTTCCCTACAATTGTGTAATTATTTGATGGAACTTTTAATCACTTAAATATAATAGTGATAATTTAGGGATAGTTAAGACTTTAATTGAAGCATTAGGTTTTCAAAATGGAGTCAAACATGTTAAAAATAATATGTTCTATTTTTCATGATTAATTATTACATTTCATGTATTAGTACGGGTTGAAAGTGAATTAATATATCATACCCTTTTAATAACCAAGTGATCAAATAAATATGTTAGAAAATTTAATGATAATATGAAACATGGTAAAATAGAATAATATTGGATTATCCATATTATTATCCCTTAATGATCCTTTAGTAATTTTAATGTGGATATGATTCATTGATATATTTATTTCTGGGTTTATCATTTAATGATTTTTTATCTGATATATGGTTGAAGTATGTAGTATATTGAAATTATTATTCCATTGTGGATATAGTTTGGAATATAGATGTGGTTTTCTGCATGTGTAAGGGAAGAATATACTAGGACATATGTCATTAGAATGGTAGGGTTACTAGCATAATGGGGATTGTGGGGTTAGGGTACAAACATAATGTGGTATCTTGGTTATTTTATTCAATATTCACGATTGAAATTTTTATGTTGTGATACTTTGTTATGGGACATTTAAATTATCCATGTTTTCAATTTTTTTATTTTTTTAGTTTATTTAGTAGGGGCATAGTATGCTTCTTCGATTTTTTTTTCATGGATATTTAGATAACTCTACAATGTATACGTGTATCCTCAATAGAATAAAAAAATTAATATATATATCTAATTTTTTAATAATTTCTTGCAGAATTATTTTGAGTATTAATGACATAAATAACATGAAGTGATGATTTTATTTTGTAGGTGTTCATGGAGATTGAACTATAGAATTAATATTTTAGGAATTTATTCTCTTGTTATCTCAATAGATTGAATGGAATATAGTATTGGTTTGGTTTATTATTAATTATATATAGTTTATTAGTAGTTATAACTTCTTTTTACTATGTCTTATGAGGTTAATGCCTCACATATGTTTGTTTTAATCCCTCTGTTATAGTTTCTAACTTGTGGACATAGAGAAAAAAGATTTGGGAGTCTCATTTATCTTCATTTTTTACCATGGATAGGTCATAGTAGAGATAAATCATTGCACATTTGTATAAGGTCTATTGATATGTTTTAAGATAGAGTTTGTAGTTGATAACTAGTGGTTATTTCATGGGTTTGGTAGAATATACTTATTAATTGAATATTAATTCTAAAATAGCATAGTAAAAAAAATTATACAAATTTTTAGGGCCCCACATTTTCTACCAAAATAAAAATAATGTTATAAAGTTATAATTAGATGATGATAATTTGGGTGTATAGATATATGAGTGATATAATCTTTTTTATATTCATGATTTAATTAAGAAAAACATAGTTTCTTGTATGAATCTGATTTCATTATTTGAAAAAAAATCCATATTCTACTTTGAGGAGTATCTTCTTTTATAATACTGATGGATAAAAGATTGTTTCCACATCTTTTTTTATATCGGTGTATTGGACCATGATTATTTGTTTGATTAGATAAGGTCAATCTTGAGGAATATGACCCTTGGTGGAAAAAAATGTGCGAGATTCTAAATCTTCCATATTTTCTCTCTGGAACCATTTATTAGTTTTTCAGTTGCAGATCATCATTGTAGAATTATGATCTATTTTTTCCACTAATTCATAATCATTATGGTATTTTTTTTACTATATCAAAAATTTCTAGGATACCTTTATGTTAATATCATGAAAGATACCAAAAATATTTGGAACCCATGGGTTTATATTTCACAAGGGAAATCCATTATGGTGACATGTATTTCACTATATCATGGGTGTAAAAACATATATTTCAGAAGGATGAAATATTTTTATCGATAATTAGAAAGGGTTTAATAATGATATTGTTTTTATATATTTTATTAATATATGTTCATTTTGGAGTAATGCTGAAAGATGTACTGCACCATTACAATTGCATTATAATTTCGATGACATGAGTTTTCATATTAAATATTTGTTGAGAGATCTATCACTTGAATTTCTAATTTTACTCCCTTGACCTCTCAATAGTTAGTGATGTTTTTTCAGTTCCATAAATTTTATGGTTGATTTTTCAAATGGTGATGATTTTGTGGAATTGAATTATTCCATGCAATATAAGGATTCATAAAACATTGAATCACCATATTTTAGGTAAGAATATTTTCTCATATCATTCACTTTTATAATATGATATAATTGTAATTATATTTTAATTTTAATCATTTTTTCCATTTTATATCCCTATTGTTAATCACTATAAGTCTCTATAAAAATTTCATAATTTTTAAATCATATTATTTTTTGTTTTTTCTTCTATTTTCAATAACAACTAGTTGTATCAATTTTATGAATACACTATTTCATATAATAGATAAATTGAGAGGATGTTTTCAAACAATATGATGAAGTTTTTTATTTTTGATTATCGATAGTGGATGAATAATATAGATACAATGTCATTGTATGGAATCAACAATATTAATGATATAATAATGTAATTTGTGTATATTTTAGAAATCCCAAATTTGTTTTTTATATTTTTTTAGTTGTGATTGTAGAATAAATATTTTACAAATATTTTTAATGTGTGAATTGTGATTCATTCATGATGTGATTTTTTTATTTATTTTTCAATTTCATTTTTAATTTTAGGAATATTTAGAGTAAAATGAAATGTTAAGAGAAAATTGTATGTTAATAGAATAAATTCCTTGAATTAATTTATTTGGATCATAAAAATATATGGGATGGAGTATACATATCAATATAAATAATTTCATGAATAAATTATATCAATGTATGTATTTAATAATAATAATGTGACATCCCATATGGCTTTTGACGACTTTATTTCATAGCAAAATTTATAAATAACATAAATGAACAATTTATGATCATAAAATAATTTAATAAAGGAAACTATTTTTATTAACGATAAAAATTATACAAAATAGTTAAATGAAATAATTCATATAATGATGTAGAAACAAACATATGGATTATAAAGGGTTTATAAAACAATTATGTATATTTAATATGATTTTATTATAAAACAATTTGGTTCTCAAGGGCCATAAAAGGTAAAACAATGTGGCCATTGCAAATCTTGGATGAAAATGTTAAATTTTATACGATGTTTATATACACAAAGGTATTAAAATTAAATTCCAAAAATAATATTTTATGGGGTAATTTTCCATCAAATAGACCTCATTGTATTCCTTATATAGAGATTAAAGAATTAGATGAATACTATAGGGGAAATTATCAAGAAATGTGTAACATTGGGTTTCTTAAAACAACTATATAGAACGTAGTATACCACAAATAACAAATATGGTAAGAATGCATCCTTGAATAAAATACATGATAATAATAATACTATGAATAAATTAAGAGGTATGTAATGAAAAATAATAAAATACATGGAATGAAATCCCTATAGAAATTATGTTGTTAATTTTAATGTGGAGTGATTTTATATGAATGAAAATATTTATAAAAATATTCCTGGATTGAGAGTTATTCACAGCTATGAAAAATGTGAATTATATCTTTATAATTATTATGCAAACCATTTAATCAATGTTTCATGTCATATGAAAGTCTATCAGGGCATGAAACTAGTTTTCGATAGTTGAGATAGTAATTATATCTCAGATTTAATCAGTTTTAATAAAGGGGGATTGTGAGTATTCTGTGAAAATGTAAAAAATAGTATCCTTTTTAGAATTTAATTACACCAATATATTATCAATTTTCTTATCCATTGAAATTTCACATTTAAGGTGAACTGAGTTGAAATAATTGTGTCTCATTTTTCTTTTTAATATAATTATAATTTATTTTTTTATAAGAAGAGATGTATGTTTTTTCTCATGATAAAACATTTTCAATGGGATAATTTTATTAAAATATAATACCTAAGTCAATCAATTATGGGAAGATAATATTATTTTATGTGGGATAACATATACTATTAGAGTAAAATAGTTATATATATTTAATTATATTAAATTTTCAATGATTTTAAATGTAAATCACATAGCGATTATGATTATTTATTTGGGCACCCTTTTCATCCTTGGTTAGGGGAATCATTTAATTTTCCTCAATTTCGAGTTTAATTTCATTATTATGGCCTAATGTGAATAATCTATTATAACTTGATGATATTGGGGGGGGGTCATTGTATTTTTCGATGCTCAAAACCCAACCATTAGGTTGAAAGGGACTCTTGAACAGTTAGTAGAATCTATGTGTGGTAGGCCGCATGGTTGGATAAAACAATGCATAGTTTAATTGTTGTAATCTACAACTGAAACATTTAGATAATCCATTTTATTTGGGTTACATCAATATGTTGAAAACAACTAAAATTTTATTAATTAGTTTTCCAAGTAATGTCCTTAGTTAGTAATTTATTTGGAAATAATCGATTGAGTTACGCATTCATACAATAGTGGGTTCATAGTTGGCATGCAGTTTATAAAATATTGCAACAAAAATGTGTGACCTAGGGATTCTATTGAATTTACCAATTTTCCTAAAATTACAATTTATTTAAATTCAAATATCTATTCTACTCTAAATACACATCTATGAGGGTTTTGTTCTCATCTTCATGACTAAACAACTTATCGAAGGATTTGTACCTTGTGAAGTTGGAATCATTTATTGTTGGTCTTGTTGGATCCATGATGGTGTAATATTAATTCCTGCATAGACATTATTCATTATTCATGGTATTATATTCACTTATTATGTGGAATATATTATGTCCTTATTTCAGGTTCTCCATATGTCCTTCCAATTTTTCTCAATTAGAGTCGTATCGTGATCTGATACTAGAAGATGTATCTATAATGAAAATAATGAATTTGTTCATCTGGTTTTACATCATTGTATATGTGTTTATATATATATATATATATATTTCATTGTTCCAAAATCTATTTCTAAAAAAAATACCTTGAAATGTTTTTTTACACATGTTTAAAATTAATTGGTTAGTCCTTGGTAATTAATATGACTATTAATAGTTGATTAAAGGTTATGAACATTGAATTGGTACCTCCCATGGATGTTATGATTAGTTAATTAGACCAAAATTTATGGATGTTTTAATTTTTATATGTTTGTGGTGTGCATATTACTCCATTCATTACGATGTTGAATAATGAAATTTTAATTTTATCTAAATTTAATTTTAAATTAGAACTGAATTTATTATGAAAATGGAATTAAATCTTTGTCCAAAGACCAATTAAAATAAATTTACAAATTAAGAATTATAGTAACCATCTATTTAACATTAAAAATGAGATATATAAGAGGATATTGCTTCTATGGTTATCTATATCCTTGAGAAATATTTTGCTGTGAGAATGAAATGAAATTATCACAATGATGACCTTGTCACGGTTAAATGATATTATTTGAATTCATGTTTCTAAAATTCCTTTGGAAACACATGGGTTCTTATGAGAATGATATCTATGTAATTATTTTTATATTACCTTTTTTAATATCAAGTTAAACTTGTAATACATGGAGTAATGATAAGGAATGAATTAGGGGGATTTAATGTTATTATCCATAGTGATACATAGAATATTTTTATAGATTCTCAAGGATTGAATTAAATGGTAAGTTGATCAAATATTTCATGGGAGACACATGGACTCCTTTAGTGCACAGAAAATGGTGGACTTGAGTGGGTGTGAATTTTACCATCCCTATAGTGATACTTTGGTTCATATGCGGATTCAAAAGGATTTACTGTAAGGTGAATAATTTATGTTACTCATGGAGTTATACATATAATAAAAATAATAAATTCAACATAAGGGATAAATTTCATGGTTTACTGTTAAATGGAATTAACATGATGTCCTATACAAGAAAAATCACATGAACAGATTCAAACATTGTATTATTCCTTATAGATGATTGGGTTTGGTATCTATTAGTCACATAATCCCATGGGGGACACTCAGATTCTTTTAAAGTCTTGAGAATTATTTTTTAAATGATATTTATTAATTAAATGAACATAGTTAAATTGTGATAAGACTATCTATTTAATTCATGGGAATTCTTTCTTGCCCAAAGAAGGTAGTAGATGATGGGTGTCTATGGGATTCTAGACTATTATGGGTTGTTTATTTTACAATCCCCCTTTACAAAGTCTATTATATCCTAGAAATTTTAAATATTATCAATTATATGGATATATGGAATTTTACCACTTGGTGATTTCCTAATATTATTTCCTCTCACACCCTATTCGGGCTACTATTTGGTACCCAGATAGACTATAAGATTCAAAGTATGGATTATGGGAAGTTCCAATATATTGTTTTCTGATATTCATCCTAGGATAATGGTAGCACCTAACTAGGATTATGCTCATTAATATAGGATGAGACATATTTTTTCGATATATTTTAACTATGATTCAAATTATCCATGTATTCTAATTTTTTAAAATTTGTAGAGACATATATCTATTATTTGAAGTTATATTACTTTCTCTAATCGAATTATATTACATTATTATATTTGATTATATGTTAATGAGGGTGTTTTCATCCCATACACACACCATATGCCTTCCTTTCTAGTCAACATCCTCTAGGGCTTGGGGAGATGCAATTGATCTCATATGGACAATCGAGATCCGGACATCATTGAGTGGAACTCAGACAGGGGGTATTATAAATTGGTATCAAATGATATTTAATTTTCTGTTTTATTATTTTGTGACAATTGAATAGGTATTATTAAGAAATTGAATTCAGTAAATAACTATGAATTGGTGTAGCTATCAGCTATATATGAAAAATCTAATGTGCATCGAATGAAATACCTATTTTTTGATATTTTATAATAATGATTGATTTTTTCACCATTGGGTGATGAAAATGAATTGTGAGGTTATTATTGATGTGATTGTGGGTACCATTTTTTAGAAACACAATGTGATTGGTGGATTCCATATCATGAATAATTTTAGGATCCTGTTTGAGATCACATGCCATGTATTATTCCATTCAATAATATATTAATTTCTAGCATCCATGATATTGTGATATTAACCATGACTGATATACCTGATTTGTGACATATATTTCATGATGGTAATTTGAAAACATGGTTTTTATATTGATTGCATTTTGTAACCAATGTAGTGTTTTTCTAATTAGCCTATAATATAAAACCTATGCAGCCAGTTGTGGCACATTGTGATATGGACTACGAGTTTCATGGAATGAAATGTATTTGGATGCATCTTTAGAGGATTCCCCAGTTTAGTACATAATATGTATAGTCCCTTATGTATAAGAATTTTTGTAATCATATGGTTTAGTAATTTAAAATTAATTTTTATAAATTTAAATTGAAATGGTAAATAAAAGGTGAATAAATGGAAATATAAATTTATTATTGCAAAGAACAAGACCCAAACTCATACTAATTAGCGGGGAGTTGGTAGAATATCTTAGTTTTATTTGTTCTTTACCTCTCCAAGACCTAACTAATGGGCCTGAAAAGGGGTGGGTTAATATATAAAATTCCTTGTACCTATCCAATCTTAATACTTATTATTTGACCTATAAACATTTTTAATGAATCTTTATCTGAAGTGTGAGTTTGAAATTATAAATTCATTCCACTGTGATGACATGTAGTCATACACTATGAGTGTGCATATTACCTAAATATAGAGGTGGAACACCATGGGAAACTACTAGATCATCCATTTTTTCCAACTACGACATTTTTAGTTGTTCTTGAAATATGGGTTGAGACATATATAATTATTGAATATATATATTTCTTAATGACAATTTAAATGGCACCTTAATCATAAACATCTATAATTGAGTTGACACGTGACTTCTAGTAGTGGACACTTCCCAAATCAATAGTATATGGTGCAAAATTGGTTGTTGAGTCATGGATAGAGGACATTCTATCAATCTTCTAGCATATGGAGACATATCCCATAATGTGGATATAGTTATCAATTTGTATGGTTTGTGATTTTCTAAGAGAATGTGGGATGCCATTTCTTAAATGTATCATCATTAAGAGATGTGTGAGATTTATTTTCATATGGAATTATATAATTACTCCAATAATTAAACATTGATGTCTAATAGATACTAATTTTATATTCACCAAGAGTAACGAATGTTATCATAAATGGATTATTATGTCCTTTTTATAGATCTCTAGTCTATCACTCGAATTATAATAGGTGATGAGTTGTCTATTTCCAAATGATCTGTTTATTGTCTCATATATGACTTATGATCATAATATATTCTATTTGGACTCAATAACATTTCTATAATAGATAATAATGAACTTAACACATAGAATAACATGAGAAATGATGGCGGTGTGAAACTGGATGTTTTGTTGTCAAGAATCTTGTCTACTTCAATCGGTAGTATGAATCGTCATTTGGAGGTTCCGTAGTATGAAATTAGAATCTATATAACACAATGAATGATCCATGTGAGGTGAAGCTTTTGTGTTGGAATGGGATATATGATTCATCAGTGAATGTTGGACATAATTGAGTGGTGGTCATGATGAATGATGAGTTATTTATAGCTCTTCTATAGAAATTTCCCTCCGGATGCACAAACACCACATGCATGATTGAGATAATATAGATCTCGTTAGATTTGGAGAAGGAGTATAAATTGATTTTAAAACTGGGTGGTGGACTTTTTCATGGTATTATGATAGCAGTTTCACATCGATAGCAGATAACATCTTCTCAGGGGTATCCATGTTGTATCACAGGTCCAATCATCAGGCCAAATATAAATAGTACATACAAAACATAAGGAGAATAATCATGGAAAATATAATATTAGAGGTACTATTCTAGAATCATATACTTTATAATATTATATTTTTTATAAAGGAATATCTTATATCATAATATTTGTGCTATATGTGGAGATACTTATGCTTAGAGATTAGTGTTCTTATGGGGTTGTGATGATTGAATCTATGTTAGGGATTATAATGGAGATTTACATCTAGGATGTGAGTGAATCATTTATATTTGAATGTGCCACATCATATGTGACGTATTTTTCTTCGAGAATATGGGTTCTGAATTAATTATATTTATGAACAATTTTGTTTCATTTGTTTTGGATTTTTATTGGAATCACTAAATAATGATCATCACAACACCAGATGTTGGGGAGTTTTTTCATAGGTGTGAATGGGATGTACATATTAGTCTGAAAGAAATGATCCTAATGGGTAGTTTAATATGATGGAATAGATTATGGGTTTATATCTGGATGATTAGAGAATACATCATGATGATTTCCCTCCAGTGGTAAATTGTTTCAAGGACCTTTTCCCTGATGAGATTTCCAGATTTCATCCATTTAGTGTGGTTTATTTCTCAATTGGGAAAGTTCAATGGTCTATAATTTTATAAATTCCTTGTTATATTATTACTAATAATATGATATTGGAGTTCAATATAAAGTAAAATTATTTAGAGAAAATGGATTTATAAAACCCAGTACTACTCTATGGGGTTCACAGGTTTGTTATCATAAAAGGTAGATAGAACTCACAATCTATTTGAGGATTACCAAAAAGTCAAACCAGTTGATAGACACAAAAATTTATCATCTACCATAGAAATAAAATTTGGACTAGCACCAAGGTTATTGGGTATTCTTGAATATTTATTTGACGTCATGTTTTCATTTGGTGTGTGGTAGACCATTGGATATACCTATCACAACATTTCATAGTTAGTACAATCTATATGAGATTTTTGGTCTTCCCTTCAGTTTCGCAAATAGGCCATCAGTCTTCATGACACCGATTAATTATGTAATGTATATTTATATATTGTTTTATTTGGCATGGTATACATTATTGATATCTTGGTTTATTATAACAATCATCACAATTATGCCAAACTTCATAAGATCATATTTGATACACTATGATATAATCTAATATATGATAAACCATCAAAGTGACACTTCTAGATGGACCAAATTCAATTCTTCTGTAACATTATCTTAGAAATAGGCATGTCAGTTCACCTAGATATGGTGAGAGAAGTATTTTCCTAGAATAATCCCATGAATATTATTTAGGTATAGTGTTTATCTGGTGTTAAAGATTTTCACATGAATATAATATAAGAATTTTCAAACTTATTATCACCATAAATGAGATATATTATGACAGATTTGTAGTTTTTGGTCAAATTCTTTCAATTTAGCCTTTTAGGTTATGAAAGGGAGATTTACATCATCTTAGATTCTGATTTTTCCCATTCACGGAATGATTTATATTATTTACTATGATGCATCAAGTATTAGGGCCTGATCATTCCAGAAGCAGGAAGATATAATCATGGTGTATGGGTGATAGTATTTGAGTCCACACAATAATAATTACATGATGCACAACCTCAAGTTATCAACTGTTTTTCATGTATTTAATTGTTAGAGGAAATAATTACTTGGAGAGTGTTTTGTGGTGTGGATTGACCAAAAATTCCTCAAGTTTATTTTTATGCAACATGATATGAATCTATGATATATATTTTTGGATCAGTACCTATAGTATTTTGAAATCGATCTTTCATAAACAATTGGTAATGAAAATAGACGGGTTGATGGACTAAGTTGGAGGACACATATATGACATGTTTAGCATTCCAGTAGCGAGTTGTAGCTTATCGATTTATTTAATTAGATTTACTTAGAGGTGAAGGAATTTAAGGTGTTCATTTTTGTATTATATTTAGTTGTGACCACAATCCAATATAATTTAGGGATGATGATTCATTTATCATTTTCAAGGGCCCAATTGTATGATGGAGTGTGTCAGGTGAGGAATCTATTCCTTATTATACAAACTGTGTCAATATTATTCTATGTGAACATTTTCACTTTTGGAATTCTCCATTCATGTACAAGGAGATAATAAAATACCTTACATTTTCATATTAGGAAGTGAACCCTTACATCACAATGATGTATCAATATTTACATCAAAATACTAGTAACAGTGTATGAAAAGCGACATATACATGTTCATCATGATATGGTCCCCATATAAATATGTGAATGTGGTACACCATCAACTATACTTATTTTTAAATAAACATCCCACAATGTAATGGATGATGGTTGTTGTGGGGATGGATTTCATAATCGGGTTACCGAGATCACAGAGGGGAATTGATGATGTATGGGGTGCTATTAGAAGTCACAAAATGGATTCTCAATTCCTATATATCAAGTATAAAATTTTAGTAGATTAATTATGAGATTTTATATCCATTAGGTAATAAAACATCACATGGTCCCCCAAACATTCATTTCTAATTGGGATGTTGGGTTTACTTAACAGTTATGGAAATTCATGGATATGGAGTTAAGTTCAGTGGTGCTTCTAATCAATGCATTCCTCCAAAAAATTGATATTTAGACAGTGTTCAAAAATATACGTGATTGTTGAAATGTTTCGAGCATACATCATATAGTTTGTGTAATATTTGTAGTGGACTATACCCCTAGTTGAATTATCCTACAACATAAACTTTTAAGTTACTATATATATGGGACATTTTGTATTATTGTAGGGTAGGACATGTTGACAAAGCATATATTGATTATAGATAAAATAGGAAACTATTCATAGACCTCCTCTTGTTATAGAGACAACATGTTTTGTGAATTTGATTATGAAGTAGACTTCTACGGTAATAACCTTTCATTAATCTCACACTAATTAAAACAGATGTCATCTATATTTAATGGTCATGGATCATGTATTTTCTCATGTTTCATTGATTCTAATAAACATGAAGATTAGGACATAGGTTAAACAATCATTTCAATATATCATTCCATTAGAGATTTTTTAGAGACACTGGATGGTATCCTATCAATTATAGTTACCGTGGTGGTACCAGGTCTAGGACAACATCTTCAATGTATCTCTATTGGGCTTTTATAATTTCAACACATCCCATTCCATTCAACATGGGGATTTTAATTTATTGTTAGAGGAATCCTACTAGGAGATTAATATTCATATTGTCAATTGTATCAAAAAGGTTCTCTTGGCATATTAATTCCTCTAGTATGTGTGATATGGCAGAACAAACAATTGTAGGATAAATCATTGGAGCAAGAGGCTGATATAAGAGTATAATGGATACCACTGTTCTATGAAAATCTTGGCCACCCTTGAGTGGGTATCATAGGAATGACTTTCTTTTATGTGGTATTTTTATAAGAACCATGTTATTCCATTTGGTAAAAAATGTTTTTATCTACCTCAAAGAACATTTTAAAAGCTTTATTATGGAATAATGTGAATACCCTTTCAGGTCATGGTGGTATTGGGATTTTTTGAGGATTTCATGGAGCTCAGTTTCCAATATTTTGGTGAAAAATAAAAATCATATAGTTAGTAGAAACCATGTAGGGCATGAAACATGGTGGGATGAATCCTTGGATGATTTTATATTGGGTATAAAAAGGAAGTACAATTAAGTATGCCTTGTAATTTGGGGAAATTAGTGAATTCAAAAACTATTGTTTTTTTGCAGAAGTGTATCACATTAGTTACACTCATTTAGTCAAACCTTGCACATTTACCATGTGTGATTCCCTTTCCAACTACATATGGTCTAAAGTTGTCCTAGAAATTTCCCAACTCTACAGCCTAATGATATAAACCATGAATTTTAATTTATTTTATATTTTTCCTCCTTTAATAAATTATTTAAAACCAAATTTATATTAACCTCATATCACGTGGCCTTTATCATTGACAGATCATTTGGATGCTAAATCTATGAATCGAGGGATATCATTAGTCAAATATTGGAATCAGTCATCATCAGTCTCGTTGGATCCACATTAGTGAGTTCTCAATTACTCTCTATCAATTCATCATTATTATTGGTCTTGGTATTGTTATTTTTATGAAATAAAATACGATCTAATTTTAGGTTATTTGATTTTTTGTTGATTTTATCACAATTGGAGATGAATCAAGAGTTGATAATGGATGAATAATCTATTACAAACCAACGGTATGTGGATTCATGATTTCACATCCATATAAAACTATTTATATATATATATTTGTTCTATGATTACAATTAAAGGATGTATGGCTATGAAATAGATATTTATTATTATTTAAGTATAATTGGTTACACCTATGTAACTAATGAGACAATGTAAAGATAATTAATGTTCATGAAAAATGAATTGGTACCACCCCATGTGAGTGTTAATAAGTTCATGGGACCACCATGGGTGGATATTGAATTTTTATACCTTTGAGGTGTTCCTATTAAACCCTTAATTGGGATGTTTCATATTGAATTTTAATTTTCTAATTAAATTTAACTGTATAGTGCAATTGAAATGATTGTGAAATTGGAATTAAAGGCATGTCCTCAGAATCTTTTAATGCAATTGATGTCCTAGGCATGATATTACACTTATATAAATAGCCCAGTTAAGATAAATAATAGGATTAGCCTTCTAGGAATATACCATGACTTGATTCAACTTTGGAAGATAGTCATAATTATAGTGATAATGGTGACGACATTGACATTGTTAAATGATATTGATTGAATTAATGTTTTTATATGACTTGGGTGATGCATGGATCCTTGTGTGAATTCCATGGATGTTCTCATTTGGCTATTTCATTTCTTATTCCAATGTTACACATAAAATCCGTAGTGGACAAACATGGACAGACTTAGGGGGACTCATAGTTATATGCCCGAGTGATACATGGAATATTTTTATTGATACACAAGGAAGAAATAAATTGAGATATTGATTTAATAAGATATGGGTGATACATGGGATCTCTAAGTAGACCTCCAAGCATGGAATTGAGTGGTAGTGATACAATACCATACCTATAAGTATATTTTGGTTTATATGATGATTAACGTAGACATTCTTGTTAGGTGATTGGTTTATGTTATTCCTAGAGTGACACCTGAATTAAAAATAATGAATTATTAGGACACTTTCATGTTCATAATTTAATATTGAATGGAATGATTGAAATGATTCATTTGGAAATCGAAATCACAAGAATATTTTTGGTATTGTTCATATACCTTATAGATTATCTGGTTTTTAATGTCTTCATAACATATTATCATGAGAGAAATTGGGATGCATTCGAAGTCTCAAGACATATTTGTTAAATGTTATTGGTAAATTAAATGAACATAAATAATATCAAGAAATACTAAATGTTTAATTCAGAGAGACTAAAGTTATACCGAAAGTTGAAGAATATAATTGGTGTCCTTGTTAACCCCACCCATGATGGGTTTTATACTTTGAGTACATCCATTAAATATTTTATTACAATCTCAACAACATTATTATAATATTTAAACTAACTATATTGAATAAGTCCTTTGAGTAATATCCTATTGGTTGTGTATCTCATACACTATATAAGACACTGATTGGTAACCAAAATGACGATGTGTTTATAGTTTTGGACAAGGGTAAGTGCCATGCTCCATGTTTCTAATTGCTATTTTTGTAAGAGGGTAGAATAAATACGAGTTGAGGCTCATGATTCAAGAAAGATACATTTTGGTATTTTGTTTATGTATTAATTTTTACTCTATATATTCTATGTATACATATTTAGTGAATTTTTTTGAGACATGTCATGAATAATCGTTATCTATATATAATATTACATATGTTATTATTTATCAATTACTACAATTTTACTATTGTATGATTGTAATATTTCATCCCCAACTTTTCATCAATTGTTTTATACTATGATACACTCTTATAATGATGTAATATATTTCCCATGGACTCACCATATGACCTCAATTCTACCCAGTAGCCTCTCGAATTCAAGGAGATGTAATTAAGTCCATGTGGCCAACTAGCCTTGGGAACCCTTCATGTTGTACCTAGGTCTTCTATGTTATAATTACATAAAAAATTTATCAATTGTTGATTTATATAGATCATTAATTATGATATATTTACATTAATTTTTATAAAACTATTATTAATGTTATTTACATCTACAAGTATAGTGATGATTTTTTATAAGTAGCTTATAAAGAGTTGGATATTGATACCAAAATAATCAACACCTTAGAGGGAATGTTATTTTATACTATATACACAATGGTGGTTTCATGTAAAATATCACATGAAATGTGATAATGGTTTTATAATATCTATAATGATTACATAATACTATGTAAAATTATAATATAGATTCTATGAATCTTGTATGAAGATTTTATGATATATCCAAATGATTACATCGATTCATTTTCAGATTAGGTGAATGATATTGTAGTGAATTTATGTTGTATATGGGAAGCTATTGATCATGTGAAACTTTCTAAAAACTTATTGAAATGATTCATATTTATTCAATATATATTTTTTCTTTATCAAATATAAATATGTATAAGAAATTGAATTTTATCATTTTCAAAGAACTCCTGTTTCCTATTAAATATGGAATTATGATAAATTATTATTTTGAATATTGAGTATATTAAGAAGTGGATTTCAATGAAAAGAAGAATCTCCCGATGGAAGATGACCTGGAAAAAATGGAACGTGATTGAGATATTTAATTCCTTTTCACAAATTCCAAAATGGAAAAAGGAATGATGACGTTGAAAGATCAAGTCATATGATTTCTATGAGGATAGGGTGGGTAGTTTGTTGATACATGAACCATGATATTCTAATACTATGAATATAATAATGATGTCTCCATGATAAAAACACCAAATAATGTAATATGGAAATTTATAAACCATAATAGATTCATCAATAAGAGTAATTTTATTCTATAAGAAGATATAAACATAGATGGACTACAAGTATATGATATTGAGTATTAAAAAGACCCCATTGATGATGTTCTTAAATCCATTATTGGTAAACCAAAATATTTGAAGAATTCAATGATAAAAATGTGAAAATATAATTTTTTTGATCTTCATGATGATCTTGATGTGGAAATTTAAAAGAAATATTCTTAGATAGAAAAAACAATGACACCAAATTGTGTTGTTTCTGATGAAAAACTCATCATGACATAATAGTTTGAAGAGAATAATGAGTTAATGGAAAATTCAAAGACATAGATATGAAAATATTTATTTTTTTTAAATTTTATATTTTGTACATGATCTAAAACAGTGTAAAGACCCCACTTATAAATGGTTTTATAGTATTTGTTAATGATCTAGTAAAACATATCGAAGATCATTGGGTGAAATTGTTTTTTTATGGTGAAAAATACATCATCATGAAAGAATTTTGAGACTATCATATCATTAAGATATTAAAATAATTTGGATATAATAATATATAATGATATTCATCTATTTTTTTAATTGATAGGAATCTATCAAAATGAAAATTATGTAGTAGAGAGGCACTTGAGGGAAAAAGGTATATGTAGTTTTCTTGGAGATAATCAATATACACATTTTTATTTTTATGGATAAAAATATAATTTTTTATATGGATATATTGAAATGAATTTATCATTATTAAGGTTTAGAAATATACATATAGAGTTTTGATAAGTTTATACAGACCGATTCAAAGAATCATCAGGTGGGTGAAAATGTAAAATAAAAATTGCCCTCAGAAATACGATGTTTTAATAGGATATATAGAGGATGGTAAAATTTATCATGAATGATTTATTTTTGTCACATCCTAACTTTTAATTATTTTTATCATATATTTTATTATTTCATCGCTTCAGTTAGTCTATCCAATGAGAGGGTGGATTGCTTGTCATAAATTTTTTGATGTTTAATTATTTTTTGTGTGCTTAGATGCAGTTCATGGGAACCACATGGTTAGTGGTAACCATGCGGTCTCCCCATACACTTGTGTAGGTGTCCAAGTGGTCTGAGATTAGGAATGCAACTTGGACTCGGTTTTTTACGTCGTGTGCCGCCTATGAGATTACCTAATTAAAAAAATAAGTAATAAAGTCTCATGGTATAAAAAAATTAATGAAAAAATAAATAAAATAAAATTATAATAATGTAAATGGAATGAAAAAAGAAATTTAAAAATATATTTGAAAACAATAAAAATATTTTTATGTTGTTGTGGTCATTCCTTTTGTTCTTGTTGTTATTATTAAAAATATTAATTTTATTCTTATTATTGTTATTATTATTAACATTATTATTATTATTATCATATTATTATTATTGTTGTTGCAATTTGATTAAAATAAATATTTGAAAAAAGGGGGAAGAAGAACATGAACCTATCGAAACAGACCTCCCCCCCCCACACACACAATTTACTCTTCTATGTCACCCATGCTGAACGACCAGCTTCAATCACCACCCACTAGTGAATACCCCATCATCGTATTGTCTCACTTACCCCTCACCACACCTTCCTGCCACACCGCCCATGTACCTCTCATGCAATAGAACCACCCTCTTGTGAACCTCCCTCACCCATCTGTGCTCCGAGCTCTCCCTTCAATGCTCCTACATCTCCCCTCGAAACTCGAGCCTCACCACTCCCTTAATCTAGAGAACCTGACCCCAAGCTTCTACCTCCATCCCGCTTACTCTAATAGACTCCCTATCTTTCTCTGGTAGGGTTACATTTCCCCAAATCGACTACCACCTCCTCCAAAATTTTTCATCATTTTTTGGGGTTTTTGATAAATGAATTAGACCAAAAATGTCTCAGTTTTGTATTATCTTATTTTTCATTGTGTCTAAGTTTTAGAACCCAGATCTTCGTTTCAAGTATGTTTTTTATTTTTCTGGTTGTTTTTTAGAAAAAGTGGAAAATCTAGAAATTTTTAGAGTACATGCCATGTACTTTTTAAGTACATGTCGTGTACTTTGTTACCGCGTGAGGCTGTGTGCTGGCCATGTTTAGGCCACACACACAGTGTGTTGGGGCAAGGTGGAGGCCACATAAAGAGGAGGCCGGAAAATCTAAGTACACACAGTGTACCCCCGAAGTACACGTCGTGTACTTTCTCTTTTTCATTAAACAGCCCAGAGTCAAAGCTAATTGATGAAAACACCTTCATCTCCAGGTTCTTCGACTGGGAGAATCCCTACGGCCGTGAACTTCCTCTAAGACCCCAATCCTCTATCTGTTTTCTAAATCTTTTGACGTCGATTTCATTGGAACTACAGTGGTGAGCTCTTCCTTCTTCTTGAGTTTCATTCCATGATTTTCCCTCTTTCTAGAGATATTGTGGGTTGAGAGTTTTGTGCATTTTCATATATCTACACCGTTATAAGAAGAATCAAGCCTTTTGGTAAATGTATATTGATCTCCTCGCATTAAGGTAGGTGGTTTGTGCCTTACCTTTCTATGTCTTTGAGTTTTATGTGCAAATTCCACCAAAACCCATGAACAAGGTATTTTGTGTTTACCGTTTTCCCCTATTGTTTTCTTTCCTTTCTTGTTTTCTTGTGTTGATGTAATTTGATCATGTTTGAGGATAATTGTTGTTCTTGGGTGTTTTTCTATTCCATGTTCTGTTCATGAACTTTGGTCCTTGTTAGCCTTTGTCCGTTATACTTGTTTTCCATGCATTGTGACTATAGGATGGAGTGATATTCTTGACATGCTTGTTGTTCTGTCAAATGGTTATCCAAGTAGATCCTTAGGTGTACTTTGGCCTTATATCATTATTATGCATTGACTGGCATGGTGTAGTGAGAACCTGGTGCAATAGACAATAAGGGATAGACCGAGTGAGCTTCCTAGGTAGTCTTGAATATTATAGACTACAGGACGGTAGACCGAGTGAGTTTCCTTCCGGAGTCGTGGACATTATAGACTACATGGGATAGACTGGGTGAGAATCCTAGAGAGTCTTGGATATTATGGACTATTGGAGGGTAGACCGAGTGAGCTTCCTTAGAGAGTATTTACGTGTTTGAATTTCTTTAAATCCTTTACAGGCTAGAGAAGGAATTGACTGAGTGAGCTTCCTTAGAGAGTCGGTGTTTGACCTGAGACTATAGGAGGAATTGACTGAGTGATCTTTCTTAGAGAGTTTCTAGACCTTGGGGCTATTATAGGGTTAGACCACGTGATCTCCCTTAGAGAGTCCCTGAATACCCTTGACTATAAGTGGAATTCACCGAGCGAGCTTCCCCATAGAGTCTTATAATTTTGTATGACCAAACCAGAGGGGTTACACTGAGTGCACTTCCCAGAGGGTTGTTGGTACTTCTTGGGTAGTACCAGAGGGGTTGGATGCGAGTACTTCCCAGAGTGTTAGCTATTGTGGCTAGCTGTTTTCTTCACTCATGTTTACTATTACTGTTTACTGCTTACTGTATTATTACCTCCCATATGTTCACTGACTATGAGACACAGATATTCGGGTGGTTTCCTACTGGGATTTAGTCTCACACCCTGTTTGGGTCATGATTTTAGGCCCAAACAGACTATGTTGTTGCTTGTATTGACAATGGAAACCTTTCTTCGACATCTGGTACGTGATTTCTTGGAGCAGAAGAGCATGGGACCAAGCTTTGGCTTGTGATGCTGAGATGCAGTTTATCTTTCCTTTTGCACTTGTTTTGGTACTGTTTGTATTTCCAGCATTGTGACATGTTTGTCTATTTTCCTAGATATGTATCCTGCATCATTTCATATGTACATATGTGATCCAGTGGATTATTGTTTAGTATTCTGTTTTTTACTTGTTCATTGTTGTTGGATATTTACTGATTTCTCTATTTCATGTTTGTTTACATCTGTTGTGTACTCTGCCAAAGAGGGCGTAGTTTCCCCACTATCACACCCAATGACCTTGCTACTAGTCAAAAACCTCTGAAATTTGGGGAAATGAACTTGAGGCCATGTGACTAACTGGGTACAGGGTGCCTATAGGTGGCTTCCGGAACCAGGACATTACAATGCGGTATCAGAGGTATTCTTTTCTCCTGATTTATTATTTTGAGCCTTTAGTCAGGGATAGAATGGAATAGGAACTTTTCAATAAACGGTTCCTGGGAGTAGCTAACCCCTATATAGGTAAAATCCAATCTAACTCGCTTATCATAGTTTCTGGTTTTTCTATGTTATAAATGATCTGATTTCACCTAGAGGGATTCACATGCTTTGTGTTGTTACCGTTGTTGTTATTACGGTCTTATTTTTGTCACAACCCAATGAGATGAGGTTATGCCATATCATTACTTATATAGGAACTTGTTATAAATCGCATTCCATGCATTCTTGACATGCAATCTTGGGTGCATTAGCAATTGCATGTTGTTGTGATAGATGTTTTGTATATTATGCATGTTGTGTTGATAGATGCCTTTATATAATCCCTGCAGTTTGATAGAGGGATTGTTTGTATTGTGCCTTGATTAAATGAACACCAAATTTTGGTTCTTGAGGTGTTATGGGACCACATGAATCGGAACTTGGTGGATCATTGAATTTTTCCCCTTGTATATGATATGTAAAATATTCCATGTTTTAGTTCACAGGGAGTATGGGCCCTCACGTATTGGTATTTTTCACCTCCATGTTTTTTTTCAGTGTTTTCGGGGCGTCAGTGTAATTTCTGAGCTACATCCTAAAAAAACACAGAATACACGACATGTACTTGACTACACGCCTTGTAGTTTTAAACCATGTCACTGACTCTGTGAGCAGAAACATGGCATCATGAAATTTTTTTTAGGAACACGCCATTTACAGTCATTACATGCCATGTAGTAGTGAGTCGTGTACCTATCCATGTCACTAACAAAATGGGTTGGGGTATCACGTGTAGTACAAACCTTGTTGGGTACGAACACGCCATGTAGTCTTGTTCTGGGTACTCGGCCGTGTCACAAACAACATGGGACATTGTTATCTCTCATATACACACCGTGTTTGTTCGGAACATTCCGTGTAAGGTTCGTCCATGTAGTTGTCCATGTAACTAACAACACGGGTCACAGAGACCTTGTCTAGTACACATCGTGTCCTTAGTGAACACGCTGTGTAGACTAGGGTTTAGAGGACAGTGTGAGTTAGCCGTGTACGGAGACTCGGGTAGGGGAATGGAGATGAGGTACACGCCGTGTGTGGGGACAACACGCCATGTAGTCTGGGGTGTTACATGACCTAAGGTGGAAGAAGTACACGCCCATGTGAATGGCCTTAAAGAGCACGTCGTTTATTTTTATACACATTGTGTAGTCGTGTTTATTGAAACTTGAGTGTTTCTTACTCCTGTTCCTTTTTTGTACTCTTGTTTTCTCTATCCAGGATAATTATAATCTAAGGTGTGCTTTTGATCTTTCTGAGCTACGCCTCTGAGACATCCTCCAGTTATACGTCAGCTTCTAGATGGTGATCAGACACCGGATATGGCTGATCAGTGACCTCCTGTAGATCATCCTGCTGTTGCAGCTTTGGTAGTAGTATTTATACCTATTGTTGTAACCGATAAGAATTTTAGGGAGGACATCATGAGGATGATGCAGACCATTCAGGGAGCGCAACCTCCTTCCCCGTCGATGGCTGATTTGACGCGGGTTTTCCCATAGCAGCGTCCTCCTACCTTCTCGGGGGATGGAGGACCTCAGGTTGCAGAGTGGTGGCTAGAGGCCATGCTGACGATATTTGACCATCTAGAGATACCTCCCTGGAAAAGGGTAAATATGGGTAGTTACAATCTCCAAAACACCTCTAAGAGGTGGTGGGAGGTGATCTCATAATCAGGGTGCCATTAGAGTATGATTTGGTATGTGTTTTGGCGCACCTTCTATGATAAATTTTATCCAAAGCACTGGAGGGATGACCGAGCCCAGGATTTTATGAGTCTTGAGCAAGGTACTCTTTCTTTTGTGGAGTACTCGTCTTGTTTTACAGTGCCACAACACTTCACGCCGATTCTAGCAGGTGATGAGTTGTTCCTTTCTAGGAGGTTTGGGGGTCGTCTCAGAAAAGATATCCATTTCCAGGTGAATATCTTCAGGTTGACTTCGATATCCTCTATCGTCAGCCAAGCGATGATCACTGAGCACAAATCTGAGAGATTCTAGTGCTGTGAGCCAGGGCGGTTCGACATCCAGAGCTAGTGTCCCTCCTACTAATAGCAGGAAGTTCTGCAGGGAGACTTTTCAAGGAGATCAGGGTAGGCGGAATGTATCTTCAGGGAGAAAGGTTGTATACAACATACATGCTAGGAGCGGGAATACTAGGCCTCAGTGTAAGGGAGACCCAATGGAGTACCGATCATGCGGTAAGATGGGCCATTTTCAGTGTTTTTGTCATATCTTCTAGCCTACATCTAGTGGTAGGGGTTCTTCTCTGACCTCGTGTATAGGAGATGTATCGCCAGTTTCTCACCATTATGGGAACTAGAGTTTTTCTAGACGTTCATGCCGAGGTGGAGGTCGCAACCAAGGTGGTCAGTCACCAGGTTACCAGAGACAGCAGAGTGGATCAGCTCAGAGTGGTCAGCCAGGGGCACAGGTCCGCGGTACGTGCCAGACTATCGCTGTGCAGTAGACCCATCAAGAGCAGGATCCCAGACCTTCTACAGTTTGAGGTACGATCTTAGTAGCCTCTGTTTTATCTTCAGAACTTTTCTATACTGGTGCTTCACATAGTTTATCTCTGTTGTTATTGTGGAGAGCCTTGGGCTCTTAATATTTTCGTCCACCTACATGTTGACTCATGATACACCGTTGGGAACGAGGACATCTAGCGTACGTCAGGGAAGAGAGTACCCTCTCGAGGTTATAGGGTATCACTTATTATGGGACCTCTATGTCCTATAGATGACATGCTATGATGTCATTCTCGGTATGGACTGATTAATTCTCTTCCAGGCATTGATCTATTGTTATTGATGATGGGTGAGTTTTGTATCACCAGAGGGAACATAGAGGTGAGTGGGATGTCTAGGAGGGAAGAGCTAGACCAGAGCATCATGGGATAAGAGGAGTTATAGCCTAGATTTCCAGTCATTATCTGGATGACTAGGGGACATCACAGTTAGACTTTCCTCTAGTGGTGGATCATTACAGGGATGTCTTTCAAGAGGAATTTTCATTTTTGCCTCCAGTGCATGATGTAGACTTTTCTATTGAGCTTGTTCCAGGAGTGGCACTAGTGTCCATTTCTCCTTATATGATGGCTACACCTGAGTTTCAGGAACTCAAGAAGCAGTTGGAGAATTTGCAGCAAAGGGTTTCATCTGACTCAGTACTTCTCCCTGGGGTTCGCCTGTCCTTTTTTACAAAACGTCAGATGGTACCCTTTGACATTGTGTGGATTATCGGAAGCTAAACCAGTCGATGGTCAGGAACCGATATCCTTTGTCGAGGATCTATGACCTCTATGACCATCTTCTAGGATCCCGATTGTTCAATAAGAATGACATTATATCTTGCTATCATCGGTTGCACGTTAGACCATTAGATATACCTCTTATAACCTTCTGGAGCAGGTTTGGTCTATACAAGTATAAGTTCTTGCCTTTCAGTCTCATAAATGTGCCATCAACTTTTATGGCACTGATGAACTGAGTGTTCCATCCGGACTTGGATTCCTTCATGGTGGCTTTTGTGGACGATATCTTGGTGTACTCTCACACTCGACATGACCATGATATACATCTTGAGATCGTTTTGAGTAAACTGAGAGAGCATCAGCTTTATGCTATACTCTTGAAATTCTAGTTTTGGATGGATTAGATTCACTTCATGGGTCACATCATCTCAGAGGCAGGAGTATCATTAGACCCAGAGAAAGTGAGAGATGTAGTTTCCTAGGGGCAGCCGTAGAACATCTTTGAGGTATGGAGTTTTATAGGGATGGATGGATACTATAGGTGCATTATACATGACATTTCATACCTTTCATCATCGTTGACTGGTCTAACAATGAAAGGGGTGAGGTTCTTTTGGCTATATTCTTGTGAGTTGGCCTTTCAGGAGGTGAAAGGGAGGTTGACGACAACAACGGTACTGGTCTTTCCAGAGTCATGGTAGATCTACACCGTTTTTTTTATGCCACGGCTATCAGACTAAGAGCTGTGCTTATGTAGTGAGATGGACTTGTTGCGTACGGGTCTCAGTATTTGAGGCCACATGAGAGGAACTACCTAACGCACGATCTGGAGTTATCAGCTATGGTTCATGCCTTCTGTTGTTGGATACATTGCATTCTAGGAGAGCACAGTGTGGTTTTCACCGACCAAAATAGTCTAAAATACATCTTCACTTAAAGGGACCTGAATCTGAGACAGTGCAGGTGGGTTGAGTATCTTCATTCCTTTGACTTTTAACTTTCCTATTATCTTGGGAAGGGAAATGCAATTGCTGATGTGCTGAGCAGGAGAAATCAAATACAGGAAGTTCAGGAGGCTAGTAGTGAGTGGCATCTTATGGCTCTATTCTTTGAGATGAATTTGGAGGCGCACAACAGATAGGGACAAACCTTTATATCTTCTGTAGTTGTTACCTCTACAATTCTTGATTGGGTACAGATGAGGTAGCTATCAGATTCAGAAGGCCTAGTCCTGTGGGAGGGTGCGTCAAGAGAGCACCCTCTTCCTAGATGGACCATGGGTGAGGATGATATCTTTCATTTCCTGGGATGTGTATGGGTTCCAGTAAACATACACGAGGAGATGATATGGATTTTCATTCCTATGTTTGGGCAGTTCATCCTGGTGTCACCAAGATGTACTGGGATCTTCATTGCCAGAATTGGTGGCAGGGTATGAAGAAAGATGTGGATGGTTTCATTATGAGATGTTCTACTTGTCAGCAGGTGAATGCGGAGCATCAACGACCAGTAGGGATTTTATAGCAATTACCCATTCCCGAGTGGAAGTGGAAAAATGTCATGATAGACTTTGTGACCGGGTTGCGGAGGTCCCATAGAGATAATGATGTTGTTTGGGTAGTTATCGACAGACTTACAAAGGTTTCTCACTTCTTTCCAATCAAGGAGACCTTCAGTGTTGATGACCTGGGATGGTTGTACATCCGAGAGATTTTACGTCTTCATGGAGTTCTATACTCTATTGTTTCAGATAGGGATGCACATTTTACTTCTTTGTTCTAGCAGGGGCATCAGAATGCTTTGGGTACCCAGGTACTTTTGAGTACAACATACCATCCCTAGACATATGGCTAGTTCGAGCATACGATCCAGGGGATTGACGATATGCTTTGAGCATTCAATTTAGACTTTTGCAGTTCTTGTGAGAAGCATATTCTTCTTGTGGAGTTTTCATATAACAACAGTTTTCAGTTGACTATTCGTATGGAACCTTACGTGGCTTTGTACGGTTGTCCATGCCGATCACCTTTGTGCTGGCTGGAGGTAGGAGAGGTAGCTTTGCTGGGACCACGTCCTATTTAGGAGACCTTAGAGTAGGTAGAGTTTATTCTAAAGAGGATGGCTATAGCACATTCTTGACAGAAGTCTGAAGCTGATATAAAAAAATGACCTCTGGAGTTTGAGGTCGGGGATCATGGTTTCCTATGTGTCGCACCGATGTTGGGACACAAGAGGATTCATATACATGGTATGCTTTCACCTAGGTATGTCGTGTTGTTTGAGGTGTTCGTGGGAGTTGGGACAGCTGCCAAACAGTTGCAGTTACCTTATAGGTATTGGGCTATGCACGACGTCTTCCACGTTTCTCAGATCTGACGTTACTTTTCAGACCCATCTCATGTATTTCAACCCGAGGAGGTTAATCTCGAAGCTGATGAACCATTTGAAGATTATCTTATCTGGATTTTTGATCATAGTACGATGGTTCTTCGCGGCTGGTCTATTCCTCTGGTACGGGTGCTATGATAGCACGAGCGAGTACAGGACGAGACCTGGGAGTGGGTGGCCAATGTATGATCGCAGTGGCCGGAGTTGTTCGGGGTTTCTTCTTCTTAGCCTTTTTAGGGAAATTCAAGGACAAATTTTTCTAAGGGGGGATGTTTGTAAGAACTCAGATCATCATTTCAGGTATGTTATTCCTTTTCTGGTCATTTTTTAGAATAAAGGGAAAATATGGAAATTTTCAGAGTACACACCGTGTACATTTTAAGTACACGCCATGTACTTTTTTGCCATGCGAGGCCGTGTGTTGGTCATTTCTGGGCCACACATATGGTGTGTTGGGTCGAGGTGGAGGCCACTTAAAGCAGAGTATGGAAAGGTGATGTACACGTCGTGTACCCCAAAATTACACATCGTATACTTAATTTTATTTCATTAAACAGACCAGAGTCACTCCTGATAGAAAAAACATCTTCTTCTCCATGTTCTACGACTGAGACCATCCGTACAACTGTGAACTATTTCCAAGCCCCCGAGCCTCTGTTTGTTTTCCGAATCGATCGCTGTCGATTGAGTTGGAACCTTAGTGGTTAGATCCTCCTTCATCGTTAGTTTCATTCCATGATTTTCCAACTTTCTCGAGATATCGTGGGTTGATTGTTTTGTGCGTTTTCATTGATCTATGACATTATAAGGAGAATCAAACCTCGTGGTCAAGGTATATTGTTTTCCTAGTATCAAGGTAGGTGTTTTGTGACTTACCTTTCGAAGTCTTCGAGTTTTATGTTCAAATTCCACCAATACCCATGAACAGTGTACTATGTGTTTACCTTTTTGCCCCTGTTGTTTTCTAACATTTATTGTTTCCTTGTGTAGAGTTAATTTGATCATGTTTGGGGATAATTTTTGTGCTTTGGTGTTTTTACGTGCCTTGTTCTATTCACGACCTTTGGGCCTTGTTAGATTTTGGTCGTTATACCTATTTTCCACGCGTTGTGACCGTTGGATGGAGTGATATTCTTGACATGCTTGATGTTATGTAGAATGGTTATCAATGTATCTCCTTAGGTGTACATTGGCCTTATAGAATTATTATGCACTAACTGGCACATGACCTTGAGAACCAGGTGCTATATACTTTGAGGGATAGACCGAGTGAGCTTCCCAGAGAGTCTTGAATATTATAGACTATTGGAGGGTAGACCGAGTGAGCTTCCCTAGAGAGTCTTGGACATTATAGACTACACAGGATAGACTGAGTGAGCTTCTCAGAGAGTCATTGATATTATAGACTATAGGAGGGTAGACCGACTGAGCTTCCTCAATTAGTATTTACTTGTTTAAATTTCTTTAAAACCTTTTGAGGCTAGAGAAGGAATTGACTGAGTGAGCTTCCTTATCGAGTCTGTGGTAGACCGTAGACTATAGAAGGAATTTACAGAGTGAGATTCCTCATAGAGTCTCTAGAACTTGGGGCTATAAGAGGGTTAGACAGTGTGATCTTCCATAGAGAGTCCATTACTACCCTAAACTATAAGGGTAATTGATCGAGCGTGCTTCCCCAGAGTCTTATAATTTCATATGACCAAACCAGAGGGCTTAGGTTGAGTGCACTGCCCCGAGGGTTATTGGTACTTCTTGGATAGGACCAGAGGGGTTGGTTGCGAGTGTTTTCCAGAGGGTTTCCTATTGTGGCTAGATGTTTTCTTCACTGATGTTTACTGTTCCTATTTACTACTTACAGTACTATTACATGCCATATGATCACTGACTATGAGGCACAGATCTTCGGGTGGTTTCCTACTGGGATTTAGTCTCACACCCTATTTGGGTCATGCTTTTGCGCCCAAACATACTATGTTGTTGCAGGTATAGACATGGGTAAGTGCCCTTTGAATTCTGGTACATGATTTTTTTAAGTGTGAGAGTATGTGACCAACCATAGGTTTGCGATGCTGAGGAGCTGTTTATCTTTCCTTTTGTACCTGTTTTTGTACTATTTGTATTTCCAGTATTATGACCTATTTGGCTATTTTCCTAGATATGTATCATGCATCATTTCATATATACATATCTGCTCTAGTGGTTTATTTTGTAGTCTTCTGATGTTTACTTGTGCATTGTTGTTTGATTTTTACTAATTCTACTATTGCATGTTTGTTTACATCTGATGTGTACTCTGCCAATTAGGGCATAGTTTCCCCACTATCACACTGAAGGCCATCTCTTCTAGTCGGTAGCCTTTGGAGTTTGGGGAAATACGCTTGAGGCCATGTGACCAACCAGGTACGAGGCACCTCTTGGTGGATTCCGGAACCGGGATGCTACACTAAGAAATTCAATTGATATGTCTGGACCTGTCTTCCCATGTTCCAACATCATCCCCAATGGGTGATGATGATGAAGACATTTTGTTATTCTGTCATTGTTTTGGGAAATATTCTCAACCAACTGTTTTGTTTTTCACCACATTATTTAGAGACATAGTGTTTATATGTGTCCCTAGTAAATTTGTTTTATGTGTTTTGTCTTTTTCATCGTTATTTTTGTGTCACATTTTATGTTATATAATATTTTGGTCAACAGAATAGAGAGCGCACACATATATAAATTTTATGATTGTATAATATATATATATATATTCTCGATGTACATATTCCCCCATGTCTTGGGGAATATTTTCATTAGATTATGGATATATATATATGTGGTTGTGTGTGTGTGTATATATATATATGTGTGCGTGTGGGTGTGTGTGTGTGTACTAGTCCTGGCTGATTATGAGTGGTCTCCACCTATTTGTTCAAGTGTCAAAGTGTTCAACATTACAGAAATTCTCTTTCAGATAGGTGTCTCCCAGCCCTTTCAACCAATTTCAAACCAATTAATGCTTGGGGTTTTGTTATAAATTCTTGAATCATATTTTTCACACATATTATAAAGTTAGTTAATTGTTAATGGTGTTTTTTTATTAGTAGATTTGATTAAAAAAGGATTTAAATTGTTTATCAATTTATTCCCATGTGTGTGACATGCCTGTGGATTTGGATAACTGTCATTTTCCACGTCAATTGTTTTTTTGGACATGTTGGGTCTTGTTTTCTAAAATAAACATTTTCGTGGAAGTTGTTTGGATTTTTTTTGTTAGTAATATTAATCCTGTTGTTTTAGTGTCAATCATTATTTGTGCTATTAAATTTTTTTTGTGATTTTTCATTAAAAATGGATGGTAGAAGACCACTTGTTCTATTCTATTGGATATGGGAACATCTATTGATTCACAGATTTCGCCGATGGATGTTCTTACAGATGATGTTGACATTGGGAGTGAATCCTCTCTCATCCCTTCGTTTTCTAAAAAGGACCTATATCATCTCTCTCTCCCTCCCTTAGATAAATGGATCCATGGTTTAAAAAGTGGCTAAAGTAATTTTTAAAAATTATGTGAAAGGATTTACAACACGTCTGAGGTTTGATAACTATGTAATTGTTTTCTAGGTTGGTTGAATGCCTGTTTGGATCATTTCCTTGCATTTTTCATGTTTCAAATAGTTTCTTAAAGTAATGTGGATATTAAGTAGGGCTTGTTTGGAAAATATGACATGTTTGGTGTGAATTTGAAACATAATGTCTAAATGGAATGTGAAATGTTAATATTTGATCTCCTATTGGAAATGTTTTTCTTAATATCTTTTGATAAATGTACATTTAAAGGTTAAAAATAACTACATAGTTGGAAAATATGGTATGTTTACATGGAAAGGTATTAATGTCTGAAAACCGGATAGGGCCCATTTGGTATCATTGAAATGGTTTTTGGATAACCCCTATTGAGTTAGGAATTTTTTTATTGGTTTATTATGATATCGAATGGTCCTAGTTATGGGTCATCATTTAATGGTAAATATTTTGAGGCAATGGGCCAACTATTGAGGTAGGCGGGGTGGTGCCGGATTGTGTGGTGTATTTGATTATATTTGTTTGCATTGTTATTTGAATGGCAGGGGACACCCCCACATTAAATATACCTAAGAACCCAATAAAGAAAAGACGATTACCAGGAATGATTTTTTCAATAGTTAGATTATGCATTGATAGTGGCCCATATCTAGAGGATACATGGGTTTATTGCTATGGGGTTGGGCTCCTTATTCTATCCAAGGTTAGGGTGGTTGGGAGTTGTGGCGTTATGAAGTCATAGGGAAGGTCATGACTTTGGGATGAGTCATATTAATTATTATTATTTGTTTATCCTATGTGTTCCTAGTATTTCTCATGTTTCCCCATAACATGTATTAAAAATGTAGTTTCCCTCATCATGTAGAGTCATATTCCAAATACATATTGTGGTTTTTATATCAAAAACATTGAATGTTTTGTTTGATTAAATTTTTTTATGTTTATTTAGGAAAGAGAAAGCACAATTCCATATTTTCCTTTATACCATTGATTTAAAATATGAGGGAAATTGATCATGTTACATCTTTGTTTTTTTAAATTCCAGGTATGCATATATATTGATTTTATATAAATGAATTTCAAACTAGTATCAATGGAATGTTTTTGGAAATGAATGTCATAGATTCTATGATAATTTTATACTGTGTATTTTGCTTCTCATTCCTACTATATCATTACAGTTTCAGGATACATTATTACTGGATTGCTCTCGAAGAGATCTTGGTTTGATGTTGGGTGGTGACCTATGAGGTCATAGAAAGTTATATGCAGTTTAATTTATATCTGTTTCTAGTTTTCCTTTTTTATTGTCATTATTTATTAATTTACATAAATTTTATTTACGGGAAAAAATTCTCCCACTTATATTTTTTGATGCCCGATAGTAGTTTGCATCATAGGAGGATCTAGAACACCCTTACGGCGTTGCCCCAAACCTACTCATATGACATGTTCAGAGTTCATTTGGAACGGTTCGTGAAAAATTGTATCAAAGAAAGGTTATTACTATAAGAGGTTTATAGTAGACATAGATTATGACTATCAGGGCCGGTGAATTAGGTGTGGGATGAGTTTCACAAACTCTTTCTTGCACTTATACTTGAGTCACTATGTGAAATCATGGATTTGAGGCTTTTTTTATTGATTTAGATTGAGGGATGAAAATAGAGGTGAATAAAGTTATGGTGTGGCCTTATGTGGGGTGGTGACCCATATGGAGTCCAAATTCCATGTTCAGGGTCCTCTATGTGTAATACCTTACTCAGGGAATGGACCACCACCATATCGCCATGTTAGGCATGATAACTAGATCATCATTTTAATGTTTTCTGTTGGTTGTGTTTTGTTATTAATTTATTTGATGTTAGTGTGTATTGGAATTCAACAAGTGAATTTAATTTGAAGATGACATTGGAATGGGAGTGCAGTCCTCAAATAGTTTTTTAAATTGGTATATATGTGTTTTAAAGGAAAAGTGTTTAAAATGGTAAAATTTTGAATGTGTTTTCATTTGATAAGGAAAATACATTTTTGGACAATAAAATTATTTATGAAAATTCACATGTAGGTGAGTATGTATGAGGAGTGTCTAGGGGAACTTTTTCCATGGATGATGTAAGCTCGGTTGGACGAACACACATGTAATAGTTCATAATATGCCATAGGTGAGTTTTAATAATTGAAATAAACTACAGTTTTTTTGGAAAAAGATTATTTTTCATGTGTTTGATTATATTTAGCCTCTATTCCTATTTTCCATGGCTTGAGCTATGTTATTTATAGAGTTATGGATTGATTTGGGCATCAATTGTGTTTTTCGTGTTGTTCAGAGTCTGCCACCTAGAAAGAATGATGATGATTCCAATGATATATGCCCTATTCTCGGTTCTATTCATATGTTTTCATTTTTTGAATTAATCAACATCTAGTAGAGGAATTTATGATGTTTCTGAAATTAGAGTGGGTCATCAGGTTGTTAGAGACTCCCATGGTCATTAAGGTTTCTATCATTTAATGTTTTCTTAAAGGGCTTGTTCTATAAAAGTAAAGAAGAGATGTCCTATAATCATTGGAGTTTATGGTGTAGTGGTTGGTATTATTTTTTATGAATGGTCCCTATTTGTTGATTAAGGGTGAACCAGAAGAATTTGATTCTAAAGAATCACCTTCTACGTTGTCGGCTTCTAGTCCATCAGACTGTTCTCTTATATGCCATAGGTGAGTTTTAATAATTGAAATAAACTACAGTTTTTTTGGAAAAAGATTATTTTTCATGTGTTTGATTATATTTAGCCTCTATTCCTATTTTCCATGGCCTGAGCTATGTTATTTATAGAGTTATGGATTGATTTGGGCATCAATTGTGTTTTTCGTGTTGTTCAGAGTCTGCCACCTAGAAAGAATGATGATGATTCCAATGATATATGCCCTATTCTCGGTTCTATTCATATGTTTTCATTTTTTGAATTAATCAACATCTAGTAGAGGAATTTATGATGTTTCTGAAATTAGAGTGGGTCATCAGGTTGTTAGAGACTCCCATGGTCATTAAGGTTTCTATCATTTAATGTTTTCTTAAAGGGCTTGTTCTATAAAAGTAAAGAAGAGATGTCCTATAATCATTGGAGTTTATGGTGTAGTGGTTGGTATTATTTTTTATGAATGGTCCCTATTTGTTGATTAAGGGTGAACCAGAAGATTTTGATTCTAAAGAATCACCTTCTACGTTGTCGGCTTCTAGTCCATCAGACTGTTCTCTTATATGCCACTAGTTTTCCCGATTCAAGCATTCAAAACCAACTTCTCTCATCCCTATGAGTTATTACTATCATGAAACTATTTTGGACATCAGGGATAGTTCTAAAAGTAGTGTCAATTGTGGAGGATTTTGGGACCGTATTATGAAAATTAATGAATGTGACGTTGGAGATGCTTTATCCATTAGGTCCCCCATCATAGGTCTCAAGTTGAAGCTCTCGCATAGTCAGAAGTTGTCGAGTGTCTGTTGAACCTTTGTTCGAATCATGTTTTCATCCTTATGATAAAAAATACAAATTTTTTCATATCATGATCATAAGATCAACCTTATTAGTGTGGTATGCTGAGATCATTCTACATAAATTCAAGAGGCCTTATATACTCTTAGTGTGGCTTCAAAATCATTCAAATTCCATGAATGGTTTTAGTCACTAAAAAAACAGGTTCGGATTTTGAGTTTGGTCTCATTTGTGATCTCTTGGGGGGAGTTTGGTTTCTTATAATTAATTGAGAGTATTTTGGCCCCTTTCATAGATTGAGTGTCTCTCTATGGGATTTATATTGATGTATATAAACTTTTTAAGGTAATCCTCTATCTCGGTGTCCCTGTGTGTGGTTTTCCATGTGACAGTTTTAATCCTAATGATGTATTTTTTCTAATAGTGTAATGAAAGTGGGTTTTTATCATGCTAGGAATTCCATAGTTTTCGGTTTCAGTGATAATTATATTAAGTTAGTGTAGGAGGTGTTGAGAAAATCTCTCATCCATATTCTTCTTTATTGCCTTGTAGAAATCACTCTAATTAATTCTAGGGGGTATTTTTTGTTCCATATGGTTAAATTTGTCAATTCAGTATGAGAGATCCATCTTCACACACGGGGTGGTGTGTCTGGGTTTCAAGGATTTAATGTTAGTGGGATTCCAATAGTGGGGTGATCCCCCCCCCATTGTGTTATACCCTCATTATTTTGATATCATTTCTTCATTAATTGGTTGGGTGTGATTCGTGTTGATAATGATCACCCTGAGGATCTCAGTATTTTTCTTTTTGTCTATGCATGGAATCAAGTTGTGTTAACTATTGTCTTGGTGACTTTCTGGGACATGAAACTATCTATAGTGGGGACAATTGTCACAGTCATACATTTAATTATTATAACTATTTATTTTATTATGTCATGGCTTCAATTAGGCTTTGAAAAGAGTAGGTTGAGCACTAGTCCTTATTTTTTTTTAAGGTTTAATAATATTTTTGGGTTTGAGACCGGTGCACAAGATCCAAATGGTTATAGGTAATCGTGTGGTCTCCCTATAAAATTGTTTATGTTCCCACGTGCTCTAGGAGGAGGCATGAAACATTGTCTCAGTTTGTTTATGTCATGCGATGAGCACACAATCACTCAGTTATTTTAGACAAGTAATATGATTGCATGGAAAATAAAATGAAATAGAAGATGAAAAAGATTGAAATAGAGTAAGATTAAATAAGTGAAAAAAATTAAAAAAATGTTTGATAATAATAATATTAATATAATGATGTTGTTATTATTTTTAATATTATTTTTATTATAATAATAATAATATTATTATTATTAACACTATTTTTATTATCATATTATTATTAATATTATTATTTTAAATGTATTATTATTAGTATATGAAAAATGTGGGAAGAAGAAACCTAACAAACCACAACAGTCCCCCATGATGTCCTGCACATCTCCCCTAATGCACGACTGACCTTCAGCGCTAACCTCCACAATGTCATGTCTAAATACCCACTCAATGCACTTTTTTCCTAGTGCATCATCCTTCTCTTTATTATATAGGGTACCAGCCATCCTGTTAACCTCCCTCACCCGTCAGCACTTGGGCCTCGCCCCTCCTTACTCCGGAATCACCCCTCCATGCTATGACCTCACCCCTCCACTGCACTGTCAATCCCGACCCCCTATCTCTAGCCTCCATTCACCTTTCTCTAGCAGCTATCCCACCCTTCTCTAGCATGGTCGTGTTTCCCCTTGCCGATGACCATCTCCTATAGTATTATTCTTTCCATTGTTGTTTTTATCAAATCAACCAAACCCCAAATTTCTCAAATTTTTATTCGTGAAATTTTTAAAGTTTCTAAGATATTATATTAGTTTATTGGGATCCATTGGTCCCTAATCCGGCATCGACAACCATGGGGTGAGGTGGATGAGCTCATTTTTCATTTCCACCGTTGTTTCAGGTAAGAGTCGTAAACCATTATTTTTATTTTCACCACATAATTTCATATCATATGTTGTATATGAGTCCTGGGGAAATTAATTATAGGTGAATTGGTCATTTAATCCATAGTTTGGTGTACCTTTTATGTTATAGTGAATTTATTGTAAACGACATAGGGTGCACACTCATATATATATAAGGTATGTATATATATATATATCTATATTATATTTCATCCATGTATGTATTCCCATATGGATCATGGAATACATGAATTGGATTATGGATATATGTATTTATACATATAAGTATTTTTGGCTGAGTGTGGCTTGTTATGTGTGGTCCCTAAAAATATCTCAAATTTCTAATGTGTTTGGCATGACCCGGTTCATCTTCAAGGTAGAAGTCTCTATGCGATTTTTCGAATTTCAATCTAACTGAGTCATGTGTTTTTATTACAAATTCACAAAAAAAGATTCCCACCATCATTATATTTTTAGATTTTCCTCCATGGTGATTTATTTTTAATATATCACATTAAAATGGGATTTAAACTATTTATCTATTTATGCCTATGTGTGTGCCTTCCCATAGGATTTTTATAATGGTCATTTTTCTTAAAAATGGTTATGTTGGACATTTTGGGTGGGTTTTTTAAATGAAACATTTTTTAGGATTTTAATTTCCAAGGTTTGGTTAGGTTTATTAAACATGGTGTTTCAATGTAAATGGTTATTTGTACTAAAAAATTATGTGTGTGCAGTTTCCTTAATTTTTTTGGAAAAGACGACAAGAGTTATTCCATTGGATGTGGCACATCCAGGGATGCATGGAGTGCACCCATGTATGGTCCTAAAAATGATGACTACATGTGGAGTGACACTTATACAAAACCATGGTTTTATAAAAAAAACTACCATCTCTCTCCCTCTCTTATTGATAAATTGATCAACGAATTAAAAAGAGACTTAATGAATTTTTATGAATTGAGTGAATTGTTTAATGATATATTTTATGATTGATTACTAGGAAATTATTTCTTATGATGGTTTAATGCACGTTCGACACCTCTATTTCACTATACATGTTTCAAAATCATTGTTTATATTAAATTGGATTTGAGGGAATGAACCATTTGGATAACATGACATGTTTTGTTGTGAGTTTGAATCATAAAGATCGAATGTAAATGGAATAGTTAAAATGATATATCTATTTGTTAGAAATGTTTTATAAAATGTGTTTTGGAAAATATACCTTGGATGGTTAATGCTAAAGGCCCATATGTATCTTTTTGTATGATTCCTTGGATTGGTTATGGTAGTTGAAAATTGGATGAGGCCCTTTTTTCATCATTGTAATGAATTTTGGAAAACCCCTCTGGATTTATGTCTTTTTCATCGTATGTTGACAATGATATGGAAGGATCCCTTGTATGGGACATCATTGAATGATAATTATTTTAAGGAAAGGGAAAACCCATGAGGTGGCCAGTGTAGTGTTGGATTTTGTGGGGTATTGGATTATATATATGTGTCTTGTAATCTGAACTGCATGGAACCCCCCCCCTATGAAATATACATGAGAACCTAGTATAGAAAATAGTGTCACTGGGAATAATTGTTTAAATTGTTCTATTCCACACTAATATTAGATCATATGAGGTTTATAAATGGGTTTATTGATATGGTATTGGGCCCCATGGTTTGTCCTATGTTATGGTGGTCCGGTGTTTGGGAGTTATGACGCTATCAGGTAGGGAATGCCTTTTGGGATGAGTCACATGTATTAGTTTGTTTTGGTCTTACTATGAGTTCCTAGGATTTCTTATGAATTATTATTATGAGTATAACTAGTGTCTTGTCACATGTCAGGTAGTGTCAAATTCCTTGTATCATGTTTTAGTTTTTAGTTAGAAAACTGTGAATATTTGGTTGGTTAAAAAATATTTCATTATCGATGTTGGTAAATGAAATCCCAATTCACCTTCTTTCCTTCTTGTGCCTTGTTTTAATATATGTGTTAAATGTATCATGTTATTTGACTATTTTTTATCATTTAAGGAATATATAGAAATATATTTTTATATAAATGTATTTCAAATTAGTATCTATTGAATTTTTATGGGAAAATAATGGAATGGGATCTATGATGACTTTCAACTGAGAATTTTGTTGATCACTGATACCATATCATATCAGTTTCAGCTCTATTAGTACTGGATATCTATCAGAACCAGTGTGGATTATTATAGGGTGGTGACCTAGGTGTTCACACAAAGGTATGTTCCGTTTAATTTCATTATGTTGATAGATTTAATTTTTACTACCAACATTTATTTATATAGTATTCTTTTATTTATAGTCCAAACTATTCCATATTGTACATTTTGATGCCCAATACCAGTTTCCATCCTATAAGGATACATAATTCCCTTTGATCCCTGTCACAGACCGAATCAGGTGACCATTTTGGGGTCAACCTGAGATGGTTTGTGAAAATCATGATGTCTGTAATATATATAAAAAGAAATGATCTCATATGGAAGTGGTTATTAATATTTCCTTGAACATAGTTAATTGAGATTGAGTGTAGATCATTGATAAATGATTCCATACACATATCATAGGAATCAATTTCCAAAATGTAGTTTTTCATATGAATTGGAAATTATTAATTCTTAAAGATCAATGAATATTGGAATCCCAAAATAAGATGCAAAAAACATGAAAAATATTGATTTAATTTTTTTACAATTCCTTAGATGTGACAATAAAAATACAATAATATTAATAAACTAGGAGAATTAAAAACCTTTTATCAATAATATTTATTTTATAAAATAGAAATATGGTGATTTGATTGTACATGAGAAGTGTATGAAGGGGAATCACTACCTTCTCTTTGGAGAAGATGATATGATCATTTTATATACAGAAGAATATTAAATGTTTGGGAGGAAAAGACTTGTTTAGTTGAGTATAAATAATTATAATTACATGTTAACAGTTATGGAGCTTGTGATATCCATATAATTTTTTTTGATCATACCCAATGACGGGACACAATTTAAAAGGGGAATAATATTTAAATGATCTATAAGGATATGAAAATTTGTAATTTTTTTTAATATTTGGGTGATGTTGGTATTAGTAGAATGATGTCACAGAGTTTTAATGATTGAAATAAGTACTATGAGAAATTCATTGAATAGTTATATTGGATGTAAAGGTTGATGGTGATCGACTACAATTCCATGGTGAATATTTTTAGTAATATGTTAGAGAGGAAATATTAATGGAATCTTGGGTTAGAAATTATAAAATTATTGACCGATAATTTAATAATGTATACTAATAAGAAAACTAAGGAATATTTTTTGAACCATGGTAGAGGGAATGAGTATTCAAAAAGGTTTAAATCCAAAAACTGTAGATGGACGGGGGAACTAAATCACATGAAAATATAAAGAAGAATATTATGAAACTTTTTTTAGTTTTCTAGGATCATAACAAGATCTTAATAGTGTAAGAATCTCATAAATATCCCAGATCTATCAGCACCAGAAAATAATTTTATATTATGAACATAAATATAAATTAGAATAACTAAATTAATGCAAAAAATTATATATATTTAAACCTAATAAGAATTTTTGAAGGATATTATTGACAAATTGAATAAAGACTCTTACTATAATATATAGTACACCATCCATTCGAATCCTCATACACTATGAGAGGAAACCCCAACTATAGATTTTTTCTTACACATTCACATTATTTATAGATAAATAAATGTGAATAAAAAATAATTCTCTAAGGTTTCATGAAATATTACCTCCACCAACATTAGGGAACCTAAGCCTTGTATATCAACCCTTAAATAATTATATGAGTTAAGTATTAGCTACTAGCACGTGAGAACCAAAATAATTTATAATAATATATTCCAATTTAGTTTTGAACATTATAAATATGTAAAAAATTTATGATCAGTTCGTAAATAAATAAATTAATCTACCTGTTAATTCATAACAATCAAATTCTATGTGAATAAAAGGTAGTTGGCATGAAATCAAAATATTATATTTCTTACCTATGTTGTACTGTGATTAATATAATTTATATAATAAAATATATTAATAAACATGTTTAATCATAGGATATGACTCTGAGAATAAGATATAATATGATATAACTATTTTAGTACTTATCCAACAATCTAAAATAATCAATCAACTTCAAGAAGGACACAATGAGATACTTCCCAACTCATTCTGAATCCACTCAAATGCATTTTATTATTATTAACAATGTTGATTCATTTTTGAAGATATAAATTGTCAAAAATTAAATCCATTTTCTATGTCATAACAATGTAAATCTATTGAAAATTGTATAATTCAAAACAAAAAACCAAATCCCAATATCATTTTTCTTTGTTTAGATCATATTCTGAAAAAAAAAATTCTACATATTGAATAAGTGGGGAAACTCTATTATAGATCAAACATACTCATATATCTATATGAGAATTTATACCATTTGATATATCATATAAATCATATATATAACTATACAATAATTTTTTCAATGACATTGTGTGACCACCAAACATACAACATATCAATATAGTATATATTATATAATACATTTTTGTTTTATTTAATATATTTACACTTTTCCATCAATATATCACATTTCACTAACGCATGTATTTATGAAAATCACATTCCACTCAACAAAAAATATAAATGAATATTGCTATTCTAATTCAATCATGGCTCTAGTTACCATTCCCCATTATGTTTTGGATAAATATAATCATTATTGCGGTCCAATAAATGACATGATAAGGGACATAACTGAACACATATAATTATCGAAACATCAATGACTGAATAAGAAATGTATCATAGAATAAAGATTGTCATTCTAAGAATATCACTAGCAACTAAAAATCGGGATTCATAAAAATAATGTACATATATATATATATATAAGATTTTATTTCATGTCATGTGATACACATTGAAGGGTTGTTCGAGATAATCATTCTATACATATTACCACACTATTATATTCATTTTATATTTTATAACATTAAATATATATATTAAAATAATGAACTTGTGATGATATTAGAATATTACTACTACTAGTAATACACTATGATTATAATCAAAATATATTAAATAATAGTCAAAAATTAGGGGGGTAAAAATTATTTCAATTGATTCAAATTAAATAATAAATATGAATTTGTGATAAATTGTGTAATTCATTTTCGAAAACATGAAACATTTATAAATATTATGAATTTCTATTAATTCATTAAAATCATTCTTAAGATACTAGATAAATTACACTATATAATGGCCCAACAATTTTGCATTATGTTTTCATTAAATTATTTATTTCCGATAAACACATTATATGTTAATTTAATTCTTACCACATATCTATGTGACCATTTAAAAAATTCTCATACAAAACTATTTTGTTATTATAATCTATTTTGTAATCTATTTGGAATAATTTTTATATTTAGGAATCATATTCTTATTCTTTTATTCCAGCACTATATTCACACTGTATATCCCCCCAAAAAGAAATTTTATGGTTTAATAACTTCTATGATATACGTAAAACTAATTTAAGATAAACTATTACCATTCATGGAAACATGTTCCCCCAAAATTCTATTAAAATATTTTTAAAACCAATATAATTGTATAAGATATTATTATTTTGACACACCCTAATTATTTCTGGATAAAAAGTGACATTAACTTTGTATTTGGAAAATCATAACATTTTATTTCTTAATATTGACCATTTAATTGTAAAAATATACACTCACTAGCCTCATATAGATTATATTATATCAATATTTTTACGTTAATATGATAAAATAATATATGTATATAAAATACTATTAGTTACAAATAGAATTAATAGTCCCCAAATATGCCATATTTTCTATTGAATATTTGTTATTTAATTTTTTAGTGAATCTTCATATGAATAAAAGAGTATTTTCATTGTAGTATTCCAAATATGGTTGGTGGGAAAAAGTTCCGTCATATTTAACTAACAACTTGTTATTCACTTTTATCGTAGGTGTTTTTTTTATTTTCAACATTTCAAACATCTTCAATAATTCATTGAATCAGACACTAGGTTTATCATAATGGATTGTTTATAATAAATAATGGTTATTAAAACATAATCCCATAACACATAATATAAATGATATGATAATACACAACAATTATAAGTAGTCCTTTTGAGCTATATATATTATTTTATATTACAATAATTAATGTAATAACAAAATTCTCCATTAGTTGAATTAAAAATACAATATTTACAAATTCAAATTTTTAGCTCAATTATTCCAAAAATATGTGTAATGTACACATTTAGTATCACATTCCATTCTGAATTTAAGAATTGGTTTCTACGACACTGATTTCAACACCAATATTCCCTAGAGTTTCATAATATCCCTTTAGAATTATAGGGACATTAATTCCATGAAATCACTCCTCCTCCCATTCAACAAAACCATTTTTATTTAGTGAACATTAATAAAAATTAGAAGAATCAATTTTTTATACTCTAACTAACATTTATTCATTCGTTTTAAACATTCACCTAATGTAATATTTATAATATAGTGAAACTATACACCACATGTTCAATTTAACAATTCTCAACACATTGAGAATAATGGGTAAATAATTCTTATACTCTATCACACTATAATATTATTTCTCTCATTGAAAACCAAATGAATTAAAAAAAATAAAAATTCATTTATGATATATCTAGTCTTAAAAAGAAAATTTCATACTCAATAATAAAAATATTATGAGTGGATACTAATGATCCATGGTTTGCATTAAATATAACAACTTTAATACCTCTAGTAAATAATTTTATGATCCAATTAATCATTAAAATAAATATTGAAGTGTATCAAAAACTAATTTAACCAAAGGAGTATTTCTTTAAAATATTTAATTTATCACACTAAATAATTTTATTTAAGTTACCCATTGTAACTCCCATACCAACGATCAATATAAAATTATCCCAGATCTGGTTCCTCACATGGACTAAAGAGAACCTCTCCATTCTCCCAGGTTTGACGACTAATAGTGATTGGGTAAATTTGGTACACATGGGAGAATATAGCCTCATATTAGAGTGGAATAATGGATATAAACATATGAATAAAAAAATATAATCATATATAAAAATAGACATAATAAATAACTAGTATATATATAGATAATTGAACAAATTTGTAATAATCAAAATCCAAAATGTAGTTTCATATACCTTGATGAATGGATTGGTGTTGTTCAAAAGGGGAAAATGGGACATGAATTTATAATCATGTTATAAAAAAAAGAAAAAATGTTAACCTATAATATCTAGATTATTCTTGGTCCTCTACTCATTTGATCATACTATACATAAATTATATCAATAATATATAGTAGGGTGCATGTTGTTATCTGAACCTACCAATAAGCAATCTTATACCTTATCGAAAGCGGTCCAATTCAGATTTTGAGATAAAATCATAATATCCCTCATACACAAGTGTCTAAAAGTAATCTAATATTTTAAGATAAATAAAATCATTGTGCTATCATAAAGAATAAGTAGTAAAAATAAATAAATAAATACCAGCGCATATAAGATAAAAAAATCTAGATAGCTCTACTTACGTTGGTATATTCTAGAATAAACTTATGGACAATTAATAAATATATATATATATATATTAATAATTTATATATAGTTTACTTTTATATTTCATCCTCATATATGAACCAATTACTGTGGATGTGTGTGGCCATATACATTGAAAACTAGTTCCTGGTGGGGTTGAGGTATAACTCAGGAATTCGTAACCAATATAAATGAGCATATAAGATAATGAATTAGGTTACATTCCCTACATATCATAATGATATGGAGGATTCTTCATTTTACTAAATATAATGACTATTGATTAATGTAAATACTAAATATAATGGACATGGTGCATCATTATTATCATCCAAATACTATCAATTTATTGAGACGTCATGTTCAACACTGGATGTAAGGGATTTGGAATCTATAATTCAAAATAGGACCCTTACCAGGTTCCACATCCTATATCAATGGAATAATAATATTTATAATAAAATACATGAGTCTTTACCTCTCATTTATCTCAATAGTCTCATCCAATTACAAATAAAGCATCACAACCCACAATTTGGATTTTATAAGGTGTGATCAAATATAATTCATTACCAGCCTTTATGTAATACCATTTAATATATATAGTTTATTTAATGAAGATAAATCCATCTTGAACAATCCCGTAAATTTATTATATCTCATTAAAATAAAAAATTCATGGAAATTAAATTTATAATGTTTATAGAGTCAGTTATACAATTTCATGTTCAATAATGAAATAATCCATAAGGGAATCATGAGTTATAGGTTAAGACTAGAACATTGTAGGTTCCTTTGTTTCATCAAACTTTTTATATTATTGATGAAAATTTATTAATAATTTATGATTAACAACTATAATAAGTTCTAATATATTACTCCATAAAATATTATGGAAAATTCATGTTGTCACACACAAGGGGTGTCCATAACAGAGGAAGAAATGTACTAATATTCTCACTGATGATCCTTGAGAGTCAAACATGGGGCATATATCAAAATGGAATGATGAAATTATTTTTATGGAAATTAATGAAATATTATGGTGTGTGACGTGATGAAATTGCTATAAGACCACCAAAACATTTTCGGGAAATTATGATGCCACATAAATTAAGGTATTGTTGACTACTCATCTTATTAAGGCTTCAGATTTAAAGAAGCATTTATGAAATCCAAAAAATGGTCCAAATACAAAAAATAATGAAGTTTAACTTACTCTATATAGATTAAAAAATATGTAGATAAAATTAAATTGATGATAAGGGTATGGAATATCATACCTATAGTAATCAAACACCATTTGTGGATCTCGAATCACACATCAGATATAATTTTTATCAAGTAATATATAATAGAGGAGAAGTGAATCCATGATATAAGGAGAAAAATGGAATTCTTATGGAGAATTAAAATAATTTTTTTAATAACTCGTTTAGGGTAGAAAATAAATTTCACCATAAAATAATGGGTTCTTGTTTACCCCACATTGTTTGAAAAAAACATGGATAAAAAATTATTTCCTCACTGTGCAAGGGAATACCACACATACTTAGGTGTCTTGAATCTTTAACCATGCTGTAACCATGAAAAAATCAACTATAAAAAACAGAATGTGGCTAGCATATCCATGAAAATTTGGTTGCACTTTTTAAGAATAATTTCGCAACTCCAATTACACATCTATCACACACTGCATGGTTTGAGGAAACCATGCAATATGGGATTTAGTGTTTCTCTAAACTCTAGGGAACATTTGTCTTTTCAAAATACCTTGGTTTTGAGAACCTAAATATCCTCATACACCATCAAGACTACTATTACTCAATTAGGATACATTATAAATCCAATTTAAATGATTTAACCAAAAAAAGAAAATTTATTACAACCATCCCTCGTTAAATAAACCCACCCTCAAGTTGGCCCATTGAGGGTAAATAGGTATCAAAAATAAATTTTTTTGGGCACTATCATTATACATGAAATTCTTGTTCTCATGCCTTGTCTTATACACATCAGTGGTTGCTTAGAAACTTATCAAATGGAATATACCTATCTCATATTCTTTTATGCTCCAATAAACAAATCAAATTAGATAGTCCTAGATGGAAACATATATATTCAATTCCATATCTTCGGGTAGAACAACCTATTAATGGAGTGGATAATACTAATAATGTTGAGATTCAAGAACGAATTAATGAATATACTAGTATCTCTGTGGAAATTATTTTAGGTATGTCATTGTCATGATTTGTTTCACAACCTCAAAGTGTCCAAAAATCATAAGTGAGAACATACCATTCCTTAAAATATTAATATTTCTAATCATAAGCAATACTGACAATATAAGATGAACTCTAACCTCTAATTGTAGTTTTCTTTTTTGGTTTTTAGAATATGATTTGGAATATAGACTAAGTTGTTTTTGTATTATTTCAAATAAACTCAACCTTATTAGTAGTTTCCTTCTTGAGATATTATACATGTATAGAATATTACTGTTCCTTTATACAACAAAAATTTGAACACAAGGCTTACCATATTCGGTTTTATAATTATCCTACTCAATGTTATTTTGGAATCTATAATTACAAGTGAACTCAACAAAGAGAATGTGTTTCTACCAATAATCCCCATTATCAATGATTTGTGAATGTATTATATCCTATAACACATAAATCAAATTATTTGTAACTCTATCCATATGTGGGTGATATGATTTGTTTTCAAATGTACATGTCTAGGTAAGGCCTTCCACAACACATGATATAACTATTTTGTAAGGAAACACCCTTTATTTGAAATGATTGAATGTGGTACTAAATGAATACCTAAAATCTTATTTATCTATTGCCTCCCTAAAATTTATATTGATAAATTCTATCACATATATATGAATAGTGAATACTTCATCAAAAAATAAGTGAAATACCACGTTATATCACTTATATGATATAATCAGGATAGACTAGTCAGAACCGCTACCAAAACATTATCCCATTTATACTTAGGAATGGAAAAAAAATTAAAAACCCCCACTAGTCACTAATTTTGAAACATTACAAAAAAAAAGGTGGAATAATTTGTGATAAATCTGGAGATCATTCATTTCATACTATGTCATCGTTACTGAAATAGAAAGGGTCAATACACCTTTTTTAAATAAGTATCAACTTCCCAAGTTGTGTCCTAAAATTCCTACATCATCCCCTCTCTAATTTCATATGGGACCCAAACACACCAATTAATATAAACGCACCATCAAAATCCATATTACAACAAGAATATTCCTAATTATCTAAGTGCATTTTCTTAGTACGAGTCCTTTGAGATATGTTAGTTGTATCAATTTTCCCTATCATGTAGAGTAGATGTCACTAACAATGATATGAGGAAATTCAGTCCAAGGAAATACTTATCCAAATTGTGAATCTCTATGAATATACCCATATGATTATTTTCACCACTATTATTCTTAACCACTTTTGTCTAGGTCTTTCGGCTCATCATATCGACTACTGTATTTCCATTACAATCCATATAGGCAAGCTCAATTTGAAATGACTATAGTTACACAACCCTTCTATGATACCTTATATTCAAATCCATATCTTTAATGGTTTACTTGAAGTTTTTTTGATCATTGATTACCACAATACTCTCTACATTTAAACAGTTCATCCAAAAATGTAGAGTGTAAACTACAACACATTGATCAGGGTTGTGGGTTAGGTAATTTATCTTGTGAGGAGTCAACGGATGAGAACCGTACACGTGACTCATTTTTTCCCATGTTTTAATAGCTCTAATACCAATACCTGATGACCCACTAGTGACTATATATATCCTTTATATCTCTAGTAAAGTCTTTTTTACCACTGAAGTCAAATGTCCCATTAACTCGTGAATTTTATCTTCAAAAGCATAAGACTATTAAATTTTACCACCGTTCATTTTCAAGATCATATATAGTGATGAAAGAAGTGAGAAATTATGTATGAATATTCTATAATGACCAGATAGACTCAATGACCACTTCTATTCATACATCACTAATGTTATTCATTATTATGTGATTGGTTCACTTATCTATATGTATGAAAGTTCAACTAAAATTGGAATTGTTTACTAGAATTGAAATTAATAATTGATATTATAGAATATTAAATGGCCTTATATATCATTTTAATCAATATATGATGATCATTAATTATATAAAACATTCATGATAACCATTTTTGCTACATTGATTTTTTTTTCATAAATGCATACAAGTTTTTTAATTAATTATTATTATTTATATATACTACTTCAAAAACACTAAATATGTTTTAAAAATCATTTTAAAATCTAGTTAACCATTATAATTTATTTATGAACATCGTTGAATGTTTTATTAGAAATCAAAAAATAATCATCCCTGAATATGGTGAATCTACACATCAAAGAATATGTTTTTATTTTTAGATCAAAAGTGGTTGATATTAGAACTGATTGTGGTTATACCATTAAAACAATAAAATTATTTTATATATATGAAACTAGATTTATCCTGATACATTTTATAGATTAATTTTGAAATTGATAAGAAATAAAATATGATGGATTTAAAGGGAAGGTTTTACCCCTTACGTGTCGTCTCCTTGAGAACCTCTATAATAGAATTGTAAATAGTCTTCCTATGAGACCAAAAATAATAGAACCCGGGGAAGAGGGTTGTAATATGAATTTGGAATAATATTCTAATGTTGTTTTTCTTATAAGGTGAGGTAAAAAGACTTGGTGAGGGGTCATATTTATAACGGAGGAATGGAGTGTTCTATTATTATTTTATTCTTTAGGTTATTATTTTGGCTCATGATTATCAATATTGTTGATTCAAATGACAATTTAATGTTTAAATAGAATATAATTTATGTATAATGGCCTCATATACAACTATTACTAAAATAATATTCAGAAATTCAATTATTTACTAATAATGTTAAATACCATAAATTATCATACTATACTATTCATAAATTGTTAATCTTTTTTATATAATTTCAACAAATTCACCATAACAGTTATCTAGACAGTAGATTTCAAAAAATGACTCCATTTTATGAAAAATGTTAATAAATATGATATATTTTAATGTTAATGAAATTCATAATTTATTTGAAAAATTATGATTTTAAAATATTAAATTCTTCTACAAAAAATGGTAAATTAATTAACGTTGCATAAAATTATATTATAAAAATAAGAAGAAAATTTGATGAATCTATATTATGAAAACAAATTTTCTTGGAAATCATTATATTAATTATAAAATTTTAATTTAAAAAATCATTTAGAAAAATTAGAAATATAAAAATTATTATTTTATAAAATTTACTTATTATTATATGGTATAATTATAGTATGTTTTCACTCATAAGATACCTAAATTATATTTATTATCTCAAAGATCATGTTACTATTTTATTGTAAATATTATTATTTTTAATTGTTGTATTAATTTTTTAATAGCACATCATGGTATTAAACATGGTGTCATAAGAATCATAAGCTATCAAAGATGATTAAATTTAAATGAGACACACTATATAATATTGTTCTATTAAAATTTATGTCCAAAAAGAGATATAATAGATATTCTATTTTTAATATTTGACTACATAATGATAATTTTTTTCAATCCAAAATGAAATTGTTAAAAGAAAATCTTTTATAAATTACATCTGAATCTTCTGTTATTTCCATGATGAAAAGCAATTATGGGATATGTTTAATATTCTCTAAAAACTGAAATTGGGAATGAAATTATTTGAGGAATAATTTAGATAAATTCAATATTAGATTGACCACATAAGCGAAAAACATGTATAAATTTCATCATGGAAATAATATTGTTGTGCATAAAATTAGGTTTAAATTGATGAGGAAAAAATAGAGATTAGGAACGATATTCTGTAAACTCAATATATTGCACTCAAAAAATTTGTATTTCAAAAAAAAGTATCTCGTGTAGATGTTGAGGATTGGGGATGAATTATATTCATTTTCCAAAATTTGTTCGAAGAAAATAATGAATGACCCTCCAATTAATAATAAAGTTAATATGACTCACATGACCATAAATTACGTGTAATACCTATATAATATCAGATAAAACAATAAAGTTAGGTGATAAATAATAGGGGTGGTATATTTTACTAGAGAATGAATTCATATGAGTTATCATCAAGATATTCATTACATGAGGATTATTGAAATAGTGGAATATGATCCAAAATTAAGATTAATCCCCTTGTAATGAAATAAATAACTTCTAACACATGATTAAAATGTGCATTTGTGGAATCAGACAAAAAAATCAATTATTAGTGGCCCAAATTTTATGAAAATAATAGTTGGCCCTGATATATAGGATGAGGCTGATGAGGTATTGTAATTCCAAATCCACTATCTAAAATATGGAAATGGAATGTGTGGATATAATTTTTTTGGTTCATATTGAGAAACAACATTCATCATCCAGAGGATATATCTGGTACGATTATTTATATGAAATGTATTTTCATAACTATTTTAACTGGTGGACAATTTCTATGGAGATATGATCCATTGAGTAAATATTTATAAAAATCCCATTTTATTATAATGAATGAAAATATATTTTCACCTTGATAATTTATGGTTAAACTAACATTAGGATTATATGAAGAAAAAACAAGTATTAGAAAAGAATAATAAGTACCATGGCTTAAAATGAATACTCTAGTGGGATAGAGAAACCACTATTAATTCCTAATAGTATCAAAAATTTCACATACTAAATTGATGTCAAAATATAAAATTTCTATTGTATATTATCTAATATAAATTTTGGATAAATATGAAGATATTTAAAATGGCCATAATGTTGAAAATAAAAGAAGGAAAATCTATTTATATGATTACAACTGAAATCACATAAGTGTTCAGGGGGTGGGTTTGGATCTGATTATCAAGGATATATATTATCATTGGGTATCGAATAAATTTTTTTTTCATTATGGGGTCTAAAATATATATTTTTATAAAATCTCAATGTAAAATAAGTGTCTTGATTTACTCTTAAAAAGGATGGTTGTCATTTTTGAATATCAAAGGTTGTTTTTTTTTTCAATAAGATTTATAATTAGAATAAGAGTGGGTTCCAATAATAGGTTTTTTAGGAGATAAATTAAACACATTTTCCAAAAAAAATTAATGGATTAGTTATATTAGTGGATTTTTTCACCATTAAAAATCTAGATAATAATTTTACATACAAGGTGTATATTATGTTAATGTCTCTAAAATAAATAATGTAGATAATAATTTCACAAGAAAGATTATATAAATGTTTTATTCCCAATGTAAAATGTAATATATGTGCTGAATGAGAAAATGTGTGGTAAAAAATATGTTGATGTCAAATAAAATTAATATTTGTTTATATTAATTCAAGAGGATAATTATTTTGGAACAACCAAATATGAGATGTCAAAATGAAAATTATTACCACAGAGGAAGAGTAGACTCCAATGAAAAAAATTATCATATAAATTAAGTAGAAAGATGGATACGAGAAATTGTCCCATTACAGGGAGAGTGGGAGTCAAGAAGTGAGAAGCATATGATAATTGAAGATCAAAACTGATTCCATATTTTTTTTGGAGAAAATAAGAACTAACTAAATTATTTTTAGGCTATTTTTTAATGAAAAATGGTGTGATATTTAGTAGAGTACTTAAATCATTTTCCTCAATATCTAAAGAAATAGCTTATTTTATGTAACTATATTTCTAGTTGATCAAAAAAAATATTTAATGATTACACCAAATGTATTTATTAGGATTTATCGAAAGTACATAATTAATATTGCTTCATTTAATAATTTGAATATGAAGTATCATTATTGTAATTTTCATTTGTGGCCCACAATGAAATATATGTGTGCATCAAGTGTCAAATAATAGAAATAATAAATGTTTTATTGTGAAATCCAAGTGAAAATAACTGTAAATGTTTTTGGGGTTTTTAATGAAGGTATAATGAAAATAGGATTAAATATTGAAATATTTTATTTATGTATTGTGGATAATATTGTTTCATGATTATAGAAATGTATCAATGTTCACAAAACATATATATCCACATAAATATTAGCCTACCCTATGATGCATCAATCAACTCTATAGAGATAACATCTAAAGACAATTTAAAAAACATTAACTTTATTTTATAATCATGTACCATAGTCTATATAAGAATCAGATTGAAATGTGAAACTATCATCCAATATTCTAAATAGATAAAACCTTCCATTATAATTCTCATTGAATGATTCATAATTATTATATATATACACTTTTTATTTGTCTTGTTCATCTCCATAACAATAATTAATGTATACATTTTGGGTATTCAATATATGAATCCTAATTGATAGAACATTTTATGGCTATTTGGTCCCAAGATAAATAATGTTCTGATATATCATTGGATAAATATATGATATATGATCATATTTATGATAATAATTTGTTATATGTTTTTTATAAAAAACTATATAATCAGAATATTAGGTTAATTTTTTCAGATAATATTATTATTTTCGATAATATATTTCCCAAATTATTCTGTAATTTTTTCTATTAAATTATAATGATTTTTTTATTTTTCATAAATTATTATAATATCATTGAATATAAAAAATTACATTATTATATTATAAATAAATAAAATAATTTATAGTAATATATATATGAAATAATTATCATTATTTATAAGAAGTAGATTGACCATGAAGCAGTTGATGTGTTCATGAGATCAAGATTTTATATTAAAAGATGAAATATTTAGGGGACAATACATATTCATGTATTCTTGTTTTTCCATGTAATGATCTTTGTACTAAAATATTGAGATAAAATGTGGAGTTAAAAGAATTATGAATAAATATTTTTTAAATAAACATTTTAACTGAATGATATTGAGGGTTGTTTTCTTCTGGTTTTTAAGTGAGTTGAGTTTAATGTAAATGCATTGGATACCACATTGTTTAAAATTGAGATATTCCCCTAATAAATATAGAGATATTTTATGGATGATAAAATTTTCTAGAAAATATATACTAATGATTTGATGTGGGATTCCATATTTAAAATATCGAAATGTTATCAGGAATAATATTCAATGATATTGATAAATATTTTTGGATATATTATCTTAGATACATATTTTATAACATGTATACTAGGAATATAAAGAATATGAATGAATTTAAAATTATCAAAATATTTTACTATATATTTCTTAAACATGATTGAGTTATGAATATTTTTAATTACATTAATCATCATTAAAATGTTTATTAATAGAAGATAAATAAGATAATATATAAAGAGATTTTATTAGTTATCAATGAAAAAATATAGAGAGAAAAGAAGAAAAATTAAAGGACTCTTAAATGTGTATTATTGAAGACAAATATATCGATGTTGACCGATCAAATAACATAATTATTTTCTTAATTCCACAAGCTAAAAGGTGATATTAACAATTTTCAATAATGTAATGTAGGAGTAAGTAATTAATAAAATTTAATGAAAAAGAGGATTCCATATATGTCATAAAAGAAATATTTTTACCCATCAATGGAGAAGTTTAACATAAGATGATTAAAGATAAATTAATCGGTAGATAGAAATGCATACATACTAAAATGAGGACAGACCCATCTTATTACAATGTTTTTATTAAATACCTAACTATAATATAATAATTCCTTTGTGTCCTTCCTTAGAGAAGATTTTAATGGAGAGAGAAGGGTTGTGCACCTTCGGATAATATTTTCCATGCCATAAATAATTTTAATACATTGAGAGTTATCTTTGGTTGACCATAACCAATGTTTTCCACAAAATTTTAGTGATCATTTTGGTTAATCGATCCATCATCATACAATATTTCCTATGAACCTTTCTGTAGTATAGTTTTAGTGAACCATGTATAACTAATTATGTCCCAACAGAAATTGCATTCCTATATTAATTTTAGTTTTTCAATGAGTTCGAGTGGATGTTATAACTTTCGAAAAAAGGTACCATAGAAGTGAAAAAATGATCAAATTGTGGATATATGTTAAATTAATTTAATTATCAGTTCCCTAATTCACCCCCTATATATATACTCCTTGGAAAATATACACCTAAAAACATCGTCCATTTATTTATGTACAAAAACTATCACATCAAAAACAAATTCATTCATATATAATTTTTGATCATTTTTAGTGAATTACATAGATGAAAGAGAATAATTAAATTTCATAAATTAAAAATATTATACATATAACTAGTAAAGTGTAAGAATTTTTTATTATCAAAATATAAAACAATATGATTTTATAATCATTTAAACATTACAATAGTAATATCATCATCCTATAAAAAATTAATAGTTTATTATATTGAAGGAAACTATCCTAGAGGGGTAGATAATGTCTTTCATATTATGTTATTATCCATACACGAGATTCTTCACTGTAACTATTTTATCCTCTGTATATTCCTTTAATAATGAAAAAATGGATGTTCTCATATTCATATAAAAATCCATATTTTGAGTTCCCAAGTAATGGCTTCAAAAATATTTTAAGTTTCATTCCCACAAATTATAATTTTTTTCAAATTCTCTATTTGGAAACTATGGAAAAAAATAAAACACTCCCCTCACAATAAAAAATTTCATTAATTCCAATTTTAAGCACTTTTAATCAACATTTAAAAATGTTTCATGTTTTCAAAATTTTATAGAATCATTGAAATAATAAATGTTTATTTAAAAAACCCTATCATGGTCTTATTATGTCATTAATATCTCTTGGGTTTGATCATATTTATCATAGTGAATAATATCCCTCAATATCATTATTTACTCATTATGTTATCACTAGATGCTGAGGGAATTCTATATAGGAACCACTCAATAGATAATTATCAAGACACTTTTTGTACATAATTAATCCCAGTGGCGATCTAAACACCAAAAAATACATTAAAGGAACCATTCATTGACTAACTAAATAATATCTTCTCTATAGTAGATAAATGTGTTAAATATTATCATCTCATAGGAGTTCAGAATATAATTAATTTAATCATTCTCATATTTCCAATCCATGGGCCATCAATCCTATGCCATCACTGACCTTCTCTTGGGGGTAAATAAGGAAACATATCTCTAAAGACTCTATTTATCATTATATTAATTCTCTCACCAATATTTCTATGTGTTATAAGGGAAAACTATTCATATTCATGTCCTTAACCATCAATAATAAGGGTAAAGAATCTAGTTCACTAGGATTAATCATGGACCATAGAACATTGTTTTGTCCATTTTATTTAATTTTATGTTAGTGAATTAATTTTAAACAAAATTTTAATTTTACAATGGGTTAATGACACATATCAAATGTCACAAAAATTAATATATAATTCCATTATATGTTTATGGTTTATCTTATACCTCAAAGTAGTTTTATATTTTTATCAACCATAACCCAACTAATCATTCTGGATATCATATATGTCATTATTTTAATCACCGATCATTGAAGGGACATACTTTATACCAAAATTTACAATATTAATTATTATAAATATAGATATTTAATTAAAAAAGTTAATTTAAAATTTAATAAATTCATAATACTCAACATTGGATAATTTCGTACTAAAAACAAGAATAATGGGTTATGGTCCATTATTTATGTACCTCTAGGCCAAAGAAACAGAAAATCCCCAACTAATATTGTCTATTTAATTTCCACAAAAGTATTATTCCTTGAAAAAAAAGGGAAATTTTTTTTTGGAATCATATTCACAAAATTAACTTGTTTTTTCATGGATAATACATCTTCGTATCTCTACATACTATGATATGAAAAATCTATATTATAAATAAGTGATATCTATAGTCCCTATTAGAATCTATATGAAATCCTAAAGTGGATTCACTCGAAATCAATGTTAAATAAAGATAGAAGAAAAAATGATGTAGAAATAGAAATCCATACATGATAGTTACTTCAATCCACACTCAGATCCACCCAAAATAAATGTGTATTGAGGGATGAAGAGAGGTGTTTGAAATGAGGCCCACCCCTAATTCTTATTTAAGCAAAATGGTAGTAACAGGAGTGAGATATCCTAATTTAAAATATAGAAAAACATTCATCACTATTTCATGGTGTGAATGTAATTTTTACACTCTGATTCTTATGGTAGTTCCCCCTCCCTAACATATACAACTTTTATTCATTGAATTCCTTGTATAGACATAATATATCCCAATTATTACGTTAAATTCGCATTTACATAATAACAAACTTATGACTACACATTTTTTTTATCATGGGCCCTTGAACACCTAAATAGGGTTTATGAAACAATATATACATGCAAAAATCCCTATACCAAGTGAAAGAGCATCATTTATAGAGATTCTAACCTCAAAAATTAATTTAGATTTTTGTTTAAAAATAGAAAACATCTATAAAATAAAAAATTAAACCATATAACATTTCATGGACCATTATAATGTTTGGAATTAAGATATACCCATTATTTAATTTCTTATCCTTTAGAAGTATCATTAAGAACTATGTCAATAAAAAATACTTCTGTGTGAAAACCATTGGAAATTATATGAACTCTACTCACTAATGTTGAAGATACTTCCACTATAAAAATTCAATAACAATGGGTTTTTAAAAAATAAGGAAATACACACACCCATTCAAAAACATTTAGGCGATGCTCCACAACATACATTTATTCTGAATAACCGCTATTTAATTAGTGAAAAGATTAGATATCTTGTGGGACCACCAACTGTAATGCATCCACTACCATTCCTATGCCATCCTCGTTTGGTTTTATATCTCACTACATCCAATAGAATATAAAAACACCAATTAGAATATATTACAACCTACAATATTTACAAAAATTAGAATACTATCCAATCTCCCTTCATATGGACCTCATATGTCAATGTATAATAAATCAGTCTTAAAAAATACTCACAATATCTTTAGAGAATGAAATATAATTTACATTGACCAAGGTACTATCATCACATAATTTACAATGATTACCATACCATACAAAATACTTAAATACATTTTGTATCATTTTTTAAACCCTTAAATCATTTGATAAAATATGTTCGACCCTTAAACCTATTCTTAAATCACGAGTTAACTGCCTGGACAATATTACAAACCAGGGATCAATCAATGAAACATGTCCTAAAATGTTAGTTCACCCATCTGAAAATGAAATTAATCCTGATTAAGATCATGAACCACCGTTATATAACAATGAAATCATCTTAATCTTTGTTTTTATGGATCGACTCCATAAAAAATTAAATTTCAAAACATACATGATATTTGATATGGTACTAGATAAAACTATATTAACATATATAATGGAATAGAGTGCCACCTTGACCATCCATCGTCTGATCCTATCATTCCCATGACCAGAACAATATAGTATCACACAACCAAGACTCATGATATATTTATTAATACATTTTATGAATAATTGTAAACATATTTTTCATATTTGAGTGACAAAATTGAACATCAATTTGATCCCATTTTAAAATCATAGGAACATCATCTTTGGGAATATCCAATATTACTATCATAAATAGGATCAGACCATCAAATATCCAATGTAATACTCCCCACCTCATTTACTACCTTATTCGTATCCTTTAGATAAACATTAATAGGTTATAATATTACATGAGTGTTCCCCCCTTTATAAACTGTAACATTATCCTCGAAAACAACAACAACTAATCAACATCAATATTTACCATAATAACAAAACAACTTTATTTATGTTATATATTCTCTCATAAATAGGAATTTATCTTTTCATCAACATGTCAAAAAATGTGACTAAAATATTACATCAATACCATTGACCCTCAGTGCAAACATTTCCCCATAAAAAATACCACATTCATTAGCATTAGGGAATTATAGAGTACACTAACTTGAAAAAATATTGACGAAATTTATCTATTCTCTTGTACTTCCTGGTCACATAATATGTGTCACAATCAATGTTTTTCATCCCCAAATATCTCAAATCAAATATTAATATAATTTACCATACTAATCATCATTTCAATCATATAACAGTAGTACCGTTGAACTGTTATAAAATAACAAAACACCACATGCATATTAAGGAAAAGTTCACGATCACCCCCTATCTGTTTCTTTTTTCAAAAAAAAAACACTATTATATATCCAATCTCCAACATTATTTCTCTTTAGCAGACATATAAAATACATGTATCCATATATCATAATGGTTGATCCAAATAATATATTTCTGGACAAACAATTAATCCACACTAATGGTTAATTCCTTAGTAAATCCCATTGAATAATCATTCATATAACATATCTACTGGGTCACCTCATATTTATATATCTCAAGGCATGGAACCAACTTATTACTTCCATGTTCAAATCATAGATGGCATTACAATTTCATCATACCATAACTACTATCACATCACATCAATCAATATTAATCAATGTGATCTTATCATGCATTTAATATATAATAAGATTACGAGGACATGAGGACCCTCAATTGGGTTACCCACAAATATTTCATCTCATTCCTCTAATATTGCACTCTAACATACATAAAAATCTATGAAAACATTAAGAACTCATAATAGTCAAATAAATCATATCTTATAATGTTATATTTCATTTGAAACACAACTTTATTCTCATATGAAATATAACATAGAATGTAACAATGAAAAAACATTGACTCTAGAGTTATCACATGAAAAAAATGGGCATATAAATGAAAAATTACCCACCTATGCAGGCACTGATTTTCCATGAGGACATGCATACATGAAAACCCCATTGAGAAATATCTTCATATTATTTACTCATTGTGCCACTACATATGGGAATCACACCCTCGGGGATCACATTTGAAAAGCCTATTTTGTTTATGGATTGTGTTTTTTTTCAATTAAACATTGATATCAATATGATGAAGCAAATACAAATTTAATGGAGTTTGAGAAGCAGTTCCCAATATATATTTTTGGATGAAACATATCAATCTATTGATAATGTTTGTTGAGACTTAGTTTTATGGTGTTTCCTGGTGAATTTTTATAGACTGATAGAGATTTCAAGTGAATTTTTAATGATTCCATAGCATTCAATGTCACACATGAGAAATACATCATGTTAGAAAACTATATGATTATTGAATTGGTTCTATGCTCAAAATACATGTATAAAATTGGATACATTACTTAAAATAGTGAATATGTTTGAATTATCATCCATTTTGGAATGAAAAGTTCATTTTAATTCAAATTCCATATTGAATAGGGGAAGGAGGATGATGATTTAAGATGAAGAGAGTTGGAGATCGATATGGGGAGGTGTCTATTCATATAATATTTAATTCCATTATATAATTTTTTTAACTAAGTATTTTTATGTGGTTTATTTAAAAATAAATTTCATCAAATTAAAATTGCATGACAACCTGAAACAATGGATGATGTGGGACACTTGGTCGACCTCATTGAAGGAAAACAAGCCAAGATAGTCCATATGATGCATGCAGGTTACATTTTATCCTACACGACAACATGGGTGAGACCATTCATTGGATTGTTTAGGGGCCTTCATAGAATTTGGAATAGAGATTAAATGTAGAGCTATTATATGGTGGTATCGGGAGGGGGATAAGCCATTTCTGATCCTAACCCCCAAAAACTTATTTATAAAGCATGAATAAAGTGAAAGGCATTTCAATGTGGTATGAGTTTATTTTAATTAATTGAGTTATCATATCCACTAATATAATCTCATGATATGTAGGTTTAATCAAATCCATTCAATATTCTACTACCTCAATATCACCGAGCATCATTGTCCTCCTCCCTTCACCTCTCAACATAATGGTTGTCTCACCCGAGAAGAAGGATAAATCACCAATTACAATATTTGTCCATCAAAATACCATATTAGAATCGAACCATGATCATGAATGTAACAAATATGATTCATGAATTCATGGAATACAATGAAAACTGATTGGATGAATGAAAAATAAGGTGTTGAGGCCACATAATTCATTCAATTTTCATGGATGATTCATAAATGGATTTAAATAAATATATCTTGTGATGTTGAAGGTTTCACATGAATATTTTGCTACATAATAAATGAAATTATATCAGGTTTTTTAGAATATCTTTTGACAATGTTCTGTGAATTTTACAAAGTACATATTAGGAATTTATGTCCTTTATCACACAATATATCTTAAGAAATTTTGATTAAGTAATAAAAAGATGAATATGAGAGGAACCTCAGAAATAAAAGGAGATGTATTATGACTATTGAATCTTTTGACATTTGTATACTTGAGATATCTCATTTAAAAATATAGTTTTATCCATGAATCCACATTAAAAAATGTGCAGTGGTACCATGTGCCTTTGAGGCAACACAAATTAGCGGACTTCTACAAACCAATTTTCTTTTTTGAAGAAAGGATTCTTATGTGCCTTAAAATACTAAAAATCACCCCCAAAGTGTTTCATGAAGATGGGAGTCTAGAAATCCAATACGGATTCATGAAATATATCATTATACCCTTTGAAATTAGGGCATGTGGTCATGAAAAAGGTTAGTAATCACCCTTATCATGATTCATGCAATAATAACCACTATGTATTGACCCTTACGTGAAGACACTATGGATACAGAAGAATAAAACTACACATCATTCGTGTTCATAGAAGAAGATAATGAACTTGCACTATTCGGGTGTCACAGAAAAGAACCACATACCCTATGGATCTTTATTTAATGATTCTTTTTTTACTACTTGCAAATATGTTATAGAGAATAAAATATGGAATCTTATTTGTGTTTGTCAAGAGACATAAGGTGGAAAGTGGGACACACCATGAATCATGTGCAGGATTCCATAAAAAATTATTGAACCATTGAACACCATATATAGATTTGTGAGAAGATATAATGAAGAAGAAAACATTGTATGCATGTTTTTATGCATTAGTAAAGGGTTATGCACTCATAAATAGTTATTATTTTGAGAACCAAAAATATCATTTAATTACTCTACATTTTCTAAATGCTATGAACATGATATAACTAGGATTATATTATAGGAAGTGGTTATTTGTATAAGTGAAAGATCACTCTTTCTTAATTTTTTTGTGTGGTGAAATCTAGTTAAACAAACATCAACTGTATCGCAACAAATATAATGCTCATAGCTAATGATTCATTTTCATTCAGTGTAGTTTAATTATAATTATTATCAACTGAGATAGAAGTCAATGATTTGATAATAAAAATTGATATTTGTGATACTAGAAAGAATAATAAGATATGATCCTTGTGTACTTAGTTTTTCAACAAATAAGAAATTGATACGAAGAGTATAAGAAGAAGAAGAGTGTGCACCTTTTAGTTTTCTATTAACAAGAGTTAAGATGAGTTTCCTACATGCTTCAATGAAATTAACTAAATGAAAAATAATTTTTTTGAATAAAAAATCATTTTTGCTCATCAAAATGTCTAAATAGGTGAAGACATTATTTCTGTTACAAACCATTATCGATAAGGAGAAAACTATATTTGGTGGTTGTAAATAGTTATTTCCAATATCATTTAACCTATAATTATGTTATTTTTTTCAAAGTGATTCAAAAGTGAATGGGAATATCCAAAACATTGTAAAAAATTTCAATGGATATTTTTCTTGGGGATTTCTATGTGGGATTATTTTTTAACATGTTAAGAATGTAACAAATCTATTGGAATAGTTAACCTTGTAGAAATTACAAGTTCTACCTTTACTACATTCATATACTTCCATGTGATATTTAATAGAGAATAAGAGAATAAAGAATCTAATAGGTTTAAGAGGTATTGGGGTAAAAAGATATATTTTGATTAAAAAGTATCCAACAATGATTAACCCCCGGTGATTTTTGTGTCCCAAAACGCTCTTTACAATTGGAATCATGGTGAGTTTCACCTATATTGTCTTCTATTTTTGGATGTAATTCCATTTTTAGGATTTTAGTTTTTTCCATGTAAAAAATAATGTTCAATTTTGGAAATTATTCAATTATCAATAAGAATATATCTATACCTAAAAAGACCATGATTAGTCAAAAAATTAAATAGAGGATAAAATTGAAGAAAAATACCACTTATCTAACGAAGAGGAAGTATTGGTTTCACCATAACTTGTTGAAAATGAAAAAAATAATGATTTAATGGTTATAAGAAGGTGGATCAAGGTTCAACGAAGAATATGGATAATTCATTTACCATAAATGATAAATATGTATTATTTATCACATTTGAATATTATCCTCATCATGAAAAATCTATCACAAGTGGAGATTAAAAATTTATAAATTATCAAGAATTATTAGTTGATTGATTAATAATTATATTGAATAGTATTCTTGAATAAATTAACTCCTTTGATTGTGGGTTTGTTCAATGTATGCAAGAAGATATCACCTAAAATGAATAAGAAACTCATATTTTGGAGAATGGATTTTTAGGAAAAAATTGTTCAATGTTTAATGTTATCCAGAACTATTGGATCCTTAGAAACAACAATGAGGGAACTTGAAATAGTTTCCTCATAATGGATCAATGATAATTAAGTGAAATAAATAGTGATTAATACTATAAAAGAAAGAATCCATACCATAAATGATAAGTTTAATATGTGTACTAAAGTCAAGGGTTAATATTTGAAGAATAATGTAATAAAATATTATAAATTGACTCTTTATTGAATAAGAATTATGTTTTATTATGATTACTTTGAAATAATGAAAAAGGTTTTCAAATTGAATATTTTTATAATCAAAGAAGAGAAAATCGTCATCAGTTTAAAATGTTTATATTTTGAAACTATGTAGCCAAATATTGAGAAGTAACATATCAACACTTCTCAGTAGATAGAAAAAGTTTCTACTGGTAATCAATGTTCACTGGATGATGCTTCTATCTAAGTAACACCAACAAGTGATAATAAGATCATGAGTTCATGGGAAAATATATCGCATGAAACTGAGAAGAAAAAGGTTTCATACAAACCATCGTATATTCATGTTTCTAAATATTTTTCCACAAGAGGTTCTAGTTGAATGAAAATTCAAAATAGGTATGCATGAAATAAAGTGATAATATAACTATCATTTTGTTTAGGTTGGATAATATTATAAATGTAGTAGTAGGATCCCTAAAATGAGAATATAAATTATAAATAAGTCCCAAATATATAATACAAATGATTTCATAAAATCATGATTAATGGGTCGTGATGGTAATACAATAGATTCAAGAGTTATGAATTGAACTGTTTGTAAAATCCTAAAACTATAAATACAAAAACGAAGCCTATCTCAAGGGGTGCAAACTATAGTTTATGAAGAAATATTCAAATGTCTGTAAAAATAAATATACTATAAATAGATTTGGAATTTCTAATAACATCTGTGATGTATTAATGGAATTGGTTATAATTTTCGTACATGCTTTTCTCAATATGATTCCAATGTTTATAAGAAATAGAGAATAGAAAACCCAGACAAGAAAATAGAAAACTCCTTTGGAAGTAATCTGATGAATGTTGTAAAAACATTATCCTAAGAAGATTCCAAGAAGGGATGTTGTGAAGAAAAATGATTCTAAATCCATGAATTAAAAGGGTAGTACAACCAAAAGAGTTGCAAAGATGGATAACATTCAGAATAATCCATGTGGAAAATCTAAACTGGTTTCCATAGTTCATAGAGATTTATTTGTTATCTAGATAGAGTACATGGAATAAATAAGAATACATAACGATGTAAAAGCTAAGGTTAATGAAATTGTTAATTGAAAAATTCCACATGGGGGAGAATAAGTGTATTAGAGGATGAAAACAAAATGAAAGCCTTGTGTTAAAGATGTCATATTTGACAAATGCATGAAATTTGGCCATAATTTAAAATTTTATTCAAACATATAACTTCAAAAAGAAGAGGTCTTATGGATGAGTAATGGTGTATCATCCATTAAGGATATTTAGATTAAATGTTCTCCTTAGGAAGCAGAATATGATATTACAAGATACATACTGACTCATGCTACATCAAATATTTTTTGATTTTCAATTCAGAAGAATTGCATCAAATGGCAGAAATTGGATGAGAAAAAATTCTCAACCTTTATGTTCATATTAATTACGTGAGGAGGATCAAAATTATTCCCAAAAATATTTATATATGGTATTTTTTTCCTAATACCTTTAATTGTATGTGAATAATCTTCTTTTGTGGATAACCTATGAGGCAGAACAGATTTGATAAAGATAAAGAATGCGATGTTATATTCTATAAATCTAGGTTGTTGAAGATTTCATCATGGATTGATCTTATTTCATGATAGCTATTCTTTTTTATATCCACCATTAAGATTATATTGAAGAGATTTTTCTTTGAGGCAGATACCAATGAAGAAGCTTCCATAATTAATACATTAATGAGAATCAAATCTGATTATTCTTGAATTTTTTTGATGATCATGTCATAGTAAAAGAATTGTATCTTAATCTATTATAACTGGTTATTAATATAAAAAATAAAAAGGTAGGGGGGAATTTAATTGTTTAGGGACTTATGAAGAATGGAATTTCCCAAAGGACACTAAACCTACCTTTTTTCACATGAATGTTTTTATATATTTATTGATGTGAGTACTAGAATTTCTTATTTGTTGTTCTTAAAAATGTCTTCTCATATTATTCCATTTCAAACCAGAATGATTATCAATAATCTTTGATGAAAAGTTTATGAGTTCCAATTTCATAAGGTATCATGATCAGTTGATAATTGAACCATTTTTGTCTAAATAAAATCCTTTTGTTTTCTACACTGAGCTCAGATCAAGTAGAGTAAGAGTGAAATGAGGGATAGATCATTTCATAAGTATGGATAAATATTCTTTTCCCAACTTAATTTTTCATTAATATCAATAATGGGAGGGAATGTGAAATAAATTCCTTAAGTAAAATAGAGAGAGAGGTGATAATTATTCCACATATTTAAATACTCATTTGAAATGATTTATAATTATAGTTTCAAAAATAAAAAGGTGTATGTTGAGTATAATATTTTTGTATATATGTTATATTGTTTCAAATAAACATTATTTCCAATATGATGAAGAATATATATAGATAATGGATTTGAGAATAAGTGTCCATGTATTATAATTTAAAAAAACATGTGAATGACATGGAGATTAGAGTTTCATGTTGTAGCATAGAGAATTGTTATGGATTTATGGTGATGTTTGGAGTGTTTTTATGGATTTTGTACTATTAGATGTCATGATTGAGTAATTATTCATGTTCGTAAATCATATGATTGTTGAAAAATATCTATGTTCAAAATACATGTATCAAATTAGATACATTGATTACAATAGTGAACTTGGATAAAGTATCAAACATTTTTGGATAAAAAGGTTTTTTGGAATTCATATTACTAAAATAATAGAAGAATATTGATAATGGTTTTATAGGAAAAAGATTGGAGTTCTATGTTTGTATGGGGCCATTAATTTCATATTGAATTCAATTATATACTTAATTGTTTACAAATTAATTTTATTGGATTTATTTAGCAGAAAATTCATGACCACTATGCTGAAAAACATGCATCACTGAGGGAACATACATGAATCTTTGTTGATTGAACACAAGAGAATCAATCCATTCTTGCTTGTATATGGAATTCATGTTGTGTGTATGCTTTCATGTGAATATGGTAGAGCTCATGCATTGGTTGGGTACGAGATCATAGAGAGGGGTTCACTGATCACACCCATAGAACCGGTACGGGGTGGTATTTGGACAAGAGAGGATATTTATGAACCAAACCCCACAATGATTTATTTATAGGGTACAGGGAAAGCATTAGGAGTTTCAATGTGGGTGACTTTTTTAATGAAGGGATAAATCATGGATACCCTTTTAATTTTATTCCCTACTTGTTTAATTAGATCTCTCTGATCTTATATGGAATCTATATCACCCAGCGCCACTATCATCCTCCCTCTGTAACTCAATGCCACTATTGTATCACCAAATAAGTGGCATGAATCACCATGGATGATCTATTTCCATCGTAAAAGAATATATATATGTAATTAAGGACATTAATTCAACTAATGTTATTGATGAATGTATGAAATTAGAAGAACACAAATTAACATATGTAAAATGTTGTTGTTGAGGCCATGTCATTCATCCAATTTTCATAGATGATTAGAACATGGATTTAAATAAACATTTCATCCGATCTTGAACGCATTCACTAGAACATTCTGTAAACACTACTACAAAAACTGTCAAGGTAAAATCTCCACTTTTATCATGGATAAAAAAGCACTCATAAAGGGGACCCATTTATCAACACTTTTTTTAGTTGTTCTGATAAAGAGGGGATTTATCAGAGCTATTTCCAATCGGTGATAAATTTTATGTTTTTAAAAAAATTACGAAAAATAAATTGTTGTTATATTTGTATATTTATATTGATATAAATATAATATATATTTTTTAAATATGTTTTAGATATGTATAAAGAGACTATTAAAATTAATATATAATAAATGTAGTTAAAATGGATTTAAAATATTAAAAAAAATTATTAATTAATAATTTGATAGTTATTATATATTAAAATTCATTTAATAATAATTTGAAGACACAAAAATCAAAACAATTAATAAGATATCTACAATAAGATAAAAATGTTTCTCAAACTTCAAACAGCCATAACTTTTGATCTGGGTGTCCGTTTGGGCTCTACAACATATCAAATCGAAGCCTGTGACGAGCTCTACTCGCAAATCATTGAGATAAGCTTTTATCACAATTTTTTGTGGAAAAAAGGCTTATAAGTCCTTTAAAACATAGGTTTTAGTTGGGATACACTGATTTGTTAACATTCCTACATGTATAACTTCTGATCTGGATGTTCGTTAGCCATGTACCACACATCATATCAAAGATTGATTCATTTTTGTAGATTTGACAGGATTTTGTGTTGAAACGAGCTGCTGAATTATATGTTATGATCTTTTTAAGATTCTATGGATTTTCAAATACATATATATATATATGTATTTATTCGTAAATATGTATGTGTGTGTGTGTGTGTGGGTGTGTGTGTGTGTTGTATATATCTATGTATGTATTTTTTTATTTAATTATAAACACACATAAAATACATATTTCATAAATGTATTTAAAACAAATCTTATACGTATATTTTAATATACAAATAAATATATGGATAAAAAATTATAACTAAATATATATATATATATAAGAATTAATATATATACTAATATATGAATTAATATATTTATATTAACATGAGTCTATATTAATATGTGAATAATTATACCAATATATATTTATAAATAAATAGATATATCATTAAATAGAGAAAAAAAATGAAATAACTTAGTGGTAAAGGTAAAACCATGAAAGGGGGAGGTAGAGGGTTCGAGTTTGGGTGGAAGCAAAGGTGTGTGCGTGTCTGAGGATGCACGGGAAGGGCAGCCTACGGGATACCTCCTAGCACAGATAAAGGGGTGGGTTAAGCCATGTTTAATGCTCTCCCCAAATTATTTAATTTTTCTTTGAATTTTATTATTTTTTTATACTTTTATCAGAACTTTTTAAAAGCGCTGATAAAGGTCCCTTTTATCAGTGTTAAAAAGAACTGATAACGGGGATTTTATCAGTTCTTTTTTTAACACTGATAAAATAGGACTTTATCAGCGCTTTTTAGGACACTGATAATAGGTACCCCCGTATTAGCATTGAGCTTTATTGTGCTTTTATAGCAATTTTGAATCCCTTTTTGAGTGCTGATATCGGCCATTTCTGAAGTAATGTTATTAAAAATAGTAAATTCCTCAATTTTTTGCATATAATTTACCCATGATTAAGGAATTAAATTCCAATAATCATTGGAATTCAAATTTTCTATCACACGAAACACATTATAGGTTTTTGATTTGGTGATTAAATAAAGAATTGGTGGTAATCCATTCCTATAAAAGGAGAGGCACTAGAGTAGTTACCTTTAAGGGAGTCGAGTTCTCTTGTTTCAAACTGATTATACTCTGAGAATCCTCATATAATAATTAGAAATGGTACTATGAGCCTTCAAGGGATCATGAAGTGGAGGAGTTCAATTAACCTTTATTGTTTCATCATTAAATGTGTCCCATGTGTCTTTTTCATGTGACAAGCACTCTCAATGTTGATACGTATATAAGAGAGACTCATGAACCATTCTTTTTTTGAAAAGGATATATACACACCATATGGATGAAGTCCTATGGATGCAATGCATGTGTGATAAACCACATTACATGATACACCAAATAATATATTCAATGTATAAGCTCTTATGAGAGGACACTATGGATAGAGAAGAATGAAACTAGACAACACTCTTGTTTATAGAGGAAGAGGAGGAACTCAAACAATTTGGTCGTTTAAATCATGAATCACATGTGCTCATGTAGATTATTTATAGATACCAAATTTTCACATGCATTCAAATATTATACATAGAATAATATAAGGTAGATTGTGTTGTATGTTTGTGTGTTAAGATACAGAAAGCGGACAATGTCTAGCACCAAGAATCATGATCATGCTTCCACGCACACTAATATAACCTTTGTGCACCCTAACTAGATTTATTTCAACATTGAAATAAGAAGAAATATATAAATTCATACATCCATTAACACATAAAGACTCGTGCACACATAAAATTTTATATGTCAGAGATACCCAAAAAGTGATTGAGTTACACTAAATTGAATGCATGATGTGAAAAAATTTTATTTGTTTGATATTCCAAAAAAATGATATTTTTTTCCGCAAGATCATTCTAAAATAAAAGTTAAGTGTGGTGAAATCTATTTAAACAAATATCTATTCCACATGGAAAAGAAGATATCTCCTAACTAATGATTGAATATCATTCAATGATATTTTATTATGATGATAATTTGATGATATGATATTGAATGAGTCAATAGACAAAAAAGAAGATTTTTATACTATTATGAATAATAATAAAAGATTTCATTGAATTATTTTCTCTAATAAAGAAGATATCGATAAAAATAGAATAAGAAAATGATGAATTTTCATTTTTTAGTTTACTACATCGAATAAGAATGAAGAGATACCTGCAAGATTCTATATATGTAACAATGTAATGAAGAAAGTTGTGGTAGAAAAAAGTAGTATTGTGTTATTAAATGGAATCAATAGGTTGAAGACATTATTAGTGAAACCAACCCTTCACAATAAGTAGAATATAGTTACATGAGGTAGTATAATGATCCATCCAATAGTTTAAAATATTTCACTATTGGTTTTTCATCAATGTGCTTAAAAATAGTTTTGGAATATTCTACTCATTGTAACCACATTCAATGGATTGTTTATAGTGGTTGTGTGGAAGGGAATACTTCCAACCACGCCAAGGATGTATCTACAATAGTTGAGAAGTAAAACGTGTAAAAATAACATGTGATATATTTATAAATTTCATATACATGCATGTGATATGGAAACGAGAATATTAGAATCAGGATTATAACATATATAAGAGTTTCATTGATAAAAACATATAGTTGGTTTAAAAATGACCCACCACTAATTCAACCCCCTCTCGGTGATATACATGTCCCAAATTATTCCAAAAATCATTGTCATTTTTCATCATATATGTGTACAATAGATTCTACCTACAGTCATATGTGTCAGGTAAACCATTGTATGATTCTTCGGTTTAGTATAATTCTATTACTAAGATATATTGAGAATCACCATATAGGTCATTACATGAAATACAAATAACGAAATTCTGTATTCAATTTGGATCCTGGATCACAATAGAATATTATGTACCTTTATTAAGGAATCTATTGAATTTACCAATAAAATATGTGTTTCATAGATTCTTGTATACATGGTAACTATATAATCATCTTCATCATTGACCATATCATAGTAGTTCCATGTGAACTATCATCAGAAGAATACATATTATCTTATAGCTACGTAGAATTAAATAATATGATATATTAAACCACACTATATATGTTTTTAATGACATTTTAAATTGTCAAATAGCATATCATTTGTGAAATAAATCACACATAGTCATAAATTTTTACTCAGAATGTGGATTAAAAAATATGATTCATAAATACTAAATTTTGGATATAATTATAGAAAATAAAATTTTCAAACATGACATGATCAATAGATATAATAAATAATAAATAATAAATTCTTGAAAACCAGGCATGTTACATAATGTGAAAATTAAAAAACAGAGACACCTGAAATTGATAATATAAATTATAATAAAACAAGTATTATAGAATTTGTGTAAAAAAGGTGTTTCGGAAGAATGTTTCTGATATATTGAACATGATATAACATATACCTATGTAACATATCTACTCTTTCCATAAATATCACGCCATGATAATCTACGAATCCTATTCTATTATCCATATAAAGGATATGACATTGATATGTAATGTCTCACTTCATTAAGAGGCTACCCATTAATGCTCAAGACAAGAGATTCACCAATGATACTTCTTGTGAACGACCCCATATTATTATAGTACTAACATTCATCAGGGTCTATGGTTCTACATTGTGGAGACTATTCCTCCACATTAGAGTTCAAAATAATCAGATAAATAATCTAATCATCATCCATTCAAAAAAGTCATTAGTGTACATTAAAAAATATGCAATATCATTAATAATAAATGAAGAAGAATACATTAATTCCCCAATTTTGAAAAACCATTACATTAAATTAATTTTGGGGAATGTTACAAGGATTTTATAAAAATATTTCCAATGTTTGTAATTGGTCAAGATCATATGGAAACATGGAGACAAAATCACTACTGCATTATCAAGCAATATTATATCCCACTAGGTTCTTCATGACTACAAAACTATTTAACACATCATACACGATACATATATTCATAAGCTGGGGAAAGATACATAATAATGGATGGAATCAGATGCATGATAAGGGTAAACAAGAGAAACCTATAAGAATAAACTAGAGTATAAAAATATGATTTTGTGAAAATAAAATCAGAATATCATACCCCAAAATTCTAAGATCTGAAATATAAATAATTTCATAGAGACTAGAATTTCATAAGAAACGTATCACATTGAAATAAGGAACATAATCCATGAAATAATAAAATAAGAACAATACAAGGAATTTTGGAATTCATAATCATGTGATATCATTCCATATAAGTCTAGACTCATTTCTAGATCATATTAAGGAACTTCAGGGGAAGTACACCAATAGTCTAAGAAACACCAAAATCTATAGTAGTAGTATTTCCTATTTAAGAGATAAATTATCCCCATCATCCAATATTAGATTCGGTATCCATGGCTGCCTGTTTATTGGTGATTACACAGACTGGGTGGGACACACCACCATCCCCTGTTGAACAAATTTCCTTGTGATATATAAGATTTCATCATATTCCTATAGTGGATCAAGTATATCAACATGATTCTCATCATTATATCATGATATAATAATCATTAACCAATGAATTTTATGGAGATATAGGTTCTAAACATGTCATTGTATAATATTTCATACATACTTCATAAGAGAAAAAAAATTATCTTGTCATGAATCATAAAAAATAAATGGAATTTATAAACATAAAATCACAACCAATGATCTATAATGGGTATCGTTAAAATTTAATCTCATCACAACCTATATAAAAGAGATAGGTTTTTAATCATTTCATAAAATCATAACCCATGAAAAGAATCGGGTTTCACAATAATAAAACCCTTGGAAGAGTTATGGGTTGACTTAAGCATCATTACGTCAAATCATAATCAACAAAAAATCATATAAGTGGAATCATTGTATCATTTACTAGAATGAAATGAGTAAAATAAATACATATTATCTAATATGGAAAATAAAAAGGAAGGATATTTTGAAAAAAAAATTAGTTAAATATCATTTGTTCATTTAAAATGGATATTTAGAACAGAAAAACATTTCAAACTAATTTTCATGAAAATAAATATTAAAACATATAAAGAAATATTTTGAAAAAACATGGAAAAATATTTATTTGAAAATAATTTAGATCTTATAAATAAGGATTTATATCATTTTAAAATATCATTTCTTGATAACATATAAAATAATCTCCAATGCATTTTGAAAATCATTTTCATTGAGGGAACATTGGAAACCTAAAACAAAGCCTAAAAACGTTTTGAAAATCATTTCATTGAACATAATATGAAAACATATAAAATATGCTGGAATTATTTTAAAAAAAATCCACTAGAAAAAGTATTCAAAACATATTAAGAATTCATGAAATCATTTTGAAATCATTTTTTGAAAATGAGTTTGTGAAAGAAAACTATTTTCTTTCTAAAGAGATAGGTAACGTTTAAATTTCATATAAAAATTTTTATTATCACATTATGTAAAAATGAGTAGATAAATGAAATAAATACATGAATATATCGTAAATATAAAATAAGAAATAAAATTCATTAGTTCTTTTGAGATATGGATGATAATATTTCATCAAATGAATCATTATAATAAATAATCTCTTTAAATTATGATATTATTTCAGTAAACTCTTAACACATTATATTGTTGAATTATACACACCATTAATGAAAATATAAATAATAATTCATAAAATATCACTAATTGATGGATATTTTTAATTTACCATGTCAAAGGTAGTATATATACCTCATTTAAAAATATAGGCTGATAATATGAAATATGTTTCAATGAAGGAAAATTGTGACAAAACTACTCTACCAATTTGGTAACATTGGAAAAATAAAACACCGGAATGATATATAATAATTTTTTTAAATACCCATAAATATATTTAGATGAATCATAGAATACATTAGTGTTCATTATATATACTACATAAGACAAATGAGTGTTGCATAAGGAATTTATCTCACATAAATAAAATGTGAGATGAAATACCCTTACCTTGTTTCTGGACTCTCATAGTACTGATTCAAATGTCCTAAATAATATATTTCTTTTATTAATAAATATTATAAGAAATCATATTCTGTTATATAATAGGATATATGGTTGGATGGTGACTTTATATTTCTCTTTTGTTAACAATTTCAATATAGGATTACGCTTTAGGTAATATTCCCTTTGTTTTTCACTTTTGTCTTAACATGTTATATAATTATTACTTAATCATAGATCATGAATAAAAGAATGTAATTTTTTTTTACAAATATCATTAATATTTATTGTATTTTTTTATAATAATATATACAATATAGATTTATGAAATGTAACACAATTCTCTTGGAGACGGTAGGTCATAAGAACATGTGAATGCTACGACCATTTTTTTGATGTATTGAATAAAATATTGTAATGTAAATATATAAATATTTATATATTTATATAATATAATATAATTTTTATTTTTATTGAATATATATAATATATTTTCTCTAGACATATCCTTATTATATTTCATGTCATGAGTGAAAGAATCACACCACGTTGTAGGGGTGGTAGTCAACACATCCTCAAATGAAATTTTAGTATTTACACAAGATTTAATAAATAATTTTATGTTATAAAAGATTTATAAACCATAATGACAATATAAATGTCATATATACATATTTAAATATAGTTTCTATCATTATGGACAACAAGAGATATTGTAATTGAAAAAATGAATAGTCATATTTTCATGAGGTGGGAGTTCTCTGTACACATAAATAGTATGTTTGTTACCCATTAGATTGATGTGTGTGTATTTTTAGGTCAAAAAATATCATAAATATTATATTATATACAGTGTACATGCATTATTATTCAATAATATAATAATTATATTTTAGGGTGTGTAGAATAGATATAAAACAAATGAGTTTGATGAATGGTGTTACCTATTAATCAGGTAACTCATTTTTTGTTATCCCAAAAGGGATTCCTTTGAAGTAATTCTACACAAAGGGATAAATAGAAGATGATGTGAGGGTTTTTTGGAAGTGTATTGGGTAGATGTTGTCTATACATAAGTGATTTGATAGGTGTGACTAATTGGTTGAGGTGGTAGCCTTTTATTTTGAAGGGAAAGGGCACAAATGACATATTTGAAAACAAGTTTGTTTTTACAATGATTTAAAAAAAATCATACTAGAAAAACCAATATTAATAATGGAATTTGTATGGCAGAAATTTTTCTAGGAAATGGGTTTTGGATTTTTTTTAGGTCATTTGGTCCCTTACGTTTATGGTAAATTCCCGTATTAACCATAATTCCACATTAATCTTTGTAATTAATTTTAATTACCTTAACTAATATGTTTATTCAAAATTATGTTTAACATATTATAAATTATAAATTATAATTATTCCTGACATGTGATAAATATTTCAATATTTCAATCACATAATTTGTAGAAATTAATTTAAAATTAATTCAGTTGAGTGGATTACAATGCATTTTTTTAATGTTGATAAATGTTCACTATTTTTCATTATTTTTATATTAAATATAAATGTGAAATTGATTATAATAAAAAATTATTAGGTTATAAATAAAATACACAAATAAATACTGAAACCATATAAAATATAATTTGTTATTATAAAGAAGCTATATAAAATAGAATATTTGAATTACAATTTTTTATTTTTTTTATTGATCAACAAAGTAAACATCACAAAAAAAGCACCGAAATTTATCCCATTCCAAATAATCATGTTCCACATTCAAATAATAATTTTAATTTTACATGTTATGTTTATAAAATATGAAAAAGTTATACTCAAAATAGGGTCACATTTAAATGGTTTTATAAATAATTTTATAAAAATACAAGATTATTTGGGTTATATTTTGTATTTTCTTGTATTCTACATATAAAATCAATTAGATTATTAAAAAATATATTCTTGTGTAAATAATATATAATTTTAATTAATATCATTAAATAGTAGTTATTAATTTCACTTATTAAGATAAATTGTTGTTTTCACAAAAAAAAATAACTTTAATAAAATCATCAAATTATATTCATTTGGATTATACATTCTATTATAATAAATATGTAACTAATGAATTGATCTATATATATTTCTATGTAAGTTAATAAAATATTCTCCACATTATTTGTTATGTTATATCTTGTTTTATGATAATATTTTGGTAATAAATTATAGTTTATTAAAACTCAGCCTTGCATGTTATGCAATTCATCTAGGAAAGTAATTTTGTTTGTTATAAATCTGACCATGGTGTTCCATCATTAGAAAGAAAAAATTTATGGTGTGTGTATTGATTGATTAACTTGTTGGTCCGTATAACGCATTCTCTAAATAGTTCTTTAATATAAAATGATCTATTTTCAATTTTGTATTAATTGAAAAATATCAATATGATTAAATTAATTTAAATAAAAATACTCACTAAATCACACGATTTTACATTCAACACCCTAAAAATGAATTTCACCATCAAAAATTGCCTATGTTAATAATGATTTAAGACTGGAATGTTCAATTAATGGAATCCCACATCCTAAAACATATTCTTAAAACATCTTTTAAAAATTTATGAAGGAATCCTAAAAATTACCGAAAGTATCATATAACTAGGTCTTTGCATAACGTAATAGAGGTGGAAAGTGAAAACATAGACCAGGAATACATGTTTAAATATTAATAGGGATTTATTGAAGTCATTAATAAAAATATTTGAATGATCAATAAAAATTTCAGGGACTCAAAGTCATTTAATTTTTATGATATAAAAGGACATAAGGTCAAAAAAATATGGTATTAGGAAAACCCATTTATTGATCAATATATTATCTTTGGGTAAATTTTTTATTGACCAAGAATGAAATGATATATACATACATTATATGTTTCTATAAAAAATATATTCTTCTATTTCACATTTATCTATTTTTAATTCATCCATTATTTCAACAAATGGATGTCCATAAATCAACTTTGAAGCCCAATGAATGAAAATAAGCACTTAGAATTATTTAAGGCATGTAAAAGAATGATAAGTATATTTATTTGTCTCTAAAATTCATAGTTATAAATATTGTTAATAAATTAAACTCAAAACCTAATGATTAACATTACTATTTCATTATATATATTTACTCGTCATAAATAATTACACAATAACCCAGACATCACGTAGGCCAATTGTAGGCATGAAACCCATATCATCCTTTGATCATGTGTTCAAGAAATGTGACATTTCTAAACATTATTCATTGTCACCAAACATACATGATATCCTTTTATATGACCACTCTAATATAATTTACAAAAAATGATTGACATCCTTGAAATAAGGATAATCATTACATATAATTCTAACCATGGATCTCAATACAATCTAAGTATATAAATACTTCCTTTTATGTCTAACTTATTATTCTTATGAATGGTTAAGCTTATCACCATTCTAAACGTTGAAAATAGAATGAATTATGAATAAGGTTATGAAATTATCTTATAATATCCAACATATATCACAATTTAGCTATTGGTTTTTATATTCTAAACATGTAATTATATAACTGAATATTAACGTGAAACATGGTAAAAAATTGAATTATCATAAACCCTTATTAAAAAATCCATGTTTCCTTATTACAATGTATATTGTATACATTCATTAACATGAGAATCTATTTTTATACCCATGGATTACTTTTTCCACTTCTCTAGAAATGGGAATAAATACTATGAATTATTCATTAAATTATTGAAAATAATGATATATTCATAAAATATTATGCATTCAGAGAATCATTATTTAATTTAACTTCATGCTAATTAAAAAAAATCAATTTTATGTATTATAAAATTAAATTCGAATTAAATTAAATCACATATAATTAAACTAATTATATATCCATTTAATATATTTAAATAATATAAAAATAACATTAAAATTAATAATAATTAATAAAATGTAAATCCCAACTTCCCTAATAGTGTGAAAAAAATATTATATATTTTAAATTCAGAATTTCCAATAATTTAACCACAAAAATTCATTTATCCATCAAATAACTGACATACTATTCATTTTTACCCACATTAAAATATTCATATAAATTAATAAATAAATAAAAAATGTACTCACAAGATGATCAATAATATATTGGTAATATATAAGGGGACGACACGCTAATGTGTGACATGTCACTTTGAGATATGATACAATCCGTATAAGATAATAATATCAATGTTATTTGAGGTGGAAGAAAAATTTTATACATTCAAAATTGATAATATTAAAATATTTTATATTACAAAATTTTTAATCAAGGAAAAATAATCAAAGGATATGTATAATGAGATATTGCTTATATAATAATATTAATCTTGAATGTCTTAATAATTTAACACTCTATGTTTTCTCATATGATTACCCATATGAAACCATGAAGAAACATCCCCATCACAACCTAGCAAGTAAAATCCTAATAATGGGTTATCATAGATCCTCAGTTTGGTTAAACCTATCAGTCAATGGTCTCAGATAATAAGTTAATATAAAAAAAATTATTGGAACTAAATCAAATTCCAATAAAACAATTATAGTATATCATATAAATATAATAATCAATCATAAAAAATAAATAAAAATATTAGTATAACAAATGGAATTATACATAATATTATTAATAGAATTTATAACATAAAAAGGATTCAAAAATAAATTCATATAAATAATAAAATAGATGAACATGATTTAAATTTTTACCTACCATAACATAGTTGATCAGGAATAACATTTATTCCACCCATATCATAGTCGATTAGAAATCATTTACCTACCTCTCATAATTATATAAGGATATACCATAAATTTTCTAAATAATTATAGGGATATATTCTTTTAAACCTACCAATCACATAATGAAACCCATTAATATGGGTTCCATAAGAACATGAAATCAATTATATTTAAATATTCACATAATTAACACAAGGAAATGAATTTGGTTTTGTAATCATTATTTAGAAAACTACATAAGTCATCTTGATAATGATAGATGATGGAACAGTATTATAATATCCACTGTGAAACATAGGAAATATCAATGTAATTTTATATATATTAAATTAAAAATTTTTATATTATTTATTATGGTTCGTTTAAAATAAGAAAAACACCAAAAAATATTTATTAATTAAAATTACATGGAATGAAATTTTAAAATATTGAAAGGATTCATTATAAACATGAATAAATATAACAGTAAATGTGACTTCTTAAACTAAAAATTTTATGAGTGATTATAAAAACTGTTTTGGGTAAAAAATTTAATATATTCATTTAATATTTTTTAGTTAATACAATAAATTTGGAAAATATATCTAATAAATTATTAAATTATTGAAATGGTTATTTTCAAAATTGAATTATAAATATTAACATGGGAGAGGAATATTTTCAATTTTAATTTTTTTTGGTTTCAATTATTTGTTTTTAATCAAGTAATTTATTTTGATATGGGAAATGAAATTGAAAATGAATCTGTAAAACAGCATAAAAACCATTGGATAATCAAATTTATTCTATTTTATAGATAAATATCACACTTTCCCATATATGTAACTTCATTCATAATAACCATTATCTAAAAATGTTATTAAAATGTAATTGTTGCATATTTATTTACTATCATATCAAAACCTCATGAATTTTACTTCCTTTTATTGTGTTCAAAATTAATATTATTTCATTATTTATAACATAAAATCATTTTCATGGATTTATATACACTTAAGAAATGGTGAATATAAAATATGTCTCACTAAGAGAAAGATGATATTAGAAACCCATATCTTAATATGCCTACTTTCTATGAATACTATTTAACATCCAATATAAATAAAATTTAAATATTAATAAAATAAATCATAAAAAAATTCATATATATACATTATTTAGTCATTTATTATATTCATTAATTATAAATTAAATATTTAGGATATTTTATTTTCATCATCAAAGGTTGGTAATTTTGATTCTTTCACACATGTTTCCTATTGGAATTTTCATGCCAAAATATTTGATTATAAAATCATAATTTAAAAATTAGAATTGATATTGATCTTAGATATTTACTTGATCTATTCATACCTATGTTCATTTTTTAAAAACTATTGGTATGGATAGAGAAAATATTAACCATGACAAGAATCTATTATGATCTTTACCAATATCGATGAATTTATTTAGAATGATTATTAATTTGTGAGTTATAAAAAATGAACTCCATTCATTAAATTTTATAATAATCATTATCACATATATTAATCCAAGAAAATTATATATACCTTTGTATATATATAATTAAAAATGTAACATATGACTCCAAAATCATGGTAGTATACACATACATAATGATTGGGATTTCTTTTTTCATAGAATAAAGATAAAGTAGAAAATTATTTAACTTTTTAATATATTTATAATTTATTAAATATAATATTTATTCCCTTAATATCTCCACATTATGTGAAATAGAAAACATTTTTCATAATATCAATAACACATTGGTTAGCATGGAAAATGTTTTCATTTTTATTGTGAAGTGTGGAAGATATATAATTTTTTATCAATAAATAAAATAATATATTAGTATTATATTTATAAAAAATAGTATTTTAGGAATTTATAATAAATTTTTATGCATGTGAATAATAGTTTATGATGTTGGAATGCAAATTACTGATTTGGAATTATTACCATAATTTGTGGAATGAAAACATTTAAAATATAATTTATCCATTAAGGGGTGTACTTTTCAGGATACTACAACCACATGGATGTGTATAGAGTTTAGGGGTGACATTATAGTATTTCTATGATAATAAAAGGGAGTTTTTCTATCAGTAAAAGTGTTATTGTGATGGTATCCTTTTTTACGTGATAGAATATTCATTTTTAAGTCATTCATAACATTATATGAATCTCATTAAATTTTTAACATATTGTTCCACATAAAGTAGAAAATAATTGAGATTAGACTAGTGTTTTTTTACTCCATTCCTCATCAACTTAAAAGAACATATATTTATTCACAATTTACTACTACTTTATAATTTTTCTATTATTTACTTTTATGATAATAACAATTTTATAATCCCTAGTGGCATTTTTTTAACAAAAATTAGTTTTAAATTATTATTTAATATTGATTGTATTATTCCAATTATGAACAAAATTTCATACTATTAAATTTATAAAATTCGTTAAAATAACATTTAAAATAATTAATGTAAAATGGATAAAAATAATTTATTTTCAAAATTTATTATATATTCCAAAATGATTACTATAGGATTAAAAATGAAACATGATTTCATAAATTATTTATCTTATATTGATAATCATATTACATCATGGATATTTGTCAAAAAAATTGTTATTTCTTTATTTTCCAAAAGATCATATAAAATTTATAGTATTTGTAAAAATATTATTTTGAACTATTCACCTAAATTTCTATTATAAAAATTAAAAATATTAATGTAATTACTTCATGATAATTTCGAAAATGAATTTCATTTAATAACATAAATCTTAGATAAAATATATTTAACTTAGGATGGAGAAGATAGAAAATATTGAAAAAATAGTAGGAATATAAATTTTTTCAAATTATATAATTTGATTCAAATAATATAAATTTGTATTCTTATTCGTTATAAATATGAAAATATGTTAATGTTAATATATTATTAAATAAAATATACAATATCCACATTTATTCATAATAAATATAAAATTTTAAAATAAAAATGATTTATAATTTGCCGAAATTTATTAGAAAAGAAATCTTTTATTCATATGTTCTTATGACTAGTTATTTATCTATAATAATTGAATTTGATTAGTAAATTATTATTTAAAGTGTCAAATATTTATATACAAATATATATCAGTAAAAGTTTACTCTATTTATACCCTATTATTCAAATAAATAGTTATGATGACTATATGTGTATCAGTAAATTGTGTTTTTTTATTTTGGTTTTCTATTACATATGGAATTAAATATTCAATATAGTGAATATTTAATGATGAATAAAAAAATTAAATCATGAGATTTTTATAATGGCCCAGAATTCCTTATAACGACTAAATTTTTTTGAATAATATTTTGTTTCATATGATTATGTGTAATTTTATTTATTAATCAAAAAAATATATCCTTATATCAATGAATTGTGTATTATTTAAATGATACCATTGGATTTCCATAATTATATAATTATTTGATAATTATTATCATCCGTGTAGATGAATTTTTGAAACAATACCTTGAATTTTATGATTATTGTCTATAAATACAAAAGATTGTTGTTAATTAATACTGAGAGAAGAGTCGATGGCCTCATCCAGAGGACTCGGGCCATACAAAGCCCATCTATAAGTGCTTAGGAACGAGTTAGTATCACTGGTCTTTGATATGGACCACACCCACATAGAGAATTTACATGTTAAGGTTGAACGTAATCACCATTGGGAGATGTTCAAAATGATAGAAATCAACACTCAGGAAATGTTGTCCGAGCCATCCCAATATTCTATCACCATTACACACCTTATTCATAGGTCCTATATGAGTGTTATAAGGGAATATATAATGAGGCCTTAGTTACATTTTGTAATTCATCTGTCTAAATAAATTTATTTTTTATTATTTTGATGAAATATCTATCACTTATGAATTTCCAAATTCAAAATAAAGATAGGTTGAAATTTTAGAAGTTTATAATTATTAATGAATACTGAAAAAATTTCATTTTAAAATATATTTTTAAATTTAATTGAATAATAATGTGAACTGATTTTTAAAAAATAGACATAACCACTTGCGATCAGTAAGAAATCTAGAGTCGGATGATATCAACATAATTTTTTGTAAATGTTAAATTATGAATATTATTATTACCCTTATAAATATTAATATTACCAATGTAATAGTATCCTCACTTAATTACGTATAAATATAATTTAGGCATCTTGAATGCTAATATGATATTATAGCATAAATAATAACGGTTTCAAATAGTTTTAGATAATTATTAGTATTATTTTTGTTAATTAGTGATTTTACATAATAAGTAAATTTCTCGTATTTATATAATTAAAATGGAGTTTTCTTTGAATTCAAATCATAGATATTATGACTGGGTGAATTTATTATATTTTTATAAAATGTTTTGTTTTTTCAGTATATAGTAAAAATACAGTTTTTCTGTTTTTGGTGTGTTTTATGGCATTATAATGATGTAATTTTAATTTAAAATTAATTTAGAATCATTTTTATTAAAATATTGTATTTGGTTTCCCATGTGGCCAAAACAATGGGAAAATACCATGGGAAAGACCAATGTTTTTCAAATACCATTAATAAGGTGTCCCTTTGAAATTAATAAAATATTTCCCCACTTTTACTATAAATACCAACCCATTATTTAAATAAATTCATTAAAAATTCCCCCATAATGATTATCCTGTCGTTTTACCTTGGAATTAGTCCACCCAAGCTACCCAGAATCCATAATGGTGCCGATAGTCAGGACATATTTTTTGTTATGTATTTTAAAATCTATTTTTTATGATGGTGCATGTTATTATGTATCCTTATTTCTATGCATTTTATGCCCAAATTATGAGATACCCTTTCCACTCTAATCAACTTATTTTCTTAATTTTTATGAGACATTGTTATGTTGCGGAATTTTCGTATGGAAATTCTCGAACATCCCTTTTTCTGTTCATATTCTCTTCTTTAATGTATGTCTTGAATGTTTCCATTACATGTACTTTATTAAATTTTATATTGTACATATATTATTTATATGAGTCTTTTATGAAACTGGTACTCTTGTCCCCTATCTTTTTAATGTTATCTAAAATCATGGTGCATAGCCTTTATGCTAATAAATTTTCAACTCAATATATGTTTCTTTTCCATTGAAATTATCATATTTTATTTATTTCAATACACAAACCTATTTCATTTTCATGGGTATTCATCAAGAAATAAAATTAAAATATTTAATTATGTAATTGACATACATAGTACTTACTTTTTCTTTTCATGGGTTATAAATGACATAATGATAATGTTTTTATGAACATTATAAAAAGTCACGATTTTGACATGAAATCCATTTATTTTATACTATTTATGTTATTTAAGAAATATTTTATTAGTATCTATTTGGATCACATAAAAATATATACTTTTTAAGGGTTCTCCTAAATTTTTTTCTAATGAATTGGGTAAAGAAATTAAAATATTTGGATGACATGTTTTATGATTCCTTAGTGGATAACATTGTTTATTTTTTATGAATCCTCGAGGATGGACTATGGTGATATGCTTATGAATGCCTAAATAAATTTTTTTAGACACATTTTATAGATTTGATTCATTTTATACATACCATGATATGTCTCTTCTCATTCCACTTTGAAATTTTACATGATCTTATTGTATTCTATCATGTTTACATGTAAAATGATTTCAGTGATTTCCCTTAATTGGCCTTATGATCACCCATTAATTTGATGTATGTACCTTGGTTATTAAATATATTTTCTGAACTATGTATGAACATTGAAGTATCCTTTAAATATGACAAAGAATAATTCTATATGTCTTCATGTATTATATACTTTATTTCCAAGAAACTAGAGTTTAATGACCCCTTATTTGTAAAATATAATTAATTGTTATATAATAAAAATGTGGGATGATATATTCTTATTCATATTCATTACATAATTTTTGTGTAATATTTATTTATTTACAAAAACACACACCCAAATATTTTATTTGTTTAGTTCTATTACAAACATATAAACAAAAAATTGGCATGCAATTGAACAATATTATCTCTCACTATGTTCTTCCAATCAGTATCCCTCCTTAGGCTCGTTGTGCATAATTAATAGAATTGTATCATGGGGAAGGAAAACATAATAATTGGTGAGGTCATAAGATAAATATGGGGAGAAAAGAAGATACACAATCATTACATGGACATAAGTGTTTGACAACACGATAATAACATTGGAAAACTATAACATACATATTAAATATAAGAAAAATGGTTCATGGGATAATGATTAGATGTTTATAAGACATATATAATGATGAATTAAAAGTAAATTAGTCTAGATATCCTAAAATTGTAATAATACATAGAAATAGGTAATTTCCACAAGAATACGATATCTTTTCTAAAGGATACCCTTCATGACATTCATAACATGTTAGGATAGGGATAACTACCTTTGTATATACTTTAGGATTTAGCTACCAACTCGGGTTCCCTTCTATATGTATAAAGGATGACCACCTAGGTACCCACTTTTTTTGGCTTTAGATGACCAACCATGTACCATATAACCCCGTTAAACATTTATCATATTCCAATTCATTGGAGGGACATGTAGTTCTCATGAATCACATAATGATATCATATATATGTGTTCTATACGATAATATAACATTAATGATATTAATTCCCATAAAGATATATGGGTTTTATATTCATCTAATCATATCACATGAAGTGAAATTTTGATCACATAATTTATATCATATCATAACCAATGGAAAAAATATATGTCTGAAAATGAGTTGATTAATGAGTATCCCATGGAAGGAAGTAGGTTTCAGAATTGTTTTATCAGGGTATAACTCATGGATGGGAAATGGGTTCAATAATCAACATGTCATTATAAGAATATAATATACAAAGGATTTATAATAATGGTTTCATTGGTTCATAACCCCATAAATGCACAAAAGACATAAAAGTCGGTTATTTCATTTGGATAATTATTTTGAATGAAAACAAAGATAATTTCTTATGGATAATAACCATTTTTCAAAAATAATTGTTTGGAGATATAAATATTTTTAAAAAATAGATTACTTGTCAAAAAATTAGAAAAAATGAAATGAGTTGTAAAAATCATTTAAAAATAACTGGTGGAAATAATCATTTCCTCTTTGTAAATTCATTTTTATTCAGAATTCATTTTGGAGACAATTTTAATTAAAAATAATCTCAAAAACATATAAAAGAATCATAAATTTTGATTTTAAATTCCTTTTAAAACATAAATATTTAGAAAATAAATTTAATTTAAAATTATGATAAAATATAATTTCAATACATTCGATAATTTTTTAAGAAAACCTAATTATTGAATTAGAAATATTAATAAATGAAGTGAATAATAATGTATGATTTCACTTACAATCAAATTTTTAATTATAATAAGTGACCAATGGTGATATAATGGTTCCATTACATGATTATATCATTAATAAACATAATAGAATAAAACTTATGATAATTTTTGATATATTTATCATATTATCCCATCAATGGAATTTTTATAGTAGACAATCCTGATGATTGATGATGTTGTAGCCATAACTATTACATGTTTGGAAACATTTTATCGCAAACCCCAGGAAATAATAACATAAAATAAATCATTAAATATAATTTATTTTAGTATATTTATTATATAAAATGTCAATTTTGAATTTTATACACCTTATATAAAAATATAGGTGGATAATATTACAGGTTTTCAAAGAAGGGAAAATGAGAAAAAATTCCCTCTCTAATTTTGTAACATCTGATCAGTTATCCCATGAATGGTGAAATCATCAAATATTTATTTAAATAAAAATAAATTTAAGTTAAAAAATACTTATTTATATTCAAGTTGGGTATATACACAACATAGAAAAAGTGGTTCTGAATATAGATTGTGTATCAAGGAAGTAAAAAGTTTTACAAAAATCCATTACTACATTAGTAACATTTGAATCAGGATATATATGAAATAATAAAATTAAATTAAAAATATTACTTCATTAAATAATTATTTTAATTATATTACATTTTATAAGGTTTTATATACACCATAAGAAATAAATGGTCCATTAATATTGCATATGTCTTATAGAAATAAAAGTGAGACTAAAAATCTCCTTACTTTATGTCTTGATATTCATTTTACACGTTCAATAATACTATATTATAATTTAAATAATATAAAAAATCTATTATAGAATAATATTAATTTATATATTACTATATATTAGATTTATCTCGCATTTATTACCCTTTTATTAATAATTTGTTTTTAAATTTTTTATTCGTGTAATAACCGCTATGTTATTCATGTATTTTGTGATTTGTAATATTATTTTTCATCTTATTGTAATAATGATTTAATAATCAATATAATGAAAAAATGATATAAATATATTTTATATTTATTATATATTTATTTATAAATATCTATTTATGAATAAAATATGAAATTAAATACAACGTTTATAACATCCTAAGTTTATTAGGGAAATTGAATGTTCAATAGTGTACATAATATGCCACATTAAGCGTTAGTAAAAAAATATTATTCATTAAATTTTACCATTATAAACTATCTATTGTAATGGAGGTAATGTAATTTAATATCTATGTTATGAAGAATATTCTTACATAAGTTTATATAATTATTCACTGGTTACCAAATCAATTAGAAATGGAAATGAAAATTTATAGAAAATAAAGGATGTATTTTATTAAAATGAGAATCAATGTGTTTATATTATAATGAAATTATCTTTTTTAAATATATTAATGAAATATAAATTCATTAAAATATATAAAATTCTTCATACATGATTTTTAGGTTTGATATATGAAAAAATTTAAATTTTACACGTTAAATAATAATTTTTAACAAAAAGAATTTTAAAAACCTTTTGATGGATAACGCATTTTATTTTCATTAAATTTATAAATAATATTTTAAAAAATAATCTTTTTATTTGGAATAGGCACATACAATTTTACTTTTAATACATTTTTTTTTATTTTTCTGGTAAAATTCATAATTTAAGGAATAGTGAAAAATACTGAATTTCAATTCAATAAGGAATTTCCATCTAATTTATTTATATATCTATATTATAAAATAACAAGTCTTTACGGTATAATTAGATTATATTTTTTCATTTATTCCAATTTAGGTCGTTGGGATTAATTTTATTCTGATAGTGGATACAAAAAATATTTGAAATTCAAATGTTTTATTTTAAAAAAGATTTTTGTAATTCCATCTAGTGGACTAATTTTTTAATATTTCTGATCAATTATGTGTTTTTATTTTATAAACCTAGATTAAATACATGAAAAAAGTACTTCCAAATTATTTAATTTGTTCCTTTTTATTTTTTGTTCTTGTGAATATTAGATTTAGTAATTATATTTATTACCATTATTAAGGGTAAATAAGGTAATTAAAGGTTAAAAAATATTATAAATATTATTAAATAAACTAAAATGTTTACAAATCATATTATATGAGTTATTTTCGACCAATAAATTCCTTTGAAAGAAATTCTTACCCTTTATAACAATTGGTTGTGATATTGACACTTATATGATATTATTTAAATTAATGATAAAGGTGTCATAATCATGACTCTCATCAATACAACTATTTTAATATGTGTTTATATAATTTATATCTTCAAATATAATTTTTTTAGTAGATCTATAAATGTATTACCTACATCTTGTTAATTAATATATAATTATTATAAAATAAATAATAAATTAAAATGATGAACTAATGGTGATATAATTATTTCATAGCTAATGAATGAATCAAATAAATGATATTATAATTATTAATATATATATATATATATAAGTTCTCATAAATAAAGATAGAAACAGTTTTTTTTGGATTAATATGACATGTTAGTGGTTATTTAAAATAATTTTTATGGCTTATATTGATGTTATGATATTTTAAAAATGTTAACTAATGAATAATATCACAATTGACGCTACTGAAATTTTAAAAATTAAAATATCTAATTAAATGATATATTATTTCTATAATTCCAAAATTGATCATTTAGTTGATATTGGTCATATTATTTCACTAATTACACATTCATTATACACTTTTCATGTTGTGGTAATTAGTTTAACTCTCAAATAGTATATTACATAATAAAATGGTAATATATAAATGAGATAAAACAAAAATATAATGATTAAAAATTATTAAAACATGTTTCATTTTTAAATTTTGATTAAATTTCTCCCTCTAATCAAAAAGTATTACAATTAAATATAATTTTTACCCATTAGATATAGACAAATAATTTATATTAATTTAATATTTTGAAGAATTCTTGGATAGCCCCTCGACTCTATAATAAAAGGGTAGTACTCAATATTTTTTTTAATAACTCATATCCATCTTTGATAGGACAATATGTTCTTAATTCTCTTCCTTGAATCCCCCCACACTTTATTGAGGTCTTATTTTCAGATTAACACCATCCATTTAGAAGTAAATGTGTTCTGAAAAGGTGACCGTCAGAAGGAAAGGAAATGTTTTTATTTAACTATTTTTTTATTTCTTCTTAAACATGATTCAAATATTATTTATAATTGATAAAATAATAAATTTATCATAAAAAATATAGTATTATTATATTATATTAATATCATCACCTAAATCAATCTCTCATTTCATCAAATGGTAGATGAACTTTTCATACATTTGTACGGGAGACTCCGGCCTCGCGAACTGATATAGTTTGTTTTTCATTATTGTCAAATAAGTCTAGTTATAATGACTAAATAAATGATTATATTTGATAAAAATGACATATTTATCATTATAAGTGAATAGTATAAAATTTTATTTCCTAATTTCTGTGAAAAAATTATAATGTAATTTATGTGTATGTGTGAACATTCACCTTTAAAAAACCATGTGATTCGTTTTTATTAAAAAAATCACTTTTATGATTTATATACTTATATTTCAATGATTATTATTATTTTAATAATGTTATTATTATTATATATATCAGATATTAATAACCTTATTTCCAAAATGATAAGAAAAAAACAAATGCCACTTATTCGAATGTCAAACCTAACATCTCTATGGTTATAATATTGTTCATTTTTTAAAACAATAAATAACTGTTTTATTTAAAATAAAAAATATTTCATTAAAGTGATCATCATTTTATAAATATAATTTTTTATGGAATCATGACCATTTTGAATTTTGACGTCATACTAAGGTCGTTTTGGACTCATATAATGAACATTGTGAAACTATATGACTTAAACTAAAATCATTAACTAATTAGAATAACATGGTAAATAATGATGTAAAGGGGATAATAAAATTAAATAAGGATCTAAATAAAGTATAAATTAAATTATGTTTTTTATTCCTGAATATAAATTTTGAATGTGATGATTCTGATTTAAATATAAGGGCCTTTTTAGCAGAATACAAAATTATAATGTTTTATTTCTGTATTATTATAAAATTCCTTTTTATATTCCAATATATAAAAATTATTTTTATAAATGTTTTTATGTGGGAATAATTGTTTTAAAATTGTATATTTTTAATTTCTCCTAAATTAGGTCATAATGGGATCCTTGTAAGTGCATTCATCTCAATATCCTTTCATCAAATAGTATTTTGATGTTATACAAAACTTTTTTTTATAAATTGTATCATCATCCATTATGAATTCAATTTCTTTCAATGGGTATTCAAAACAAATATCTTTATACAAAGACATTATATTTCTTTACAAATTATAAAATGAATGTTTTTAAATTTATACAATGACAATGAATTCTTCGCTTCTATAATAATTATTTGATATTTTTCTTCCTCTATAAGCCTTGTTGTTGTTAAAAGGAAATGAAATACCATATTCTCATTGTAAGTAATTTAGTAATGTAAATATTTTTGAAAATGGATTCACTATTTCGATATCTTGAAGAGATTTCTTATGATTTCAATTGAAATTTTATGAATGAAATGTTTATAATTGCAATATTTTACCTGGTATGCTTATAAAATGGTTCTTGGTTACTTGATAGGGGTTATCTTATAAACCAACTAAGGGTTGTTCCATGATAAACCAAAGATGAGTGGTTCCATGATATACTAAGGATGGGTGTTTCTATTATTACCACAATACATTTTGTATGGATGTTGTCCATATGGATATTCTATTTATAACAATGATATATATGGATGAAAATTTCATGGTTATTCCATTTATTTATGATTTTATCCCATGTAACGTTTATAGGTTTTATTTTATTTCAATGGGGTTTTTCGACGTATTTTGATTACAAAAAATTGTAATACATGATCAAATAGACCTAGGAATGTTTTAGGAATTCATTAAGGTGAACTATATTTATTTAGGATATTTTATTAATGGTTTACACGTTTATTTATGACTAAACATTTTCATTCATTGTTTATCCCTAACTGAGATTTTTTTTCTCATCCTCTGTTTTGAATTTTTTTACACATGTCTTATTATTTTTAAAGATAAAGTGGATATCATGATAAATGTATAAAAGATGTCACTTCAATAGAATATAGTTTATATTTTAAATGGCTTTGAATTGGTGTAAAATAGTTGATTCTGAGTATATGTGTCCCCATGTAAATTTTGGGTCTACATTACTTCATTTTTTCCTAATTCTATGATTGTATGAACTGAAAAGAACCACTAATTTTAATTATAGTTCAAAAATATATGAATATTTATATGTATATGTTTTGGTCCTTTTATATGGAATTTGAAGATGGTTTAAACAACAATAGAGAATATGTTGTTTTATATAGTGATAGAGATGTCTCGTTGTGTTTAAGATTTTAATGATTATCATAAATTAAATTTCTGAGAAATGCCATTTTAATTCTTTATGTTACTAAATATTAGGTGAACTATTCATATTTTTGGTGACATCTATAATTGGGGTAATTATGTTTTAATTACCTTTGGGATGAAAAATGAAAGATATTAGATTACCATTGATGTTAAAACATGTTCTTCATATTGTTATGAATTTAAAATATTTTTAATACATTATTTAAGTTATATAGTTTTATAAAAGGTACATCCCATAGGATATGTGACAACCTATAGCTTTGAAAAAGGGAGCTAGAGTAGAACCCACAAATGAAGGGAGACAGGGGTGCATTACTTACCACATGACTATGTGATATCCTGGGATAGTATGCCTTTTTCATTTTAATTAATTGATTTTATATAATGTAAATATGATTATTTTGGTATAGTATATTTTATCAAATAAATATCATTAGTATTGGAAAATTATTAAGGTATTTTGTGATAAAAGATGTTGTGGAAGACATTAAATATTTTTGGATCATTGTATTTTTATTCTAAATTGAATACTATTGTATTTTAATTGAGGAGAAAAAGGTATAATTATATTATTAGAAAATCTCGTGATTCAGGTCAATTATTTTGGTAAATAGCATATCATTGAGCTTATGTGATTTTGGAAATTAAATTTTTTGCATGAGACATTAAGAGTGATTGATGTTAATTAAGGAAAAATGATAAAATTTTACCGGGAATATAATTTGATCATGTAATTTTTTGTTATCAATAGTATAGTATATTTTTGAGGAATTTCAAGTATAATTGAATTTTATATGTGGATCATTGGGTATCATTTTTTAATTCTGGTGAATTATTGAATATCAAACATTTTTGTTCCGGTTAATGTTTCATGATTCAAAAATATAAGGAAAACGTTTTGTGGACACTGTGATTTAGTAAATTTTTATTCTAGATCTTCTAGTGTGAACAATCAATATTAAATACTCATCGTTTAGAGAAAAGGATTTTATTGATATGGAAATTGATTAAAATCTACATTTCATGTATGTTAATTTCTTCGTAGTCTAAATTGTAAAATAATTCCTCAACATCATGAAATTTTTTAAAAGAAATTCCATTTAATTTTCATACTTTGAAATCAATGACTAGTTCACCCATAATAAAATTATGTTTTTTATTGTTAAATTTCTCCTATCAATTCTTTCAAATGCACTGCATCAAACCATAATGATCGGTTTTCTCTTCCATATCCATTATTTCTTATATAGAACCCTAGTATGTGTTATCTTAGGTGATCTTCATACTTCCATTTCTTTCTATTGAATTTCTAGTTTTTTAATCATTTTTGTAATGTGGTATTACAATAATGTTATTTTATTATAAATACATTAGTTACTAACCCCGAATTAAAATTTTGATGATGAAATTTTCTAAAGTGGGGGAGAATGTATCATATCAATTTTTCTTAAAATTATATATTATGTTAAATATTTTACATAATACACCATATTTAGATTAAAAAAAACAAAATATTATTATTTAAATATCACAACTATAACCCTTCTATTAGAATTTATGGAATTGATATTAGTAACTAATTTATGAAAATTGGGATTACACTTGTTTATATAATGATTCACTAGTTACTAAATTAATTATAAAAACAAATAATAACCAGTTGAATATAAAAATGTTTTTTTATTAAAATGTGAATTATTATTATTATTATTATATAACAAAATCACTTTTTTGAATTATATTAACAAAATATTATTTCAATATAATTTTAAAATTTATCGTATATGTTTTCATGAAATTTTATTAGATCAAAGTAATGTTGATGCATAAAAGGAGTATATTTCTAAAAAGGAATTCTAACAGCCTTTTGAGGGAAAAACCAGTTTAATTATTTCTGTTTCTATTAAATAAATTACATTTAACAAAATTAATATTTCTATAGTAATAATTACATATAAATTTACATGGGATAATGATTTGGTATTTTTCCGATAAAAATAATATTTTAATCAATAATTAAAAAATTTATATTTTAATTCAAAACCAATTTTTATCTAATTTATTTATATGGTTATATTATCATTTAACTTTTTTAATGTTTTATTAAATTATTATTTATCACTTAAAACATTTATGTCATTGTATTCAATATCATATTAAAATGGGATTTAAAAATTATGTGAACGTTTGAACATAATACATTAAAAACATATTTTCTAATTCTATCACCTGGATTAATTTTTAAATAATTTATGAAAATTATATGTTTACAATTTATAAATAAGGATTTCATATTTAGAATCAATAAATTTAAATTATTTAAATAGGTGCCTTATAATTTAGACAATATGAATAATAATTTTATATATTATTTTTATTATCATGTTTAAGAGTAAAATGAGTAATTAAGTGATAACACAATATTTTGAATGTTCTAAAACTATGATAAAACATTTCATAATATTTTTGTATTAGTTATTTTTGACTTAGACAATCCTTCATCTGAAATTGTGTATATTGGAAGTTAGTTAAACGTGATTATGACACTGAAAATGTTTTATTTAAAGTAAAGAGAATGATTCCATAATCTTGTATATCACAACTATAAAATTTTTAACATAGGTTTATATAAGGGGAATACTCAAATATAAATAGTACCTAGTAATATAAAAATATTACCTACATCATGGTAGTATATTTATAACATTTAATAAATAAATAATTAATGAAAAGACCGGGAATTTCTGTTGAAATTTTTTTCATAAAAACATGGGATATTTGCGAGCCTGAAAAAATTGAAAGTGCATGATTCTGATGCCCGGTGTTCTCTGAATCAATTTCATAAGTTTTTTTCAGGTACATTCAGTAAACATATGAGTGGGTTTTTATAACTTTTGAACCAGTGTTCGGAATCGAAATCTAGGGGAATCATTAAACTCACAATGCCAATATTCTCTTTAAGAGAATATCACATCAACGACAGTGGGTCAAGAATAAAAGATAGTTTTTAGGGTTTTAGAGAAAGCATTAAATAAAAATAATGTTGTGTAGCTTTATTTTTATTTTTTGGTTAAATCCTCCATGTGGAAGTAAGAGGTGGGGAACACCACACCTTAACCTCCCATGAGAGGTTATAGTGGTGGGGCCCAGTAGAACCTAACCTCCTCTTCATGTTTATTATGGTGGGGAAAAACAGAGTTATTAGCCCCCTCGAAACTCCCCATTAATGAGAATAAACCCTCAAATGTACATTAAGTTTAGGGGAGCCACTTCAAATCCCCTAACACTAAATTATGTCGAATCCTCTTTATTAGTAATTTAAGCCAATGATTTCAATTAATTTTCAAACCCATTTAAATTTTGTGACAACAATTAAATAATAGATAAACTTTATATATTATTTTGGTTGGGCATATTCATCCTGGTGGAACAATGGAGAGGAGAGAGCTTAGGGAGAATAACTCTCACCAATGAATAATGAAGAATCTGTTCTTCCAACAAAGTATGTCGGTGAGGAGCATCTTCAAAATTCTTACATGGAACCTTTTTCAATATAGGATGTCTTTGACCACGACGAGCCATCAAAAAAACCGATGATAAGGTAGGGGTATAATTTAATTTAAGTTCCGTGTCCTTCCTTTTACCAAAATGAAGAATGAAGATGTTTTCCTTTTGCGAGTGGGTTGTTGTGCGTCTTTCTTATAAACTGATTACAATCACCCAAAAGGTGGAGGGTGGAAGGTGAACTAATAAGGCTCATATCCCTCTGTCAATCACTTTTTGGATGTTCTTTGGATTGATGGCGAAACGACGAGGCAATGACTGCGCTACTCATGGTCTCTGCAACCCAGGGTGCCCTTGCGGTGTTTCTACCAAAGCAGCCTCTTGGTCGCCCGCCGACCTTACGACTCCCACCTTTCGACCTCCCATATCCCACCTGCCCACCAATCTCCAAGCTCGTGGCCACCCTCCGGCCTCCCTTCCACATGCCTATGACCGAGTTGCTCCCCTCATAGCACCCCGATAGATTCGGCCGCCTGGGCACCTCACGGTGATCCGAGACGAACCAGCTATGTGCTACTGGGTCGAGCCGCCTACGCGGCCCCCTCTATGATGAACCACCCTCGCAGCCAGCTGGGCTAGGCCGAGCAGGCCAGGCCAAACTGAATTGGAAGGCCCACCCAATAGGCCAGACCGATCCCAATGGGTCCAGCCAGATTGACTCGAATATGGTCGGCCAAGACTAAGATGGGTTGGGTCGGTCTGACCGGTACGGTCAGACTGGGTCAGACTGGACCCGGGCCAACTACAGACCCTTTACATTATTTTGGCCATATCTTTGGCATCATACATCCATTTGACGAACCAGGAGCATCACTGGTAATCTTGGATCATGGAAATCACTTCGATTATACCCCCGATGGAGTTTGGGGTATTGTTAAGATATAGTCATGTTGGATCGTGCAAGAATCCAATCGGGCCCCCGAGACTAAAAGGATAATAACTAACAGAACGAGCATCTGATTGATGTGTTGTCTTTCTCGTTCATACCTATATGATGTGGCAGACCTATGATATTCTACTTTGTGTGACTTCGTGACAGTTGGAGTTTTGAACAGTAGCTCATGTGGCAGATCCTTCCGATGACGAGTGAGCAGAGTGCGGAGACCTAGTTGTTGGATGAGACTTGACGAATGCTAACAGATTTACTCAGAGTGACATGACTAGCCCAGTAGGGATTTCCTTGGTGTCATGGAAGACCCATCGAAGGGGAGCGCCTAGTTTTGGTGGCAGACCGATGGTGGGAAGAGCCTTGGCGATGCAGTAGACCCATGGTACTCAACAAGAGGAGTACCTCAGCAGTCCAAGATTACTGGGATGCGCATTGGTGTCGCAGCCTGCCCACTATACTCGATAGAGGAGGAGTTCCCTAGTAGCTGTGGTTTCGATAATGTGTATAAAAAACCTAGTTGAGCTGATTCAGTAACTGTTGTGTTTAACTCACGATTGAAATGGATTACTTGATAACATAGGTTTATGTATGGGCATATACCTAAGTGGGGTTATCTATAGATTTCATAACTTGTGGATTATCATTATTTGATTTCTGTGAGACCTTGAGGGTCTCGGGGTCCCTATTGAGTATTTTTATACTCACCCTTACACTGGATATTCCCTCACCTCGTTGTGTTGGTTGCAGATGAAAGACAATGCTAACTGTGGCCGAGAGTACCAAGACTAAAAAGTACCCGAAGGTGTACCACACAACGAGTCAGTACACGAAGGATACTAACATACATGGAGTGATGAGGAGGCTATATTTACCTACCCTTTAGGTAGGAATCATGGAGGACCGACCAACAACTTTTTTCCCTTTCTTCAGTTGTACATGTATATCATGTTCTTTATACTTTAGAGTTGGGATTATATTTCTGGCCCCTTATACTTTTCAACATTCTTTTGTTATATAGTTTAATTAGTTTTTTGTATCCATCTGTGTGCTCTGTTGAGTGAATTTCATGTTATAAATGCAATACCTAATCAATTTTAGGGAATTATGCCTTTGGTGCTAGTCACCAGCCTCTGGCCTATGGAAGACGGGCTTGGGGTAGTCATGGAACATGCCCCGGGGGACAGGTCCTGACAAATTGGTATCAGATGAGTCGGTTCTAATGCATAACATAGGACTCTAATCATTTCAATGAATCAATATTGTTAATGGGACTGAGTGTGCTTTCCAGTTCAGGGAGTCCAGTGTGGTGTGGTGACTGACGTATCCATACACAAGGACCCTTAATTCTGATTTCTAACTCAGTGTATGAAAACACTGATTGCGTGTGTGTTTTCATAATTTTTCATTTTTTCATCTCAAAATTTTCTTCTCACCCGGTTTCATATTTTGACCGTATCACATCTGTTTCTTTTAGGATGCCTCTCCATGGACGACCAGCTAGAGTCTTGATAGTTTTACGAACAGATATCCCACCGAGCGACGAGGCCTCAGTATAGGGCCCATTTCCCTTAGAGGCACCAGTGGTACCACTTCTCATTGGGCCACCAATGCCGCCAACCCATGTAGTAGACAATGCACACAACTTATGGGTGGGGCACGAGTTCCAGTGCTATAGGCCACCCAGGTTCCGGGGAGATATGGACCCATAGGTGTTTGAGGATTGGATGGAGGCTGTGGTGAGGGTTTTACAACCGTTAGGGACACCAGTAGTATTCATGATGATTCTTGCTGCTATCCTACTAAAGGCAGCAGCATGAAGATGGTGGAGCTTGATGCTCCAGGGTAGCATGACTGTAGCTTAGTACTCAGTGAGGTTCAATGACCTCTCACGATACTCAACTGATATGGTGAGGGACCCAATCTTTAGAGACCAGACCTTCGATTAGGGGCTCATACTAGAGATCATAGATTCAATGATCTCACTCTGAATCCCGACACAGGAAGGGGTTCTATAGAGAGACCTCTGGGTGGAGAGTTTCATTACTGAGCAGTCTCCAGCAGTTAGATCCACCACCAATTGACACATAGTAGAGTCTTCTCCCATTTCTAGTAGACATATGTCATAGAGATCTAAGAGGACCAAACCTACAGGTGGACGACCGCATGACTCAAGATTTTTTGTGCAGAGCACCCGGATTAGATATGTGCATTCTAGGAGTGGGCAGTGTATCACATGCGGTGGGCAAGGTCATATGGCTTTTGACTGTCCGACCCACCATTTAGGATGACCAGTTGGAGGTAAATGGGCCGCCTAGTAATAGAAAATGATTTGATCGATGTTTTCTATAGGGAGCATGCTGAAGTGGTAGAGTAGCCGGCTATGCAGCTGGAGGTGGATGACATTTTATGGTGTTACTGCCACTACTACCAGGAGGTCCACACTGACCATAGAGAGCAGGTGAATAGGGTAGATCTTAGCTAAAGGCAGTTGAGGCCTATGATAACGGCACTCTAGAGATGATATGGGTTATAATCTGTGTCTATTCTAAATTAACAACAGTTCTTATAGAAACATCTACCAGTCACTCTTTCATTTCCACTCCCCTCGTTCATAGAATGGAGATTCCGACAAATCTGTTAGCTTGATCAATACGGATAGTGACTCCTATGAGAGAATATTAGATTATTACGCACTTATTCCAGCAGTGTGAGCTTACTCTAGGAGGCTAGAGATTTGGATGTGATCTCCTAGTAGAGGCATTGAGGCCTTACAATGTCATCTTGTTTATGGAGCTATTATCTACAGTCCATCCTCATATTGATTGTATTAGGTGCAAAGAGAAGTGTGTCCTGCATGTATGGGGCAAGTTTTACCTTCACCGGCGAGAAGGGAGCCTTTGCTGCAGTGCACAAACTTACCTGGAGGAGGGTGTAGCCGATCACTTATCAGTTGGACTGCCTTACCCTCAGAGTAGTTGATGTGGAGAGTCCAAGCTATCCTGTAGTGGTGGAACAGTATGTGGACGTTTTTGCTAGATGATGTCACAGGTTACCTCCTAGTATAGAGGTGGACTTTTACATTGACTTCTACCCCAGGAAAGAACAGATATCTACTCCAGCAAATCGGATAGAACCCATGGAGCTTCACGAGCTACAGTTACAGCTGGAGGATTTGCAGGGGAAGGGATTCATCTGGCCTAGTGTTTCTCCATAGACAACACCAATTTTGTTAGCCAAGAAGGAGGATGGTTGCTTGAGGCTTTGGGTCGACTACCATTTCCTGAACCAGGTGACCATGAAGAACAAGTATTCGCTACCGAGGATTGAAGATTTCTTTGATTCGCTGAAGGGAGCTTGATGGTTCATGAAGATAGACCTCATATCAGGCTATCACCAACTCAGAGTTCGAGACGAGGAGGTGCAGAAGATGTCCTTCAGGTATCTGTACAACCACTACGAGTTCTTGGTAATTCAAATCAATGTATCCAACTCTCTAGAATTGTTCATGTGACTCATTAACATGATAATTAATCCTTACCCAGATTGATTTTTCGTGGTCTTCATCGACAACATTATGATATACTCGACTACTTAGGAGGAGCATTCCTACCATTTGCAGGTAGTACTGGACACACTCTAAGAGAACCGACATTATGGTAGGTTCTCAAAGTGCATGTTTTGGATCTGATAGTTTCAAATTCTGGGACATTTCATATCGTAGGCTAGAGTAGTGGTGTATCTAATGATGATTTAGGGAGTAAATGCTTAGGATCCACCCAGGAGTGTTCTGGAGGTATGGAGTTTCTTGGGTTTAGGTGGATATAAATAGTTATTTGTGCCAATTTTCACTAGATTTGCAGTGCCACTATCTACCATGATGAATAAGGGGAAACCCTTTGTGTAGTTGGAGAGATGCTGTCAGAGCCTTTAGAAGCAGAGGAAAAGGCTAACAAGTGCCCCCATCACTAGGATTCTAGAGGAAGGCGTATGGTACATAGTCTATTGCAATGTATCATGGACCAGACTTGGATGTGTATTGATGCAAGAGTGAGCAGTGATTGCTTATGGTTCACGACAGATGAGACAACATGAGCAGAACTCTGCTACCCATAATCTGGTGTTTGCAGCAGTGGTCTTCTCTTTGAAAATGTTGTTACACTATCTGATGGTCTAGCATTTTACCATGTACTAGGATCAAGAGAGTCTCAGGTATATCTTCTCTCAGAATAACCTAAACCTAAAATAGCGATGCTGGCATGAGTTCCACTACAACTACAACTTGAAGATTTTCAGTACTCCTAGGATGGGTAATGTTGTTTCAGATGTGATCAGTAGGAAATCTGGTATACAGCTACTAGGTGAGGCGACCTAGCAGCTGTATACTTTACAGATATCCTTTGTGGATAGAGATGGATCAGCCTTTCTGTAGTCTCTTGCGGTCACTCCCCCACTTTTTCACCGAGTTATGGAGGCGCAACCTGGGGAAACTGACTACAAGACACGAATTGCTCAAATATCCACAGGGAAGGCGATTTATGGATTTCCAAAAGGTGGGGAGCACGTCATCATATTCATAGGAAATAACATGGAACCAGTGGCACTTCAGGAGGAAGTGTTGAGAGAGTTCAACACATCCCCTATAGTAGTACATCAGGGAGTGGTGAAGATGTACCAGGATCTCCGACGACAACACTAATGGCCAGGATTGATGAAGGAAGTTGCAGAGTTTGTCTCATGATCCCTCACTTGTTATCAAGTAAAGGTTGAGAATCAGGTACTAGTAGGCTTGGTTACGACTTTAGAGGTTCCAAAGTGGAAGTGGGATGAGATATTCATCGATTTCGGGATATGACTTCCACTAAAATCCAGAGTTCCTGAATCTATTTGGTTGATCATTGACTGACAAAACAGTTCATCTCCCTTCCCACTGATCAGAACGGAGGGATCAATAGAGATCTTGGGACGACTCTCTGTGAAGGATATTTTCCAGCTACATAGATTACCTTCTTATACTGTCTCAGATCGTGACTCGTGATTTACATCCTAGATATGGAAGGGGTTGTAGGAGGCTTTCAAGATATAGCTTTAACTGAGCACCGCCTTCCATCCACAGACAGATGGTTAGACTGAGCGGACCATTCAGATCCTCGAGGACATGCTGTGTGTTTGTGTTCTTGACTTCAGTCATATCTGGGAGGATCACTTACTTTTGGTGAAGTTTTCATACAACAACAGCTATCACTCCACCATTGGGATGAAACCATTTGAGGAGTTATATGGGAGACCTTGCAGATCACCTATGTGCTGAAATGACCCAGGGGCATCACCACTCTTGGGACCAGAGATGATACAGGTTACCATAGAGAAGAGGAAGATCTTCCAGGAGTGGATGAACACTACACTATGTAGGCAGAAGTCGTATGCTGATAGGAGATGGTGACCTCTATAGTTCAAGGGTGGAGACCACATCATTCTACAGGTCACACATTGACGATGTTTATGTAGATTTGGCCGAGGTGGCATGTTATCTATGAAAATCATCAAAACTTTTCAGTTCTCCAGTAGACGTGGTGAGGTGGAATACCAATTAGCTCTTCAACATCAGTTTCACTAGGTTCATGATGTCTTCCATTTATCCCTTCTGAAGAGATACGTGCATAACACTTCTAACATCATCGACCATTGTAAGTTGGATGTCGACGATGGGGTGACTTTTACGAAGTATCTAGCGGTGATTGAGGATCAATATGAGAATTTCCTACATGGACAGTTGATACCTCTACTGCATGTTTTCTAGAAACACGTGATCCTACATGAGAGAACATAAGAGTGGAAGGCTCCGATGTGTGATCAATACCCCCCACATGTTTTCTTAGTTCGAGTTATAGCTTACGAGGACGTAAATCCCTGAGGTTGGGAGGAAGTGATTTTGAGGCCCGGTGTGGCCGGAATCAATTTATGATGTTTTGTTTGGGTATGTTCATTAAATGTACAAGTAGGTTTTTATAACTTATGAACCAGTGCTCAGACATGAAATCTGAGGGCACCGTTGAACTCACAATACTAGTATCTTATTAAAGATACTTTCTCCTTGACATTAGTGGGTCATAAATAAAAGTTATTATTTGGGTTTTTAATAAATGAAATAAATAAAAATAAATTTGTGTTGCTTTATTTTTATTTTTTTTGGGTAAAGCCTTCACTTGGAAGTAGGAAGTGGGGACCACCACACATAAACCTCCCATGAAAGGTTGTGGGGGTGGGGCCTACCCGAACCGAACTTCCTCTTCATGTTTATTATGGTGAGGATCATCCGGGTTTTTAACCCACATGAAACTCCCCATTAATGGGGAGAAACCCTCAATCTTCCATTATGTTTAGGGGAGCCTCTTTGACTCACTTAACACCTAATTAAGCCAAATCCTCTTCATTAGTTATTTTAACAAAATCTATAAATTAATTATTTAAACCATTTTAATTTTGTGTAAACAATAAAATAATTTATAAACATAATCTATTATTTTGGCTTCGAATATTCATCTTGATGGAACATTGTAGAGGAGAGATATTATCGAGAAATGCTCTTGCCAATGAAAAATGAAGAACGTGTTCTTCTAACAAAGAATATCAGTGAGGAGTTTTTTTCGACATTCTTCCTTGGAACCACTTTTGACGTAGGACATCTTTGTCTATGATGATCCGTCACACAAATTAATGATCAACTTGGGGTTTAATTTCATTTAAGTTCCACGTTCTACAATTCTTTCAAAATGAAGAATGAGGATGTTTCCATTTGCGGGTTGGTTGTTGTGTTTCGTTCTTATGAACCGATTGATATCACCCAAAACATAGAGGGTGCGGGGAAAACTAATATGGTCCATATTCATCTTTAGATAACTTTTGTGATGTTATTCAGCATTGGAACGAAACGACGAGGTGATGAAGGTGATAATAAAAGACTACTCTACCCATGGTCTCCACAACTCGTGCCACCCTCATGGTGCTTCTGCCAAAGCGGCCTCTTGGGAACCTTCCGGCCTCGCGGCCCCCAACCTCCCATCGGAATCCCACCCACCCACCACCCACAAACCACCCATCTCTCGGCCTCTAGCCGATCTCTAGGCTCATGCGTCGAGCCACCTGAGTTGCACCCATATTGGGGTACGGCTGAGCCGACCTTCCGTCTGAGCCACCCGAGCTGCACCCCTCACGGGGCCCTGGACGAGTCATCCTCCCATGCCTCTCCTGGCCTACTAGTCTGGGCCCAGTAGGCCTGGAAAAACCACATGGGCTATCCCACCCAATGGGCTAGGCCGGACCCAACGGGTCGGCCCAGACTAATATGGGCCGAATCGGTTCAACCGGGTCGGACCGGGCCCAGAACTACTACAAACCGTTTACATTATTTTGGCCAAATCATTAGCACTAGACGTCTATTGAATGAACAATAAGAGGCGCTAGTAATTTTGTGGAATGGTGGTCCCTTTGAGTATACCTCACTAATGATTGAGGTATAGTTAAGATATGATCTGGTTGGATCTAACATGAATCCAACTAGGCCCTCGGGACCAAAAGGATAATAACTAATCGTCTAAGAGTCTGATTGACAGAACCTTTATTCCATTGAGACATCTATGACGTGGAAGCCCATTGAGATACTTTTTCATTGGACTTCACGATAGATGGAGTTTTGACTAGTATCTCATGGTGCAGATCCTTCCTGTGACGAGCGAGCATAGTGCAGGGACCTTGTACCCGTCTGAGACTTGATGAATACTGACTGATTGACTCAAAGTGACTCGACTGGTCCAGTGGTTAGCCCCTTGGTGTCATGGAATAACCACAGGGGTGGAGCGTCTTGTTGGGGAGACAGACCCGCAGTACTCGATAAGAGGATTACCTCCATAGTCTATTAGGGGGAGAGCCTGTTTGTGGTGGTAGAACCATGGTGGGGAGCGCCTTGGTGACACAGAAGACCCATGGTACATGATAAGAGGAGTACCTTAGTAGTACAAGGATAGTGGAATGAGACTTGGTGTCATGGAAAGCCAAATGTAATCGACATAGGAGGAGTTCTCTAGTAGCTATGGCTTGGATAATGTGAAAAAAACTAGTAGTCAATTACTTTTGGGTTTACCTCATGATTGAGAGGATTAATGATAACTTAGGTATATGTATGGGCATATACCTAAGTGGGGTTATTTTTATATTTTTTACATGGTGGTTTATCCTTGTTGGATTTTGTGAGACCTTGAGGATCTTGGGGTCCCTACTCAGTATCGTTATACTCACCCATGAAAGGTCTATGCCTACAACTCATTGTGTTGGATGTAGATGATGAATAACACTGGCTGAGGCTAAGAGTATCAGGACTAGATGGGACTAAGATGTGGACATTATGACAAGTGGGTACGTGGAGGACACTGAAAAACGTTGAGTGCTAATGAGGGGATATGTTCCTAACCTTCAAGTAGGAATCCCAGAGGATGACCCATCATCCGTTTTTTTCTTTCATCAGTTGTTTGTGTATTTCCAGTTCCTTGTACATTATAGTTGGGATTTTATTTCTGGCCCCATTTACCTTTTAGCATTCTTTTTTTATACAATTTATTTAGTTTTTTTATCCAGTTGTGTGTTCTATTGTTTATATTTCTGTTTATAAAAGCAGTTCCTTCCTAGTTTTAGAGAATTACGACTTTGGTGCTAGTCCCCTACCCCTGCCCTATAGAAGGCGGGCTTGGGTAGTCACAACACAGGCCCCTAGGGATGGGTCCTGACAATTAAATTAAATAATGAATCAATGATGGTACAATAATTTCTTAATTAATGTAAGAATCAACAAAATAATGTTATAAATATTAATAAAAATATAAGTATGCATAATTAATTTTATCCAAAAAAAATTTCTACATGATTTATACTTGTTGTTGATTATTTAAAAGTGTTACATTTAACATAACTTGATGTTATGTGATTTTAAAAAAGTTAACTAATAAATTTTTTCAAAATTAAAAATATTTGTTTTTAAAATTATAAAATATTTAATTAAATGTTATAATTTTTTTAATAACATATCTTTATCCATTTAGATAATTCATAATATATCATTAATAACTCATTCAATACTCATTTTACATTTTATGGTAAATATTTAAACTAAAAAATTTTCAATTTCTTAATAAAAATGTATGAGTTAAATAGGTTATAATATTAATATATAGATTAAAAAAATATTAAAACTTACCTAATTTACATTAGATGATTTTAATTCTACGAAATCTCATAATATCATATAACTAAATCAATTTGGGACCATTTTTTATAGAAAACTAATTTATATTAATTTAATAGTTTATGAATTCCAGGATTACCCCTCCCCTCTCATAGAAATGGGAACTACTTACTTTCATTTTATAATATTTCAAAACCATCTAGGATCCGTGATGATAAAAAAAATCCATTTAAAAAAATATCTCTCCAATTTTTTACCCCTTATATTTAGAGGATCACCTTCATTAAAGGTGTTACGTTGTTAAACAAAGGTGATCATATGATGGAAAGGTATCATTTTTATTTAATTGTTTCCAGTTTATTTCTACTTCCACTAACATCAAATATTATTTATCAAGTATGAAATAATAACTATATTTTACTCAATATACTGATATTTTTTTACGTTAATATCATCACCAAAATCCATCTCCAATTTAATCAAATGTGAAATGAACATTTCATTTGTGTGTAATGTAAACAACCTTCTCATGAACCGATATATTTCTTTTTCCATTAAATCCTCTCAGGACTGGTTATAATGATGAAATATGTGATTTTATGTGATACTAATGACATATTTATCATTAAAATATAATAATATATAAATTAATTTCTTACTTTTGATATATATATAAATGATAATTTCGTTCATTCATATGTGTGAACTATCACCTTTACGAAATGATGTGATTCATCGTTATTCATGATATCACTTGTATTATTTATATAATAATATCTATTTGATTAATATGTTGTTACTAATTTTGAATAAATTATGGATGTATTAAGTAAAAATTACCTTATTTCTATAATAATCGATGAAAAATAAAAACATTACCCATGTGTATATTCATCCTACCATATTCAAGACTATTACATTGTACATTTTATATAAAAAAACTAAATATTTAGAAATAAAAAAATAATTAAACTCTAAAATTTATAATTATTTCAGGAATATTTTTCTCGAGATGATAGAATCATGAAAATCTTAATTATTGATGTCATACTATAGTCATTCTAGACTCATATACAGAATAAAATCAAAATGTATAGCGTTAACTCAATTAATTTACTAATTATTATAACATGGTAACTAATAATTGAAATTGAATAATAAAATTTAAAAATATTCTCATTAAATTATAAGAAAAATAATTTTATTATTCCTGAATATAATTATTTTACATGATCATTCAAATATATGTTTGCGAAATTTTGAACTCAATCTATTGTTATAATGTTTTGATTATATATTATTATAAATATTTATATTTCATTTCCATTTTTTCCAAATATTCTTATGAATGTATTTATATGGATAACAACATTTTCAAATTGAAACTTTTTAATTTCCCCCATAAGTTTTCTTAATGGGATCCCTGTACGAGAAATCATCTCAATCTATTTTTTTGAGTCATATGTTGATGTTATAGATAACTTTATTTTATAAGATGTATTCTCAACCCCTTTGAAATTAATTACAATAAAATATTTTCAATTTTTTTTAATAATAATATTTTTTCTTTATTTTCAAGATGAATAAATGTATGTTTTCATATATACAACAATAATATTTTCTCTTCTTCCATAACAATTATTTGATATTTGGCTTCCTCTATATGACTTAATATTTTGAACGAAAAATGAATAGATTATTACTTATTTTGGGTATTTTTATTATTGAAAATGGATTTGAAAATTGAATAAAAATTTCCATGTATTGAAAATATTTAATGTAATTAAAAATGAAATTTGATGAGTAATAGTTTTATAATTTTAATATTTTATATATTTTGATTATTCAATGGTAATTAGACATTTCATATGTGGCAATGTGATAAACCAAAAAATGGGTGGTTCTGTTAAAAAGAAAATATAAGTTGTTCCATAATAATGAATATATTTTATGTTACGTTGTAACCACTAATGCAATGGGTACGTAATTCAACCATAAAGTTATTCAATTTTAAGAGTGATATTAATGAATGATGACCACAATGTTATTTTATTTACATAAAATGATTTCCCAAGAATAATTTATATGATATATGTTTTTTCTATGTGTTTTATGGTAATATATTTATTACAATAGAAGGAATTAAATGAGTTTATAGTTAGTTTAATTTATATAGTACTCAAATATGGTGGAAAGTAAGACATTACCAAGAAGTATACATTATTTACATGTTTTTTCATGATTAATTTATTTCCTTCTTTGTGTATCCCATAATGATATTTTTATGACCATCTAATGTTTTCAATATTTTTAAATAGGTTTTATGATTTTTATGGATAAATATGATTCCGTGAAGAAGTTTTAAAAATTAAGTCTTGTTAAAAAGTCTGTATTTAGTTTAAAATGGTTTCTTGGGTTGAAAAAAATCAATACTCGGTATAAGTGTCCACATATAATGGATGAGCCTAATTTTTCATATATTTAAAAAAAATTATATGAATTTATTAAATTAAAATATCATATAATTATAATTATTGTTTCAAATCCCTATAATTTGTTATGTTTATTGTTGGGTCCTTATATCGTTCATAGAGATGTTAGAACAGGCATATGTGTGATTATTGTTCCCATTTTTTCCCAAACTGAATAAAATAATGTTATACGATATATTATAATTCTATAATTTTTTTTATTTCATCCATGGGAAATATTTTTTATGAATCCAATACATAATAAATTTATTATATTGTGTGAAGGAATCAAATCCCTTTTAGTTAATTTAATCATCCAAGCACATGAATGCTGTTAATATATTCCCAAAAAATGGATAACATAAAGTAAAGTGTGTATAAAAATTAAATATTCAAAATTACACAAAAAAATAATAAAAATAATATATAAATAGTATATAAATTAGTATTTACATACTTTATCGATAGTTATTAAAAAAAGAGCGACATTGGTTTGTGATGTGGTTGTCTGTCGTACACATAAATGATGATTTAATAATCTATTTTATAGAAGATTTAATTTTTATAGAAAATTAAAATAAAATAAAAACAAGTAATTATATTTAAAATAATTATTTTATTTTATGATCAAAAAAAAATATTAATTAATTTTTTCATGAATAAATAGAAACACATTTTTCAAAGAAGATTATCACTTCGTCAGGAATCTACTTTTGGTTACCACTGTAGGATTACTATGGTTGTATTTCTACCTAACATACAATATATATAATTATTGTACATAATTTGGAAAAATATATTAATATTTATTCTATCATATAAGGAGATTTATAGGTACAAAGATAAGAGGAATGGGGGATGCCATTTAGATATGGGGTGTGTGGTAAAATCCTAAATTTTTTAAAGGGGGAATACTAACCGTGGTTTTATATAGTGTAAAAATTACACATAAATTTATAATATAAAGTAAACTATATTAATAATTCCCTTAAATTTGTGTTTAAAGAGTTTCAAATTCATTTTTTCATTTATGTTAAATGTTTTCTTATTAATAAACTCAATTTTCTCCCAATCTCCACAATTAAAATTAATTACATCTAAAAATATTTTTTGTTAAAAAATAAGTTAAAAATTATATAAATTATATATTATGATTTTTAAAAATATTAATTCCATTTTTAATACTTCAATTAAAATAATTGTAAAAAAATCAATGTAAAATTAATCCCATAGATGAGTCAAAAATATAGGTTTAAAAGAGAAAAGTTAAATATTTTGACATGTTTTTATAACAAAGTTCAATGTGAAATTAATTCTGATGAACCAAAATGGAATAATTTATGTATATGTTTTCTAATTATTCAAAAAATATTTTTTAATATATAATATATCTTTATAAATAAATTGAAAAAAATCTCATTTTTTATTTACAATTCATTATTTTTCAATATTCTTAAAAAATGTTACTTTTCAAAAATATACCAAAAATTCAATTTATGTTTTTTTTATTTTAAAAATTAAATTCATTTTAATACATTCATTTTAATAAAATTTAAAATATTATTTTTATATGGATTTCACTAATAAAAGGAGTTAAAACTGATTCTTAGATGAAAAACACATTTTATGGAAAAATTTATAATTATTCATATGTCTTGTATAGAAACAAATTTAAAAAAAATTTAAAAAATTTAAAATATAAATATTTCCTTTCAATAATATAACACTAGTTAATTTTTTATGATATTGTATAAAATAAATTTGTATGCATAAATATTATTTCAAGAAAATATTTCACTTCATATTAAAAAAGGGTTGGGTTTCAGTTATAATTATTTTGTTACAAAATAATTCATTTTATAAACATTATTAATACATATTTTCTAAATCGATAAAATAATATTCATACACATCATTCCAACATATATGTTATAATTATCTTACTAATTTATAATTTTTTATAGTATTAACGTTTATTTTAAACTTAATATTGCATATAATGAATGAAAAACTCAGTATAGCGTGTAACACTAATAAAACATAGTGTTTTCCGTACAATAAGATAAAATCCATAATTCAATTAGTACATTCTTAAAATGTTATTACATATAATGTAAACATAATTTGTTGATGGGTTAAATTCAATACATCAAAGAGTTTTAATTTATTCCAAAACATAACTCCTAAAAATTTGGGGTGTTACATTCTACTGCCCTTAAAATGAATTTCAACCCTGAACTTCTTCTATCAAATCATTGTTTTAATGCATTATTATTTCATTCATACATTCAAACATTTTAAAAATTAATACCAAACCATCCATTAAAATAGGAATGTTAGAAACATAAAGGATATAGAAGGAATCTCAAAAATACGTTCAAAATCGGAGAAATTACATGGTATGTGTTGATTTGATCTAGGAATAAAACCATATAAACTCATAAAAAGTGATAAATATCATAGATCACTTATAGGTTTGTTATACATATAATTTTAATAAACAAAAAAAACTATATAGGCAAGAAATATGTCATTTATAACTTAAAAAATAATGACAATAAGAAAAAAATGATTTCAAGACACATTTCCTGAAATTGAAAAATTCTCATGAGAAGATAATCTTACTTGATTTCATTAAATTTCATACGGACAACATTTTCTAATTGTTGTAGCTTTATAAATTTTCTCTTTATCTCTAACTCTAATAAATGGATCTGATACATTCTTTCTTAAAGCACTAATAGATCATGAGGACCATAAATAAGTGGATAAGTAATTTAATCTATCTTTATACAAAATCAAAAAATTGTGGTTATCATGGATTATCCAATATATATAAATCCATATCTAGTGAGACAATAATTTAATATCTAAATAAAATATATGTTTAACTTAAACAATTCATTAAATGGTTGACCATGTAACCTTTTTGAATGGCTCAAATACCAAACAATAATAAATAATGTCACAAAATATCTCAAAATCAGTGAAACATTGATCCCTCATATATCATAAAGTAACAATTGGTTGTCTCATAATGAACATGTGAATAAAATCATAATTTATTTACATCAAACTTTTTAATAAATTTTATTATCAAAAATACATATTGTAATCCTACATTAATACTTATTACATATAAGAAACCGACCATAAACATTTCCAAATATTGAAGAATGTTAAGAATTCACACTGACAATCTTTTCAGGTTAAGATTTTTAGGGAATTAGGCCATAAATATTAAATAACAACTTGAATATTACATTTATACACTACTACCGAGTATCTATTTTTTATAAAATAAACAATCTTAAAAAAAGAGACATGTCTATTACCATGTTTTAGATAGCATGGATTCTTATTGATCTCATCCTTGACCATATTCATCATTATGTCATGTGGATAACATTTCAAAAACATGGGATGAGCATAAAAAGCTGAGTAAGGGTTATAAAATAATGAAGGAATACATTTTCCCATCAATAAATACAAATCAATGGAACCATAATTTTTAATCATGGCATACATCATGAAATCATAACATTTATGAATAATACACACAAATCATAAATCATAATTGTAATTTATGGCATCCATATCAAACTTACATTGTAGCTATCACATCTAAATAGGTTGTTACACTTTGAGTAACCATCATAGTATATCCCCTAAATCTATTAGGAGAAACATTAACGTTTACCTCTGCCATGTTTCCCAATGCATTGGAGAGCTTTCTCAATCTCAGCCACCCTAGGTTTATCATGGAACCACCCGTATACGTAAACAATTTCTAATAAACATAACATATTCATAACAAATAACAGAAGAATAATTTAAGAATAACATTTCCACAATCCAATGAAAATATATCAAATCAAGATATTGAAATAAATAATGATTTATAAAATCATTTAAAACCATTAATAAAGTGATTTTTTTGGCCAAAGTGTCTCATACGACTTTTGTACCATTAAATGAATTATCATTTGAAAACATTACTATCCATATAATGAAATCCTAAAAACAATTTTGAAAAAATGTAAATTAATAACAAATACATAAAAGAATAAATCTTTAATACATTTAAAACGATATTTTTGTTAAAGAGTTTTTAACAAAATGAGAGACATATGACTAGAAATAATTGAGGAATAACATTTAATAAGAACATAATAATATCATGAGAATAATGGGATTAATGATATGACATGACAAAAGATAGTACATACACCACATAAGAGTGAATTTGTGCATAACAACAATGAAGTCTCAATGGAATGTAAATTGAGACGAAATCCCTTACAAAAATTGTATCCTTACATTAAGAATAAATTATTTACATAATAATGTGTGAAAATAATATTACACTAAATATAAGTGGACATTACATGTGAAACAATACTATGTTATTCACACATATTCATAGCATTACATTATCATGAAGTATATGTTTAACCCAAATAATTGAAATTGGTTGATGAAGTTCCCTTACAAAAAAATTGACAGCCTCACCATGTCCCATTAAAATATAGAAAATGAATTGCTGATAAAGAAAAGGGTAACTAATCATATGGATATAAAATTTATAGAAATAAGGATATATAAGTACATATCCTAGCATAAGAATATGTAAATTAAAATACATAAGAAAAAAGTTGTCTTTTAAAAAGAGGAGGGTGAAAGGTTCCATTATCGATTTTGTAACTTACGAAACATACACGCCATGAAAGATAGATCATTTAATAGAGATATAAATACAAATAAATTTAAGTATATTACCCAATGAATACAATCATGGGTAGTACATAAACCACACAAAAAGAAAATAGTGTCAATATAACATGAATATCACGGGAATAAATGGTGAGATGAACACCACATTCCATGTTGTAATCAATAGATTTGTATGAAGAAAAGTTAATAACCACAAAATGAATATCATAATACAATGAATATGAAGACAATAATGATACTATATATCAAACGTAAGTACACAATACACCACATGCTATAAATAAGTGATGAACAATGGAATTCTCACGGAATTGTACGTGAGATAAGAAATCCCTTACCTCTTGTTGGACATGATTTTTTTTCAATGTTCAACCTGAGTAATAAACATAATTTATTTTATACCTGATTAAGAACATGTTCTCATGTTTATTATTACTTTTATATCACATATTAAAATGTTATAAACATTATGTAATCATTTATGTAAATAATGGTCATTTGATCAATATTTGGTACTTGAGTAAAAAAGGAACACCTTATAATTACATGTTGCCTATGTCGTCAATAGTCCATTACCTCTAGAATGATATTCATGATTTAGATATAATATATATCATATATATACAGTATATATATATGTATTTATAATATTACATAACATTTGATGATATGAAATGAAATGCACCGTTCATGGAGACGGTAAGCTGTACGTACGCGTAAACCCTACATTCATATATATTTCTGATATTAATTGAATGAAAACATAATGATACATAGTTATATTATAATTCTAGTATAACGTAATATATAATTTCAAAAAATCCATCCTTTATACATCCCATGTATGGTATGAATGAGTCATATCACATTGAGTGGGTTATAGTATGCATTTCCTATAATGAAATTATCGCGTTTACTCATAATGGAAACCATGATTATAAGGCCCCATCATTAAAAATTAATTAATATTGGGTTATTTCACGAATTTTCATTGATGATATTTTCAGGATTAGAGTTTTAGCGAATTAGATCGTAAATCATGTATTACATTCCACATTTAAACAAGGTTGTTACATCAAAGACAATATTCATTTTTTTCCTCCAAAGGAAACAAATTTTAAAATAAAACATGGTTCTTTCTAGAAAAATCCTTGACACTATCATCACATCAAATAATTTTCCCTTGAACTGTGAAAAACATTTCACAAACATGTGATCAGCATAAAAACTCAGAAAGGGATATAAAAATAAGGAAAGAGAACATTAGTCCATATATACAAAAGAATCAATGAAATCATACTTTACTCATAAATCATAAGAACCATAACATACCTCATGAAATCATATGATTTATGAATAACTCATTGAAATCAAAAGACATAAAGGAAACTGAGTAACCCCCATGGTTATGTTTAGAATACCCATCACAGTATATTCCCTAAATCGCTTCAGGAAAACTTTAGAGTTTAACTCCTTCACATTACCCAATACATTGGAGAGCTATCTCGGGCTCACCAGCCCTTAGTTTATCACAGAAACAACTGACTTCATAAACAGTGCCCAAGAACCATAATATAATCGTATCACATAAAACATGCATAAAGAAAATATAAAATTTTCACATTTCAATTACAACATATCAATACAACCCATTGATATAATAAAAACATTATCAAAACCATTTTCAATACCAAAATAAAAGAAAAGTAAAACATGGTATTTATTTTTAATTTATATAAGTATTGGCTTGTAGAGGAAGTCGAAATAAAAAATAATGGGCACGGTGGCGGAGAATTCATTGTCGCGTCATACGTAAGACAAAAACATTCATTTTTTTGTTTAGTAAAATGCTTTGTGTCAAAAGATTCCATTTGAATGAAATTAAAAGTAAAAAGGATTTATTATAAAACTAATAAAATAAGGTTGTATATGAATTGATGTATGCCTCAAAGAAAGGAGATTGAGACGAAGTCCCATAACTCAAGACTGAATTGTTCGAGTACATTCTTTATATTCGTGAATAATAAACATAGTTCAATTTATAATTGTTTAATGACTTCCTTTAATGTTTATAATTCAATTCATATCACATATTATCATGTTAAAATATTTAGTTAATTATGTGAGTTCATATCATATGTTTTGTCGATGTTCGGTACATGAGTCAAAAATAAACTTTTTTGAAAATAATTGCACATGCAGTTATAATTAGATCATCTCCATAATTGTGTCAATTATTTAAATATAATATATATATCCATTATATATTCATTTTATACTATTCCATAACATTTGGAGATAAAAAAGGAAATGCACCATTTATGGAGACGGTAGCCCGTACGTACAAATCAACGCTACATTCATTTCATTTTCATATTATAAAATTAAATCTAATTGGGAAATATATATATATATATATATATATTATAATTCTAGTAAAATATATATGTTATATAGGTAACATATGTTCATTAATTAAATTCTTTATAAATTCCATGTATGGCATGAATGAGTCATATCACTTGAGGGGAAGGTAGTCCACATTTCCTCAGATGAAATTGTCGCAGTTCCACAACATGAAAATCATAAAGATATGATTTAAAAAAATCAGAAGCATATAGAAAAAAATAAATACCATATATATCAATTATAGATACAGTGAATTTATAATGGTCACCATGAAATGTGTTAAAAGAATATTGAACAATGATCGTTTCGTGAGGCAGTAATTCGCCACCCACAAGAATAGTATGTTCTTTAACCATTAGACAGAGGCATGTGTAAGTGTAGGTAGAATCTTTATCATAAAAATATATTAGTATATTAAGTATACTAGTGTTATTATGGGATCAAATAATATTAATATATTGGAGAGTGAAAATGGAAAAAATGAAGAAACTCGAGAGAAGACATTACCATTAAACAGTGTAACTCTTTTTGATTTGATCCAATGGCTTACATAGAATGAATTCTTCCCAATGTGAGGCTTATAGGAGTAATAGAGGTATTTGGAGATATAATATGATCAGAGTTTGGCCGAACCAAGGGCTTGATATATGTGGATAAGGGGGTAGAGGTGGGGGGCCTTTTAAAAGAGGGAGGAGGGTATCTTTTGGAATGTCTTGAAATGTTACATTATTATAAAATGATTTGCAGATTTTAAATGTCCCAAAATGATATATTTTGAGGATAAGGTGGTAAGGTTTCGAAATACATCCATCCAATAGGATTTATACATGTTAATGTCTTATATTTTACCTCATCTTTTCATTTTATTTAAATCATTCATTAATTAGGTAATCACTGCATCATCATGGTGTCATAAATAAATTTATTTTTTTAATGAATAAAAATTATAAAAAAATACCATGATGTAGGAAATAGATTTATATTTACAATGAATATTCATAGTCTAAGAGATCATTTCAGTAAACAAAAAGTAAAATTCTTTTACTTAGGATATATAAACCTTTGTTATATATGTCTTCTTTTTAAAAATAATGTCATAAATGTCACTATTACACCCATGTGACTCAATGGGGCCTCATGTTCGGTAAAAAGAATTACATGGTCGGACATGACTCAAAAAATAGGATTTGGACACATTTTGGGGTCATTTTATACTATTATGATATTATTTTATTACCCTTAAATATCTGATTACAAATTAATCACGATAATTAAAGATAATTATTGTCGTTACAATTAATAATATCAAAAAACAAGAGTCTTAATTACATAATTTAGACCTTATGATTCCAAATATGGAATAAATTTTACCAAATTCCAAACATATAAATTTCAGTAATTAATTTAAAAATAATTCTCATTATCAAAACAAATAGTGTGTTTTTTAGAAACAATGTCTATTAAAAGATTGACAATTATTTATGTCCATTTTCTATGTGAAATTAATTATAATGACCACCATTGGATTAAATGGTAATAATATATTCTACTTAAAATTTAAATCCAATTAAAAGGAAAATATAACCATATAATTAAATTAGATGAAAAAGCAGTTTTGATGTAAAATGTTGTATTTTTGACTATTCATTAAAAAATGAACAATGTTAGAAAAATACCAAAAATTTATCCAAAGTAAATTTCTATGTCCCAATTCTAAAGAATAAGTTTATTTTGACAAATAGAGCTTATAATATTGTCAAAAGTTATATTTAAAAATGGTATTTCATCAAAAGGTGTTAAAACAATCATTTAAAAATATTCTTGTATTTTATGCTTAAGAATGGATTTATTCTCATTTTAAGACTATAAAACACTATCTAATTAATAAATAGACATAGATATGAAAATATATTACTATTAACTTAATTGGGATGTTACATCCTTCCCCCCTTTAAGAAATTTCATCCCCACAATTTATTTACTTATTGAATAGTGGAGGTATTTACCCCCCAATAAATTTTCAGATTCCCATGTTGCCTCTTCAACTATATGGTTTTTTCATAGAACCTTTAAATGATGAATCACCTTATTCCACAACACTTCTTATCTATTGTCAAGAATCTGGACCGTTTGTTCCTCATAAGATATATTCTATTCCAGTTTAACTACCTCTGGACTCAAAACATGATATGCATCGGGAATGTACTTCCTTAACATTGAAACATGAAAAACATTATGTACCTAAGATAATCTTAGACATAAATCCACTCGTTATGAATGTAATCCAACTATCTATATAATTTTATATGGTCCAATGAACCTTGGAGTCAGCTTTCCTTTCTTACCAAATCACATCACAATTTTCCATGGTTAAACTTTGAGGAAGACATGATCACCTACCTCAAAAGAGATATCATTCCTCCTGTTGCCCACATAACTTTTCTGCCTACTCTAAGCTGTTCTTAGATGTGTCTTTATCAGCAAATCTTTTTCTACCATCTATTCTACCAATTCTGGTCCAATCAACTTCCTTACACCTACTTAATCCCAAAAAACTGGAGTTCGACACTGCTTCCCATATAATGCCTCAAATGGTTCCATTAGTATATTGGAATGAAAACTGTTATTATAAGGAAACTCAACTAATGAAAGATGTTGGTCCCAAATTCACTGATATTCCATAGAACAAGCACATAAAATATGCTCGGAGGTCTGAATTGTTTGTTCTGACTTCCCATCTGATTGAGGATGAAAAGCTGTACTAAAATTTAATTTGGTACCCAACGACTTCTGAAGGCCTTTCAAAAATTTAGAAGTGAACCTGGGATCATGATCAACAAAAATGGAGAGGAGAACTCCATGTAACCTGACTATCTCTTTAAGATACAATCTATAATTATGATCTAGGGAAAAACTATCTCGTATAGCATGGAAATGATCAGAATTAGTCAAGCAATCAATAATAACCCAGATTGAATTATTACATCAAGGTGTCATTGGTAATCCCACAAAGATGTCCATGGATATATTCTCTCATTTCCATGCTGGCACTGGTTAAGGCTGAAGTATCCCTTTTGGAAACCACCACTCTGCTTTAAACTATTGACAAGTCAAAAATTTCACAGACAAATCAACAATATCTATTTTCATTCCATCCCACTAGTAATACTCCCGAGGATCTATGTACATCTTAGTACTGCCTGGATGAAATGAAAATGGCGAACTATGAGCTTTACATAACAACTCTCTATTCATTAGTGAATCACAAGGCACATAGAATATCTTCCAAAATCTCAAAACACAATCATTATCAATGTTGAATTCAGGTAACATACCCTTCTGAACCAGCTCTACCATTTTCTGCAACTCACTGACTTGCTTTTCACCTTGTTTAATTCTGTCTAATAGAGAGGATTTAACTAATACCTGAAACAAAACAGAATAATTTCTTGCACCAACAACATCCATGCCAAAAATTTTCAAATATTTAACTAGAGGATCACATTCCAATTGTAACATGGTTAATGAAACATTACTTTTTTCGACTCAAATCATCTGCCTCTTTGTTTTCTTTTCATAGGTGGTAGTGAATCGTGTAATCATAATCCTTGATTAATTCTGGCCATCTCCTATATCTCATGTTCAATTATTCTGAGTGAATATATAATTTAATCTTTTTTGATTAGTATATATTTCACACTCTACATCATACAAATGATATCTCCCAATATTTAAAGAGAAAATAGGATCAGCTAATTCCAAATCATGTCTAGGGTAATTTATCTAATGAGTTATCAACTGCTGTGAAGGATAATCAAATACCTGATCATTCTGCATTAGGACGCAACCATGTCCTTTCAATGAAGCATCATTGTAGATAAAAACTCACCATTCCAGGATATTATTTCCAATATTGGGGCATTCACCAATCTTCTATTCAATTCATGAAAAAAATCATCACATTATTTTCTCAAGATAAACATAACACCCTTTTGTGTTAGCTTAGTCAATGGGCTGGACAACCGTGCATGCTTTTTAACATAACTTTTGTAATAGCTTGCCAAACCAAGAAAACTACAAATCTTAGTAATATTTGTGTGTCTTGGACATTCTTCAACAACATTTGTTTTTTCAATACCAATAGTCATTCCATCTTAAGAAACAAACTGACCATGGAAATAAATATTAGCAACCAAAACTCACACTTGTTGAATTTCATGTACAATTGATTTTCATTTAAGGTTTGTAAAATAACCCTAAAATGACATTAATTCCCCTATTTAATTTTACAAAACACCAAAATATCATCAATGAAAACCACCACAAACATTTCCAAGAACTCCTGAAAATTATATTCATAAGGTCCATGAATACAGCTGGTGCATAGGATAACCCAAAAGGTATAACTAAAAATTCATAATGGATATATCTTGTACGAAACACAGTCTTCGTAATATCTTCTTCCTTTACCTTCAACTGATGGTACCCCAATCTCAAGTAAATCATTGAAAAATACAGAGCTCCTTAGATCTGATCAAACAAATCATCTATATGAGGAAAATGATATTTTTTCTTAACAGTGATGTTATTGAAGGATATATAATCAATGAAAAGTATCATTGAACCATATTTATTTCTAACAAATAAGTTAGGATCACCCACGGTGATGTGCTATGTCTAATGAAACCATTCACTAATAAATCTTGAAATTTCTCTTTCAACTCTAAAATTTCAATTTGAGCCTCTCAATAACTGGTATTTGAAATTGTCTTAGCATCAGAAACTAAGTCCACAGTAAATTCAACTTCCCGATCTGGTATTATTCCAAGCAACTCATCAGGAAAAGCATCTGAACACTCATTTAACACTGTCACATCATTAATCTGAATGGTTCCTTTGTTTTCAGCAATATGTGCAGGGTAATAATCATTTCCATCTTTTACAAGTTTCTCAGTCTCTTATTATGTTATCAAGAGTAAGGGTTCATTCTTGTACACAAACTGAAAGTCTTTCTGAAAAGAATCTTCTTTAGCTCTACAATCAATATTATCATGGTAAACAGAGTGTCAATCCATACCCAGGATAACATCAAACTCTACTATAGGTAAAACAATATGGTTTGCAAGTAGGTTCTTTCCACAGATAAGAATAGGATGATTATTATAAATTATTTTTGCCTCAACATTTCCCCCGGGTGTTTTTACCACAAGTTTAGGAGTCATTTCTTGAGATGGAATTCCTAATTTACTAGAAAATATTTTAGAGATGAATGAATGTGTATACCCTAAATCAAACAACACATTGGAATAATCTGAAAAAACAATCAAATTATCTGATACCACTTCATTTGATGTCCCAAAATCTACTGAAGTAGTTGCAAAGGATTTCACGAAACATTTTTACTTGTAGTCTGACTACTTTCCTTCAATAGAGCTCTTTGACGAACATTCGTTTGCATAATGACCCATCTCATTGCACTAAAAACATTTCACTAACTGTAAATCAAATTTGGTCTTAACATTACCCTAATCTTTTAAAGTGCAATCACGAGCCTTATGTCCCATCTTACCACATCGAAAGAACTTTCTAGAATTCAAAAAGACATTCCCTAGAATTATATTTACCACATTTATCACAAACTGAATAGTTATTTTTCTTACCCATTAAACCATTTTGAAGGATTCTTTCCTTTTTCCTTCCACCTTGGTCTCTTCTTCTGTTGGTTGTCATAGAACACTTGATCATCAGCAAACTCCATTTCCACCTTCTTAGCACATCGAAAAAGAATTTTTTAACTTTTGAGCTCATAAGAAAGCTAATTACAACCGATATTTTGGTTGTAATCATGAGTAAAAATGATTGATTTTACTATCAAGGTCTCAAATAAAATTTTGAGCATACCTTTCCAATCGAAGTGAACTTTTCTTCATAAGAAACCACTGAGTCGTCATCATGCCTCAATTCCAAGAATTGGTTTTCCATCTTAAGTCAAAAATCCATAGGAAAATATTTCTTAAGAAACATACCTTTGAATTTATCTTAGTCAAGAGCATAAATCTCAATATTGTCCCTGATATTTTTTACCATTGACCACCACTGATCTTCCTCTCCCTCTAAATGGTAAAAAACAAGACTAACCTTTTGATTTCCTGAACACCCCATTACATAGAAAGTATCATCTTGTGCTTTAATACACCCTTCAGATAGAACAGGGTTAGATGATCCTTTGAATGATAAGGTATTTTTCCTAATGAAATGTTCCACCACTGACATGTTCCTCTACGGTTGATCTGGTTGATCTCTTGCATGGATACCACTACCATTTATCGCTTGAGTCAACTATGCCATTAATGCAATAAACTATTCAGTTCCAATTATGACCATCTCAGGATGCTGATTTGGAAGGTCATTTCCTTCTGTATGCCTTCCTAGCACTATTTCCCTATTTCCTCTGTGGAAAACCATATTGAACAAACATGTCTTACATGAAGAAACATGGTAATTTTCAAATGCTATATCATTTAAAGTTGACCATAATTTGTACAAAAATATTTCTTGGATAATCATTTAATAAAATTCTAACTCTTAATGTAATCTAAACCGACCATTGATACCAACCTATAAGGCCCCAACCGTAAACATTACTTAATCTTGGGTTATTTCAAGAATTCAAATTGAGGAACTTTTCAGGATTATAGTTTCAGAGAATTAGATCACAAATCATGCATTACATTCCACATTTTTTACAAGGTGATTACATCAAAGACAGTATTCATTTTTTTCCAACAATGGAAACATACTTAAAATAAAATATGGTTTCTTTCATGACACTTCCTGGACAACATCATCACATCATGTACTTTTCCCCTGACCTGTGAAAAACAATTTCAAAAACATGGAATAAGCATAAAATGCTTAGTAAAGGATATAATAATACAAAAATAAAACATTAGTCCATGTATACATAAGAATCAATTAAATCATAATTTACTCATAAAACATAATCACATTAACATACCTCATGAAATCATAATATTTATGAATAAATCACCGAAATCATAAGACATAAAGGTAACTTGAGGCATTAATAACATTCCTTACATAGGGATTAACCATCTTGGTTATTTTTGGATAACCAATATAGTATATTCCCTAAATATCTTCAGAAAAACCTTAGTGTTAAACTCCTTCATTCTACCCAATGCATTGGAGAATTATTTCAAGCTCACCTTCCATTAGTTTTTCACAAAACCACCCGACATCATAAACAATTCTCAAGAAGCATAACATAATTGTTTCACATAAACAATGCATAATGGAAACAAAACATTTCCACATTTTAACAAAAAAGATATCAATAAAACATAATGATATAATCAAAACATTATCAAAATGATCTTCAATACCGAAATAAAAGAAATTTAAAAACATTGTATTTATTTTTAAATTAAAAAAAGTTATGGCTTATAGAGGAATCTGAAACTCAAATAATGGTCACAGTGGTGGAGAAGTTGTTGTCGGCGCATATGTAAGACAAAAAAAATTCCTTTTTTCCTTTAGTAAAACGCTCCATGTAAAAATATTCCTTTTGAATGAATTAAAATTAAAAAGTGTTTATTATACAACTAATAAAACAAGTTCATATATAAAATGAAGTATGCCTCTACAAATAGATTGAGACGAAGTCCTTTACTTCATGTTTGACTTGTTCTCGTTAGTTCTTTATATTCCTGAAGAATAAACCTCGGTCAATCTATAATTTCGTAAGGAAATTATTTAATGTTTATTATTCAATTAATATCACATATTATCATGTTATAATAATTATTTAACTATGTGAGTTCATATCATACATTTTTTCATTGTTCGGTACAGGAGTCCGAAATGAACTTGTTTGAAAATAATTGCCCATGTAGTTTATAATAACATCATCTCCAGAATGGTATTAATTATTTAAATATCATATATGTCTAGTATATAATTATTTAATTCTATTCCATAACATTTGCAGATAAAAAATGAAATGCACCGTTCATGGAGACGGTAGGTCGTACGTACGCATGAAATCTACTTTAATTTCATTATCGATATTATAGGAATTAAAACTAAAAGAGACATATATATATATATATTATAATTCTAGTATAATATATATTTTATATAGGTAACATTAGTTCATTATCTACATTCTTTATTAATTCCATGTTTGGCATGAATGAGTCACATCACTTGAGGGGGAGGTAGTCCACACATCCTCAGATGAAATTATCGTAGTTCCACAATTTGAAAATCATAACAATGTTATTTAAAAATAAAATTTAAAAGCATATAGAAAAAAATAAATACCATATATATCATATATAAATACAGTTTCGTCATAATAGACACCATGAAATGTGTTAAAAAAATATTGAACAACCATCGTTTCGTGTGGCAGTAATTCACCACCCATAGAAACATTATGTTCTTTAACCATTAGGCTGAGGTGATGTGTATGTTTAGGTAGAATCATTATCATAACAAAATCTTAGTATATTTAGGATAATAGTGTTATTATGGGATAAAATAATAAGTAGATAGTGGTGAGTGAATAAGGAATGAAAGGAAGAAACTCAAGAGAAGAGATTACCTCTAAATCGGGTAACTCTTTTTGATTTGAGCCAACGGCTTCCTGGGAAATACTTCAGCCCAATGTGAGACTTTTAGGAGTAATAGATGGATGTGGAGATATAATATGAGTAGAGGTTGGCTGAGCCAAGAACGTCAAAAGGTGTGGGTTAGGGGGGTAGAGGTGGGGCATTTTATTAGAGGGAGGAGAATCACTTTTCAAAAGTCTTGAAATGTTAATTTATTAGAAAAATTGTTTTTGGATTTTAAAGGTCCCATAACGATATATTTTGAGGATATGTTGATTAGGGTTAGAAATCGACCCATCCAATAAGTTTTTAGACAAGTTTATGTATTAGATTTTACTTTATCTTTTCCTTTTATTTAAATCTTCTAAAAAATATTAGATTTATTCTATGATTAAGATTGGATTTATTCTCATTTTTAAGCCTATAAAAACACTATATAATTCATAAATAGACATATATATGAAAATATATTATTCTATACATACACGGGATATTAGAATAATGATATTAAATAAATTAAAAATACATAATCATAAAGAAAAAATAAACATAATATATATCATATATAAATACAATTCCATTATAAAGGATACTATAATAGGTGGTAAGAGATAATTGAACAACCATCATTTTGTGAGGTGTTAGTTTTCCGCCCACAAAAACAGTTTGTTCATTACCGATTAGATGGAGGTGTTTATAATTGTAGTTATAATCCATATCATAAAAACATACTAGTATATTGAGGATATTGGTTTTGTAATAAAAGAAAGTAATTAAAAAGAGTTTTGGGGTAGGACATGTAAAATAAAATAATAGTATTTAAGGAAAACTGTTACCTTTAATTCGGGGTAACTCCCTATGGTTTGGACCAAATGGACTTCTTGAAGTTCCATATGCCTATGGTGAGGCCTCTATGAGTAGGATAGGTATCTTGAGAGCTTATTCGGTTTGGGTTATGATGATCCATGGGGCATGAGAGTTGGGAGGAATGGTGTTATAAGTATGGGATTTTTATAAGGGGGGAGGGGTTCTTTATGAAAGTGTGAAAATATTATTTTATTTTAAAATGAATTTCCATTTAATAAAAGTTCAAAACTCATTAAGGTATAAGATAAGATGACTCATAGTCGAAATAAATTCATCTCATAAGAATTGGATAGGTTTTGGATGTTATTTTAATATATATAATCTAATTTATTTAAATCATTTATTAATGAAGTAAATACTGCATCAATATTGTGTCATAAATAATATAAATTAATTGATGTCCTAAAATTAAAAAAAATTACCATGAAATAGAAAATGGTTTTATAATTCCAATGAACATTCTTAGTCAAAGGATAACTTATTTAACCCATGTAAAAATTAATTTACTAAAAAGATATTTGTTTGTGTTATTTCTGTCATTATAGTAAATTAATTAATCTAAAGTGTCATTATCACTCATAACTGGATCCATGGGGTCCCAAAATTGACCCAAATATGCCCATTGTCGGCCATGACTCATCAAATAATGTTAGGACAAGTGTTAAAGTAATTTTGTATTATTATAATACACTTTTTACCTTTAATAATTCTATTTAGCTTTAATCGTGGTAAATAATAGTCAAATGTTATTATTCACCAAAAATTATTTTCATCTTATTGAACAAAATTTTTCTTAATAATAACAACCTTGAATGTAGAATTTTCTAAATTGCATTCACAGATGAAGAAATATTTCATTTAAATGAATAAAATCATGTTTTTAACTACTACTAAGTGGTCTCACTATTCATAAAAAATAAGAAGTTTTCCAGAAGAATACCAAAAATTATGCATAAGGTATATTTTGATATTCTTAATTAAAAATGATTTAAATTTTACAAAATTTAAAACATATATGTTTTATTGAATAATGTAAATTTAATCCTCGTTGTCAAAACAAATAGTGTGTTTTAAGAAACAATATCTATCGAATAATTTACACTTGTTTATATCCAATTTCAAAGTGAAATTAATTCCAACTAAAACCATTGGTTTAAATGGTAAAAATAAATACTAATTATACTTTAAAACATATTAAAAATATAATCTAACAATAAAAATAAATTAGATTAAAAAGGAGATTCAAATTAAAATACAGTATTTTTCACTATTCATCAAAAAAAATAAATTTTATCATAAAAATATAAACAAATTACCCAAATTAAATTTAGGAGTCTCGATTCTAATTAAGAACATTATATGGTCAAATATAATTTATAAAAGGTAAAAAAACTATATTTAAAGAGGTTTCTTCATTAAAAGGTGGTAAATCGACCTTTTAATGAATATTAGAGTATTTATGCTTAAAATCAAATTATTTTCTTATTTTAAGCCTCTAAAATTTATTGGATAAATTTAAAAACATTTCATAAACATGTAAAATCATATTTTAGTTAGTTATATTCATTCCCACTATTAAAATTGGTAGGTTTTAACTACCATATAAAATAATATTATATTATTATTTTTCAGAATGACACCGCATTGTGTGAAATATAATATTTGAATTAAACTTGTTGTTGAGTATCTGTTACGCCATCGAACATAGAATCCCCTTTTCATGTAAAATTAATAATTATTTTAAAAATATTAATAAATATGAAAATTTCAGATTTTTTATTTACCTAGGCTGTTACATCATTCCACCCTTTTGGGAATTGTGTCCTCGCAATTTTAAAATTGGGCTCAGAAACATCATTAAAAGAACCACAAAAAATTGAGTCAATAGAAAAGTCACTTTAAAATAATGCTAGAGTAGTAAAAAGGTTACCTGAGACAATATATTCTAGGATTATATGAAAAAATGTATATGGAAGGGAAAACAAAACATCAATTTCTCATGGATATTGATAGAAAACATTATTAGGAGAAAGTTAACTACCAGAATATCACAAAATTTTGATGGGTCAAATGGTCTTTGATTCCACAATAAGAAAATTTAACAGAAAACATTTTTGTTTTTATTTAGATTTCATAATGTTGAGGGATTTATTTATGGGCTTAACTGAAAACATATGGAAACATACTTACTTGATAGGTAGACTTCCATCGTTTACTAAATTCCTTCCACAAAAACATTTTTTTATTCAAAATGATGAGTATTCAAGATTACTTGTTTTCTTTGAAATTTCTATAATTATCTTCTAGAGAATAATACAATCCACATTATATGGACCATATATTTCCACTATCTTTATACATTAAGCAGACCCAAAATTGTTTAATACATGATCAATAATCCCCAAAAGGATAATCCATTATAAAAAGATGTGCAACTCTTAATTTCCAAAATTCAACCAAAAGTAATCGAAGTTCAATAAATACCATTCGATATACAATTGTCCTTAAAATAATTCCAAATAAACCAAAATAAGATTGAAACCCAATACTCTGAATGAATTTATCACATATTCTTCCATAATAAATCTTAATATTTATCTCCAAAAACATCGACTACTCATAAAGTTTCATTCAAAAGTGTATTTAACCTAATCACATATTCTCTATGATTGGATAATAATTTCTAAAAATAACCCAAATCACGATATCTCAAAAATAAAAATACAGATTCATCCAAAATAAAATTCCACCATTACTCATCAAATGATAAAATAATAATTACTTGAATAACATTTTTATATATCAAACATTAGGGCTACACATACTATAAAAAGTCTTCAAATGTAATCCCATCGTAAAAAGAGCCTTAATACTTTTAAACATTTCACCATCCTATAATCTAACATAACACTTGAATCCCTTATATTTTGACTTCTTACATATTCAATTTTCTCCCTGACCCATTATCCATTCCATACCAAATAATTGTGAAATAAATCTTTCCTATAAAAAAATCATGAATCATATCATAAGACTCAATAATATCAAATAATATGTTAAGAAAAAATTCCATACCCTTCATTGGTCATTGTCAGTTTCTTTATTCTCAATCGGAATGAAATTTGTTAATGATAACCAAAAATATTTATGATCTTAGTGATCCCATTCCCAATACTTCTTTGTAGGAAAAATGTTTGTATAATGACAATGCACACCACATTTAAACTATTCAATTGATCCCTCAAAATAAAATTATTTCCCTTTCCTTGATTCAACTGGATGCTTCCGTATTCAATGGTAGGTTCTTGCTTTATGACCCTCATGTCAACATCTATAGTATCTTCCCATCCCTTTGAAACATTTTACTATGTGTTTCTTTCCACATCCCTGACGTATATGTTTTTTAATATACCTTCCATTATGATTATTACCTGAAAATCCATGGGGATTTGATTCCTGCATATAGGATACCTTATAGAAATCCCCAAGGTTCAGGTGGTCAATCATGACTCCAGAGAGTTGGTTGAGAATAACAACAACAGTTCCCATTGCAGCGCCAATTTCATTTAGATGCTCATTCAGAAAACCATAATAGTTTTCTTCACATATAATGTTACGTTGGTTCCTTCTAGATCTAGCCATTTACTAAAACCAAATAGGTAAGAGTGAGTATATTAATAAAATCATCTTATATTATTTTATGAGTAGGATAAATACTAAGATATACTTATTCTTGTTATCTTAAACTAATTCACTTTATCTAAAATAACTATATCTCTTTATAATATCCTAACCATTAGGGTAATTCCCCTTATTCTAAAAGAATATCCTAACCTCTAAAGTTATCTATACTTATCTCTGATACCAAATATAAGGACCCAAACATAAACATTACGTAATCTTGAATTATTCCGTGAATTAAAATTGAGGATTTTTTCTGGTTTAGAATTTTAGAGAATTAGGCCATAACTATTACCAAACAACTTGAATATTACATGTAGACACTACTACCTAGTATCAATTTTTCATAAAATAAAAATTCTTAATAAAAAGAGAAATGTTTATTCCCATGTTTTAGATATCATGACTTTTCCATGATCTCATCCATGACCCTATTCATCTTTAAGTCCTATTGAAAACATTTTAAAAACATGGGTTGACCATAAAAATGTTTAGTAAGGGTTATCAAATAAGGTAGGAAAACATTAGCGCATAAATAAATTCAAATCAATTAATCCATAATTTTCAATCATAACATAACTCATCAAATCAAAAAATTATAAAAAATACACACAGATCATAAATCATAAAGTTAACTTATGGAATCCATATAAAACCTACAATGTAGCTATCATAGCTACATATGGAGTTATACTTGGAATACACATCACATTATATTCTCTAAATCTCTTTGGAGAAACATTAAACTTTACCTCTGTCATGTTTCCCAATGCCTTAGCGAGCTATCTTTGGCCCACCCACCCTAGGTTTATTACGGAAGCACCCATATACATAAAAAATGAACAATAACCATAACATATTCATAACAAATTACACAATAATAATGTGAATATAACATTTTCACATTATAATCACTATATATCAAATAATGATATTGTAATAAACAATGCTTTATATGACTATTTAAAGCATTTAATAAAGCGATTTTTGAATCAATGTGTCTTAAACCACTTTGAATATTTTAAATGAATTATCATTTGAAAACACTAATTTCCATATAAATAAATCATAAAAACCATTTTAATACATGGACATTAATGATAAATATTTAGAAGAATAAATCATTTAAACATTTAGAAAAAATATTTTAGTTAAATAGTATTTAACAAAATGAGTGAAGCTTGACTACAAATAATTGAAGAATATAATTTAATAAGAACATTATAATATAATTAGAATAAAGGGATTCATGATATAATATGATGAAGGACAATATATATATCACATATGATTTAATTGGTTCATAACAACAATGTAGTCTCAATGGAATGTAAATTGAGATAAAATACGTTATAAAAATTGTATCCTTATATTAAGGATAAATAATTTACATAATAATGTGTGAGAAATAATAATACACTAAATATAAGTTTATTTTATGTGTGAAACAATCAGTGGTTATTCACACATATTCATAGCATGACATAATCAAGAAGTAGAAGTTTAATGCAAATCATTGAAATTTCGTGAACAATTTCCCATACAGATAATTGATAGCCTAATAACATTACATTAAAATTCTGAAAAAGAATTGATGATAGAGAAAAGTGTATCTCATAATATGGAAATAAAATTTACATCAATAAAAATATATAATAACATATTCCAATATAATAAGATGTATATTAAAAGACATAATAAAAAATAAGTCTTTTAAAAAGATGAGGGTGAATGGTTTGCTTACCAATTTCGTAACTTACGATACATACACCCCATGAAAGATGGATCATACAACGAAGATATAAATACCAATAATTTTATGTATATGGAATAATGAGTGAAATCATATGAATTTCATAAACCACAAAAAAGGAAATAGTGGCAATATTGAATGAATCTAATAGGAATAAAAAGTGAGATGAAAACCCCTTACCACGTTGTAATCAATCGAGTCGTATGACCAACATTTAATAACAACCAAAAGAATCATAGAATACCATAAATATAAAAATTATCATGATAAAATATATCAAATTAAAGTAAATAAAATACCCCTCATTCAATAAATAAGAGGTGATCAATTGAAATCTCACAGTATTGAAAGTGAGATAAGAAATCCCTTACCTCGGGTCAGACTTGACTTGTTTGTTTCTTTTTCTTCCTGAATAAAAAACATAAGTTAAATTATAATATATTAAGAACCTTTTATCCGGTTTTTTATCCCTTATATATCAATTATTACTACGTTATAAACAATATATAATCATTTAAGATAATAATGGTCATTTGGTCAATATTAGGTACATGAGTAAACAAAGAACACCTTATAAATATAAGTTGTCCATGTGGTCAAAAATACATTACCTCCATAATGATATTAATTATTTTGATATCATATATATCATAAAAATTAATTATATATATATATTTTTATGAGTGCAAAACATATGGAGATAAGAAATGAAAATCACCATTCATGGAGACGGTAAGTTGTACGTACCCATGAACGCTACATTTATTTCTACTTCATATACTAATTGAATGAAAACATTATGATATAGAGTTATATTATAATTCCAGTATAAAATCATATATAATATCAATAAATACATTTTTTATAGGTCCACCGTATGGTACGAACCCTTCATATCACATTGAGGGGGTGGTAGTCTGCACTTCCTCAAATGAAATTATCTTGATTACTCAAAATGGAAACCATAACGGTATTTTATAAATTAAAAATAAAAGAAGAATAAAGATAACATAAAAATAATATATATCATATATATATATATAATTTCATCATAATGTCCTCCATAAAAGTCAGTATGAGATAATTGAACAATCATTTTTTGGTGAGGTGTGACTTTTCCACCTAGAGAAACAATATTTGCTTTACCCATTAGATGGATGTGAGTGTAAGTGTTGTTTTAATACATATAATTACTAAATACTTCTATATTGAGGATATTGGTTTATTATAAAATGATGTAATGAAAATATATTAAGGTTTGAAGATGTAAAATTAAAGAAAATAATTTAAGAGAAAACATAACCTTTACTTTGGGTAACTCGCTTTGGTTTGAACCAATTTGACTTCTTGAAGTGAGTTCTGCCTACGGTAAGGAATCTATGAGGTTGAGAGGGATCATGATAAATTATTTGGGCATGGGTTGGATGAGATAAGGGATTTTATAAGTGTGAAAAATGGGTTACACGTGAGTGATTTTTATAAGGGGGGAGGGTTTTTTCAAGAAAGTGTGAAAATATTATTTTATTATATAATGATTTTTGGTTTCTAACAAACCACGACTCATTACGCTGAAAGCTAAGTTTACTCAAGGTCGAAATAAAGTCATTACATAATAACTGGACTAGTTTTGGTTGTTATTTTAATATTGATAATCTTATTTATTTAAATCATTGATTAATGAGGTAAATACTGCATTATTTTTTTGTCATAATTAATTTAATTTATTTGATGTCTAAAAATTATAAAACAAATACCATGACGTTGGAAATAATTTTATCATTCTAATTAATATTTATAGTCAAAATAATTACTTACATAACCCTATGTAATAATTAATTTAATAAAATGTATTAGTTTGGGTCATTTTTGTCTTTACATTAAATAAATTAATATAAAGTGTCATTGTCAATCTTAAGTGGCACCATGGGGTGCCAAAATTTACCCAATCATTCCAATGATCATTCAAAACTCATACAATAAGTTTATGACAAGTTTTGATATAATTTTCTATTGTTATAATAAACTTTTTACATTGAATTATCCTATTTATCATTAACTGCGGTTAATAAAAGTAAAAAGTTACTATTCAACAGAAATTATTTTCATCTTATTGAAGTGCATTTTAGATACTAATCCCAACCATATATGTTGTATTTTCGATATTCTATTCAAATAATATAAAAAATTTAATTTAAATGAAAATTTATGTTTTTTAACTAATACTATGTGGTTTCACTATTCATCAAAAATATATGTTTTTCAGAATAATACAAAAATTTGAGACTAACTATATTTGATAATCTGAATTAAAAAATGATGTATATTTTACAGAATTCAAAACATGTAAGTTTCATTGATTAATTTAAAATTAAACACCATTGTCAAAAATAGCATATTTTTATAAAACAATATCTATCGAAAGATTGACACGTGTTTATGTCCAATTTCAATGTGAAATTAATTTCAATGACCACCATTATATTAAATGGTAAAAATATAGTCTAATAAAACTTTAAAAACAATTAAAATATTAATATATAAATAAAAATAAATTTGATTAAAAATCAGATTTGAATTAAAATACAATATTTTTCTATATTTATCAGAAAATGAATTTTATAAGAAAAATACCAAAAAAAATTACCCAAATTAAATGTTTGTGTCCTGATTCTAAAGAATAATGTAATTTGGTCAAATAAAATGTAAAAATGTGACGAAAAATATATTAAATTAGGGTTCTCCATCAAAAAGCATTAAATCTTCCTTTTATTGAATATTAGAGTATTTATGCTTTAAATCAAATTATTTTCTTATTTTAAGCATCTAAAATTTATTGGATAAATGTAAAAACATTTAAAAAACATATATAATCATATTTTAGTTAGTTCTATTCATTCCCACCATTACAACAGCTAGTCATTAACAACTATTTAAAATAATATTATATTATCATTTTTCATTATGACTTATCATTGTATGCAACATAAGATTTCAAAAAAACCCATTTTTCATATCGGGTAATCCATTGAATATTACATCCCATTTTAAAGTAAAATTAATAATCAATTTACAATTATTAAAAAATATTAAAATTTTATATTCTTTATTACCTGGGATGTTATATTACAATTACTATTGGATATATTTTTAAACATAAATTACATAAATTTGTACATGATAGTATAGACCGCATTGTCAACAAATCATCAATCTATATCCATTGTAATAAATATTATACAATTTACTTTATTTTTATCCAAAATCAATTTTCCATAATTGAATATAATTTTATCCACATTGGGAACATATTATGGGTTACTTTCCATTAATAATATTTCTATAATATCAAATATCCTAGATATTAAATCAATTTTATAGTTTATCAGTAAATCTCAAAAAGCTCTTTCAAATCCATAATGAAAAACATATAATGAATATTTTTTTTTATCATAATTCATGAAACCCAATAAAAAATACCATAGTAATAAACATCTATATCAAACAATTAACTATCCTTCATGATCATATGTCATAATAGCTATTTCATTATATATTTCATTTTTAGTCTCTTCATAATCAATATTAAATCCAATACCCGTACAACCTAACTTATTCCATTCTCAATATTTCAGTTTAGGATGTTGATTTACATAATTTCCAAAATCATTACCGATGAAACACATTAGAATATTTTGTGTATTAATTGGTGCTCTATTTTCCTCTATTACATTTAATGTTCTATTAAAATAATTTGGATATTATTAGGAATTATGACCTCTCCTAACACATTCAAACCACCTCCCTGTTACATTTAATCAATTTCCATGATTTTATTTCAATATTTTGGTTATATAATAAACTAAAATTCCAAAATCCATGGCCCCTATTACCCAATCACATAATTTACTACATCCTTATCCTCATTGGTGACTCTGATATTTTTCTATTGTTTTTCAATACCTGTGAAGACTAATCGGGCATAATATCTTTCAACTAAATCATCATCCCACATAGTTTCTCATTCGAAGTTTTATTGTCTCCTTTAATTTTATCCACCTTCATTATGGTTCATGGAAATGATTAAAACTGAAAATAATTTTAGGAGAAACACTAAGAATAGTGTGAAACCACATAATCATTAAAAATCACACATACAATTTCTAGATTAGAACACCTTAGATTTAATCAATGACAATAAAACATTATCATTGGTTATTCATTGTAATTATCTATTTGAATCAATCCCGATTGTTTAAAAATACTTAATGAATTTCAATATCATTTTTGAATGGAGTGGGAAACAATATGTGTATTATATCCCATTGTTTTTCACTAGTCGTATATTTATTATAGCTTTAAAATGTGTATTCTGGGTTGTTACCCCTAGGTGTATCTATTCTAAAGAAACAACCACTTATAACTTTTTGAAATGGATTGGTTTATTGGAATCCACTCACCATATCATTTAATAAATTTAGAGGTCATTTTTATATACCTAAGATCATCCATATTATTATTCTAATAAACATCCCAAGGCATATTATTAGAAAATTATATATGGATCTCGGTAATTTTTTGTCATCGTTGTTCCAAAGGATAAAAAAATGTGTATGAAACCAACTATAGTGACTCGGGCTTCTTGTGAATTTATATTAGATCATTTATATGTAATTTTTTTTATATACATAAAAACAAAATTAAATATAAAAAAAATAGTGATAAGGGATATATGGAAACAAAACACTCATTCTTTAGTGAACTACATCATCTCATGTTAAATTCTTCATATATAGAGCCTCCTTATACTAATAATACATAATACACTACATTATAAAATTGGGAATGAAAATATAATAATTTCCAATAATAAATTATTTTTAAGGTTAAACATGTAACATATGAAATAATTAAATTGAATATGAGTTTGAGAACAAGAGCGTTAAATTGGAGAACCTTACCCTGATTATCTAACTACATAAAGACAAATCCTGGAATAAAAATTTCTAGTTCATAAGATAAGAATCATAATGAAATCAAAGAAGATGAGTCTTGATAGAATAACATTGCAATCATACATAGATTTTTTTTAATACACATAAGCATAAAAATTCATATTTGAAGGATACATACCATGATGTACATAACATATTTGGATTAGTCTAACCAATCATGTATGTTATATAGGCTTGGGATGACTTCCAATGTTCCCTCCATTATAGGCTTAGGATGACCACCTATGTACCCTCCTATAATATATTTGTCTAACGACCCATATTACTTCGGATCTCATAAAACAATTACCATTACTCAATGAATTGGATGGAGATATAGGTTCCGGATGTAAAATAATGAAATCATACATATGTGTTCCACATCAAAATAAAAAATGCATCACATGATGACACATACAAACTAATGTGTTTCAATAACATCATATCATATATAAATAGATGAAATGGGTTTTAGTAAGATTTAATCATATCATAACCTATATTATAGGGTTAGGTTTCATAATAATTTCAACATAAAATAAAATGTCAATGGAAGAAAGTTTATTTATAGTTTTGTCATGAAATAAACCACATAATGGAAATTGTATTCATAAAAAACATTTCATAAAAATCATAATCCAATAAAATAAAGACTAATAGTGGTGACCTTGTATCATTTCCCATGTAAATCATAAAATATAACAAATAACATAGTCTTATATAGATTTATATTTTCAATGATCACATTGATCATTTTATAAGGAAAATAATATTGCCTTGAAATTCAATATTTTATGTTGTAAATCATTTTAAAAATCCTTTTCCAAACTCTTTTTGTTGAAACCATATATGGAAACATATGAAATATTATTTTAGAATAAAATAAAAAAATTATGAGCTAATATCTTTTCATCATTGAGAAATGCATTTAAAATCAAGAAAACCTTTGGATAACTTTTTTCATTGAAAATAACCTTGACAAATATAAAAGAATATTTTAAAACCAGTGTAAATACAATTTAAAGAAACTCAAAAAATAGAATGTTTTTTAAAGAAAATTGATATTAAAATATCATTTAAAAACATGTTTTGTAAATATTTTTAGAGAACATGGTTCTTGAATAAAACAAATTTATTCAAAAGTGAGAGATAATGTATGTTTTTCTCAAAAAAAACATTACATATAATGTTAGTTTTTTATAAAATATATTATTATTAATATCAAGTACATAATAGTGAAAATAGTATTAGAATCAAATTAATATATATTAAATAATTATAGGGGATGAAACATTGAATGAATTAATGACATATGGATCCTAATATTTCATTAATGTAATCGTTATCATGAACAATCCCGATAAAATATGAGATTGTCGCAATAACCTCTTACAACATTAGTAAAATCATATCATAATATCCATGAAATAATAACATTAAATTAAAAATAAAGCTGAATTAAATTAATTATATTCATATATATCATTTAAAATGGATAGTATATTCACCTCATAGTTGAATATAGGTTCATAACATAACATGTTTCTAAAAGGAAACAAGTATAGAAAACATTATCTTACTGATTTGGTCTAACTTAAACTATAAAACCGAAGAAATAAAGATACTAATGTTGATTTATGAATAAAATAAATTTTCTGTAAAAAATTATAAAATAACATCAATCATATTATATGAACGACATAGATGAAATAGGTGGTGAATAGAGCACAGTTCTCGCCAAAGTAAAAAAATTGTGATGAAAATCCCCTACAACATGAGTATATTTTTAATAATCAGAACAATAAAATAATAATATCATTCCAAATAAGGAGTATCATGATGTACATTTAATTAAGGATATAAAATTTCAGAGGATTGTATATTCACAACATAAAATATATTATTTGTAAATATGTCACAAGTCTTTAAAACATAAAATTGAGAAATTAAATTTCCTTACATTAAGTCATCACATAAATTATACAAATTCCATCATCCAATATATTAAATTTTAAATTAGTAAAAATATTTTAAATAACTAATTAATTTACATCCTACCATATAGGATTCTATAATTATTTTTTACATACCATTTCGGAAAAATTAATTCTTTATTTTTTGTTTATGGTAATAACTGCATTGTTGTTATTATATTGCTTGATTGGTTTTATTTTTAATATCTAATCCTGATTTAATCTTATATTTAATCATAAAAATTATATATATATTATATATCTTTAGTTTATATGTACTTATAACAATCCATCACATAATGAAATAGGAAATGAAATACACAGTTCTTTGAGATGGTTGGTTGTACTTACACATTAATGTGGTTTCCATTTTATTCAGTTTGAATGAAATAATATTTTATGTCATATTATCATTATAAAACAATTATAATTTCATATATATCAAATATTTTTTTAAAAAAATCCTTAATATGTTATATGTAATGTGTGAATGAATCACATTTCTTCGTGTGGTGGTAGTATTCCATACACCTGAATGATGTTCTAGTATTCCGATAAAAAGGAAAGCATAAATATATGGGTCACATAAAAATTTTAAAATCATAATAAAAAAATTATTAATGAGAAATATATAATATATGTAAATCATTGTTTCAAAAATGTATAGGTCATAATGTAAAAATAAATAACATCGATTTGTGAGTCATTAGTTCGTCGTACACAGAAATAATGATAATTTTGAAACTATATGGTTGTAATTGAATGTGTTTTTAGGTGAAAAAAATAATTTAAAAACATATAATTAATTTTTTGATACTGAGGATATTTTTAATGATGATATAAATATAATTAAAAACGTTTTTTTATAAATAATATAATATTTTTTGATAATGAACATATGATCTACTTTGGGTATCTCCGTTTTCATTTATAAAAATTACTCCATTTGTTGTCCTTATTATCTATGTTATATAACTATAGGGAATTGGTGAATTTGGGGATATATTTTTATAGCTATTTTTCTAGGAAAATGGAATTAGTGGTGTGAATAGTGGGGGATATGTAGTGGCCTTTTATAATTTGTGTTAGTGGGAAACCTGTAATTATATTAATGGGGAAATTCCATCCATATTTTTTCAGTGTCAATAGGATAAAATAATGTACCACATTTGATACATGAAATATAATTCTATAAATATGTTCATTTAATAGCATATAGTCAACTAATAGGTAATTTTTTAAATTAACGTTTTTCCCTTAGTAATCTTGTCCTTCTCAAAATAATTTTCATAAATTTTAATTTCATACACTATTATATTTTATAAAAAAAACTATGAAGATCATTCTATAAATTAAAATTTAATATTATTCCAAAATGTTAATCTTTTTTCCAAATTCAAGTCAACATATTTGATGAAATTAATTTTAAATTAATCTGTAAAACGTGAAGAGAAGTTGGTTTTAATAAAAATCCAATGATTAAAATGTATTTATATCCAATTTAATTGTCAAATTTATTCCAATTACATAATTTAGATTAATATATGATTAATGTATATAATTATAATATAAAACCTAGTTAAAAAATTATACTTATAATTAAATTATGTGAAAATTTTAGTTTTCAATTAAAATTTAGTATTTTTCATTATTCAAAAAAATTAAATATTTTGGAATGATCAAAAAATATATAATTATAATTGATATATTCTTACATAAAAATGAATTTTTTTTTCATATTAAAGTTATTACTGTTTAATGATTCGAATTTATAATGAATGAGTTATCAAAATGAGACTAAAAAGTTTTATAAAAAAAACAATTTTAAACATAAAGGTCAATTTATTATTATATAATGTTTTCAAAACATATAAGATAAATGATAAATATTTTATTGAATATATAATATATATCATTCCTTAAAATAATTAATAATTTTTTAATTTTTTAATTTACTGATATAAAAGACTCTTGTATGAATTAAAATAGTATTTTGATAAATGAAATCACATTATATTAAAAAGTGATTTATTATCATTTTTAGTTAATTGATTCTCAAATATTTATTTTTATAATAATGAATAAAAATATTTTAACAATTTTTATGATCATATCCATCCCGATCATTCCATCAGTTTGTTAAAATTATCAAAATAAATGATAATATTTTTATAGTTTGACATATTTTGTAATTCGATGCTCTGTGTTACGCAAGATAAACTCAGTATTATGTGTAACATAAGTCATAAATAGTATTACATTTATTTAAATAAATGTTAAATTTTACATGATGTGAAATCTTAACAAGGTGTTTCATAGAATTAATTCTAAATATTGTATGGCATGCAATAAAATCTGTCTTTGAATATTAATTTATCTTAAAAATAATAATTCTTAAAAACTCAATGTGTTGAATTTTTATATTGTACAATATAAAATAATGTTTGGTTAATTAAATATTTATAGAATCAAAATAATTAAAATAAATAATCAAGTCATAAATATAGTAAATACATAATACATAATTAATAATGAGATATAAACCTTACTATCGATTGTAAAAATATTACTTCTAAAAAATAATATTCCATAATGTTCATTTTTACTACCATTTCTGCCAAATATTATTCTATTATTAGATTATATTCTATAGGTTTTTCATGATTCAAAAATTTCACACTATTATTTTATTGATTAAAATTCCAACCAATTGCTGAAGTAAAATGGTTAATATAATGTCCTAAAATATCAATGAAAATCCATTATATGAAAAACAATCCATCTATTAATTTATCATACATTAACACCATCACATAAAAATATGATTCATTTCGATTACATTACGTTTAGATTCAATAACTACTCTAATTAAATTTCTAATATTATTTATAATGGTTTATAAAGGACTTGTGATACTACAAATGATATCCCTTGGGAATGTAAAACCAATTATGCAGTTAGGCCACATCATCATGATAAATGTATTGATTTTATTTAACAATAAAATATATTTTTTAGTATATTATAGATATATTTATTTATTATAGATCCTCCATCGACTAGTCTGTACCCAAATAGATATATTATATCTATGATTTAACAAAAACTATACTGTATCAAAAGAATAAGTTCTCTTCCTATAATATGACATACCCTTGGTTTCTCACTAATGTTATCCTGTCCTCATCCCTGAATTATGTAAACTAATCCTACAAACTATAAATTGATATAATACTGACATAGGTGACACAAACATTTCAGACATTCATCAAAAAACATTTTATCTAAACATTTTATACATCATAAAATTAATGACACCCCAATACAATTTTTTTGTCATATATATTAGATATATAATATTATTATTCACCAACATATTGAAATTTTATTTCTATAGTTATTCTAAAATGATAACATATTTGACCCATAAAGATAATATTATCCTTTATAACATGGAAAATGGAGACATAAGAAATGTTGAGTCCAGAAGCTCGTTAAGTCTAAACATATGAGTACATAATAAAAGAATATACGTGATCATAATATAAACATGAAGATATGAAAATATAATCAATTTATAAAAACATAGAATATAAAATAATTAAAAAATAAGAATGTATCATAAAAAAATAATCATGGACTTGGGAAAAAAAGGTCATAACACATCATAATAAAACTATCTTGAAAAAAATTTAATTGTTTAAAAAAACAAAATCATGTAAATTATCACATAATATTCCAAGAATAAAATCCATTCCTCCTATTACATTTTTTACTATGAAACACATTAATTCCTCATATATCATAGTGAATCATATATCATGGATCTTTCTCAGATAATTTAATCACAAGGTATCATAATTTCCTCAAATAATTAGAGGTATATATAACATTCATCCCACCCATGGCAGAATAAATATTATACATATATGTGCCACATGAACATAAAAGCATTATTTGTCAATATATCACTTAAAAAACACATAGAAAATATTTATATTTCATAATAAATCCTTATAATACTTCATAATACAAACCTATAATAATGTTGGATGATGTTAAAAGAAGATATCTATTCTCAATAATAATTATCATTAAATTTATATTGATAAATAAAAAAAAAAAGTAGAACTACCCTTTTTTAATCCAAAATTTAGGAAGTGTATTTTGGAACAAATTTTATATAATGAATATAATGTTTTATAATGAATAATGCTTTTAATGTTGAACGAATTTCTTCACATGGAAAATATTTAAAGTGACTATCAAAATCAACCTGTTAAAAAAATGGTAAAATATGGTTTTTTGGTATTTCTAAATAAACATAAAATATTTTATGTAAAACATTATTAAATTTTTGAATAATATAAAATCTTGTTTGTTAAAACAAATATTGAATTTTTATAGGAGGATGATGATCCCAATATAGAAAGAGGAGGTTGTCAGTTTCATATGCATGCTTCACAATAGATAAAATATTTTACAAAGGGAACAAAAATTGGGATATAATATTTAAAACCACAAGAAAAATATTGTATAGAATATATTTTATGGGTTTTATATATAAATTTAATTTTTTTAAAATGGAAATTTAATCCTAATAATCATCATTTAAAATTTATTTTTGTATTAATCCCACAAAATATTCAATACCATTTAAAAAAACCAGGAATTTTATATAATAGTATAAACTTTTTAAACACCCAAATTGAATTATAAGTATATTAAAATAAAATAAAATGATATTATATACGCCACATAATTAAATAATTTATACATATATTTTATGTCACAAAGAGAGAAAATTGAGATAATAAAACCTTACCTCCCTAAATGATCATTAATATAACGTATGATAAACATTACTATCTTTTTAACCTATCTCATTAATATATTAATATCTATAAATATTTATAGACATTAATTATATTAATTCATTATATATCCCATAGTTACTTTTTTCCCAGAATCAAAGTCACACCCTGATAATTTCAATAATTTCAAAAATTCTTTTTATTGTGACAAAAACCATCATCCAATGATATTAATTTCATCATTCATAAATTATAAAATTCATATAAATTTTCATTATTCTATTATTTATCAATCCAAATGTTTTTTTTAAATACTATGGGCTTGGATTGGGGGTGTGTGATCCACGATGATCATTTGGGGGTGATTTTCTGATATCAATAGATTAAATTATAACTACTATTATTGTTTCGGTTATACATTAATAACCAAATTAATGAAATAAAATATGAATTATTATAATATATATTCATAAACTTATTTATTACTATATTTGGAGGGATTTTATGAAAAATGTAATACATCGCCCCATAGCATCAGTAGTTCCCATAGACAGATAAATGATATTTTCTTTTTTTCAAAGAATGGAATGTAGAAATTAATTTATATATTTTAAATACTATTAATTTTATAAATTTCTTTTTTATTAATTAAATATCCATCATATTCACCCTCTATTAATGGTAGTAATGAAAGTTATATGAAGTCATTCATTGAGGGGTAGTCTATTCGTACACATGGAGAATATTTCCATTTGACTAAGGTAAAGTGTGATAAATAGATAATAATTTTACATCCATATATTTATATTTCGGTATACTCATTACACTAATGATATTATCTTATGATGGTATAACATATATTAACATATAATAAGAATAATTTTATGGGTTATACTGATATGGGATGATTAGTAATTTTACCTTACTCATTATAACAAAACCATTTTAAATTTTATTAAGCTATTGTGGGGTTAACATTTTAAAAGAAAAAAACATGAAAAATGATGATATGAGTTTATCAATATTATTTGGGAAGTATTTTGAGAATGTAATGGGATTTTTATGTGAGGATTAATAGAGTGGTGAGGGGTATATTATATATGTGGGAGGCCTTGAATTTCTATAAGTATTTCTTGTATTATTGTTATTTCATTTCATTTGAAAGGGGAGGTGAAACATAAAGAACAAAATAGTATAGTTGAGATTATTATTTGTTGAAAAATCCCTCATCCACAATAATAAGTGTTATGTTCTTAATTTATTTTTAATTTTTTTTACTTAATTAGTCATATTACCAATATTTACTTTTACCTTTATAACTTCTTTTAACCCTAATAACATATTTTAATGACCTGAATTGAAATTTTTGTTCTTATATAGAATTTCAAAACTAAATCTAATTATAGATAATTATTTTCTAATATAATACTTACCTAATATATAAAAAATAGCTTTAAAATAATAAATTTTTAACTCATAAAAATAATATATGAAAATATGACAAATGTTTAAAATTTTAAAATATAGTTATTTAAATACAAATTTTATTTTACATTGATTAATTTTTAATCAGAGATATATTATTTCTAAAATCTATATCTTAATTTTATAATCTATTTGTATATTATTAATGATATAAAAGTCATCATTTTTTTAAATAAAATTATTTTAAAATATTCACCTAAAAATAAGTTTTCTAAAAAAATATGAATAGTTCATCATAATATTATTTTTTGGTTAAATCCAAAAAAAATCATTTTAGAAACATTAAAATACTAAAATTTAGTAATTTACCTTTTTATGGAATGAATAGAATATAATGATATTACATTTTATAGGAATTTTTTTTAATATATTTGTAGTTTTCATAGTTATTTTTTAGGAAATAATAATTATATTAGAATTAATATACTAATCATATAAAAATAATTTACCATATTATAATTAATTTCAAAAAAAAAATTTGATTTGATTTTTTAAAAATTACAGTGCTAATTATAAAATAGTATTATAAGTTATTTAACTATAGTAATTATATTTCAATGATTCATATTAAAGAAAATTTACAAAATATTATATAATTAACGGATAATTTCATATTTAGAAATTTGGGTTCTACATTATATATATATATATATAACAATATTTCCTTTTTAATAAATACATTGGCCTCTTACATGGATAAATTCAAAGGAATACTACATCACAATCATTAAACTATTGATTTCACTAAAAATTTTCAAAGAAAAACTTTTTTAACATTAAACAGATTTGTTACATCATTGAATGGATTTAATCTTCTATATAATTCACATAAAATTAAATTTTCACAATATCATTAAATATAATTATTTATAACTTCATTATCGATTTCTACATCATTTCTAAAACAATTCAATAGTTGGATCTACATAAATACATCATTTTATACTATAGTTATATATTTAGTCGACTAGAGGTAGATATTTACACTAACTGTATTTGAAATCCATATATTAAATATAATATAATCTATCTTAAAATATAAATGTTCTATTTAGATTCACTATTAATTTATGGTAGATAATACCAGGTAGTGGTTAGTTTTATATTGAATTCTTGTTGAATTTATATCATTAACTATTATTTATACCTCAGATCATGAATAGAAAAAATTATTAGTGGTGATCAATGAATCCGTAATATTAATTTTATTATATCGAATGATGTTAAATCAATGTTAAATCCAATAAAATATAATTTAATTATTCCCATAGTGGGAGTTTATATTTCAATTCAAAAATGTAAATTTTTGTCTATAGGGCATTGGAAGAAAACTGTTGAATTCCATTATCATCATTAATAATATTCACAAGGATATTATTAATTCATTCCTATTCCCGATGTAATTATAATTCATATCCTTGACTTTCTAGAACACCAAGCATCGAGTAATGTATGACCCAATCTACCTATTTGAGTAGTTGGTCTATAAGTTCAAAGTAAGATCTCGTCACATAATAATTTTTCTATGCTAAATAGAGATGGATGAATGCATGATCCAAATTCTACTTATTTAGTTACATCATAGAGGTAACACATTGTGTATTATGTCCCATTTTTTCACTTTTCATATATTTAGTCTTGCTTTAAAATTTGTATTCAGGGTTGTTACACCTAGGTATATCGATTCCAAAGAAACAACCACTTATAACTTTTTGAAATGGATTGGTTTATTGGAATTCACTCACCATATCATTTAATAAATTTCTAGGTAATTTCTATATGCCTAAGATCATCTATATATTTATTATAATATACAACCCTATACATATTCTTAGAAAATTATATATGGATCTCAGTAATGTTTTATCACCGTTGTTTCCAAAGGATAAAAAAATGTCTCTAAAACCAACTATAGTGACCAAGGCTTCTTGTGAATTTATATTAGATAATATATATGTAATATTTATTACATTACATAAAGAAAATATTAAATACCAAAAAAATTTATTGATAAGGGATATATGGAAACAAAACACTCGTTCATAAGTGAACAACATAATCTCCTGTTAAATTCTTCATATATAGCGCCACCTTTTAGTAATCATACATAATACACAACTTTATAACATTAGGAATGGAAATATAATAATTTCTAATCATAATGGATTTTTAAGGATAAACATGTAAGATATGAACGAATTTAAATTGAATATGAGTTTGAGATAAAGAGCATTAAATTGGAGAACCTTACCCTACAATCTAACAACATAAACACAAATCCTGGAATAAACATTTCTAGTTCCTATGATATGAATCATAATGAAATAAAACAAATGAGTCTTGATATAATAACATTGTAATCATAAATATATTTTTTGCATACACATAAACACGCAAAATCATATTTCAAGGATACTTACCAAGATGTACAAAACATATTTTGATTAGTCTAACCATTCCTGTATATTATTTAGGCTTGGGATGACATCCAATGTTCCCTCCATTGTGGGATTATGATGAACACCTATGTACCCTCCTATAAGATATTTTTATAACAACCCATATTACATTTGATCTCATATAACATTTACTATTACTCAGTGAATTGGACCAAAATAGAGGTTCCACATGTCAAATAATAGAATCATACATATGTGTTCCGCATCAAAATAAAAAATTCATCACATGATGACACATAAAAAATAATGTGTTTCATTAACATCACATCATATATAAACAAATGAAATGGGTAATAGTAAGGTTTAATCATATCATAACCTATATTAAATGGTTATGTTTCATAATAATATCATAATAAAATAACATGTCAATGGAAGAAAGTTTCTTTATAGTTTTATCATGAAATAAACTATAGAAGGGAAACTATATTCATAAAAATCATTTCATAAAAATCATAATCCTATAAAATAAATATTAATAGTGGTTACCATGTATCATTTCCCATGTAAATCATAAAATATAACAAATAACTTTGTCTTATATAGATGCATATTTTGAAAGCTCACATGGATCATTTTATAAGGAAAATAACATTGCTTCTAAAATAAAATTTTTATGTGGTAAATATTTTTAAAAATACTTTTCCAAACAATTTTCATTGAATCCATATTTGGAAACATATGAAAAATTATTTAAGAATAAATTAAAATTTATGAGGAAATATCTTTTCATCATTGATAAAATGAATTTAAAATCTTGAAAACCTTATGAAAACATTATTCATTGAAATTAGCCTTGACAAATATAAAATAATATTTTAAAACCAGTGTAAATAAATTTTAAAGAAAATCAAAAAATATAATGTTATATCAAGAAAATTGATATTAAAATATCATTTAAAAACATGTTTTGTAATTTTTTTTAGAGAAATTGGTTCTTGAATAAAATAAATTTCTAAAAAAATAGAGATAATGTATGTTTTTCACAATGAAACATTACTAATAATGTCAGTTTTTCATAAAAACATATTATTATGAATATTAAGTACATAATAATGAAAATAGTTTTAGAATTAAATTAATATATAATAAATAATTATAGGGTATGAAAATTTGACAAAATAGATGACATATAGATCCTAAAATTTAATTAATGGAATTGTAATCATGAACAATCTTGATAACATATGAGATTGTTGCAATAACCACTTACAAAATAAGTAAATTTGTATTATAATATCCTTGAAATAATAACATTAAATGAAGCATAACGTTTCATTAAATTAATTATATTCATATATATCATTTCAAATGGATAGTATATTCACCTCATAGTTGAATATAGGTTCATAACATAACATGTTTCTAAAAGGAAAAAAATATAGAAAACATTATCGTACTGATTTGGTATAATTTAAATTATAAAACCCAAGAAATAGAGATACTAATGTTGATTTATTAATAAAATAAATTTTATGTAAAAAATTATGAATTAAATCCAATAATATTATATAAACGACATAGATGAAATATGTGGTCAATAGAGCACAGTTCTCACCAAAGTAAAAAAAATTAGATGAAAATCCATTACAACATGAGTATATTATTAATAATTAGAACTATAAAATAATAATATCATTCCAAACCATTAGTATAATCGTGTAAATTTAATTCAGGATATATAATTTTATATGTTAGTATATACACAACATGAAATATATTATTTTTAAATATTTCATATGTCTTGCAAACAAAAAATGGAGAATTGGAATTCCTTTACATTAAGTCATCAAATAAATTATAAAAATTCCATCATCCAATATATTAAATATTGAATTATTAAAAATATTTTAAATAAAAATTTTATTTACATCCTATCATATACAATTTTATTAGTATTTTTTACTTCCCATTTAGGAATAATTACATGTTTAATTTTTGTTTAGGGTAATAACTCCATTGTTATTATTATATCCCTTGATTTGTTTTACTGTTAATATCTAATCCTGATGTAATCATATATTTAATGATAATAATTATATATATATATTATATATCATTAGTTTATATGTACTTATAACAATCCATTACATAATGAAATAGGAAATGAAATACACAGTTCATTGAGATGGTAGGTTGTACTTACACATTAATGTGGATTCCATTTTATTCAGTTTGAAAGAAATAATATTTTATGTTGAATTATCATTATAAACAAATTCTAATGTCATATATAAAATATTTTTTTAAAAAAATTCCTTAATACCTTATATGTATTGTTTGAATGAATCACATTTCTTCGTGTGGCAGTAGTATGACATACACCTGAAACATGTTCTAGTATTCCGATAAATAAGAAAACATGAATATATGGGTCACATAAAAATTATAAAATCAAAATAAAACAAAAAAAATTATTAATGATAAATATATAATTTATATAAATCATTATTTCAAAAAATTATAGGTCAGAATGGAAAAATAAATAACATCGATTCGTGAGTCATTAGTCCACCGTACACAGAAACGATGATAACTTAGTAACCATATTGATATAATTGCTTGTGTTTTTAAGTGACATAAATAATTTAAAACACATAATTATATTTTTGATACTGAGGATATTATTTAATGATGATATAAATATAATAAAAAACATTTTTTATATAAATAATATTATAATGTTTGATGATGAACATATGCTCTACTTTGGGTATCTCCTTTTTCATTTGAAAAAATCAGTCCATTTGTTGTCCTTATTATATATGTTATATAACTATGGAGAATGGGTGAATTCGGTGATATAATTTTATAGGTATTTTTCTAGGAAAATGGAATTAGTGGTGTGAAGAGTGGGAGATATGGATATGCCTTTTATAATTTTTGTTAGTGGGAAACATGTAGTTATATTAAAGAGGAAACTCCATCAACATTTTTTTAATTTTAGAGGATAATATAATGTACCACATTTGATACATGAAATATAATTATATAAATATGTCCATTTAATGGGTTATAGACAAGTGATAGGTAATTTTTCTAATTAACATAAACGTTTTTCCCTTAGTAATCTTGTCCTTCTCAAAATCATTTTATTAAATTTAAATTTCATACACTAATATGATTTATATAAAATGTATAATGATCATTCAATAAATTATAATTTATTAATATTCCTAAATTTTAATCCTTTTTCCAAATTCAAGTCAAAAAATTTGATGAAATTAATTTTAAATTAATCTGTAAAATGAGAAGAGAAGTTGGTTTTAATAAATATCCAATGATTAAAATGTATTTATATCTAATTTAATTGTAAAATTTCTTCCAATTACATAATTTGGATTAATATATGATTAATTTATATAATTATAATATAAAACATAGTTACAAATTATACTTATAATTAAATTATGTGAAAATTTTAGTTTTCAATTAAAATTTAGTATTTTTCAGTATTAAAAAAATTAAACATTTTGGAATGATGAAAAAAAATATAAATATAATTGTTATATTCATACATAAAAATGAATATGGTTTTATCATATTTAATTTATTCATGTTTAAAGAATCAAATTTATAATGAATGGGCTATCAAAATGAGATTAAAAAGTTTTATATAAAAACAATTTTAAGCATAAATTTCAATTTATTATTACATAATTTCTTCAAAACATATAAGATAATGATAAATATTTTATTGAATATATAAAATATATCATTCTTTAAAATAATTAATAATGTTTTAATTTTTTAATTTACTAATATAAAAGATTCTTGTTTGAATAAAAATAGTTTTTTGAGAAATGAAATCATTTTATATTAAAAAGTGATTTATTATCATTTAGAATTAATTGATTTCAAACATTTATTTTTATAATAATGAATAAAAATATTTTAATAATTTTTATGATCCTATCCATCCCGATCATTCCAACAGTTTGTGAAAATTATCAAAATAAATGAAAATATTTTTATTGTTTGATATATTTTTTAACTCGATGTTCTGTGTTACGCAATATAAACTAAGTATTATGTGTAAAATAATTCATAAATAGTATTAAATTTATTGCAATAAATGATAAATTTCACATGATGTTAAATCTTAACAAGGTGTTTCATATAATTAATTCTAAACATTGTGTGGCATGCAATAAAATGTATCATTTAACTTTTTTTATTTGAAAAATAATAATTTATAAATACTAAAAGTGTAGAATTTTTATATTTTACAATAAAAGATAATGTTAGGTGAATTAAATATTTATATTAACTAAATAATTAAAATAAATAATCATATAAAAAATATATTAAACACATAAGATATAATTACTAAGGAGATATAAACCTTACCATCGACAGTAAAAATATTACTTTTAAACAATAATATTCCATAATCTTCATTTTCAATACCATTTATGGAATATATTATTCCATTATTAGACTATAATACATAGATTTTACATGATTCAAACATTTCACACCATTTTTTATTGATTAAAATTCCAACCAAATACTGAATAAAATGGCTAACATAATGTCTTAAAATATCAATGCAAATCCATTATATGAAAAACAATCCATCTATTAATTTATCATCCAGTAACACCATCACATCAACCTATGATTCATTATGATTACATTACTTTTAGATTCAATAACTATTTTAAATAAATTTCTAAAATTCTTCATAATTGTTCATAAAGGACTTGTGATACTACAAATGATATCCCTTGGGAATGTAAAACCAATTATGCAGTTAGGCCACACCATCATGATACATGTAAAGATTTAGTTAACAATAAAATATATTTTTTAGTATATTATAGATAGATTTATTTGTTATAGATCCTCTATCGACTAGTTTGTACCCAAATTGATATATTATTTCTATGATTGAACAAACACTATACAGTATCAAAAGAATAGGTTCTTTTCCTATAATAAGACATATCCCTTGGTTTCTCACTAATGTTATCTTTTCCTTATCCTAGAAATATGTAAACTAATCCTAAAAACAATAAATTGATATAATAATTGCATAGGTGACACAAACATTTCAGACATTCATAAAAGAATATTTTAACAAAACATTCTATACATCATACAATTAATCACACCCCAATACAATTTTATTGTCATATAGATTAGATATATAATAATATTTTTCACCAACATATTGAAATTTTATTACTATAGTTATTCTAACATGATAAAATATTTGATCTGTAAATGATAATATTATCCTTTATGACATGGAAAATAAAGACATAATAAATGTTGAATCCAGATGCTCGTTAAGGATAAACATATGATTCCATAATCAAATAATAGACGTGATCATAATAGAAACATGAATTTATGAAAATATAATCAATTTATAAAGATATAGCATATAAAATAATTCAAAAATAAGAATTTATCATAAAATATTACTCTAGTAATTGATAAAAAAGGTCATAACACATCATAATAAAAGTATCTTGAAAAACATTTAAAGGTTCAAAAAAACAAAATCATGTAAATTATCACATAGTATTCCAAGAATCAAATCCATGCCTCCCATAACATTTTTTACTATGAAACACATTAATTACTCATATATCATAGTGAATCATATATCATGTATCTTCCTCTCATAATTTAATCACAAGGCATCATAATTTTCTCAAATAATTGGAGGGATATATAATATCCATCCCACCCATGTGATAATAAATATTATAAATATTTGTGCCACATGAACATAAAAGCATTAATTTTCAATAAATCACTTAAAGACACCAAGAAAAAATTAATATTTCATAATACATCCTTATAATAGTTCACAATGAAAACATATAATAAAGGTGGATGATGTTAGAAGAACATATTTATTCTTAATAACAATTATCAATAAATTTATATTGAAAAAAATTGTTTTGAAAGTTTTATATTGATATATTTAAAAAAATAAGATGAACTACACTTGTTTAATCCCAAATATATGAAGAGTATTTTGAAAAAATATATATATAATGAATATAATGTTTCATAATGTATAATTCTTTTAATTTTGTAAGAATTTGTTCACATGGAAAATATTTAAAGTGACTATCAAAATTAACCTGTTTAAAAAATAGTATAATATTATTTTCAGGTATTTATAAATAAACATAAAATATTCTATGTAAAACATTATTAAATTAATTAATAATATAAAATCTCGTCTGTTAAAATAGATATTGAATTTTTATATAGAGGAGGATGATCCCAATATAGAAAAAGGAGGTTGTCAGTTTCATATGCATGTTTCAAAATAGATAAAATATTTTACAAACGGATCAATAATTGAGATAAAATATTTATAACCTCAAGAAACATATTTTATATAATATATTTTATGGGTTTTATAGGTAAATATAAATCTTTTTTCAAAATGGTAATTTAATCATAACAATCATCATTTAAAATTTATTTTTGTATTAATCCCATACAATTTTCCATACCATTTAAAAAACCATGAATGTTATAGAATAATATTAACTTTTGAAACACCCAAATTGGATTATATTTGTATTAAAATAACATACAATGATATTATATACACCACAAAATTAAATAATTTGTACCTATAATTAATGTCACAAAGTGAGAAATTTGAGACGATAAACCCTAGCCTCCCTAAATGATCATCAATATCACATATGATAACCATTACTATCTTTTTAACCTACCTCATTAACATATTAATATCTATAAATATTTATATACAATAATTATAGTAATTCATTATATATTCCATAGTTATTGTTTTCCTAGAATCAGAGTCATATGGGAATAATTTAAATCATTTCAAAAATTCTTTTTATGGTAACCAAAACAATCATTATATGATATTAATTTCATCATTCATAAATTATAAAATTCAAATGAATTATAATTATTATATGATTTATCAATCCAAATGTTTTTTAATAAATACAATAGCCTTGTATTGGGGGAGTGTGATCCACGATGATCATTTTTTGGTAATTTTCTGATATTAGTAGATTACATTATAACCACTATTATTGTTTCAGTTATACATTCGTAACCATATTAATGAAATATAAGATGAATTAATATAATATATATTCATAAAATTATTTATTACAATATTAGGAGGGATCTTAAGAAAAATGGAAGACATCGCCCCATAGCATCATTAGTTCCCATAGATAGATAAATGATATTTTCATTTTTTCAAAGAATGAAATGTAGAAATTAATTTATATATTTTTAATGCTAATATATTTATAAATATATTTTTTATTAATTAAATATCCACCATATTCACCATCCATTAATGTTACTAAAGAAAAGTATATTATGTCACTCATTGAGGGGTAGTCTGTACGTACACATGGAGAATATTTTCAATTGTCGAAAGGAAACTGTGATAAATAGATAATAATTTTACATCCATATATTTATATTTCGGTATACTAATTACACTAATGATATTATTTAATGAAGTTATAAAATATATTAAGTTATAATAAGAATAATTTTATGAGTGATAATGATATGGGATGATTAGTAATTTTTACCTTACTCATTATAACAAAACCATTTAAAATTTTATTAATATATTGTGGGTAAACATTTTAAAAGAAAAAACATGAAAAATGATGATATGAGTTTATCATTATTATTTGGAAAGTAATTTGATAATGTATTTGTATTTTTATGTGAGTATTAATTTAGCGGTGAGGGGTAAATTATATATGTGAGAGGCCAAGAATTTCTATAAGTATTCCTTGTATTATTGTTATTTAATTTCATTTACAAATGGAGGTGAAACATAAAGAAGAAAATAGTATATTTGAGATTATTATATTTTGACAAATACCTCATCCACATGAATATGTATTATGTTCTTAATTTATTTTGACATTTTTTACTTAATTTGTCATATTATCATTATTTACTTTTACCATTATAACTTCATTTAACCCTAATAACTTATTTTTATGACTTGAATTGTAATTTATGTTCTTATATATAATTTCAAAACTAAATCCAATTATAGAAAATTATTTTCTAATATTATAATTAACTAATAAATAAAAAATATCTTTAAAATAATTAGTGTTTATCACATAAAAATAATTTATGAAAATATAACAAATGTTTAAAATTTTCAAATATAGTTTTTTAAATAAAAATTTAAATTTTTCATTGGTTATTTTTTAATCAGAGATATATTATTTCTAAAATATATATCTTAATTTTTTAATCTAATTTTATATTTTTAATTATATAAAAGTCATCATATTTTTAAACGAAATTATTTTAAAATATTCACCTAAAAATAATTTTTCTATTAAAATATGAATAGTTAATTGTAATATATTATTTTTTGGTAAAATAAAAAATCATTTTTGAAACATTAAAATACTAAAATTTTGTAATTTAACATTTTATGAAATCATTATAAGATAATGATATTAAATTTTATATGAAAATTAGGTTTTTAATATATTTGTAGTTTTCACTTTTATTTCTTATCAAATAATAATTATAATAGAATTAATATACTACTCATATAAAAATAATATACCATATTACAATTAATTTCAAAAAATAAATTAATTTGATTTTTTAAAAAAAATATTGTGTTAATTATAAAATGGTATTATAATTTATTTAACTATAGTAATTATATTTCATAGATTCAAGTTAAAGACAATTTACAAAATATTATATTATTAAAGGATAATTACATATTCAAATATTTTGGTTCTACATTATCTATATATATATAAAAATATTTCATTTTTAATAAATTCATTGGCCCCATACATGGATATATTCAAAGGAATACTAGGTCACAATCATAAAACTATTGATTTCATTAACAATTTTCAAAGAAAAACATTTTTAACATTAAGTGGATTTATTACATCATTGAATGGATTCAATATTCTATATAATTCACATAAAATTAAATTTTCACAATAACATTGAATATGATTATTTAAAACATCATTATCGATTTCTACATCATTTCTAATATAATTCATTAGTTTTATCTACATAAATACATCATTTTATATTATAGTTATATATTTAGTCAACTAGAGGTAGATACTAACACTAGCTATATTTCAATCCATAAATTAGATATAATATAATCTATCTTAAAATATAAATGTTCTATTTAGATTCACCATTAATTTATGGAAGATAATACCTGGTAGTGGTTAGTTTTATATTGAATTCCGGTTGAAAGTATATCATTAACTATTATTTAAACCTCAGATCGTGAATTGAAAATATTATTATTGGTGATCAATGAATCCTTAAAAATAATTTTATTATATCTTATGATGTTGAATAAATGTTAAATCAAATAAAATAATATTTTATTATTCCCATAGTGGGAGTTGATATTGCACCTCAAAAATGTAAATTTTTATCTATAGGCCGTTGGAAGAAAACTGTTGAAATCCATTATCATATTTAACAATATTCAAAAGGATATTATTAATTCCTTCCTACTCCCGAAGTAATTATAATTCATATCCTGGACTTTCTAGAAGACCAAACATTGAGTAATGTATGACCCAATCTACCTATTTGTGTAGTTGGTCTGTATGTTCACAGTAAGATCTCATCACATAATATTTTTCCATGTTAAATAGAGATGGATGAATGCATCATCCAGATTCTACTTATTTAGTTACATAATAGAGGTAACACATGTCTTAGTCGAAATAATATAACCCTTTCCTTGATAATGTACAACCATGGAATATTTTATACATTATTTTATATCTCTATATAATTATTCTATAATTTGATGATGTTATTATAATGGATATGTGATAAATTATTTCAGAAATTTTTTATTTTTGTCTTCTCAATATGATATCCATTCCCATCTTTTGTATAAAAATAAAATTGGATCTAATTGAATTATTATTGTGGACAAGGATGAATGATTACCCTTATTAGAACATTAGAAACTTAAACTTCCATCCTAATATAGTATTGTACAGAACAATCATATTTATTTTTTAACTATAACCATAAATAATAATTAATGTTCAATTTATTTTATATTATGTAATAAAATATGATCATTTTATCTGTATATATATCACAATATTCCCAATATAGATAGTTCATAAAAATCATTTATTCGAATATTACAAATTCTAGATCTAAAACATGAATCATGTAAAAAAAATTTGGGTTATTAATTGATCGGAGGTATAATCTATCAAATGGTAAATTTTATTAAGGCCACATAAAATTAAATTTATTCAAGACCCCTTTTATATCCAAAACATGTCTCTACTACAATTTTGTTTGAGAATTAGTGTAGTGAAAAACAAATTTTTCATATATATTTATATATATATTTTTTTAGATTCATATACACATAGAATAATTATTCTTTATTATATCAACATGGCTAAATGATTTGACAATTTTGAAAAATTAATCATATATAATTTATTATATTCAACAAATTCAAACAATGGGTCCTAATTAATAATATCTTTTATTCAGTTATTCAATCACTTTTTTGTGTAGATTTATATAATTGTACTCCATCACTTGTTATTATATGACCCGATGAGGAAACTTTTGGTACCCTAAACTCACTCTTATTGGACATAGAATAATTTATCCTTTAATAATTTCTTTATAATAATTCAAAAATTATCTATATTACATTTATTTTTTTAATAATATAATATTATATAATTATTGATTTCATGAACTGAATTTGTATAGGTAATATATAAATTATACAATAATTAAATCATTGATGATATAAGTGGAATATTCTTGTTCAAATATACTAACTATAAATACTTAATTAACATGACTTGTATGGAATGATTTCATAGCAATATCATCCATATTTACCATTAGTTTATGGAATATAGATCGATGATCCACCATTAAGAATTATCCACACTAGTTAAATTGAACAATAATGAAATAAATATGGGTTAAAGGATTTTTATTATTGAATTCTCTATTTTTTAGCTCATTGTAGTTTCTCTAATGATAAATTAACACATCATTCTTCTTATGAAAATTAAAAGAGCACAATATAGTGGAAAAAAATGCTATATATAAACCATGTCGAAATACACTTGATGTTTCTTTATTAATTATATCATTTTAATGGGGCTTTTCTACAGGGAAACATTATTATAGGGGAAATTATTTTCTGAGTTCAACTAAAATCATAACACCACATTAACGGGACAATTTAGAAATACCTCATAAAATAAATTGATATATTCAAATAAATATGTAATATATTCAAAATTAAGTATCATCCATTCTATTTTAAACTAATATCCTACATATTTTGGTATCAAGTCCCATATTGAGCGAACTAGTTTCCATTGAAATCTCAAAATCATGTTGAATTTTTTTTTCATGTTATTATTTTGGATATTTAATTAAATTACCTTACCATGAAAATTATGTTATGCTCTATATATAGAGATATAATACATTCCAAGTATTAGATCAAATTATATAAAACGGATTGTAATATAATATTGAAGACTAATATTTCTAATCCATTAATCCAAAGACGAGTAATATTCATGAGATATAGAAATCGCATAACTAAATGAGTTCAATGATAACTCAATTTCAATTTTTGAGGAACTAATTTTTTAATCATATGTAACATTCAACTTATGAAGGAATTTAGAGAGACTAACTAAAATATGATGTTCATAATTATTCATTGGATAGTATATTTCCCTTGGACTATTTTATTTTCATAATCCACATTAGTGGTGGTTGTCACATATGATCCTCCATTTTTAATTATTATTTAGTCTTCTGACATAATTTATCCTAACTGGCCTATGAAATCGCACATTTCTCTACACTGGGTATAATTTTATTGGCTTTGATATTTTTAACTAAATGAGAATCATTTTGTGGAATATTCTTATCCCATATTTTATTCATGATCCAATTCATGTCTATTTTATTCAAATATGGTTTATGTATTGTTCCTCTACCCCATATTATGATATTTTTTTCCTTTTTGGAAATTTATAAAAATTATATTCTATTAACATAGATATATAGTGATTTTATTCATATTTTAGTTATGCAACTTTTAAATTGAACTTACAAGAAACAATATTTTACTTTTGTTATCTACAATTGATTAAAAAAATAATCTTCTCCAATTTTCATTTCCATCATATGTGAACAATGATCAATTTATTGATATATATAACATTTACTTAAAAGTAATTATTCTAGAAACCATATATTGTGAAACTAAACAATAAATCAAATTGTCATTGAGGATTTCTAATGGAATCAACGACCTAACTTATAAATCATGTGAGGATTTCATCATATAAACTAAGGTATTCTTCCACAATTTTATTAAGCATAGAAATTTTATTTTCCATCTTGATGAAATCCATTTGGGGATCATATTATTGGAAATTAATTTCATAAACTCCCTTTTAGATATGGTGTCAATTTATGTTTTTTTCATCATGACCATGATTGAGTACAACCATTACTATACCAAAAATTATAAATTATATAAAACCATAGTTTTATTTATATTAGTATTTTTTTAGAATAAAAATTTATTTTATATCCCAATTATACACTGAAAAAATATATATGATTAAATGGTCCACAAAAATAAGATGGTTTTCTAATAGAAACAAATCTACTGAGTTTCTCCTAATATTGAATATTTAGAACATTAACAGTGTCTAAATTATAATTGATTACCATAGAAATATAGTAATAAATTATTTCACACCATCTCACGTTATATTCTGTTGTTTATTTGGAAAATCCCAAAATATTCCATTACACTAATTTTCTACACAGTTCTTCCTAGTTACATCACTCTAATAAAATAAAAATTCACAGCATGGGTATTATATATTAATATCTAATAAAAACTAGTGTAAAAACTAATACCAATATGAAAAATCAATCATTTTTCATAATTTATAAAAACTTATTTTCAACCTATATTAATTTTAGATTATCATATATTTCATTATGAATTGTTCTACTATACATACTAATAAAATATAAAAAATTAAATAAACAACACTATATAACCTACTAATATTACCTAGGAATTACATAAATTTATATATATTTTTTCATTTTATATATTTATAAAACATAATCAAAATTAAAACATACTACCATAACTGAAAGAAGTCATGTCTTTGAAGATTATCTATATGAAAAATACTTAAAATAAAGTTCCTCAATATCATTTATAAAAATATCCACAACTTATTTAATTTTATATATATGTGAAATATTACTAGTCAACATTTCTAGGTGAAATTATGGGTCATGTAAGAACGATGTTGTTTTCTAATTTGTATTAAGGAAAATTATTATCTGAGTGAGTCATTAAGAACATATCATTAAATATTAATAATAATAATATTATAAATACAAAAAAAATAATTTATTAACATATTAAGTGATCATGGGTAATGATATAAATTTCATACAACATGGTATAATATTATATAACACTAAAATTTTCCCCATGAAATCAATATATATTGCATTACCAAATAATGTTGAATTAATAAACATAAACCATGGTATATTAATAATCATAAAAACCCATGACTTACATTAATGGTATCCACTAATACATTCATATCATTATGGACTATGATGCCTTATTATATAAATAAAATATGAACAATGTCTAGAAATTCATGTCCCATAATTTAGGGACATGGTTTAAAAACCTATGTCTTATTAAAATATAACGTGACCTGAAGCTTTACAAATTCTATTACTGAGTATGATTTGTTAATGGATAAATGACTTATAGTTATATAAAATACATTTTTTATATGAAATCAATCATAACTCAAATATATATTATTCCATGAATATTTATTTTTAAATTGAATTCATTGGGTATTACAAAATAAATTAATAAATTAGATCATATGATAAATAAAATATAAAATCACAAATGATACAAATAATAATTTAATTTAGAGGTTGATAAATGATATATATATATACATATTATCTTATATATAAAATTATAAAATAAAAGGGAGATAATAAAATATTATTATATTTTTTTTAATATGTCCATACCCAATCAGGTTACCTATGGATTGGGATTGCCAAATATAGAACCTAAACATTGAATAAAAAAGAATACATATAAGGAGACTATGAATAAATTATTCAATGAAACCATAAATAAAAAATATACAAGGGGAAATGAAAAAGTCATATGATTATAGATGAAAATAAAATGCCCTAAAGGACCTACAGTAATGAATACCACTCCCATGCCTTTATTTTTCCTTAAGATATAGTCTAGAGAATTTGATCTACTGATCTAATTAACAATTAGTGGTACCCTATTATAATTCTATTCAGAATTCGGTACTCATCATATCATGATTGTACTAGCTTATTCTCTTGATGTATCCCGATTTAATTTTCTTGAGGTATCTCCAAACATCCAATGTCTCATATTTCTTCCCTGAGGTAAATTCTAACCTATGTTGTGCATCCTAACTAGCATTATTCTTGATCCCTACCATTTTTTGGCATATTCATCACCATAAACTAGCATTTGAGGATGATATTAACCTTCTCGATGTCTTCATAGTATTTCTCTTTTAACCAAACCATCGAGAATGGTCTTATGTAATCTGGAGTTCACCCCCCATGTCTTGATGTTGAGGCCTTCCCAAATCGAGAACTTCATAATACTGTGATTGAATGTCATCATCAAGAACACCTGACCACCGAACACCAAATTTGATGTGGAAATTATATTATAGTAATAAAAAAGGTGACAATTATCACTCAAATGTTCATCATTTAAGAGTCCATCACAACTGGGTCCAAAATCCCTAGACTATTTCCTAACCAACCATGATGTCAGTGATGTCCCTGAAGGAAGCAAATTATTATCACTACTACAATCCCCAATTATCACATTTTGGTCCCCATAAAATTCAGCCTAATACCATTTAAATGTAGAAATTATACCCATCATTTTATTTAGGTGGGGTCCCCTTTAATCGATACAAAGACTATTGTCAGAAGACGTTACTCCTCGAGCCTCTATCCATAGCCATGGTGTCATTAATCATATCTAGTGTCACAAAAAAGTAGGAAACTATATCATCTGATTATTATTTTTACCAAAGTATACATATTGATTTTTTATTTTTATTTTAACACATCTAATACTCATTGATTCATCAATAAAATTATGTTTCTCCATCATAAAGGGATCTCATACTCCTCATTTCTGAGAGAAAATGTTTAGTGTCATCCTAAATTGTGTCCCAAAAAATGATCTGAGGACCTTCACTACAACATGTTTCAAATAGATAGATGTGGTAAATGATAGGATCTTCTTCAATTTATATGTTTAGTGATAGAAAGTACTTATAGTTTCAATAGATAGAGATTTTCTTTTCAGGAATGATATTCACTCACCCCCCTCCATTGTGTGTGAGATATACTCGACCACTAGTTTGGGGGGGTGACAATCACAGAGAAAAATGTATATTCCCCAAGTAGGTAATATATTTAAATTAATATATTTTTAATACACATAGTATCCCTATCTATAATAAATAAATCTATGTTTTAATGAAATATTTTATAAATGGAACTTTTTTTATTATATAAATTCCTTATTTTGAAATGAATTAATTTAAAACACATTATATACATTGGTAATTTTGGATTGTTATATTATTTTAGATTTAAAAAATAGTTAAACATTATAATTTATGATAATATATTGGTCAAATAGTAATCATATAAATAGTATATATAAATAGATATGATAATGTCCAATTAACATATTAAAAAGATTAATTTTCTTTGACAAGTAGGATCACAACCTATGAAACAAAGTTATTCGAGTTTAAAAAAGAGATAACTTTAGAAACCATTGTTCTTTATCAAGTTAATGATTATATTCAAAAAAATTAATGAATAAATACAATTACAAGATATTTTATACTATATTTAGATCATAACAAAAAATATTTGAAATGAACCACCCAAAAAATCTCACTATCACACTCCAAACACATCGTGAATTCATTGGAGTAATCATTGTTCATTATCTAAAAAAAATAATAATTTAAATATTTTATTAATTAATGAATTATTATATTTTTCAATTTATTATATTTTGTTTTAAATAATTAAATTATTAGTTTGATAAAAGGTAGATTTTGTAATGAATAATCCCAAACTGTATTATTTGGAATATATATATTTTCAATAGAGACAATATTTTGTATAAATTTAATTATTAAATTAATAAATTATATTTTACTAATATATAATTTTATAACAATATTTTTTAAATATAAATTATATTATAATTTTATGAAGTCAAATGTAATTTTTATATGGATTAGGAAACCGCTATTATCAGAAAAATAATTATTTTTCAATAAATAGTGATTTTGATTTAAATGTTTAAATTATTATATATAGATAATTATACATCTAATGTTTTAATGAAATCATACTTTCTTTATTATAAATTAGTTATTTTTATAATAAATTTTTTATATAGTCAAATATTTGGGAAAATTATATAAGATATAAATTTAATGTATGAATTATATCATTATATTGACCTAATAGGGATGATATATATTCCATAAAAGGTATCCATGACCAAATACATATTTACCCAATAAAATAAGGTTTTTAACACTATTTGTTTTATTTTAAAACCATTAATAAATCTTCCAAAACATATAATATATTTTAGGAATTTAAAATCATATCATTTTAATTGCGACTCATGTATATATCATCATCGACATTACATAAATGATCTTGAATATAAAAAAATTATTGTAATTAATAAAATTATTGCATTGTACAAGAAATGGAAAATATTCATGATTTTTTTTTCTTGATTATATACAAATATATTGTCCAAAACCCATCCTTTGAAATTTATAATGAATTATAATGTATTTTGTTATATTGTCTTACAAAATATCATATTACCATTAACTAAAAATATTTCCATTATGAAATAACTCTTCAATTTCATATTTAGGTCTTTCCTAAGGTGCCCCCACTCCATAAATAAGCTCTTATCAAGCATTAAAGAACAACCTCCAGTTGATCAAGATCCACTTGTTCTCATCATCCCTCCAAAACCTTCATTGTGTCATGAATTTTTATATCCAATACTCCATGATTGAAAATGTTTTATTAAATACAAATTAATTATATTATTATTACCTTTTAAGGAGATACGTCTTTTACCCACATTAACCTTTTATATAAACCATTAGGTACACTTGTTATACTATCAAAATCATTCCATGATTTATCATGCCAAATATTTTTATAGTGAATTACATTATCAATTTATAATAAAGGGTATAAACCTAGTTGTACAAATAATTCATTCATTTGGATTTTACATGCATGTAATATTAACCACAGAATCAAGGAATTAAAATTTATGAAATACATCGTTGGGTTTTATGATAAATGGGGATCAAAATTTCATTACTTGATATGAATGTAACTATTGATACTATAACTAAATATATCACTATTTAATTGGGTATTGATGTCATATTATTATATAGAATTCATGTTGTTCAGGAAGATATACTAAGAACACTATAAATATTTTCTAATTATTAATATTTGAATATTGACTATTATGTCAATTTTAATGTTGCTTTCAAATTCCCATGTGGAATTTTTTTAATCATGCTATATCATTCCTAGTTATTAATGAATACAATACTATCCATTATTATATAATGATTATATGAATCTTTCCTTACATTTATTTCAATACCTAACGTTATGATATCTTTAGTCCCCTATTGGGTTTTTGTCTGAAAAATTTATTATATATGTCACTAGGTTATCTCATACTATTTTGGAATAATGATGGATTTTTAGTCAAATATTATCAATTTTATCATTAATCTAATAGTATACATATAAAAAATATTAATAAGGTACAAAAGTTTCAAAGTATGTTAGGATTAATTGTATTTGTGATTTTATAATGTGTATATTAGAATTTTATTTCATTAAATAAGGTGAATTAAAATTATGGTATATCCTAGTTTTTATTAGATAAAAGATTATATATTTTGGGGACTAGGGTTAAAAAACATTGAGAAAGACTAAGGGATAAGACTTAACATATGAATACCTTCCAAGATTATTGTAATGTAATTTTTATGAGGATTATAATAAAATACATACCTTTCTATATATTATAATTGGATGTGTATTAGGGAAAAATATAAATTGGGAAAATAACTATAAAATGGATAATTGAGTTACACTAAATAATTACATCGTTCATTCTGAGGAAATTGTTTCACAAAAAATTTCATACTCTTGTTTTATATTTCATGGTAATTTTTCCATCTCTTTACAAAACACTATGAATGTTACAAAAAAATACATTATGATATTTTTTGTAAATAGATCACGAGAAAGATAGATTAAATCCTATAAATTCATAGGACAATAAGAATTTATAATTTATGATTTATCTATTTAATGTTTATTGTTTATTCTTCATTTAATTAATTGTTTAAAAAATACCATATCATATTTTCTATTTATTTATTTCAAAAATTAGGAATTGGTTGAACTGGGTCATCAACCATCATTATGAATATTTTAATGACTACAAAAATGAAGTTATCAACCCAATATTATAAGGAATACCAAAATTTATGATAACAAATTCTAAATTTTTTCATGAATTGAATATAAACATGAATAATAGGGAAAGATTGACTCTTCCAATGAAATGGTATATTGGATTTGAGAATATTATGTGGTAAATTACATTGACATTATGAGGATATTATGAACCATTTCTTTTAGAGAAATGTTTTATCTTCCAAAAAAATATATTCTCTATAATTCATTTATCTTATAATTAAAACGTATTCCTCACTATTTAACATATAAGGGAAGAATCATAAAATAGGTGAAAGCTGGTTAACAATACAATGACTGAGGAAGATATCATATGTATAGTGTGGAAGGAATTCCAAAAAATGTATTTCTATAAATATATTCCATTAAAACATTTAATTAAAATTGTTAACTACTTCTTTAGCCTAATGAAAATTGATACAGAATACTTTGGAGTGCGTGAGGCTAACATGAGATGAAGTGAACGATACAACTCATGAATTTTCATTTCCCCTTAAATGTAATTTTGACCACCTAATTGGTGGGATAATACAGAATCTAAAAATTATATTGTATATTGATTAATTTTATAGCTTCAGTGAAATTATCAATGTGACCTAGAATTACAAAGGGATATCTTTGAATATCAATTTTTTATTGTGAATGGGATTAAGAAAAAAACAATCAATTTTAATTATTGTTTTGTAATGTAGAAGTCTCATGTTGTTTTGAATATTCATCATTCCAATTGATAATTTTGTAATGAAATGAATCCATGACACATAATTAATGGGTGGATGAAATTATTTTGGTGCAAAAAAAGATGGGTACATAACTATATATTACAGATTCGAGAATCCGACAATGTGACAGATAAAAGGAATGATCATGTAAAACCTGTTACTGTCATCTATTGTTTCAACATCAAGGAACATGAAAAGTATGAAAATAAATTCACATTTCCTAGGGTATTTTATGATGATTTATGATAACAATCCCAAAGGCCACTTGATCTGGTAAATGTGTATTCAATAAAAAAATTAGGGGATCAAGAAATTGATGTGGTGGAGGTGAAATAGTTATTCATTAAATAATATTAAACATACTTTTTTGATTTTGGTTCTATTAATTCATTGATATCATTAATGATTAATTGAATAATTAAAAAACAACCTAAAAAAAGTAATTTGAGTTATATGTGATGATATGAAAATGGTCAATTGTTTTATCCCTTGAATATAACTCATCCCCTATCAAAATATATGTGTTTAAATCCAATGGGAAAATCATGATACTCTATTTATAATAATTTGAATCATTTATTGACATATATTGTTATTCCTTATATAGTTCCAAGAAAAATAAAATATGAAAATATTTCCCCATGGATCATATATCAACCAGTAGCTAAATACATGTGCATGGATAAGTATGAATATTAATTTGTACCAACATCTCATGAATGGATATTATTTACCTATGAGGATGTGTACCTACCTAATACGATTGAGACTAAAGAAAATATCATCATTGATGAAATGAAAAATTTAAGGGAATTCATTAGTGTGTTTTATAATTAATTTTATCATCTTTCTCATATAAATTATTTTGAGTTATAAATAAACCATATACCAAGATCTTTTCCAATATCCTAGGCACCATAATAAATGGTCATTCAATAATCTGAGTATATAAAGAAAAAATTAATAATGAATCACTATTACTACCATATATAGCCATGTTCATGACCATAGGATGTAATGGTAATATTCTATAAGAAAAAAGATGGTTCACCATTCCTCTACATCAATTATAATGTTGTCAAAAAGATCATTATAAATAAAATATATCATCTTATACTAAATGAATTTTTTTTATCAATTACATGGGGCCAATATTTCCATACATTTGATCATTAATTGTGATTTTATCATGTGTAGGTGAATAATGAGGATATCCTGGAGACTACTTTTTGTATATGGTATGGCCAATGAGATTTAATTTTGATGGAATCTGATTAATTAATGATCCACAAATTATCATCGGCGTAATTTATGGAGTCATTATGGATTTTAATGAATTTTCTTTAATATTTATAGATGGATTTTTTATCTACACTAAATGAAATAAGGAATATGAAATTTATTTCAATACATTACAAGATTGATTATGAAAGGAAAGGGTATTTACAACCTATAGTAAATGGCAGTTCTTGATTTATATATTATATTTCTCCATGGATTTATCACTAGAAATGGGATATAATAGGATCACTCAAAGCCTATGTAAATTTTAGGATAGTCATGATAAACATAAGTAGAGGAAATTCATAAATTCCACGGATTATATGGATATTATTTTTTATTTCCATAGAAATATATAGTGGTCATCTCGAATGCTAAAAAAGATTAAATCGAAGGGACTAATGAATGTTTGGACTAATAAATGTTATGAGATAACTATGTAGTTGAAGCAGAGTCTAGACACTGAACCTTAACATATATAATCCACCATTGTATAAGGATTTATGATAAAAAATAATGAATCAACAAATTTAAGTATTTATGATATAATTAAATATGATAATTTATTATCTTATAACACCCTCTAATTTACTATTTATGAATAGTCTTATGTGACAAATTATATATAATTGGCTATAGTGATATTCAAATTGATGATTGGGTGAAATAAAATTTATAGATAGTGGACTGAAAAATACATGGATCACAATTCCTCAAATATATATTCACACAAACGAATCTTAATATGGGATGATGAAGGTGTTAATATTCGATCCTGGATTATGAATTTTTAGTCCATTACAATGATTGAACAGAAAAAAATACGGAAAATGATCTATTTAGAGATGATCAAAAAAGTCTATAAGTGATTAAGATATAAAGGGATCAAATCATTATGTATATGAAAATGATGAATATGGAAATAATTAAATAATAATAATACCAAATTTCCCATATCATTGCTAAACCACATATTCATGATATGGTGAATGAGGCATGGATGAATGAAGGGATTCTATGAAAAAAGATAAATAATATTCCGGGGTGTGACCTTGGAGATGATAGATTTATGAAGATTTTATACCAAATATGTTTCTCATCAAAACCAAAAATGTGAATGGAAATTATAGAAGAACTACAAAGACCATTATTAACTATTCATATAGGCAACAATATAATGTAACAATATTTCACGGAAATAATCAAGTGAGATTACATTCATTTGAATATTGAGGAGATTGTATATCTAGACATGATATGAAATCATGTCCATGTGATATGAAAGACATCTAATGTTATGATGCATCAATTTATTATAACAGTTTTTAAAATGGATAAAATCCAAGGATTTTGAAGTAGGCCTATAGAGTATAGATAATGGAAATAATTACATTTGGTGGTAGTATATCTCCTTACTATCTTTACCAATTTTAGTCATATCAAGGATGATTTATATCTTGTTAAAATAACTATGATATACATAAGTGAAGTGGTAAGTCTATATGGATATCTAATCTCAGGTGTATCTAATCATGATCAGAGTATTACATCACAGTTTTTAGTAATCCATCAGCATGGTTTTGATAGATATCTGATATTATTCATTTAATATTAAACTCATATGCAAGGAAGTTTAAAAAAAACCATCTAAACTCTATAGGATATGCCGCGATAATTTTCAACAGATTCTAAAGGATGTTGGGATCTATACCATCCCTTAGTAGATTAATAATTAAAATAGTTTCTATTATATAATTCAAATGAAACTTTTGAAGAAATTTATATGAAGAGGTGTTGGAATATTGAATTCTATAGGAAGTTAAAGAGTTGAAGCTAATTGGAACTCCTCATATCCATAAGGTGAGATAGAATGTTCATATATCTCATCACCATATAAAATCCACATGAACTCAATCGAATCATTATCTAAAAAATCATTAATTGAATTTTTTCTTTGAGAAAAAAATAATGAATGTTAGTCATGGTTATAATACATAAAAATGGATATAAAAAATTAAATTAATAGATATGGTAATGAACTAGGATTTAAATTGTTTAATTATTTCCTGGGAAGAAGTGTTTTAGTTGTTATATTATAATACATATATAAAGTATTGAGGAACCATCAAAACCATCAAAAATTAATAAATATAATTACATTAGTCAATTATTAGACCAATGAAAATTGAAAACATTATAATGGGACAAAAATATAAAATTGAAAATGTAATATAGGAAATTATAGATCACTATGATCTAATAGAAGTATCAACCCCATTGAAACACTATATAAATGGAAGAAAATTTTATTATATCAATCAAAATATTATAAAATAAAAATATAACCACAAGAGGAATTATAATGAATTTTCATTGAAGGAATAAAGGTGTATTTTTTTGGAGAAATTTGTCTATTGCAATACTAATATGAAAATTTGTAATTATGAAAATTTTATTCATATGTAGTAATAGAAAGGGGTAATTCGTTCATAAAGGATAAATGATTACGTCATAAATTATAGACATGAAGATTGAAACCTATTAGTTAAAACATGGGACTAAAGTATCATTATTGGGGATTTCCCTTTACAATGACCAAGTTTATCTTCCACAAAAGGCAATTGATTGAAATCACTTAAGGGATAATTTCTATTTAGTGGAAATTACAAATCTGTCAATGCTTTCCAAGCCACCCTAAGAAGCTACCACCATCACATAATTAATACTTTGGAAATATGTGAGTGTAGTAATGGTTTACCAAAGCATTCTTTAACTATATGATCTTTAATATCAGTAGTATAAATAAAATAGATATTCCTAAAGTCAAATTTTTATAATATTTTTAAAAAAATAATAAATGTTAATGTTATGGAAATTTGATAAATTGACAATTAGACACAGATAAATCATAAATATTATTCATAATATATATACACTTTGATAATTAATTTAGGCATTCACAATAATTTTTTTAAAATAAATAGTATATTAAAATAGTAAAATAATGATGTAAATGATAAATTATTTTTAAAATATCATGGGAGATTTTTCTAATTGTTATAAATTCGATAGTGTATTGAAACTTAAATTTTTTTAAAACATTTAGGATTTTAATATATAAAAGTTAAAATTATGATATATAGGTAATTTCTATAATAAAATAAATATTATATTTTTAAACAAGAACATCAAAATTACGATAGGGTTTATTTTAGATAATTATGTAAAATACATTAATTTTTATTAATTAATGAAAAATATTGTTTTGGGTTTTCATTTTTAAATTAAATTATATTTATATCATAATGATGTAAAATTAATTATCAAAAAAATGACATAAAATATTTTATTTGCATATTTTTTAGAAGGTTTTAATTAATTTATAAACATAAGAGACTATTTAAATTCTAAAATGAAATTTTTGATTTAAAAAAAACTTATTTTGTTGAAAATATAACTTTCAATTTCCACTGAATTATTAAAAAAATTCTGTTAAAATGGAATACAAAATTATAAAATCTTTTTCTAATATCCTAAATAATTAACAAAAAATATATACAATCCAATATTTTTTTAAATTTCGACAACATATATTTTGAAGACCTACATACAGAAATTAGTAATCTATGCCTCTTTATTTTTATAAATACTAAACCATTTAACTATTCCCCTTCAATACCAATCCATTCTTCCATGTGTTATGTATATTTTTCCTCTTAATGAGTCCCCTAAATGTTTCCAAAATCCCATTAGGTTCCATCCACATGATTTAGGACAAACTCTTCAAGGTAAGGGAAATATCAACATCTCTTTTCCATTCATGTTACATTTTTATTGTATGTCATCAATTTAAAATAATAATTTAACTTTTTTCACATCAAATTATATCATTACAATTATAAGATTATTTCATCAATGTGATTCCCTTGTTACGCTTGTTTTTCCCTTTCATAGTTTAATGTTTTATACTAGTCCCACAACCGAATTTATTTTATCATTTACCTAAGAAATATCATTAATTCATTTTATAAATACACAAAATTTTAATTTTCCACGGGTATTCACTAAGATAGAAAATGATTTTATTGAGTCTAGGATTTACACATATAATACTCAAATTTATTTTTTCATGGGTTTATAATGATGTAAATAGAATTTATTTATTCACTTGTGTACTCCATGGTTTTGATAAAAAACATGATCATTTTCTCCATGGGGTAATAACGAAATGATTTACTATGATCTATGTGGATCAAATTAATTAATAAAAACAATGGGTTCACCCTGATAGTACACTAATTCATTGGGTAATGAATTGTTAAATAGATATGACATTTTTTATAATTCCTTGGTAAATAAACATGGAAATAGTTTTAGACAACTTGGTGAAAATGTAGGGAGAAATGATTATGAATGACTCATTTAAATTTTGTAGCCTCATTTACATGATAAAATTGATGTAATTTTATTATTATAGGCCCAAATATCTCTTTATATTGTTAAATTATTATACCTAATGTTCTATTGATCTTGTTATATTATTATACACATTGTTCTTATTAATATACCAGATGATAAAATTCTAATTGTTTCCCTTTAATTTTCCCAAGGTCAACTATTATTAACCAATTTCCAATGATGAATGTACCCAATATATATTATATAGTCAAATTAACATAATATTAACACATTATTATTCCATTCATGTAGATCATATTTTTTTGATATATTATGTTCCTTATTTCCAACAAACTATACTAGAAAATATCATTTGTTTTATTCATCATAATGAAATTTATATGTAATAAAAATGATAGATCTAATATATAGCATCATAGTAATGTTTATTTATTTGTATAAATTAAAATATTGACTTTTTAGTAGGAACCATCATGGTAATTATAAATATAGTAATCAAATTTGTATTTTTTGTTGTATAAAGTTAGTAGCTTCCAGAAAATAAAATATCGATCTATATAAAATAAGTGGGTGTGACTATGGAACAGATGTGAATTGGGGTAAAATCCCCAAAAAAATTATATTGAACTAATAATTATTATGAATTCATATACAAATATCGACCTTATTGTAGATATTTTTTTACACTCCCAGGAGATGTGCTCGGTTAATCACACTATTTTTTATAAACCAATATGAAGGTTATATAGAAAATGTTTTTTTTAATTAGATAAATAAATAAAATATTTAAACATGTTGTTTTATTTTATAATCTCCCTTTATAATTATAATATCCATAAAAAAATATTTCAATGTTGTTTTCTTCTTTGAGAAAAATTAATGAAAATAAGAGTATAATAATAAATTGTGATTGAAATGGTATATGAATTATTGAAAATCCTAAAATGATGTAATATGGAATATAAAAACTCTTGAGGATTGAGAATCAAATATCTCATTTTATGATTTATAAATAGAATATATTTTATCTTCCAGATTCACATCAAAGGTAAAAACATTCCATTGAATCCTTCAGGCACTGGCCACCAACTCTATTTACTGTATTGACCATCCCTATAAGTCCCCAACAATAAAAGTATCATGATTTTGATATATGTCAAAAATTCACATTGAGGATATTTTTATGTTTAGATTTTTATAGAATTATGCTATAAAAAATTCACTAAATCTCAAATATTACTATGTAGACACTTATACTCTATCCAATTTTTTTCACAACAATAAAATGACATAAAAAAATTCTTTTCATGATAAAAATATTATTGAATTATTATTTTATGTTACCATTACATATACATTGTGAAAAACATTTCAAAAACATGGGACGTGCATAAAAAACATAGAAAGGGATATAAATTGAGGAAACAAAAAATGATTTCGTGAATACACGAAAATCAATGAAATCTCACATCTTACTCATAAAACATCCAATATTTAGAATAACACAAGAAATCATAAGATTCAAGATTTACTCATTAAAATAATAAATCATACTGGTAACTTGTGGAATCTATGACAAACTTACATTGTATCTTCACAATTACATATGGAGTATCCTTCATGATTATGTTTGGAATACCCATCAAAGTATATTCCCTTAATCACTTAATAGATTCTATATCATTTAACTCCTTCACATTTAATAATGAATTAAAGATCTATCTTGTGGCCACTCTCCCTCAGTTTATAATAAAACCACTTTTTCATGTAAGCAATTCCCAAGAACCATAACATTATCATAACACATAAAACAATCAAAGAAGAAGGAATAAATTTCCTATTTGAAATAAAAATATATCATTTAAATATATTAACATAATAAATGCTTTCTAGAAGCCATTTTTAGTACCAAAATAAGTAAAAATGGTATACAGTTTTCATTTTACTTTTAATAACATTACCTCTTGTTACAGAATCCAAATATCAAATAATGTTTGAGGTGGCGGAAAGGTAATTGTAACTACGTATGTAAAAATGAATCATTCCTTTTTTTTCTAGTAAAAATATTCATAATTAAATATCTTTTGGAAACCATTGAATTAAATGAAAATAAAAAATCAGTAATTATACATTGTGTAAATTAAGTTGGTGTATAACATCAAAATATTTTTAAATTAATGGAAATTGAGACTATGTCCCTTACCTTGAGTCGGGCATGTCATGTTTGTTATTTATCCCCATAAATAATAAAAATAAGTTAATTTATACATTCTTCAAAAAATATTTCTTTTGTATTATTCATTTATATCACTTATTTCCTTTTTAATCAATCATATAATTATTCATGTCCTATCGGTCATTTGTTGATTTTAGGTACATGAGTCAAAAATAAACTTATTATAATTAAAAACTATCCATGTGTTCAAATGTTCTTTATCTCGAGAATAGTATTCATGATTTAAATATCAAATATATCTAATATATATTTATATATATTTATAATAGTATATAACATTTAGAGATAATAAATAAAATTCAACGTTCATAGAGAGGGTATACCGTACGTATGCATGAATGCTACATTTAATTCTTGTTTAATATAATGGAATTAAATATAAAAAATATGTAGGTATATTATAATTATAGTATGATATTTATGTTATATATTTTACATAATATCATTAATTTTATACATTATACTTCCCACATATGGCATGAACGAGTCATATCACTTTGAATGGGAGATAGTTCACACTTCCTCAAATGAAATTATCATATTTACACACTATAAAAAACATAAAGATATTCTATAAATAAAAAAAATACATATGGACAGAGAAAATATAAGTATAATATATATCATATATAAATAAATTTCCATCAAAATGTGAACTACGAGAGGTGGTAGGAAAAAATTGATCAATCATTATTTCATGATGTAGTAGTTCATCGTACAGAGAAACAATATCTTCAAATCCATTAGATGGAGTTATTTGTAAGTATAATTTCAATCCTTATCAAAAAATATCCTAGTATATTTTGGATAATAGTGTTGTTTTTTAATAAATTAATAGTATAAAAATAGTTCATGGAAACAGAAAATAAAAGAAAGGAACTTGAGAGAAGACGCTACTTCTAAATCAAGAAACATAATTTTATTTTAGCCTAAAGGCATTCTAGAATTATCTTATTCCCAATTAAAGGATTCTAGGAGGAAATGATGGAATTTTGGAGATTATTTTATTATAATTTGGTTGAGATCAGATTCTCATTAGGTGTGAGTTATGTCGGTATATTTGGTATCCTTTTATAATGGGAAGGAGGGGCACTTTAGGAACGCCTAGAAATATTAGTTTAATATTGATTAAATTTATATTATAAATGGTCCAAAACTGATTTATATATAAATTAATATGATATTATTCCTCATACACATCAACCAACAAATTTGAGGCAAGTTTTGAATAATTTTTTATCCTTAAAATTTTGTTTTAACCCTTATGTTTCCCTTGTTAATCTTATAGTGATATAACTTTATGTACAAATTGTCGGTTAATATAATTACATTATCATGTAAAATGACCCAAAATATAATTTATGAAATAGCTATCCTAGTATTACCTATTTTGGTGAGCCATACATTTTTAGTAATTTAATTTAATTTAATAATATTTTTTATGTTTTCTGTAATAAAATTTGTCAATTTTTGACAGTATTCATACGTTCAAATTTTAAGAATTCATAAAAACAAAATTTGATAGAAAAAAAGGCATATTATAATATATAATATGTGAATATTATCATTAAAATTCATGGACAGAATCAATATAATCAAATTACATTTATTTTAATATTTATTATATCATTTATTTGAATGCTTTACAAATGACTCAATCACTGCATTATCATTGTGCCAGAATTAATATTATTCATTTAATATTTTAAAATTATAAATAAAATATAATAATGTAGTAATTAATTTTATATCTCTAATTAATATTTATATTGGAAGAAATCACTTACATAACCCCATATAAAAATTTATTTAGTAATAAGATACTTGTTTATGTTATTTTTCTATTTACATTAAATTAATTATTATTACAAGTCATTATCACACCCTAGTGGCTCCAGGGGATCCAAAAATTGACCCATTTATGACCATTTTCTACCATATCTCTTAACTTAAGATTAATATATGTTTTATGGTAGTTTAATATTATTATAATAATATTTTTTCCTCAAATTACCATATTTACCCTTTAACCGTCATAATAACAATAATGAAGTTACTTGCATAATGGCAAAAAATAAACATTAACAAATCACAATATTTTTACCATATTATTCCAAATATGGACTCCATTTTTTTGAAGTCAAAATAAATAAATTGTAATAATTAATTTAAAATTAATTCTAGTTGTGAAAATAAAAAAGCTGGTTTATATGATGTAATAACTTTCAAAAGATTGACCAGTGTCTATGTCTAATTTCAATAGAAAATTACATGTAATGACCAAAACTGGATTAAATTACACAAATTTAATTTAATTAAATATAAAAAACAATTAAAATGACAATCTTATTATATAAGTATATTAGATGAAATGGTAGTTTTGAAAAAAAATGAAGTATTTTTCACTAATAGTAAAAATATAAATTTTATCTGAAAAACTACAAAACTTCTTCTAATGTCAATTTTTTTCCTATATATAAATAAGTAGTCTATATTATGAAATATAACAAATAATCGTGGCAAAAATTAAATTTAAAAATGGTTCCCCATCAAAAGATGGTAAAACTGCATTTTTTGAAAAAAAAAAGTACATCTTTTATACAAACAATTTATGTTGTTACTATATCATATCTAGAAAACACATAAGATGAATAAAAAAATCAAATTTGAATATATGAAATATATATTTCCAAAAAATTAAAAAATATTGATTTGATATTCTAAACACAATTATTCTCATTTCAAATATATTTTCAGAAAAAAACACATTATTTTTATTCAATTGGCTTTTATTTACATTTTTAAACAAAATTTTTAACCAACGAATCATTATTTAGGCATGTGTAAACGATATTTTAAAATTAAGTTAATAATAGTCATTCCTATTATTCAAAAATATTGTCCTAAACATCCATTTTAAATAATAGTAATATTAATGTATTATATTTTGGGATAACATAATGTTATGTGAAACGTAAGATTTCGGAGAAACTTGTTGTTGAGTGTCGGGTATGCTATCAAAGACAGAATCCTATTTAAAGTAAAATTAATATTTTATAAATAATTATTAATATAAATGAATAAATATTAATCTAAAAATTCCTAGGTATGTACATCATCCCCCCTTTTGGAAATTGTGTCAACACAAATTTAATATTGGGCTTCAAAACTTCATTAAAACTCCCACATTGTAAAAATTCCTCAATAAAACTATCACCTTAAAATAATGAAATAGAAGTTCAAAAGTAACCCCATATAACACATAATATGTTTCTATGTATGAAAATATGGATATAAAAGTGATATTGACCATCAATATCTGATAGAGGGTGATAGAAAACATGATCAAGAGAATGTATACAATCTTAAAACCAAAATCATGTGATTGGTTAAATGGTCTTTGATTACCCCGAAGGGAATGTAAAGATAAAACTTTTTTGTTTCAAGGTCCTTTTCATTATGTTGAGGTATTTAATTATGAGTATGAATAAGAACATAAAGAAACATATATACTAGAATTGTAGAGTTTCATCCTTTAATAAATATCTACCAAAAGCACATCTTTTCACCAAATCATGAGTATTCTAGATTACATGGTGACACCTAAAGTTCAAGAATCAAAATCAGGATAATCACATAATTCATACAAGATAAACCATATATTTTCCGTGTATGTAGAAAGTAACCAAAACCAAAATGTTTAGTATAGGATCAGTGAATCCCCCAAAAATAATATTCCATTATAAAATTAAATACAACTATGTATCCTCGAAATGCAATAGAAATTACCCCAATGTTCAACAAATACCATTAAAATTATTTTCCATTATATTCATCAAAATAATAATCCAAACAATGATTGAAACCCAAAAACTCATAAGTATTTGATCACATAGTCATCCACAATATATCATAACATTTATCTCCAAATAACATCTAATACTTTTAAAATCTAATCCTAAAATATAATTAAACTAATCACATATTCTTAAAAGTAGGTTAATCAATTCCATAAAAAACTTAAATCACCATAATTCCACAATAAAAATATAGTTTCATTGAAAATAATACAACCCTTACTCCTCAAATATAATCCCACAATATTATATTTTCATAAGTCATAGAGGGTTCAAAAAATACCGAGCGTCTTCCAAAATAACATTTATATCATAATCACCAAATCATATTGTAGTACTAAGGGTATCAATTTGATAATTCATAAGTTCCCAATATCGACTTACTCATGATTTAGAATATAATTTAACTAAAACGAATAAGTCATACTATCTAGGGGATTCATGTAGTACAATTGTAGGTGATGCGCCATTTTCTCCCTTCAGTTCTAGCTTCGATTCCCAGGGCCTTGCCGGATGTGACGAGTTGTCACTCCTTCTTGCAGTTTTTCCTTTTTATAAAACCATATCATTATTATACCTTTATAAAAAATAAGATAATATACTAAAAAATAACCATAAACAGCTTTATCCTCAAAGGTTAACTTGTATCTTTCATTTTCCATAAAAAATGTAATAAACATTAAACTACTCAATATGCAAAGACCATATGAACCCCTAATGTTGTCCATATTGTCCAAAAAATAAAATATATTTCATACTTTATTAACATTTTCACATAACAATCTACTGGTTTTCACCTACATGATTTTTTTTCAAATGTAATCCCATCATCATAAGACAATTAATACTTTTAAACAACTCGTCATCCATCAATCTTCCATAACTCTAGAATCCAATATATGTAGACTTATTAACCATTCAGCAATCATCTTGATACCTTAACCATGATTTTCCATATTATTCCTTAATAAATCATTCCTAAAAATAGAAAACATGAATCATATCCTATGATTTAATAATGTTAATATATGAGACACAAAATAATACATACATTTCAAAGGTGATTTTCTGTTTTCTCAAATTCAAGTGGAATGGAATTAGGTATTGGTAAAAATAAATTTGTATGTTCCTACAGATCCCATTCTTGAACCTTCATCATATAAAATATATTTTCATAATGACCATGACCACTACATTTAAAACATTCAGTTGATCCCTAAAAAAGAACAACATTCCCTTTACTATATTCAACTGAACTCTACCATTTTTGATGGAATGTTATTACTTTATGACCATCATTAAATCCTTTATAACATACTCTCATCAATTTGAAACCTTTTCCTAGGTTTTTATTTCCACATCCTTGAAACATAGGATTTTTAATACTCATACGATTTTGATTATTACCTGATCATCAATAGGAATTTGTTTTTATCGTATATGATGCCTTAGAAATTTTTTTAATGATCCAGTGGTCAATAGTAACTCTAAAAACATGTTTATGAATAACTTGAACAGTTCACATTGCGTCTCACAATTTACTCAGCTTCATATTTAGAAAACCACTACTATTTCCTTCACATACATTGTTACATTGGTTTAGGATTGTCCATTATTCTACTAAAACCAAAATGGTTAGTGTGAGTATACTAGTAAGACCATCATATATTATATTATGAGGAGGGTGAAAATCATATTTATATATTCATGTTATCATAATCTCTTTCAATTTATCTAATATATGGTTGACTCTTAGTTAAATGATCACCATTGCAGTTATATAAAAAATGTCACTTAAGAATTAATAACACCCTTACCTCTAATGTAATATAAACCGACCTCTCATTCCAACTATAAGTCCCCAAGAATAAATATTTCAAAATATTTAGTAATGTAACAAATTTTAGTTGAGGATATTTTCAAGTTATCCAATTTAGATAATTATGCCATAATTGTTACATTAAATCTTAAATATTACAAAGTAGAAACTTATACTCTATCCAATTTTTTCACCACTATAAAACACCATTAATAAAAATTATTTTCTTCGTAATAATATTCGTGAATTATTATTTTGACATATCCTCCCTTATACCCTATGAAAAAAATAAAAAAAATAAGGGATATGAATAAAAATATCAATAAGGTATATAGAATAAGGAAAGAAAAAATTAGTCCATGAGTACATAAAATCCAATGAAATTGTACTTTTTACTCATCAAACAAAATCTATTTTACATTACTCTGGAAATAAAAATAATTATGCATAAAAAAAATAAATCATAAAGTGTACTGGTAATTTTTGGAATCCATAACCCAATTACATTGTTTCATTCATAGCCACATAGGGAGTAACATTCATGGTTACCTTTGGAATACACATCATTGTATATTCCCTAATTGTATTTGGAGAAACAGTTTTATTTAACTATGTGATGCTACCCAATGAATTTGTGATATATCTCATGATCTCCCACCCTTAGATTATCATGGAACCACCCATATAAGTAAATAATTACCAAGAACTCTCACATAATCATAACACATAAAAGGATAAAAATGTAAATATAAAATTTCCACATTTCAATCACAATATTTCTTTTGGTCAGAGAAGTGTACTCAAGAGGCGATGAATTGAGTATCTATTCATAATTTAAATTAGAAGGTTTTTGGTTTCTCCCAAATATACACATGTTGTATGGTGTAGGCGTTCATTTGTAGTACAGTTTGGGTTATCTAATCTATTGGTACCAAAGAAGAAACCTTCACACACTAAGATTGGATACGATAATGACTATGAAGTGGCCAAAAATAGTGTTGATTGATTTGAAGAAATAGTGATTTGATTTAAAGAAAAAACAGACAAATTGACTTGAATTAAAATAATTAATTAAGAGGAGTCAATCCTAGGTTGTCTCTAGGGATTGATTGGATGTATTTGTTTTTCTTTGGATTTTATGTTCATCAGTTCAAGAGGTATCCATTAAATAATATAATTCCTCAACATCATTCTACGATTTAATCCGTAAACATTTTCAAGGATAATAACCAATGAACATAGAAAATCAATTTTTTGATCACACTATGAAATTGGATCGTACTAGTACTCAAAATGTGTCGTCGTTAAAGTCGGTGAAGACAAAGAAGAAGATAAATCAAAGAAAAGAACTCGTAAAATAAAGAACAAATTTAAGAATTTAATAACATAAAATAACATTCAATACACCACATGCAACTCCATAGTATCAACCAATAAAATTTTATCCCCTTATTAACGTTATTCTATTAATGTAAGCAGCAAGTCGACATAAATAAGTGGGATGGACGAAGAAAAACATTTAGAAAAATATACACTCCACCGTTGTGTGACGAATTCACAAGTGTTGGTGTGAATAAATTCACACCTATATTCAATGGTATCAATGTGTGAATAAAATGAAAATAAATAGTAAATAATAACAAAAACTTTTATTAAGAGACTAAACGTTAAAGAAAAACATACATGGGAAAAATTGACGATACGATAATAAAATGAAAGAAAAAAATTTCAATTGAAAGGAAAATATATGATGCTTATTCCATTCACCACTATATCCTTATATAGTAATTTTAGGATCCTTAGGTACACATCCCAAAAATCATTTTTCCGCCCATCAATTAGGAAAGTCAAAAGAGGGTGAAGAATTAAAAGGAAATTGAGATTTTGAAGTTGACATGGAAAACTGTCCAGAATCATCCTTCATTTGGACGTTCGAATTTGAAATTAAATATGGCCGAATTGTCAGCGGTCGTAGAAGAAAAATATCTTCATAAATATGTCCTATATCATATGTCCAAATTTCAGGTCATTTTGTGCATCCTTTAGAATGTTATTCCAGAAATGGTGAGAATAATTTATGGGAGTTCATATCGGTCGCACCATTTAAATGTAAACGTTGAATCCATATATCTCCATGAAAACTTTAGAATTAGCTCTGAGCACAGTTGACTAAAATGATCCAAATATTTTTATGTTTCTACTGTAATAATTTTAGCTTCATTAGGCTTGTTTTGTGGGCCCCCCAATTGTTTGATTGGCCTTAGACCCATTATGCTTATCCATTAAATTTTTTCATTCAGGCGCAAAAATATCCATCTTACCTTGGAGATCATCCATTGAACCTACAAGATAAAATGTTCCAAATAAAGTGATAAATAATATATTGAAATATCACATTCATAAAATGAATATAACGTTATCCACATATAGATTAATTTTTGGGCCCAAATTTTCATTTTAAACATTAATTACATTTAAGATAAGAAATGAAGTTCTATTTATATATTGTACTAAAAACAATGTTTATGGACTTCGGAATAATGAATATAAATATATTAAAAATGAATATTATCCACTTTTAGTAACTAATCACACTCCCCAACTTGAGTTTTTCTAGTCCCTATAAAAATTTATTTCAAATATGATATTTAAGTATCGTTTTCCAAAAACATTTTAATACAAATTGCTCACCTAAAGACATCATACAAAAAAAATTATTAAACCCATCCAAATCATTTAAAAAAAGCTAGGTACATAAGCATATACCAATCCCAATCCCATTAATTTGTTCACATTAATCTCAACATTTCATCAAATTTCAATTAACGATGATAAAGTGATGTGAATTAAAAAAGATATGGGGCCCATTTTATTGTTCAAGGAGAAAAAATGTAAGTGCTAAGTGGGAATCACATTAAACCTTAAGATGAGTATCAAATTTTTTTAATTTTTTTATTTTTGTTTTTTTAACCACAAATGATATGAAAAGACTAACTCTGGGAAAGAAGACTATGGAGTCACGATCCCCAAGTGCTAGACGCCACACATATTGTTAATTTCATGCTCTACAATAGAGATATAAAGCCTAACACAGGGAAAGGAAACTATGGAGTCATGATCCACATGTTCCAGACACCACACATTTGGAGAAATAATTTCTCTATGTGTTCATTATTTTTATTCAAATTCTTTTTTTTGGATACTCAAGTTAAACGTAAAGTGACCCCAAACCCCGATTCTATATTGAAAGGGACCAAAAAACTCAAATTTACACCCATGATCTAGTAGACGTGCATTGTGGCATTTTTTTAAGAGGATGAAAATTTAAACATTGAAAAATCACATCAGACAACCTCACTTTCCAAAAACTATTATCATGAACGTAAACTTCCATTAAAATAAGAATCAAGGCATGCAAAATTATTTGATATCCAATTTTAGAGTTTGCAATGTGTGTTATCATGTTCAAGGTTAATGGAATTTTTCTTACCACGAATGTTCTTATTATAAAAAAGTTATTTCTTATTTAATCTCCCCCAACATAGAATAAAACTCTCCCTAGTGTTTAAGTAAAACATAGAAGTGGGTAGAGGAAGATGAGAGGTGTTCTAAAATGAATTTGAAACAATAAACATGGATCAAATTCACCTGGTGTTTTAAGTTGATGTTCATGATGATCCAGATTACTCCATTAATCTCTTGGGAGATGTAGGCACCTCCTTGATCGAATTTGTATCACCCAAAATATTCCATGAACAAAAAAATGAGAAACAAACCAAATGAAAAAAACAACACAACAATTTATTTAAAACCAAGTGTCAACATTTTTATGGTTTTCCTTGTTTTTTATTTTATTATTTTTTTAATTTTAGAAATCAAACTAATGATACATTGTCTTCTTTTAAATTTCTGTGTATGGTATTACTCAAGGATCACACCATGTGAAACAGATGAATATGGTGCTCCCCTTTAATACTCATCCATACTCGTAAAATAAGAACATGTCAATAGTCTATGGTACTATCATATTCATATTTTTTTAAACTACAAACAAAAAATAAAATGCGCTGATGATACATTGTCTTCCTTTTAAATTTTTGGGTAAGGTACTACACAAGGATCATTCCACATGACATGGATGAATATGGCGCTCTCCATTCATACCTATCCATACTAATAATAGGATATCACTTTGGAAACATGAAAACCATGGGTTTCCTCCCATGCAACACTTAATTTAAATTCGTTAGCTCGACTTGGACCCCCAAAATTATCCAATTACAACTTTGATATTATTATTGAACCCATATTTCTCCACTTCAATAAGATTGAGATTTATTATATTCTTGAAATATGTTTCATATTAAATCCTTTGTTCTAAAATGAGTGGTAAAATCCATGTAATATTAGAAATGGCAGATTGAATTGAATGTCTAATATTTCATAAGACATCAATGACCATTCTCAATTTTTTAGTTTCAAGAGGAGAATTAATTGAAAATGCATCGTATTCATTATCCACATTTAAGAGTGGGGAATAAAGGAGAAAAATTGAGAGTTCAGGTTGATAAAAATTTACAAAAGAAGAATGAAAATTTGAATCGAAAACAGTTTCTTCTCCATGAAATTTAGAAATAATTTCTTTCTTCTGAAATTTTGATTCCTCCCAAAAATTGTTTTTTTATTGTCAGGTTTGGTTATAGACTCAATATTTGTTATTTCTCCCAAAGGTTCATTTATCGGTAATTCTAACAAATCATTATTGTAGCAATATTTGGACACTCAATCCTTGAAGACAATTTTTCACCTTGTGAATCCAAAAAATTAATTTCCTCCTGATTTAAATACCCTTCAACATTTCCTTGATCTGCTTCAGTTATCCCATATCTAAAGGATAGTTCTTTTCGAAATTCATGAATGGTTTTTTGGATAAAATATTCATCTATCATTGATGAGGAAATGATATCTTGAGTGGGAACGGGTTCCTCAAAAGTCTTAATGCATTGTACATATAATATCAAATTTGAATCTTATGAATTCATAATATACATTTGTTCAGACAATTATTCAAGGATTATTTTGAGTATTAGGTTGTAATGGAGTTTTTGCATCTTGGACTTCCTCGTTATTTATCTTTTCTATCATTATTGATAGGTATGGAAATTGATCTTTTAAACATTCATCGTTACAAAAAACGTTCATGTTATCAAGTGTGGGGTATTCATTTAAATTTTTATCAAAGTAATTAAAAAATATTGTTGATTCCCAATGTGTATTTACTAATTGATTCCATCTTGAGTTTGTGAAGAGATATTGTTGCTTATACTCCATTGTATGTATTTGAAAATTTGGAATCGTGATTTTCAGGTGCCAAAAAATATATAAAGGGGAAAGAGAAGAGAAATGGGATGATAAAAGTTAAATGGTGGAGAATCGAAAGATGTTATAAGGTAACGTACTTGGTCCCAAGCAACGGTGGAAAAATTTGGTTTCATCCAAATCTCCCCAAGTTGTATGGTGTAAATGGTCATTTGTAGTACAACTTGGGTTATCGAATCCACAGGGACCGAAGAAGAAACCTTGAGACACTAATATTGGATACATGATTGGATTTGAAGTGGCCAACTATGGTGTTGATTGATTTGAAGAAATAATGATTTGATTTAAAGAACAACACAAACAAAATGACTTGAATTGAAATAATTAATTACAATGATTAAATCCAAGGTTGTCTCTAGGGCTTGATTGGATGTATTTGTTTTTCGTTGTATTTTATGTTCATCACTTAAAGAGGTATCCATTAAATGAAATAATTCCTCAACATCATTCCCTAATTTAATACATACACAATTTCAAACATAATCCCCAATTCATTTAGAGGATCAATTTGATGATCACTCTATGGAATTTGATCGTACTAGCACTCATAATGTGTCATCGTTAAAGTCGGTGAAGATAAAGAAGTTGATAAATCAAAGTAAATAACTCTTAAAATAAAGAACAAATTTAAGAATTTAGGAACATCATATAATATTCAATACACCCCATGTGAATCCCTAGGATCAACCCATAAAATTTTATCCCTTCATTGACGTTATTCTATTAATGTTAGTGTGAAGTTGACTTAAAGAAGTGGGATTGATGAAGAAAAACATTAAGAAAAATGTACACTCCACCATTGTGTTAGGAATTCACATATGTTGGTGTGAATAAATTCACACTTATATTAAATGGTATCACTGTGTGAATAAAATGAAAAGAAATAGTAAATAAGGAGAAATACTTTTATTAAGATACTAAATGTGAAAAAAAAATTTGCAAGGAAAAAAGTAACGATACGATTATAAAAGGAAAGCAGACCATTTCAATTGAAAGGAAAATATATGATGTTTATTCCCTTCACCACAAGCTCCTTATATAGGAATATTAGGAGCCTTAGGTCCACCCCCAACAATAAATTAACCACCCAACAATTAAGTGATTAAAAAGAGGGTGAAGAATTTAATGGAAATTGATGTCTCGAAGTTGACCCGGAAAACTGTCCAGATTCATCCTCCATTTGGACGTTCGAATTTGACATTAAATATGGTTGAATCATCCATGGTCATAGCAGAAAAACATCTTCTCCAATGTGTCCTCTATCATATTTCCATATTTCAGGTCATTTTATGTATCCATTTGAATGTTATTCTCGAAATGGTGAGGAGATGTTATGGGCGTTCATATCAGTCCCACCATTTAAATGTAAATTTTGGATCCATATATCTCCATGAAAACATCAGAATTAGATCTAGCAACAGTTTAATAAAATGATATTAATATTCTTATATTTATTCTGTAAAAATTTGAGCCTCATTGGGATTTGTTTGTGTGCCCCACATTTGTTTGATGGGCCTTACGCCCATTATGCTTTTCCCAGTAATGTTCTGCATTCAGGCGCAAAAATATCCATCTTACCTTGGGATTAATCCATCAGACCTAAAGGATAAAATGTTTCAAATAATGTGACCAATCATATCCCAAAATATAAAATTCAGAAAATGAATAGAATGCTATCCAAAAACAGATTAATTAATGGGCCCCAATTTTTATTTTAAACATTAATTGCATTTAAGATGAGAAATGAAGTTTTATTTATATAATGAACTAAAAACAATATTTATGGACTTTGTAAAAATGAATATAAAAATATTAACAATGAATATTAGCCACTTTTTTTTACTAATAATTTTTCTTAAAAAGGTTCCCAAAAAAATGAATACATCAATGATAATAAGGGTAATAATGTAATAAAAGTATGACTGTTCATATAACCTCACAAAAGATTGATTCATTCTTATTAATAGCGTTATGATTTATTGATACTACTTTTGATGCTATTATAACAATGAAAAAAATTATTACTTCTATATAAGACTAACTACCGAAGTAAAATCATGTGTTTTATGAAATATATAGGAATGTAGAGAAAAGATAAATTCTAAGGCATTGTGGATAAAACATGCGGTTCTGTCTCAAGATGAATTATAATCCACCCCACATGGTGATATCCTTTCACCAAGCAGTTTATATTAATAAATGTGATCCACACCCAAGACCGAGGTAAACAATAGAACATAAGACTCTCTTGGTCACACTAACTATTCCAAAGTTCTTTGTGGGTATAAAATACCAAGTCACAAAAGGTCCTCTTCCACTGTTACCTGTGGGAGTTTAAAAAGATAAAAGAAATGAGTGGAAGGATATCTTGTATCCTTTTTTTAGTGTAGGAAACATTGTGTTTTTTAATACACACACACACACCACTCGAATTCTAAAAATAGTACACAATAGAGAAAATATGATGTGATATGTTTATAAGTGCTATGAGTTTTATTCTATGCAGCTCTATATATGTTTGATGAAGCATATGCAAGTATATAGCCACGTTGTTTGAAATAGAGTATCCCAAGTCTGGTGCTCTAGTTTCTAGTTATATATAGACTGTTTTTTTGTGGAGTTTGTTTTGCGAAGATTATTTTTATTATGATCTACAGTTTCTAGATATTGGATCAATAATGCTTCATGTGTTATTTAGTTGTATCTTGTTACATGTAGTGGTTCGCTCTTCTAAAAAATGAATGCACATCTTCTACACTATTCTATATGTATTTTATGATCGTATTATCTTCCTCTGTAATTGTAGGTAAACATGTTAGATCAATCATGATTTATATATTCTACACATCGTACCTCGTACTGTCAGCTGACATGTCTACAATGAAACATTAATTATGTATGTGCCTTAAATTACTTAAATATGACTATTAAAAATTGTATTGAAAATGAAAAAATATACTAAATAATAGTGTCACAGTCTGTCTAGAAATAGGGTCACCTAGAAACACTATCACCCCGATATGGTGTCTTCCTATAGGCTTTTGAGCATTGATACAGTATTGATGGCATAGTTGTGTTAATATAAAAAACTAGTACCACATATACAGTGTTAGAATTAGAGTGTCTGGTGCTTTTTCTAACCCTAAATGGTGTCCTAGTTATGGTAGCATGGAACTGGTGTCACAGAATTCATATTATCTTAAACTAGTCACGATATCTGGGTCTCAGTGCCTTGGTTATGGTGTCTCAGTCATGGTGTCTGCGTCACGATGACCATGTCATAGTGTATGGGTCCTGATGCCTGGGTCAAGGTGTCCGAGGCCTTGGAAAGAATACAAGATTTGGTGAAAAACTTATGTTTTCTCATACATAGACAAATATCATTATATATATATGAAGTAATATTCATAGAATTTATTGGACATAATCATTCATATAAAGAATCATTATTCACAATGTTAAATATAGTTTACAATAAACATGGATGATTTAGATTTAATTGGATTTAGTGGAAGATTATTTAAATCAAAACAAAATCCATCATATCTAGAAATGATTTTAGATAGATTAAATAGGATAAACATGATTTATAGGATTTATAAGATATATGATCATTAAATCACAAATAAAACATGATGAGTCAAACCATATCCCCATTTTCGATTATCTAAAATCATGTGAATGAGATATATGTTGTTAGTTTGTTTTAGTGCTCTGTTCTTCCACTTTTGGGATAATCAAAAAGATAACATATAAAAATAATGAAGATAAATATGAGAATAGACTACAAGAGTTTACATTATATTAGATGATAAAGATGTGGCAGTACAAGAAGTTGGAAAAAAAATTAAAAATATCCCTATCAAAATAAAATTTTCACTTTTCATCATCACAAGTTATCTTTTGTTTTCCATTGGCATCAGAATCCGAAGAAGGAATACTCTTAGAAGTAGAAGATGAAGAAGGGAGTGAGCAAATGGTTAGAGAAGTAAGAAGGAGTGCTTCAAAAACCAAAGGTGCCAATGTAGGTTTGGTGGCAGATCGAGTCATGTGTTAGTCCTAGATAATAGGTTTAATCTAACATGGATTCTTAGATACAAACATTGAGGTAGAGGAAAATGCAGTATATGAAGATGGATGTAAACTAGGCCACAAAGGTGTAGCCGAAGAATCCATAACATTAATTCTCTTCCCATGTAGATAAGGCTTCAACAACCGAATAAATCCAGTATCAATCTAACCACCATAATGTGTCGCCTTCATGAAATCATCTTTTTCACCATGAAATTGACTAATACGGGAGAGAAATCTTTCATCTTTTTAACTTTATTCTTGAATGCTTAAGTGAGAATATGAATTTTCAAATTCTCTACAATATACATTAAAGGAATGGTTATTTCATTCTTAGATAAAATGCTATTAAAAATGAAATCCACTTTAATAGTAATTTTTTCCTAAGTAACATTTAAAATAATTGAATGAATCCTCACCAAATCAAGGAATATGTCACTATTATTGAGATAAATAGATAATCATTCTTTATCAAACCACTAAACACTGATTGGAGAACATTTTATTAAACTATTCTAAATATATTAATGTCAATAGATAGAGATGACTGTCCAGAGGCACTAGAGGTTGTAACAACTAAATTGGAAGACTTTATTTGATTCAGAACATTCAGTAGACAACCCGTAGACTCATCATCCTATTTTATGAGACCAAAAACATGCTCAAACATCTCTGGGACTATCTACTTGATTCTTTCATCCACCTTTCCAACTAATGAGGTCATGTTTGGTTTAATCATAGAGACAACTTGTTTTAGAATCTGAACACTAACAACCTCAACAGGATGAGAAATAATAGCCTTTCTTGATTCCATGACTTTAATCATATCTTCATCCATAGCTCTGAGAGACATCACATTATCACTCAGTTGATTGTTCTCAATTCAGACCTCATGAATTGCATGAATAATGTTTTGATTAACCTTCTATATGATCATCTCTAAAAGTATGTAAAAATCTTTTTCACATTGTTTTGTTAGAGGAGTTGGTTAGGTGTTCAAGAGATTTCAAACTCTAGAATTTAATGCAGATCTAAAGGCATTCAAATCAACTAGACTCATGAAATTCGAAAGTTCATGTTAAGGTTTAAAAATAGGATATAAGGAAGGCTCATGTTCCATTAAATATATTACTTCTTCAGAGATAACTGGTCTCAATTGAAATATACCATACAGGTCTATGCATTTAAATGAGGATTCATATGTATCGTTCACATCAATGTGGATATGTAACTTTTACAAGGTATTCAGAGTGCTTTGAACCTCTATATTAGGAGTTTCAACACATTCTATACTAGGGTGCATCTCCCCCTGCAAATGCTATCTCTCATAGGACTAATAAATTCATTTCCTTGAATTGGTTCTAAAAATTCATTTCTAATAATCTCGCTAATTACTTTTATAGCCACCTGGAAGGCTTGTTCTATTCATTCAACAATAGAAGGTATAATTTAAATATTGTATTGATCAGTTAAATTTTATTCAACCGCAGCTTCATTATTAAGAGAAAATTCTTCTTCTAGATGATCTTTAGAAACACCCTTTCATTTTATACTAACAATTGAATGTTTTCTAGAAATATGTTCTTCTTCCAAATCAACACTTCTTTCAGTAATAAGATCTTCCATTTCAACTATGTCATGTGAAACAGGTCCATTTTTTTCCTTATCAAGGATAGTTTTTTCTATTTGTGGAACAGGTGCATATTCATCCCCTTAAACAGGAAAATCAGCTATTTCATCTAGTTCCAAACCAAGATCATAAATGTTCATATGTATTTGAGGATTCATAACAAGATTTATCTTTTCCTGTAACCTTTAATTATACTCCAACAAATACATTTTCCATGTTTTCCAACAAATTTTCATTCTTTTGACAATAAGCATTGAGATATAGAATTGAAATTCATTGATGAATTCTTTATTTTAATTAACCATTCCATTAACATATAAAAAATCAGAGATTATCCTTGAGTAGAACAATGAGGTAGACCATGATGTTATATTAATCAACTCACACATATGAAGTAAAACATATTTGTACAAGTTATTCTTGTGTTGTTTCATCATAATATTGATGAAAATATATTTCTTGATATTTAAGTGTTGAAAATTGTTCTTTTCTTAGAGTAATCATATTTTGAGAGAACATAACCAAAAATCTAGTTTTAGTGTCTAACTAATTAGAAATAGATCTTATTTTTTTCTATTCAAGCTTCCCAAGGCCTCTTCTAAAACATAAATATCACTAGGTGGAGGAGGAGCTATCTGGTAGTCCAAAAAATATCCCATGAGGTATCCCAAGATTGGCATCCCATAACCTTGAGGAAATGGATCATTTGGTCTATTAAAAAATCTCAACACAAAACTATCATCTGTAACAAGTTAGAAATAGAAAAACTGATATTACTATGAAATAAGAATAAGATAAATCAAACTTTTCTCCTTTTTGATCGAATCAATCCATCACTATTATTTCGGTACTTTCAAAAATAGTGTCTCACATGACTACAACCACTTATGAAAAATTTCCTTTTATGGTATAACTATTCTATCAACAAGGTTTGGGTTCGTTTGTCCTTTGGGTAATATCTTCAGTGACATTTTCACTTTCATCTTAGCTCAATGCTTCTCAGGTGTTGATGAATATGGGGGGCATCATTATGGGCATACAATGAGGGGTTCAAGAGAGAGGGAGATATGAAAATGTTCTTATAGTTTGAGAGAGAATGGATTTGGTTTTTAGAAAAGATATCTCTTGTGAAGAAAGGAGTGTAACATATTTAGTTTTTATCATTTTTTGATATGAAGTGTCACAAATTCAAATGTTCGAGATGAATATGTTAAAATAATCAACATAGTGATACAATTAATAAGATACAAATAGAGCGGAAAATTATTATTACAATGAGACCAGAATATGTAGTCATATTGAGACTAGAAAAGGTTGTCACGGTGTCAACTTTACATTGTGTCTCTACACGGTGCAACCATATTACTTGAGATAGTATGTGCATAATAGTAACTGAGTGATAGTAACCACAATATCATAAACATAAAACAACATCTTCCTGATAATAAACGATATAACTGTGAGTGTGAGGTAGTAATCGTAAGACAGTGACTTGTAAAACCATAAACTGTGAAATAGTAATTGTGAAACAGTAAACATTCTACTTAAGATTTATCATTCGTTAATCATGTATGACGTAATATATCCTTTCATAATATTATGGTTTGGTGAATATATCAACAAGTTGATATTTAGTTCTAATGAATTGCAAAGTGATATCACCATTTTGATAATGATCTATCAAAAAGTGATGTCTTACATCAATATGTTTTGTCCTAGAGTGTGTAACATGATTTTTTTGAGATATTAATAGAACTTGTATTGTCACAATTTATACGTACAAGCTAGAATTGACATCTATTTTCTAGTAATGTTTTTTTCATCCAAAAAAAATCAAGAAAAAAACTACAAGCTGTTATATATTTAGCTTCTAAAGTAGATAAGGATATGATGATTTGTTCATACGACACCATGATGCTAGAAAATTTCATAAAATGTGTCAGGTTCTAGAGGTGTATTTTCTATCTAACATACAACCATTGAAATCAGCATCAGAATAGATAACTAAATTGAATGACTATCTCCTGGAATAGAATAGTCCTAGATTTTGGGTATGATTGGTGTATTTGAAAATATCTTATAAAAATATTTAAATTAGATTTCTTTGGTTTTTCTAGAAAATGAGCACACATACACACATAAAACATAATTTAAGGTCGGCTTGTAGTTAAATGGAGTAATATTCTAATCACTACTTTTATTTCTCTCCAAACCAAAATGTTTTAGTTGATATTTATTATATATTATTTTATTTAAAATAATATCATCTCTTTTTTGAATAATTATTAATCCTAGAAATAATTTCAGTTCAACCATTAATCTAATTTAAAATTCATTCTACATTATTTTAGAAAATTCAATACAAAATGAATTTTTTTGAAGATACACAAATAATATCATCTACATAAATTTGAAATACTAAATCATAATTGGAATTTAGTTTTTTAAAAATGGTAGGATCAACTATACATATTTTAAAACATTTGGAATTAAAAATGAACTTAATATATCTTACCAAGCTATTGGATATTTTTTTAGACCATAAAATGTTTTTGATAATTTGAAAACATGATTTGGAATGTGAGTACTTTTGAAACCTGGAGGTTGTAAAAAAAAGCCTTCTCAACTATATACCCATTTATGAAATCACTCTAGAAAACAATTTTATATAGTTTGGAATTAAAATGTGCCGCATAAGCAAGAAAAATACTTATGGATTTATGTCTCGCAACTGGTGAAAAGGTCACCCCAGAGTCAATTCATTCCTCTTGGCTATAGAATTGTGTAACAAATCTAGATTTTCTCCTAACTATATTACCAAAATCATCTACATTATTTCTAAACATCCACTTAGTGCCTATGGTAAATATGTATTTGGGTCTGTCAACAGGTTTTTAGACATTCTTCCTCTCAAACTGATTTTTTCTTCTTGCATAGACATTACCCAAAATTCATCATTGATAGCATAATTAATGTTTTTAGTTTTATGTTGTGATATAGAAACATTATGTTCTACCTAATTTCTAATAGAATCTCTAGTTTGAGATCCTTTATCTAAATCTCCTACAGCATCATCTAAAGGTTTATTTTCAAGGGTTTTAACACCTCTATAAATAGATAGGATAATGATTTCATGTTCTTCAAAATTTTCGTGATCATTTTTACTTGAATGTGGAGAATTTCAAGAAATATAAGTTTTCAACGATTCCTTTATAAGATGGATAATGTATGTAGAATAATGTCCATATTTGAAATATCACCCTCCATGTTCTCTATAGAGGTCTTAGGCTCATGTTCATTTGTCTCATAAGATATGAAAAGGAAAAATTCATCCACCAATTAAGTTAGTTTTTAAAAAATTCTATAGGATTTACTAGAGTTTTAATATCTTATTAGAATTCCATCACCCCTCTTGTATTAAAAAATTTCAATATTTTCTTTGGTATTAAGGATATAGACATTGAAACCAAAAACATTGATGTAGCATACATTGGGGTTTCTATTGTTTCATAAATTATATAGAGTTATTTTATGAATAGGTATATACCAACCTCAATTAATAATATATCATGTTGTATTTACAGCTTCAACCTAGTAATAAATTGGTTAGTCATATTCAATAATCATGGTTCAAAAAATTTCATGCAAGGTACAATTTCATCTTTCTACCACTAAATTTTATTGTGGTATTCTAGGGGAAGAGAAATTTGGATTATAGAAATATTGTGAGAAAAATGATTTAAACTCTTGATTTTCTAACTCATGGACATGATAACTTCATAAATATTTAATTCCAATTCCACAATAGTGTTCTACAGTTTTAGCATATTTTTTTATGTAAGAGTAGGATTCAGTTTTTTGAATAAAAAGAAAGTCCAAGTATATCTATAAAAGCCATCCCAAGAATATGAGCATAGTGATATCCATTTAAAGTAGAAACTAATGATCTTCCAAACAAATCCATGTGAATCAATGTGAGAGGCTTAGAAGTTGACACATAATTATTTGGTTTAAAGAAATTTTGTGTTTTTTTATTTTGATAATTATTACAAACATTATCAATTAGAAACTCATGTTTGGGTATCTATTTGACCAAACTTTATCAAGTTATCTTTCTAAGGGAGTGACTATTACAATGTCCTAGTCTCATATGCTAATGCATAGCCTCTATGTAAAATACACTTAAACATGAATAAATTTGAGAAACTAAAGAATAAATGTTAAAAGAGTATATATTTTCATTTCTCAATGCCAAAAATACTAATTCATTTTTAGATTTAAAAACATTACAAGCATTATTTTCAAATTTAACTTGAAAGACAACATCAAATAATTGTGAAGTACTAAGAAGATTATATTTCAATCCATCAACAAAAAGTACAATGGAAATAAAAACTGAGTTAGTGTTGTCAATTTTTCCAAGGACAATGATTTTTCCTTCGGCATTATCAATAATGGTGACATGCCCTCCATCAATTTTTATTATGTTCACGAAGCAATAATAGTATCCTATCATGTGTGTAGGACACCCATTATCCATGTACCACTAGCTTTTAGATAATCTCTTTAAAAACATTTCTTAACAAATTGTCAAATAAATATAGACTATGGTACAAATTTTACTTTGGTTCCTGTAATATTGGTAATTACTGCTTTAAGAACACACAGCAGCCTCATAGGTTTCCAATAAGTTTTATGTAATGTACTTGAAATATAAACTCTATCTGTTCCAGATAATATTCAGATATTATAGAGGGTAACATGATTTTAATTATACTAATTTTTTCCTAAACTAAGAGTAAAACTATATGTTCTACATTTAGAAACAAAATTGGTTTGTAGAAAATTTCTGTTAACATGTTGATATCCAATAAAAGTAGAATATTTAGGGGCAATCTGTTTTATTATAATTTCAAACAAGATATTATTACAATTAGTAAAATATTCATGGACCTTTTTCAATTTTTCATTATCTATATTTAGTTCATTGTTTTCATTGAGTAATAGATCATTTTTCTTTCATTCTAAAATATGTTCAGATTTAATAGTTGAGATAAGAGAATACAATTTATTTGATGAATTATATTTATCTTTTAGTTCATTATAAGTCTTTTAAAGCATATTACAACAATAGAACATTTCCTTGTTAGAAATGTTTACATACCCACTTTCATCTCTATAATAATAGTAATTTTGTAAAGGAAGATTAAATTTTACCATAGATGTGTTTTTTAGGAAACAAATATTCGATTTTATAGCCTCTTCATCATGTGAATATTATGTCTCAATTGAGCTGTCTTCAGAAGCACTAATTTTTTTTTCATTGACTTTTGATGCATTCTATATTAGTCATAATATATATTTTTAAACTTGTTATTAGGAAATTCATCCATTACATGTCCCATTTTCTTACATTCATACCATACTATCTCATCATATTGTCAATTTTTTCTATTCTTTCTTCCCTCATCCCTTATGATCATATCATCCGTTGAAATTAGTATTTCTGAAAAATTTCTAATTCTAGTAAAATTTCACCAACCTTATAGCTAATTGAGCTATCTACTCATCACAGTTAGGTGTTCATTGTTTACTATAGGAACAATCTACAGGAGTTTCAATTTCCTTTTTTCGTTGTATTTAGATGTGGTGGACTGGAATACCACCAATTTTTTATTAGGTTTATCCTCCTTTTCCTTGTTTACTTTCAGATCCTCTTCATCCATAATTTATAACCCAATGAGTTCTTGGATGGGTAATATTCTGATGTCACATGACTCTCTAATAGAGACAGATTTTGCTCTCCATCAATCGGGTAGGCATATGAGAATCCTTATTATTTTTTGTTTTTCAGTAACTTCTTTTCCAAGAGAAATCATTATGTTGAAAATTTTGTTGAAACTGAGATACATGTCAGAAATAGGCTCATAAGGATTCATTTTAATGTTATCATATTTAATATTATATGTATTGAGTCTTATATTTTTCACACTAGATGTTCATTCATGTGAAATAGATAAGGGATCCCAAATTTCTTGGGCAGTTTGACATGCAAAAATTTTGTTAAATTTTTTATCTCCTAAAGAACAATATAACAAATTCATGGATTTATAATTGTTATTGTATTTAGTCTTATTCTTTTCATCCTAATTAATTCTATTAGTTTCAAGAATTTTATACTCGTCTATAATTGAATACCATATTTGAAAGCCCTTGGTTTCTAAATGTATTATTATTTTAATTTTCCATTGGGAATAATAGTTCCATTGAAGATTGGTGGTATGTTTGTTGAAGCACCTTCATGTATATTGTCAATAATAAATATATACTTTTAAAGAGGTTGAAATTTAGAATTAACAGAAATTTACAAATCATTAAAGTATAATGGAAATCACAGTTGAAAGGATTAAGAAACAGAGTCATAATAAGAATAAGATCTCCTCTGATACAAAATGTTTTTCAAAGTATAGTAATCAAGAGGGGGTTGAATTGTGTATCTATACAAAATTTCTTTTAATGTGTATTCGTAAAACAGATCCCCAATAAAAATAAATATAACCCAATTAATGAAGTTAATAAAGATATAAATGATTGACTTTTTAAATAACCTCTCAGAAGATTTATTATTTCTCATTAATATCAATATGAGTTATTTATAATACATTTGAATCTATTCTAATGAGGCAAAACAATTATAACTTCCATCTAATACTAACTAAAAAAGTAAAATATATTGTTTCTTTAAATATATAGTAATGTGTAGAAAAAATATTTTTAAGGAAAAAGTGGAAAAAACATGTGGTTTAGTCTCAAGAAGAGACTAAATCCACACAACATGGTGATCACATGCCCCGATGCAGTTTATATTATTAAACATGATCCATAACCTAGATAGGGGTGAAAAATAGTGTGCATGACTACCCAGGTCACACAACATCTTCTACAGTTCTTCATGGGTATAGAATACCTGGTCACACCAAGACCTCTTCCACAATTATCTGTGGGAGTAAACAAATCAAACCGATATGATAGGAATGTTATCATGTATCCTTTAGTTTAGTGCAGGAGAAAATGTGTTTTTCAATACAGACACACAAACACTACTCGAAATCTTAAAATAGTACATAAAATAAAAAAGAAGATGAGATAATGTTATAAGTGATCTGAGTGATATTCTATGCAACTCGGGAATTGCATGATGAAGTAGATGCAACTATTGAGTCATATTATGAGAAACCGGGTATCACAAGACTGGTTCTATAGTTTCCATTTGAATCATCCCCATGTTATTTGTGGAGTTGTTACTGCGAAGATGATTTTGATTCTGAGAAACAGTAGTCCATCCTTTGTATTGAGGGTTCTTTGTGTCTTATTCAATTGTATCTTGATTCATGTGTTGGTTGACTCTTCAGAAAATGTCTTTTTCATCTGCTGGATTACTTTTATGGATATTTTCAGCTCAAATTATCTTCATTTTTAATTGCGAGTACACACGTTTGAGCTGACCGGATGCATGTATTTTGCAAATCATAACTCATACTATCTGGTGACATGTCTACGAAGAAATATTAATTATTTAAGTTTATTTAAATAAATAAAATATGAATGTTATAAATTAAGTTAAACATGGAAAAATAGTTTAAATAACGGTACCATATTATGTCATGAAACAGTGTCACTTAGAAACAATTTTTCCAAAAAATGGTGACTTAATCATTGACATTGAGTGGTGAAACATTCATGATGTTATAGTTGCATAAGGATCAGGAACTATTATAATACATGTAGTGATAGAAACATAGATTCTACTGTGTCACAAAACATCTAATGGTGTCTTAGTGATGGTAGCATATATCTTGTGTCAATAACGTCATGAGATCTGAAAATGGTAATGATTTTCGGTTCACGGTGTCTGGGTCACAGTATCTAGGGAAATGTGTCTTGGTCATGGTGAATGGATCATGATATCTGGGACAAGGTGTCTGGGACATAGTGTCAGGGTCACAGTGTTTGGGTCTTTTTCTGGAAAGCAAGAACAAATGGAAAACATGAGGTTTCTAAGACATATCCAAATATCTATATACAGACATAAGTATTAATATTCACAGTATGAATTGGAAATAATTCTAAGAAATAATTATAAAAAATTTTAAATATATATTACAACAATCAATCATAATTTATTATTAATAGAATTTAGTAATTGTTTATTTAAAGAATAAATAAACCAACAATGTCTACAAAATATTTGAGACAGATTAAATAGGATAAAAATATTTTCAAGATTTACTAGATTTGTGATCATTAAAAAATGATTATAACATATGGAGTTCAAAAATATCCCCAATTATGATGATCATAAATCATGTGACTGATATATATTTTCTTAGTTTGATTTTATTTTTCTATTCTCCCCCTTTTGGGATTATCCACATGAGTATAAGAAAAAAATAATGAAGATAAATAAGATAATACACAACAACAATTCACAATTCATTAGATGAAAAACATGTGGCAATACTGGTTGTAGGAAGAAAATAAAAAATATCCCTATTATAATAAAATTTCAGTTTTCTTCATCACTAGATAACTTCTATTGGCCTTTGGTAGTAGTATACTATGGAGCCACTTGCATAGAAGTAGAAGTTGAACAAGGGAGTGAGCCGATGGTATTAGAAGGAAGAGGGAGTCATTATAAAAGGATCCAAAGTATTTTTAGTGGAAGACTATGGAATGTGTTAGTCATGGATAATAGGTATGATCTGACTCATAGCCCTTGATATAGACATATAGGTAGAGTCAAAGGTAGTCGATGATGATGCAGGAAAACCAGAACATAAGGGTGTTGCTGCATGAGCCAGAATAGTAGTTCTCTACACATAAAGATAAGGCTTAAACAACTGAATGAAGTCAGTAATAATCTCACCACCATACAGTATTGACATCTCACAATCATCATTATTCTTTAGGAACATGTCCAATATAATATTTAAATATTTCATTTTTTGAACTTGATTCTTTAATGATTTAGTGACATGATGGATTTTCAAATTCCTTACAAGATACTTGAAATTATTTTTCATATCCTGCATAGAGAAAATCATATTAAAGTGGAAATACACATTATTGGTAATTACTTCTAGGAAATCATTAGAAATATTTGAATGAATTATCAATAAATCAAAGACTCTGTCACTATTCATGAAAATGATAGATATGATTTACTTGTGAAAACCACAAAATACTGATTGAAGTTTCACCTTGACAACTGTTATGAGCATATCAATATCAATGGATTTAGATGAATGTCATGATGCTCTAGAGGTTGTAAAAGGATAAAAGAGGGTCTTTAGTTGATTCAGAAAATTCTTTATACATAACGTATACTCATCAGTTAGTTTTTTGAGACCAACTACAAGCTTACACATTTCTTGAACTATATTCTAGTTTCCTTCAACCACTTTTTCGGGTAATGAGGTCATGTTCATTAGTATCCGAGAGACTAATTGTTGTGGAATATGAACACAAACATCATTAACATGGTGAGAAATATTTGTTTAACCTCTTTTCAAGACACACTTCATGTCTTTATCCATAAATCTAAGAGACATCACTATATCAATCAGTTTTTTAGCCTCAATTTAATCCCCTTTATTTTCATGAAACATTTTGGCTTCTATATCATCAAGGCATCATCACTTTCACATAGGTTTTTCACAGGAGAAGGTTGGGGTTCATGATATTTTCAACTCTAGAAAATAATATAGCTCTAAATGGATTTAAATCACCTTGACTCAAGAAAGCCAGAGGTTCTTGTGATTGTTTAGGAACAAGAGATGAGACAGGCTCATGTTACATTGTATAGAATACTTCTAGAGAAGAAACCTATTTAAATTGAAACATTGTTTTCATGTTTATGCCTTTAACTAAGGGTTCCTATGTATCATTCACATCAATGTGGCTTGGTAACTTAAAGAAGTTATCCACATTTATTTGATCAAAAATAATAAGAATTTCATCAATTTCTAGATTATGGTGCATCTCCCCCTTAAAATGTGAATCTCTTAATGGACTAATATATTCAGTTCCTTGAACTAGTTTTAAGAGATCATCTATTATAATCTCACAAATTTCATTTTTAGCCACCTGAAAGGCTTATTCCATTCATTCCTCATCACAAGGGATAATTTCAAGATTCCTATGTTCCCCTAAATGTACTTCAATCGTAACATCATTATTAATAGAATGTCTTTCTTCTATATGATCCTCAGGAATATGCTATTATTTTACACTAACAAATAAGCTTATCAAGAATTCAGTTATTCATCAAAATATAAACTGATTTCAGTAACCTGTGCTTCTATTTCAACAACGTTTTTTTGAACAAGTCAATTTCCTTCCTTATTTGGGACAGTTTCTCATGTACATGCATCAAGTACATCTTCTTTCTCATCAACATGACAATAAATAAATTCAATTGTTTCCAAACTATGATCAGAACTTTTCATAGGTTTTGAAATATTCTCAACTAGAATAAACAATTCATATATCATTTCATTGGCCCCCATGCAATCCCTTTTTCATGGATTCCAGCTAATTTTCAACCTTTTAACTGTAACATTTGAGAAAAAAAATTCACAGTTCTTGATGACTTCTTCATTCGGTCCAAATACTCTCTTATAATATAAAATAGTTGATATTAACCTTGAGTAGGTCAAGTAGGTAAACCCTATAGTTGTCATAATCAACCCGCACATTTGAAGTATAAAATTCTGGCACATTTTAATCTTTTTTCCATTATTCATATGATGAATCAAAAATAACTACTTTTAATTTAGGGTATTGAAATCTATTTTTCATAGACGATTCCGATTTTGAATAAACATAAATAGAAATTTGGTTTCACCAACTAACTCAGTAGATATTTCTTTACTTTTCAATTTATTTCCTATCAAGATTCCATAGTTCACTTCTAAAAATAAAATATAACTATGAGGATGAGGACCTCACTAGTAGTCCTAAAAATATTGTTTCATGAGTTATCCCTAGGAAGGTAGACAATTAACTCAAAAAAAGGTGCATCATTGGCCATTAATCAGGAATCTCACAACAAAATCATTATCAGCATCAAATGAGAACTAGACAAACTGATAAAAATGAGAAATAACCTTTGGATAAATTAACCTTGTATCCTTTATGAACCCATCCATCCATCCATGATTTTTTAGTACATCCAACACTAATGTAATACAAGACAAAACCCACTTAGGACATATATTCTTTTCTCGTACAACTATTCTATCAACATGGTTTGTGTTCCATGGTCCTTTGAGCGCTACCTTCTGTCCTATTTTCACTTTCTTCTAAGATCAGAAATTCCAAATAGTTGAAGAAGATGGTTGCTTCATTTTAGTCATACAACAAGGGGTTAAAGAGATTGAGAGATGAAGAAGACAATACTATTTTATATAAAGGGTTTAGGTTTTGAGAAATGAGTGTTGGGGTCATGAAAAGAGTGAAACATATTTCATTGTTATCATTTATGTATTTCAAGCATCTCAAATTCGAATGTGTGGGATGAATAAAATAAAATAATAAACAAAACTATAAGGGTAACAAAATACCAATATAATTAAATGGTTTTATTAGGTTAGACTAGAACAAGTTGTCATGGTGAGACTAGAACTGGTTTTAATGGGGCCACCTTTACAGTGTGTCTCGAAATTTTATACCATAATAATTGAGAGATTATGTGCAAAACAGTAATCGAGAGATAATAACTATGAGATCGTAAACATTTAATACAAATTTCAAGATAGTAAATGATAGAACTGTGAGAGTGGGACAATAATATTAAGAATGTGGCTTGTGAAACCATAAACTGTGAAACTATAAGTTATGAAATTGTAAAGTTTATACGTATTATTTATCATTATAATTCATTAGTGATGTAATATATCCTATCTGAATTTAATGGATAGGTGAATATATCATGAAGTTGATATTCAGTTCCAATGAATTCCAATGTGATATCACATTTTTGATAATTTTCTCACAGAAATTGAACCCTTACATCAATATATTTTGTCAGGGAGTGTGAAACCTGGTTTTTTGAGATGTTAATAACACTTTTACTGTCACAATATATAGTAACAGGATAGAAGGAAATCCATACTCTAGTAATGTGTGTTTCATCCATAAAATTTATGCACAATAAGTACCATAAGCTATATATTCAACTTCAGCAGTAGATAATTAAATAACGTTTTGTTCTTTACTACACCAAAATAATAGACTTTCCTAAAAAGTGACATGTTCGAGAGGTTCTTTTCCTATTTAACAAATAACCATGAAAATCAGCAGCATAATTTCTATCAAACATAAATTATTTTCATCTAGGATAAAACATCCCTAGATTGGGTGTATTCTTTCAGGATTCGAATAAACTATTAAAAACATTTAAATGATATTCATTATGGATTTCTTGAAAACAAACACATATACATACAATAAACATAATGGAGGTCATCTAGTAGTTATGTAGAGTAAAAATAGAATCACTCCTCTATATGTGGATAGATAAGCATATTTTCTATCTTTATCAAGATCAAATATAAAGGTAGTACTCATTGGATTATCACTACATTTAGCGGTATTCAATCTTTAACATTTTTAAGATAGTTAGTATAGTTTATTTTATTATAAATAATACCATATTTATTTTGAAATATTTGAAATCCAAAAAAAATAAGTCACCTATAAAACCCATTTCAAATTCCCTCTACATCAACATATAAAACTCAATAAATAAATTATTTTATTAGGATCGAAATGTAATATCATTTATATAAATTTGAAATAAAAAAATCATTACAAATTAGTTTAATTTAAAGGATGGGAAAAGATATAATTTTTTTAAAAACTTTTTAGATAATAAATGTATTTAATATATCATACCATGATCTTGGATTTTGTTTTAAACCATAAAAACCATTGGATAATTTACAATCATGATTTTTAAAGTGACAATTTTTTAAACTGGTAGGTTGTTCAACAAAAACAACATCATTTATATACCCATTTAATAATTAAATATTGAAATCATTTTGATATATTTTGAAATTTATATGTGAAACAAATAAATCATGATTTTTATAGTTTCAAGTTTTGCAATAGATTTAAATTTCTCATCATTGTCGATTCCCTTTTCCTCGCTATAGACTTCTGAAACCAATATATCATTTTTTCTAACTATATTACCAGCTTTATCCATCATATTTCGAAACAACCACTTAGTTAATATGGTAAATATGTGTTTGGGTGTGTCAAAATCTCTCTATAATTTGATCATTTAAAATTGATTTTGTTTTTCTTGCTTAACTATCAACCAAAATTCACCATTGATAGCGTCATTAATGTAATTAGGTTCATGTTCTAGCACGAAAACATGATGTTCATCTTGATTTCTAAGAGAAGCTCTTGATTGACTACCATTATCTAGATATCCTACTAATGAATATAAAGGATGATTCTTAAGGGTTCTAACACCTTTAGAAAAAGAGGGGCTGGTGATTTCAGGTTCTTCAATATATTCTTGTTCATTTTGACTAGAATCTGCAGAATTTCTAAAACAAGATGTTTTTAGAGATTCCTTACATTATTGTTGGTTTATTTAGAATTAATTTCTAGAATTGACATATCATCCTCTTGGTTCTCTAGATATGTATTAGGATAATGTGTATACATCTCATCATCATAAAATGGATAGATTATTCCACACATTTAGTTCTTTTGTTATACACTCTATATGTTTTATTAAAGATTGAATTTTCTAGAACAATTCCTTCATCACTATTGGATGAAAACTTTTCACGATTGTCCTTAGTATTATGGACAATGACATCGATACCAAATAAATTTTAGTAGTTTAATTTGTGTTTTCTATTGTACAATAACTCATTTGGAGTTTTTTAAGAATAGTTATAAAAACACTCTGCTAATAATATAGCATGTTGTATTTACTGATTTAGCCTAGAAATAAATTGTAATGTAATATTCATTAAGCATGGTTCGAGAAATTTCTTACAAGGTACTATTTCTTCTTTTTAATATTTTATTTTTTTGAGGTGTTTTAGGGGTAGAGATATTATGATTATAGCCAATTGTTTATCACAATTATTCAAACTCTATATTTTCTAACTCACTTCCATGATCTCTTCTTAAGGATTTTATTCTATGTCCACTATGATTTTCTAGATTTTTAATCTATTTGGTGAACTGAGAGTAGGCTTCGCTTTTGTGAGCAAAAAATATAGTCCATGTAAAATTAGAAAAGTCTTATACAAGAAGGTTATATGGAATTTTATTCTTTTTATAAACATTATGGTTTGTTAAGGAAACCAAATATCAAATAATGCTCGCAGCAACGGAAATGTCATTGTTGTAGTGTACTTTAAAAAGAAACATTAATTTTTTCATTTAGATTAACTATTGATAGAAAAAATTCATTTTGATAACAATTTAATTTAATTAAATGAAAATTGAAATAATTATACACTGTATAAAATAAGGTTTTGTACAACACAAAATATACCTTAAAGAAAGGTGATTGAGATGAAGTCCCTTGCCTTGAGACCGACTTGTCTTATTCATTCATTATCTCCCTGAATAATAAAAATAATTTAATATATACTTTATTCAGTAACATTTTCATGTTTATATTCATTTAATATCACTTATTACATTGTTATGTCAAACTTATAATTATTCAAATTCATATCGGCCATTTTGTTCATATTTGGTACTTGAGCCGAAAATGAACATGTTTTAATTAAAAAATATCCAAGTAGTCAAATGTACATTATCTCCATATTATTATTTGTGATATAAATATAATATATACATAGTATATACATATATTTTTAATTGTACAAAACATTGGATGATATGAAAGGAAATGCACTATTCATGGAGATGGTAGGTCATACGTACGGATGAACGGTATTTTCATATCCTAATCATGTTATAGGAATGAAAACTAAAGGATACATAGGTATAATATAATTATATTATAATAAATATATTGTATTTGATATATAATTTCATTAATTACATCCTTTATTTGTTCCATGCATGGAATGAACAAGTCATATCACATTGATGGGGCAGTAGTACACACATCCTCAAATGAAATTATCATATTTACAGATTATGGAAGGAATAAATGTTTACTATAAACAAAAAATACTTTAGTATATTGAAATTTGAAATATAATAAATATCATATTTAAATAACATTCTATCATAATGGCCACCATGACAGGTGTTAGGAGAAAATTGAACAATCATTATTTCGTGAGGTAGTAGTTCGGCATACACAAAAACAATATGTTTTACCCATTAGATGGAGGTGTGTATAAGTGTAGTTAAATACATATCCTAAAAACACCCTATTATATTGAGGATAATTGTGATTTTATGTAAGTGAATAATATGATGAGCATACGGTGTAGAAAAGGAAAATAAAGGGAAGGAACATGAGATAAGACGTCCCCTCTAAATCTTGTAACTTCTTTGGATTTGAGCCAAAAGGATTTCTTGAATTTCCTTCTTCCCAAGGTTTGGCTTATAGGATTAATGGAGGGATATTAGGAAATTAGATGACCAGAATATGGGAGATACAAGGGTCTTGAGATGTGTATGTTATGTGGATAGAGGTGGTGGCCTTAAATAAGAGGGAGGAGAGGCATATTAGGAATGTATAGAAATATTAATTTATTATAAATTCAATTGTACATAAAAATGGTCCAAATCTAATTTAATTAAAATTTAATATTATTCTAGTTATAATAACAATCATTACATAATTTTAAGATATGTTTTGAATATTTTTTTATCCTTATAATTTAGGATTAACCCTTATTTTACACTTTTTAATCTTATAGTGATATCAAATAATTTAATCTTTATGGGTTAATGTAAATACATTATCATGTCAAAAGACCCACAAAAAAGTCATTTTTGAAAAATTTCAACTTCTATTAACCATTTTGAAGAATATTATATTTTCTGGAATTTAATATCGTTTAATAAACTATTTTATGACTTATGTTATGTATTTTTTTTAATTTTGGACAGTATTCATAAATGACTTTTTAAAAACTTCATAACCGCCTGATTCCAACGATTAAAAGGAATTAAATCATAGCTAACATGTCAATATCTTCTAGAAAATTCATGTATGGCATTAATATAATTAAATTATTTTTTTAATATTTATAATAGCATTCATTTTAATCTTGTATTGAAGAATCACTCACTACATTTCCATTGTGTCATAATTAAATTAATTATTTAATGTTTACAAATTATAATAAATTATCATTATGTAGGAAATATTTTTATATTTCTAATTAATATCTATAGTTAAAGACATTACATATATATATTTATATAAAAACTTATTTAGTAAGAAGATACATGTTTATGTTATTTTTTCTATACATTAAATTAATTATTATAACATATCATTATCACACCCAAGTGGCTCCATAGGCCATAAAATTGACACAATGATACTAATTGTCTGCCATATCTCATCCAATAGGATTAAAAAATATTTTATGTTAGTTTAATATTTTTATAGTATTATTTATTTACCCTTATTAACAGATTTACATTTTAACCGTGGTAAAAAAATAATTACTCAAGTTACTATTCATAATGGACAAAATAAAAGGCACCTATTCACATAATTTAAAATTTCTTAATACAATTATTGAATCTATTTTTTGAAATTCAATACACATAATTTACTGTAATTAATTTAATATTAATTCACATTTTCAAAATAAAAAATTGGATTTTTAAAAAGTAATAACTATCAAAATATTGACTATTTTTTATGTCCAATATTAATAAAAAATTATATTTAATAATGAAATTCCGATTAAATGATAAAACATAATATAATTATACTTTAAAACTAATTATAATTAAAATCTATCTATATAAGTAAATTAGATGAAAAGAATTTTTGAATTAAAATGTAGTATTTATCACTATTCATAATATTATAAAATTTTTTAGAAAATAAAAAAAATTCAACTAATGTAAATTTTGATGTCCTGATTATAAATAAGAATTTTAAATTTTCAAATTGAAAATATAATGGGTTCAAAAACTGAATTTATAAAGTGATCTCTATTAAATGGTGGTAAAACTGCATTTTTAGAAAAAAAATGTGCATCTTTTATTCTAAAATTTAAATTTTTATTATATCATATCTAGAAAAATTATAAATTTATTTTAAAACATTATATTAAAATATATAAAATATATTTATATTAAAAATCTGTAATGTGTGATATGATTTTATATACAGAAATTTTTTTGTTTATATTGATTTTCAAAAAACATCCAAATAATCAGTTCGATTTTATTTCCATTTGTAATAAAATTGGTAACCAATGAATCATTATTTAAATATGTGTAAACCATATTTCGAAATTCAGTTGATACTATTCATTCCCTCCATTCCAATAACTAGGAATTAACTATCATTTAAAATAATAATAATAATAATTGATTATTTTAAGGCATAGCTAAATTTTTTGTGCAATGTAATATTTTAGAAAAACATGTTGTTTAATCGAGTACACAATAACAATATTTTTACCATTTAACATAATATTAATATCATATACATTAATAATAATATATATGGAAAAATATTATTATATTAATCCCTAGGTCATTATAGTATCATTGATTAATTACCAATGTATTACCTCTATAAAAACATATTTTATATAATACATTTTTCAAATATAGAGATATTAACCCTAGAAGTATATTATAATAAAATAGATTTTTATTAATGGTGGAAACTGATCAATAAAATAAATCCATGAATTTGGAATGATGATATGGTGTGGGAGGAGTTTATTAGAAATTTTGTTGGCAAATACTTTCCTAATTAGATGAGAAAAAGTGGATATTTAATTTATAGTCTTGAATATAAAGGGAAAAGATACAGTAGGAACCTATGAATTAAACTTTACATGACTTAATCAAAATATATTTATCTTTATAATGGATCCTAATAGATAAATTTATTATATTCTTATGTGGAATTAAACCCCAAATGTGGGGAAATTTATAAAATAATGTGTATGAAATCTAAAAGGATGTGATAAAGGCTTCTATTAAGGATTGACATTAGTCTGGAGAGATACAATGGTCACATAGGTATAATGAAAATAATAGAGAAATAGAGCCAGAAACAATGAAGAAACATTATCATGGTTTAAGAGAAAAAATAACAAAACATCCTAGAAGAAACAAATATTGTATGAATCATTAGAGGGTTATTTTTCTTGGGAGTGGAAATTTCTCTATGTGCAGATGATATTTGAAAATAGCTCAGAACTGTCACCGTGATGGGGTTTCTAAACATCGGAACACTATGATCAATGTTTTGATGATATAGGTATAGTGTGATGTTCAATACTTAATTATTATCCTTGTAACATTACTAATAAATATAAAAAAATTTAGATAATGGATAAAAACAACGAAAAACTCAACAGATGATAAGGGATATAGATTTTGAATTTACTGTAATGTCAGGACCCCAGTTACCCACAGTCGGTGCATTATTATATAACATTTGCATGATCACAAAAGATCATGTCTTGAAAGGATGATTAGATTAGTAGCCATGGAATAACTAGATATATTCATAAAGATTACATTACATCATAAAATGAAAACTACAACAACATAGTCTCCAAAGTCTACACCCATATCCCCTCATACTATCCCTGAAGGTCATTCATAAAATCTTTCTTCACATACGGGGAAAAATAAAACATAGAAATGGGTTAGCTTAGATTCCTAGTAAGGATATCAATATAGCAGAAGATTTGATAAATAACCATAAACAGTTAAGGCAATGTATAACTAAAATGAAAGCCTTTTAAACTTGAACATCAGAAAAATATGGCAGAAATAAAATGAAATAATGCCATTTAATTATTCACATGAATATTCTACTAATTGAATAATCACATGAAATATCAATAACAACATTCATATTGATGGAATGGATAATGCCATACTATCCTAACCATGCATCCAAGGCCTCATGCCAAGACTACAATTAAGATTTTGTCAAGGCCTCGTCCCAAGACTACAAATAGAATTTTTTTCAAGGCCTCATGCCAAGACACTAGTTTGTCTCATGAGACCTACTGATGCATTGAAGAGCTATATAAGTCTCCACCCGTCACATACTAATTCCAATTCATTCCTCATATGAAAAGTTTGAAACAAAACATAAACATTTTTATTAAAACTAGCATAAAAAATGTCAATACTTTAACCACAAAACCTGAATGGTATAAAAATAGCACATCCACAGTCAAAGATAACTCATTCGATACAATAAGGAAGATTGTATTATATCATATTAACCTCTATCATGAATAATTATGGATATTGACATAGATTAAAATATCCATCAAACTATTGATAAAAATATCCCTCTTTTTCCTGAAAATATTTGTAAGTCACACTATTTATCAAGAAGCCATTTAAAAATAGATTTTTGAATCGAAGTGTCCAATACCACTTTGAAATTTTTAAAAGGAATTATTATTTAAAAACTTTAATATCCATTTAAATAAATCCTTAAAACCATTTTTAAAACATGGACATTAATGAGAAAAATTTAGAATAATAAATCTTTAAAACACATTAAAATGATATTTTAGTTAGATTTCCTAACCAAAAGAGAGACATTTGAATAAAAATAATTGAGGTAATAAAAACGTCATAATATCATGGAAATAAATGGATTCATGATATACTATGTCAAAGTACATTATATACACCATATAAAAGTGATTTGGTGTATAACAACAATGGTGTCTTAATGGAATGTAAATTGAGATTAACTCTCTCATAAAGGGTGTATCCTTAGGTTTAGTATAAATCAACGACATAATTATTTGTGAAAAATATAAATACACTCAATATGAGTGGACATTCAGTGTATTACAATCAAAGTAAATTCACACATATTCTTGTAAAAAAAACACCAAAGAATTGGATGTTTGTCTCAACAAATCGAGATTGAGTTAAAATTACTCTTATCCAGTTCATATCGATGACTTGTGAATTTTTCATTGGAGTGATTATGTGTTTCAAAAGTATATCCACAGAAATTTGAGTGGAAATTATGAAATAAGAAAATTAATAGTGATTCCACACATTATCTAGGAGAAAAATAATCAATGAAGTATGCGTAATACCAAATGAGTGGAAATTGAAATTTCAAATTCTCTTATCAATTTGGTAACATACAAAAAATACACCCATGAAATAAGGATCAAATATTATAATGTAAACTTCATTAAATTAAAGCATATTACACAATGAATACAATCATTGCAGCACACACCCCATATGCGATAAATAAGTGGTGAACAATGGAAATCTAACGGAATTAAAAGTGAGATAAGAAACCCCTTACATTATAAATTTTACTTGGTTGAGGGTAGGTTATCCACCTCTATAATGGTGAAATAGTTGTTATTGAATTATAAAAGTATCATATACATTAATATGATATCATATATGATCTTTTAACATTGCTTTGTTATTAAAAACATAGTATTATCGTCGTTTCATGTGTTAACTTACTCATTTTATTTTATATGTTTTGTTACATAGGTCGTGTTTGTTATGGGTAGGTTTTATCTTATTCATATACAGAATGACTTCAAGTCCTTAAAAATTATATATAATCATAAAATGAAATTTAGTCTTGAATGGATACAATGGGGAATTAATCTCATCGTGTTCGTGGAGACGGTAATCTGTACGTACGCACGAGCGACAATATCATTCTTTTGTTATTAAACTAATATATAATTGGATGGTATATCACATATAATAAATCATTATAATGTTATATTTATTATTTAATTGAATTCCGCATCATTATTATACCTATCTGATTAGTAATGTATTGAATAATAATTACACCATGACATGGAGACGGTAGCTCGTACGTACGCACGTACAGTGACATGTCATTCAAAGAATGGATAGAATACTGAATATTGTTATACCATATTTATAATTAAATCCTAGTATATAGAAGATAAAAGAGTTATTATTTTATAATGTAAATAATAAAATAAGGAAGAAGTGGAACCAGAAAGGAACTTGAAAGAGGGTGGTGAAAACATTACCTCTTCTTCTGGTTCTTCCTTTTGATTTGATCAAAAGGGCTCCATAGGTTGGCTTTATGATCAAACTATAGCCTCTATGTTTAATTGTGGGATGTTGAGAGGATATCTTTATAGACTTTTTCCTAACCAAAATGCAAAGAAGGTGTGAATTATAGAGATGGCGGAGTTCCCTTTTATAAGAGGGGTGAGGGGCACCTTTGGAAAAGCTAGAAATATTATTTTATAATATATACATTTTCAATTTCTAATGGCTCAAAAGTAGATTATTGAATTTCTTGGTGGGGATGGGTCTAAAACCACTCAACCAATAGATTTTATATAGGTTTTGGTCACTATAGTAACATTATCATTTAGATTTAACTCTTAGTTTAATAGTTTGACATTTAACATGTCTCTTTGTATTTTTATATTATATGGTTACTAATCTTACTATAAACATCCAAGAGACCCCCATGTGGTCCATTAATGATACACCAATCATGACACAAGTCCTTTGGACAAACCTTATATTTTTTGGAATAGAATATAAATTAATTATATAATATTTGTTTTAAAAACTCTTTTATGTCAATTTTGACACTATTGGGTATTTTGTTTTTGATAAATTCATAACAGCATTATTACATCGAACAAGATTCATATAACCAATCCTAATATGTCATATTATCCATGAAAATTATCATAATTCATCAAATGTTACAAATTAAATTTATTTGGATATTTATAATATCAATTATTTTAATATTTCATTAATTAGGTAATTACTGCATCACCATTGTGTCTTAAATAAATTAAATTATTTAATGTCTAAAAATTATAAATAAAAAGCATTATTTAAGAAATAAATTTATATTTCTAACTAATATTTACAATCAAATTTATCATATTTATATCACTATATTAAAAAAACTTAATTATCAAACTTGGATTTTAACTCTTTTAACTCTTCTTTGAATTAAATAATAATAAATGTCCTAATCTAATCCAAGTGGGCATAAATGATAATATTTTATTCCTAAGGTTGTTTTTGGTCGAGATACACTTGTCCAATTGAATTAGGACATGTGTTAAGGTGATATTAAAATCATTTTTACCCTTAATTATCCTATTTACTTTTAACTGTGGTAAATAAAAGTAAAAAGTTACTATTCACCAAAAAATTGTTTTTGTCTCATTGAATAACAATTTTCTCCTTGATATTGACCTTTTCTCTTGGATTTTCAAAATTCCACTCACAGAAGCGGTAAAATTATGTTTTATGTGAATTTCCAGATTCTCCTAGGGGGTGGGTAAAAGACGGTGAAAAGTTCAATAAAATTTTTATATATCTAAAATTATTCTAAACTAACTCCAATGAATTAAATTGAACTTATATAGGTATTATTTATATATTTTGAACATAATTAAATATAAATAAAAAAAATAATTATTTAAATAAAAAATTTGGTTTTTAACTATAACTCATTATTTTTTCACTATTCATAAACAATTGAATTATTTCAGAAAAATACCAACAACTCACCCAAAGATATTTTCGATATTGTGAATACAAAATTGAAGTCAATTTTGAATGATAAAATTTATAAAACTTTAAAAATAGGTTATTACTATTCATAACGGCTAGTTTGATTGGTTGTGGTGTGTGTTAGACCTCGAAGTTACGTATAACACAAACAACTGTATTATTTAATAAGAAGCGTACCGTGGAAGATTTGGGTGTTACATTCTACCCTCGTTCAATAAATTGTGTCCTCAAAATATTTAATATTGGGCTTAGGAATGTAATGTAAAATCCCACGTCATAAAAAGATCCAATAAAACTATCACTTTAAATGAATGAAAGAGAAGTAAAAAGGTCTCCTGAGATAACCTATACTAGGATTACAGGTAGAAAAACATGGATATTGATGATAAACTAAGTGTCAAGTTCTAATGGAGATGGACAGAAAAAATGATCAGGAGAATTTTAAAAATAAGAATACAACAAACTTGTGATGGGTCAAACGGTCATTAGTTTTCCAGTAGGAAAAGTAAATGGACATCATTTTTTTGTTTTATGTTACATTACATAAAGATGAGGTATTTATTTCTAAGATTGACTAAGAAAATAAAGAGATATACTTACTTTTTATGTAGAGTTTCATTCTTTAATAAATTTCCACAACTAACTCATTTTTTAAAAAAGATGAGTATTTAAGAAGACTTGGTCACAATGCAAGATCTAGAATAAGCTTCTATAGATTCACATGATCCACGAAGGATAAAATATATATTTACCTTATCTTTAGAGATTAACCAAAACCAAAACATTTAGTACAAGATCTGACGATCCCCCAAAAGGATATTCCTTTAGAGAAAGAAACACCAATCTTAATTTCTAAAATCAATACCCCAAAGTTAAATAAATACAATTCAATAATCCATTTTCCTTAGAATCATTCAATATAATCCGAACTAATATTGAAACAAAAAACTTAGAAAAATTTGGTTATGTAGTCTTCCATGTTAAATTGTATCTCCAAATGAAATCCACTACTCATAAAGTTGCATACTTAATAATAATTAACCTAATCAAATATTCTCTATTATAGGATAATCATTTCCATAATTAACCCAAATCACTATATATCCACAATAAAAATGTAGATAAAAATACACAATAACTCCTCAAATGAAACCCCATAGTATTCTATTTTACTAGAGCATATAGTGTTCCCAACAAAGCGAACATATTCGAAAATAACATTTATCACTTAATCACCAAATAATTTTCCTATAATAAGGGTATTCATTTCATAAGACATTAGATCACAAATCAACTTATTATTGATCAATAAAATCATTTAACTAAAAATAATTAGTCACACTAACTAGGGACTTCACGTAGTCCAGTGGTAGGCGATAAATTCCAATCGCACTTTGGTTGTGGGTTTGATTCCCACATCTTTGTCTGACGCGACGGGTTGTCACACGGTCTGTGTATTGTCCTTTTTCAAAAACTATATTTTTTAAACTTACCAAAATGTTATAAATTCCTCAAAATGAACATAACATAATTTTAACCAAAAATGTTATCTCATACCATGCATTTCCATCCCAAAATATAATAACATGTAATTGCCTCAAACCCAATGATCATATAAAATCAAATGGTTATTTATAACAATATCCACAAGGGAAAATATAATCCATCATCAAATATCATTATAACATGGAAAACTACGAGTTTACAAATACAAGTGAATATTATTCCAATGTAATCCCGTCAACAAGGAGTATTAATACTTTTAAACATTACTCCAACCATTTATTTCCACATAGATTCTTCTTTGACCAAGAAAATATCATTTAGAATTGGGAATTCACTCGGGTAATGGCCAGGTCCCCTACAATTACGACAAATGGTTATAAGTGGATTCTGGGGACCATTTTTATTTTCATCCAGAGTACTCTTCATTTTTCCTCAGCTATTCTTCACTTTATGTCTTTCTTTCCCACATGTAAAGCATTTCTTTATTCCGTTGAGACACTTTCCAGGGTGTCTCCTTCCACATTTCCTGTATGATGGAAATTTAGGATTCTTTTCTCAATGTTCTCCACTGCTGGAACTCTTATCATACATCAACTTTCTCTTCTATGTTGAGTCCGGGAGTTGTTTAATATATATTTTGTTGATCATATTTTTGGAAAACTGATTTGGCATGAACATGATATCTTTTACACCTATCAACATTCCATTTTAATGCTCATTTACACCATTGTTCCCAGGTTGTACATTATTTTCAAAGTTACTATGACTTCCTTCGACTCCATCCATTGACTAAAACCAGAAATCATTGGGTGAGTGATAGTAGTCATAAAATCATTTAGAGAATATCATGACACCATATTCTCAATTTGAAACACCTTAGGATTAAACAAGTTCATTTATTCTCATCTTATATTAAAATAATTCAAATTGGTTTGTAAATAAAATGTAAATTATCCTATGAATATCTCCCGAGAGTGTCGTAACCAAGAGTACAACAAGGCCCGTTGTGGTGCACCAGTTCTCATTCGAGTCTATCTCGAATCGGTTTTTTCGGGTTTTACCCCTAGGTACTTTTGTGCCAGTGCCACCCCTACCAGCTCATATCCAGATAGATATGTATCTCTTGGAAAACTCAAAAAATCTTGACAATACAAAAATTCTAGGAAGTTCTTTTATACTAATCCTCAGAGTCCATCTTAGGTCTATGTGCTCTAATAAAACTTTATCAAAATCTAGTTCCCAATCTTTGTACTAAACATCCTGTGATACCAACTGAAATGCCCCGACCCCAGTTACCCAGAGTTGGTTCATTATTACATAACATTGGAATGATCACAAAAGATCAATTATCGAAATACCGATTAGTTTAGTAGCCTAAAAATCACGAGATACACTCAAAAAGTTTAAATTACAACATAGAATGAAAAATACAACAACATAGTCTCCATAGTCTACACTTATATCCCTTCATACAATCCCTGTAGGTCATTCATAAAATACATCTTCACATTCTAGGAAAAGTAAAACATAGAAAGGGGTGAGCATAGAAGCCCAGTAAGGAAAAAAAATATAGCGGAAACTTTCATAAATAAGAAAAAACATTTTAGGCAATGTATAACAAGAACAAAAGCCTTTTAAACATTAACTACAACATAATATGGAAGAAATAAAATTACAAATTCCATTTTCTAATTCACATGGATATTCTACTCATCGAATAATCACATGAAATATCAATAGCCACATTCATAATGATGGAATGAATAATTCAAGACTATCATAACCACGTAGCCAAGGCCTCGTGCCAAGACTACAAAAAAGATTTTTTCAAGGCCTCGTGCCAAGACACTAGTTTTTCTCATGAGACCTATCGATGCATCGAGGAGCTATAGCGGGCTCTACCTGTCACTTACTAAGTACAATGCATTCTTTATATGAAAATTTTGAAACATAACATAAAAATTCATATTAAAACTAGCACACGAAATGTCAATACTTTAACTAAAAACCATGAATGCTATAAAAATAGAACATCCAAAATCAAACATAATCCATTCGATACAATATGGAAGATTGTATTATATTAGATTAACCTCCATCGAGAATAATGAAGGATATTGAGATAGATTAAAATAATCATAAACTATTGAGAGAAATATACCCCTTTTTTCTAAAAATATTTGAATGTCACACTATTTGTCAAGAAGGCATTTAAAAATAGATTTTTCAATCAAAGTGTCCCATACCACATTGAAAATTTTAAAATAAATTTTGATTTGAAAACATTAATTTCCATATAAATAAATCCTTAAAATCATTTTTAAAACATGGACATTAATGAGAATGATTTACAATAATAAATCATAAAAAACATTTTAAAATGATATTTTAGTTAGACTTCCCAACCAAAAGAGAGACACTTGAATACAAATAATTGAGTTAATAAAAACATTGTAATATCATGAGAATAAATTGATTAATGATATACTATGTCAAAGTACATTATATACACTATATAAAAGTGATTTGGTGTATAACAACAAAGGAGTCTCAATGGAATGTAAATTGGGATGAAATCTCTCATAAAGGTCGTATCCTTATGTTAAGGATAAATCAACAAAATAATTATGGGTGAAAAATATAAATACACTCAATATGATTGGATATTCAGTGTATTAAAATCAAAGTACACTCACACATATTATTTTAAAAATAACACAAATTAATTGGATGTTTAACTCAACAAACCGAGATTGAGTTAAAATTACCCTTATCAAGTTCATATCGATGACTTAAGAATTTATCAATGTATTAATTATGTGTATTAAATGTATATCCACTGAAAGTGGAGTGTAAAATATTACATAACCAAATGAATAGTGATTCCACACATAATCATGGAGTAAAATAATCAATGAAGTATGCGTAAAGCCGAATGGGTGGAAATTGGAATTTGAAATTCCCGTATCAATTTGGTAACTTACGAAACATACACCCATGAAATAAAGATCAAAAAATTATTATTTAAATGTTCATAAATTAAATCATATTACACAATTAATACAATCATGTGCACTATACACACCACATGCAACAAATAACTCGTGAACAATGGAAATCTCACGGAATTAAAAGTGATATAAGAAACCCCTTACTTTGTACTTATTCCTTGGTCGAGGGTATGTTATACTCCTTTATAATTTTGAAATAATCGTTATTTAATTATACAAGGATCATATAGATTAATATTATATCATATATGATCTTCTAACATTGCTTTATAAATAAAAACATAATATTATCTTCGTTTCGGGTGTTAACTTACTCGTTTTCATTTATATGTTTTGTTACATAAGTCATGTTTGTTTTTGAATAGGATGTATCTTATTTATATACAGAATTATATCAAGTCCTTAAACGTTATATTTCATCATAAAATAAATTTAGTCTTGAATGGATATGATGGGGAATGAATCTCATGGTGTTCGTGGAGACGGTAATCCGAACGTACGCACGAGCGACAATATCATTCTTTTGATATTAAAATAATATATAATTGGATAGTATATAATATATAATAAATAATTATCATGTTATATTTATTATTTACATGAATTAAACATCATTATTATACCCATCCGGATAGTAATGTGTTGAATAACAATTACACCACGACGTGGAGACGGAAGGCCATACATACACACATAAGGTGACATGTCATTCAAATGATGGATAGAATACTGAATATGGTTATACCATATTTATAATGACAGAAAAGTATATAGAAGATAATGGAGTAATTATTTTAGAATGGAAATAACAAAGAAATAAGAAGTGGAACAAAAAGGAACTTGAAAAAGGGTGGTGAAAACATTACCTCTTCTTTGGGTTCTTCCCTTTGATTTGATGAAAAGTGCTCCGTACATTAGCATTATAATAAGATTAAGTCTTCTAGGTTGAATTGAGGTACGTTGAGAGAATATTTGGGCAGTGTTTGGCCGATCCTAAAGCCTTTGAAGGTGTGCTTTAGTGAGAGGGTGGAGTGCCCTTTTATAAGAGGGGTGAGGGTAACCTTTGGAAAAGTTAGAAATATTATTTTATAATAAATTCTTATTCAGTTTCTAAAGGATAAAAAGTGGATTATTCAATTTATAAGGTGGTTAGAGTTCGAAAGCAACTCAAAAAATATATTTTAGATAGGTTTGGGTCACTATAGCAACCTTATCTTTTAGATTGAACTCTTAGTTAAATAGTTTGACATTTACCATGCCTCTTTGAATTTTAAATTATATGGTTTCTAATCTTACTATAAACTTCCAAGAGACCCTCATGAGGTCTGTTAATGATACACCTATCATGATAAAATCCATTGGACAAACCTTAGATTTTTAGGAATAGAATATGAATTAATAATATATTATTATTTTTTAAAAACTCTTTTATGTCTATTTTGACACTATTGGCTATTTTGTTTTTGATAAATTCATAACAGCATTATTACATTGAAAAAAATTAATATAACCAATAATAATATGTCATAATAACCTAGAAAATTATTGGAATTCATCAAAAGTATCAAATTAAATTTATTTGGATATTTATAATTTCAATTATTTTAATATTTCATTAATTAGGTAATTACTGCGTCACCATTGTGTCATAAATAAATTAAATTATTTAATGTCTAAAATTTATTATTAAAATACAGTTATTTAATAAATCTTCTGATATTATTAATGAATATTTTAAATCTAATTTATCTTATGTATAACCCAATATTAAAAATGTTTTAGTTATTAGACATTGATTTTATATCTTTTAACTCTTATTTTAATTAAATAATAATAAATGTCCTAATCTAATCCAAGTGGACCTAGATGATAATATTTTATTCCTAAGGTTGTTTGTGGTCTATATACACTTGTACAATTGAATAGGACATGTGTTAGGGTAATATAATTATCAATTTTACCCTTAATTACCCTTTTTACTTTTAACAGTGGTAAATAACAGTAAAAAGTTACTATCCACCAAAAATTATTTTCATCTCATTCAACAAAATATTACTCCTTGAAATTAACCGTGTCTCTTGAATTTTCAAAATTCCACTCACAGAAGCGGTAAAATTATGTTCTATGTGAATTTCGAAATTCTCCTAGGAGGTGGGTAAAAGACAGTTAAATGTTCAATAAAATTTTTATATAACTAAATTTATTATAAACTAACTCCAATTAATTACATTGAACTTATATAGGTATTATGTATCTATTTTGACCTTAATTAAATTTAAATATTATAAATAATTTTTTAAATAAGAAATTCGGTTTTAAACTATAACTAATTTTTTTCACTATTCATCAAAAATTGAATGTGTTCAGAAAAATACCAAACATTCACCCTAATATAATTTTGATATTTTGAATCCCAAAATGAAGACCATTATGATAGATAAAATTTATAAAATTTCAAAAAGTGGGTATTACTATTCATAATATCTTGTTTGATTGGTTGTGGTGTGTGTTAGAACTCGAAGTTGCATATAACACACTCTACTGGATTATTTAAAGGGAAGCGTACTGTGGAAGATTGGGGTGTTACATTTACTATTAAGGTAGCTAAAGTAGAGGCTAAAAATTATTTGGTGGTATGTAAACAAATTATCCTCTATCATCTAGCAAGTACTTTTTTTATTCTTGTTATATTCATTCCTCTATTTCATTTATTTTTTGATCTAATATATACTCAATCCATGAGCTTCTAAAAGAATATTTATCTATTCATAATTATGTAAGGATTATCCTTGAATCAATCGTATATAGAAATACAAGAATTTATTTTTTCGAGTAGAATATCATAAAAAAATTTATTAGTCATTCCCATGTTGAAATTCAAAACAATTATAGAAATGGACTGGCTCACCAATGTATATGTCAAAGATACACTAACAGCCAAATGAGATTTTGTTTGTCCCGAAGAGGAAAATTATAGTTATTTTAAATGTAGAAATGTCATTTATTGAGAATTGTTTAGAAACACATCCAATAGCCTTCTGTAATGATTTTATTAGTGAATATTTAGAAGGAAATTCATTTATAGGGATATTAAATTTCTCCCTCATTCAAGAAAAAATCGATGTCTCTCCTAAAAATTTACATATACCACAACTATAAATAGAAGTATAGTTCTAGATTGAACTCGTACAAGGATCCATTATGAAATGAAAGATTCCATATGGAATGCAAAATGAGGAGTGAGAGGAATTAAAGAAACAACCTCATTATATTTTTGAGAAATTATTCCTCCACCCATGTGTGACTAAATAGGGGCCTATGTTCTACTTATGGGAAATATGAATGGATAAATATAGACATTAATTGATTATAGATAACATAATAAGATATAAATGATGAAAATTTATCATATCCTATGGACTTATTATTTATTTTAAAAGCTTTATAGTGCTCAATTCTCCTCCAATAATGATCTCTGATTTGTGTATCAACAATTGAAAGCAATGATACAATACATTCAAAAGAAATTGTGATGTCTTATACCCAGATTCCACTTAATTGGTTACCCATTCCCGTGAGAACATGTATTTAAGAACATTTTTCCAAATGCATGAGGTTGCCGGCTTGCAGCGAGGTCCTAGGGTCTGTCATTTGGGAAAAAGTTATTATTGATGATGTGATGTCATTACACTAAAACTTTAAAACATTGAGACACTACATTATACAAAACATGTTCCACAATTGTATAAATGAAATTAAATGACTATCGCAGGTATCCCATGCTCCATCTCGGTTATCTTATATCAATATGCATCATAAATAGAAAGTAATGAAGTGTTTAAAGATGAATGCTTCCCATTATCATCACCTACATTCATGTAGCCTTTCCTAGGTACCAAATATTTCTCAGATCGGTTGTGAGATATATCTCAGTTGTCCACCACCAATGGTGATTACAACATCTATCTTCGGTAATGAAATAATAACAGTTTTAATCATGCATATATAATGTAAAGAATTACAATGTTACTAAAAAATCCTTTCCCTTAATCAACCCTCTATAGGTGTCTTAAAATGGAACGAATTAATTATTTTATTATTTCTTGTTTATAAAAATATCACCTATTAGAAACAGTGAAATATCCTAGAAATAACATGGAAACCAGTAATGATATAAAGTAAGGATGTTCCAGGGTAAAATCCAAGGAAACATTGACCTCAAGTGTTTCCAACTCAATAATAACTATATCATGTTTATGGGTAAGTGTTTAATATAAGTATCATAGTACGGGGATTTCCAACAAGATACCTACCATGTCCAAAGAGCTAATCTGACATAAAACGATGCTAAACAATGACTGGGCCCAATATGATTTAACTAGGGAACCTACTTATAAATGATATATCTATGGATTTAATCCAAATATTCTTATGGTAATACATGTGGGATCCTACAGTTTCATACAAGGAAACCAATGTTATATAAATATCTGGTACTTGATTGGTATCAACCAATGTAAGTTATATCCTTGAATTCGAAATGGGCCCCTCAAGTGCTCAAGGAATTCCATCAGGAATGAAAGGTGGGCTCATGTAAGGAATCTATTATTTTTATAATAATGTTATATAAAATTCACAAGTCTTAATACATTACATTTAATTTTAGTGATAACGATAATTAAGAAGGAAATAATATAATTAATTCATAATTAATCCATAAGTCAGTTTTGTTTAATCTTTCCCTTTCTTTTGAGTGACAATGCCTGGTAGGATGTAATAAATTATTTAATCCATTTAATAAATCTTCATAAATTAAGATTCACTCCACTATATGGCATTGACATTGTAATGATTTATATTTACATTCAACATATTATTCACATACATTAATAAAAAGTCAATTTTATATAAATAGTATACATTCAAATTTCAATTTCACATTTAATTATCAAGTTGAACCACATCCCATAGGTGGTCCATGTGGTTATCATAAAATGTACATACCGTTATTAAATTATTAATTTAAATAAATTCCTTTAATATATAATATCTTATAGTATGAAATTTCAATACATGGAATACTCGAATGAAAACCCAAATGTGTCAAAACACTAAAATTAAAATTTTGGGAAAGCATCCTACACATGATGGGAGGAGTTACAAGAATAACCCCAAAAAACTAATTTTGTATTTGTAAATAAAATAACCATATAGTTCAATTGATTGTAATGATAACATGTAAACTCATTAAACATCACCCAATGAAATTGGTGGGCTGCACATGTAATTTCTAAAAACAATAAACCTGGGGGATAAGTTATAAACAACACACCATGGTCCGGTATGACTCTCCTCATCCATTATTAGCCTAAAATATGACTTCCCATATATTAGATATGAGAAAATAGTACAACCACTCCCACCTCAATATGTAGGCTGAGAGAAAGAGGGATGGATAATGGATAAAAAGTACTATAGTACTTATCATTCCACATTCAATATGTTGAACAGAACCTTGAACTAATCCCAGAAGAATGAGATCTATTGATCTCAATCTTATGCCTTAAGAAATCTCCATATTGACATAAATGAAGGTTCTACCTGCTAGAATTCTTATTAGGGAATAAGGAAGGATATTTAGATCATTAAGGGAAAAAATTAAAAAATTATCCAAAAAAATAGCCTATGCAATGTTTGTCCTCCCGATTTGAAACAATGTGGGAAAATTATGAATGTGTACGTAGAGAAATGGTCATACCTTGTTGTCATGGAAACTATAACATAATCACACGTGATATGATCTTCATAAAAATTTATACAATCTATAGGGTTATAACTTACCATGCTTCAAACCTGCGTGGTGTCCTATAACCATGTGATATGTCCACATTTCCCCAATAGTTGGTTTTTGGGGTAAGGAGAATCCTATAACACCCTTGAGACTATATAAAACACATTATTCATCCACAAAATGTCAAAAATAAATAATTAGTCCAAAATTAAATGGATACATACATATGAGAAAAACCATATTTTTATTGTCTTCCCCCCTTTAAAAACCCATCCCCATGTTCATCTTCCAGGGGCGGTGAATCACTTTATAAGAAAAACTCTGGCCACTAGGCATGTATGTTTGCCTCTCACTCTCAAGTATCATCATGTACATGACTATGTTAGTGTAGTACCTATATTAGATTGACTGACCTGCCTTGAAGAGACTTTTTACTCTTGTTAATGAATTGTAATAGATACTCCTCAAAGGAATCATCAGTATCTAACACAACTCCATTTGGATCAAATGTATGAAATGGGTCAACATGATATTGGAGAACCTGTGAAACATGGAAGACACCATGCATGGAATGGTAACTATGAGGCAATTACAACAAGTATTAAACCATACAGGAATAATATAGAATGTCAAAAAACCCTACGTAATGTGCAGGCAACATACCGTTATTTTTTACCTGTCAGTTATCTATCCTAGGTGGTACCCAATAGAAAACATGAACCTTGACCTCAAACTATAGATATCATTGGTGGAATATTGCATACAATTTATGTCTAGACTAAGAATAATTTATACACTTTGGGATCAATTGAACATGCTCTTATGCCTCATAGAATTGATGATGTCCTAAGAGATCAACCTCACCTTACACTAATCAGCACATAGATGAATAGTATGACCTACCATATAAGACCTCAAAAGGAGCCATATGAATTGTCTCCTAAAATCTAGTATTACCAGGAACATTGATGATAGGGATATGTTTCTCCCAAAAACTACCGAAATCAAGTAAAAATAGTCAGATAAGGTCTTATATATCCTTTATAATAGGTTCTGACAGTAATATGGTTTGACAGTGAATGGTAGTTCATAGAAGAACCTGGGTAAGTATAGGTTTCTGCAATCCCTTCTAGAACAATTATGCTAAACAAGCTGCCCTATTTGAAATGACAGTATAACACACCCTTTGTAGTCATATAATATTAGAGACATGAGGTATTCCTATCACATCATCTAAGAATTTCTCCCTAGTAGGAATGAAGTGGGATACATTAATTAGTCAAAAAATAACTACCCATAAATTTTACGTACCCCTTGGTGACCTAGGTAAGCTAACTACAATGTCCATGGATACCTCACCACATTTCCATTCTAGAACTATAAGTGGTTGTAACAAGACTTGATGTCCCTGGTACTCCCCATTCAATATATGATAGGTGGAAAAACATTTGAAAAAATCATTCTATCTTATATTTCATCCCAAGACACAAATAATAGTGTCAAATATATTAATACATTTTGGAGATTCTTGGATGAGCATCCCACTATGAACTGTGAGAGTCTTGCATCAACTCCTATTTAATAATTATAGGAACCCAGACATTATTATCAATATTAAGGATGTCATATCTATCTATAAACAAATCCTGATTATAATTATATCCTAATATACTATCACAAACGAAACAATCCTTCATGATATAAAAATTATTTACCCTTCACATTATCAAGGAGGGGGGATTTACCTTGAAAGGTGGAGAGGTATGACTACTCGTGATTATAATGAATCTATATATAAATCATAGTAAAGAGGTCAATTAATTTATATTAATCATTGATTCCCATACTACATGTTCTTGAGTATTCTAACTAGGAACATACGCAACTGTGTTTTCATTTTCATGAATATTATCAAGCTAAATATCAAAGGACTTTAGTTATTTGACCCATATTTTCTATTTGAGGTTCATGTCACACAGATAAAAGATAAATTTTAGGCCATTGTATTCTATGTACACCACAAAGATCTCACATGAAATATATTACCTCTAGAAACGTATAGTATGGAAAACTATTGCTAGATCAATGTAATGTGTTAGCTTCTTTATCTCATGGGGCCTCAACGTTTGAGATAAATATAGTACCACATTCTCCTCCTACATCATCACTTCTCCTAGGATGATTCATGATGCATCATAAAAGATTATGTAACTATTTATAGGCTTTGTAAGAGGGATAATAGGTGATGAGGGATGCCTAACTTTCATTTCCTAAAAGGATTTCTAAAATGCTTTTGACCACATGTTCTTAACACACATTACTGTAAGGATATTTTGAGGTGATTTAATGCAAGAAATGTCAGGTTTGAAATGATAGTAATGTCCTACCTACCATAGGAAATTAAACATAAAAAACATGTTCGTAGAATTCTTATAAAAAACTATAGTACAATCCTTTTCTTGTTAAAAACACTTGTTTTTAATATGATATGACCCATGAAATGAACATTGTCAATCTACATGTGGAATATAGAAATATTAGAATAAAAATGATACTCCCTATGTGTAATTGGAATGATCTCTAGGTATTTAGTATTTTAAAAATGTGTATTATAATACAAAAAATATTTCATTCCCAAAGGTCACTATAAAAGAATCAAAATAGTGTGAAAACACCATATTAATCATAGCCTTAAAAATGGAGGGAACATCCGTGAGACCGAATGACATAAAAATTTTCTCATAAATACCATAACATATACATATTGTTCTAAAATATATGTCTAAATTCTTGGCTTGAACACGACTTTATCCTAGTCTCATGTCGATCTTAGAGAATACCGTATCACCTTAGGGATGGCCATATAGATCATCAAATTGAGATAGTGGATTCCATTTCTTCAACAAATCTTTTTCCAACATTCTGTAATCCATATATAGACATAAGTTTTTATCCACATTCTTTTAAAAAAAATTAGTTAACCACAAGAGGATGTATTGGGATAAATAAAAACATTCTTTTAGATATCCTTTAACTACCTCTTGATTTCTTATATCAAAGTAGGTGCAATCCAAAATGGAGGAATGGAAACTGGTGCTACTCTCTGAACATACTAAATCATATACACTACCTCCCTCTCATGAGGTATAGTCAAAAATTCATCTAGAAAAATACTCCTGAAAAGATATAAAACTATGGGAAATTAACGTAACAAAAATCATAACACTATATGAAGAGATTTTCAAACTGGGAGGTTACACCACCTAGCCTACTATTCTCTTGTCCTGCTCTACTAGAATTTGAATCCCACTCTCTTATATGTAGATAAATTTTCCACTCTAGTGATTTTGAAGAAACCTGTGATGATAGCAGTCTACAATGGAGTGGTACTGAATCAAATTATTCGTACTAAAAATGACATCGAATCTTTTCATATTCTGAATAATGAGGTTCCATAATAAAGGGTATCTTCCTACCACATGGGGACATTCCCTACTTTGGCGTATTCTCTAAAACAATAATCCTAACAATGTATCTAAGGTAATCACACTATAATAATACAATATCTCTCGTAAAAGGCATCAAATTATAGATACCAATACGAAATAGTCCTAATAACTTGTATCAAATAATTAAGATGATATATTTGATTCCTCTATAATAGTATGTCATAATGTAGATTGTCTGCCACCCTGATCCTCTATTATCAATTGTAGTGTATAAAACCAGCATGATCCATGACCCTATGCAATAACTTGACTAACATGTTCATAAAAAACTATTGGTGCTACTGGTGATCAGTTGTATAACAACCACAACAACAACCTACACCAAATCCATTCCTATTGGTGCTATTCCAACTCCTTACCAGACAAAGAAAAAAGAATCAACCCTAAGAGGTATATCAGGCACTGTTCCATCACCACTCGATTCCATTGGAATCTTAATATAGAATCTCTTAAAATTACACAAACAGTTGAAGTCATAGTTCTCTATCTGTCCCCTATAACAATTAGGCTTCTGGTTCCCACATCATCCACACTGATCAAACACTATATTGTTTTTAAAACTAGTGATCTGATTATAATTATCTCAATGAAAGCCCTCAGGGGAACAATTTCTACCACTAGAAGAACTCTTGGCCTACCACGAACCTGATCATTTATTCCCAATGTTAATATTGTTCTTCAGGTTGTGGTCAATGGTAAGATCTTGATTGACTATTTTAGACAGTTTAGGTAGGTTAAATACATTGACAAGTGTATGGATGGAAACCACAAGACCATCCTCAAAGAGTCTTGCACACGAAATCTCATCAAAGTATAGAAGGAGTTAAAATCATTGTAACTCAGTTAAAATAATGAATATTCCACAACTAACATAGTATCGTGCTTGAGATTCATGAAATCATTGGCTATATGAATTATCCACATATGAGGAATGAAATGATCATTAAGGCAGTCTAGAAATCAACTAATACCATGACCTAATAGAGACAATACTAGGTACTCCAATTCCCCAAACACTTGTCAAAATCTCCAGTCATGTATGTGGAATGCATGATCTTTTACTCTACATGATTTTCCAGATGAGAAAATATAGATAGTGTGACCTCTATTAACCACTCAGGAGACTCGAGATTGCAATCCCTCAAAAATGATTAAGGTTGTTTTAGCTGAAACTCATGAGTAATATTATCCATCATAGGTATAACTCGTGGAGCACCATGGATAGATATCATAAATCATATATAAATATCATGAATGTGGGAATCAGTTCCAAGGTGAGGTATTACAATCATTGCATCATGTGGAACTCTTAGAGGTAACAGTGGGGGATCAAGGTCCTCCATGCAAGGACTATGGCCATTGCCACCCTCATATCATACGATACAATGACATCATTGAGTCATTGGTCTGCAAATGACAGGCACACACCCCATAACAAACCAAATGTAGATAGATATAAACAGTTGGTAATTTTAAACAGGTGAAGGTTCAATGCCAAATGTTTAATTCCCCAACTACCCTCTTATACAACCAGGTCATATTTTGTTCTCAAGTAAAAGTTTGAGGTGTTCCAATAGATGAAGGGTCAATAGTTCCTTATCTCATTATTTGTGGGAAACCATTTCATTTAATTTTATATATTATAACAATGATCACTCTATTACCTTTCATAAACATTATAAGTGAGGATAAGGGTGTAAAGACACTTTTTTTTTGTTTCATACAAGTTATCACTATAAACAACAACCATTTGTTTATCACAACAACTCAACTCGATAAATAACTCATTTAAATAAATGAGGGCCCATACACTTCTTGAATTGAGATAGGTAATCCCTCAATCATAAAAAAATTAATGTCACAATCAGAATCTAACTATCAATTCAACCTTAAACAATCAAAGGAATATATTGCAATGGAACTACTAATATATACATATGTGGCATAAAAATATGCATGAAATGTGAAATATCGGTGCCTATAATGATGCATGAACTATTCCCCTTGCCCCAATATAATCATGCTGAGGATCAAATAGAATATCAATAAAAATAATAATCAACAACACCGCATATCATGTGCATCACCTAATGAAAAAATAATTTCCTCTATAAAAGAAACGAATAGAATAAAAATTATATTTCTTGTAAATTATCTTTAACCTTGTACATGGGTTCATGACACCCAATCATGACATAGGACCATTTCTCATAATATTCCCAATATCTAGTATATTGTCTCAAAATATAAAATCAAGAAATAAAAATTATCATTTGATACTAGTTTGTGATGTATGGGACATGAGTACAACATATTAGGTGCCCCGACCCTAGTGGGCCTAATGGCCTCATTCACATCATCCCAAACTCTAGAGGATTCCGATGAGCATTGAAGGCCCAGGTTGTGTTCATGTTGATACATTTCCATTAATAATATAGTTAAGAATAGTGGCTAAAGAATGACAGACGTAAATAGTTGAATAAATTTATGTAAATAGGTATAAAAGTATAAAAATAATGGAATAAACTAGAAATAAATCTGATGATATTTAATTTCACAAGAAATAAAAAAAAATTTGGTAGAACATAATATTAATATAATGTTCAACCAAATTAATGTAAAATAAATGATTATCTCAAAAATCTTAAGCTCTTTCTTGATCATCTACTATCAAACTCCATTCTAAAAAGTATGAAATGAATTTTTATAAGACATATTATTCCCTTTATCAAAACCTACATTAATATAATCTACTTTGGGTAATAAATGGTTCTATGAGAGCGTGTCATATAAATCTGATTGGGCCACCCCTAGTGGTATATAAATCATTTGACATGTAAAATGGAAATGTAATGTTATGAAAGAATGAATATATAATATAAAGTAGTACAATGTTTTTAAATACCCATGTACCTAATTCAACATTCAAATAGTGTCTGAATATGTAACCATTTAATTTCTTCATTATTAACTTTTTATAAACAGCAATCTGATTATAAAGAGTGAAGGTTTTTTGAAGTCACAAGGAAATTTGTAATGATTTTCTAAAATTTAGTTCCATGGTAACAACCAAGGTAATGTATAACTCAAGGGTCACCCACTTAGTTATTACTATAGCCTAGATACAGGTAAGAGTGTAATACAAGGAGGATAGTCCAAAGCATTCCACTCTAATAAAACTAACAAGACAAAGGATTTAATCAAACATAAAATGGGGAAAAGTCATGAATGGTTCAAATGGTATTTAACAAATGTAACTACTTATCAATATTGGATCCAAGGTTTGTATCTAACGCATCATGTAATAATAACTGAGGGATCCTATAGTGTCATACCATACAACTAGAGATTAGAAAATATCAGATTATTGTTGGGTCTCAACCAAAGAAATATGTATCCATGAATTCTGAGTGGGGTCCTCGAGTGACCAAGGAATTCCATATTGAGTCTTAGATAGGATCAAGTCATGTGAATAATATATTGAAAATTATTTCGTATATAATTCTTAAGGATCAATCCATTAACACTGTCACGACCACCTCCCACCAAAGATGCCCCTCCTGATCTGGCAATGGTGAAAGGAAGATAATGACCCCCGAGTCCCGCCTCCAGTAGGCCCCGGGTTGGCGACTAGCACCAAGGGTATGAGTTTTCACAAATATGGGAGGCATTACCCTTTTTATTATTTTGGATCGGGAAATAGTACAAGTCAACCACCAAAAAGGGAAAAGAACAAGTGTATATAAATATACCCAAACCAATCCCACATGCATGTTTAAACAATTTTTATAACAAGGTACAAGTACAAGGAAGCTCAAAAGTACAATGCCAAAGAAAACAAGAGAACAACAACTGCAACAACTCCAGCTGCCTGACTAGTAGGGTCCCGCACGGCCCTGGTAGTCCTCCTGGAAACCTGAAAGTAAACGTAGGGTGAGCATACAAGTATACTCAGTAGGGAAATCTAAAGCTCTCGTGCACAAGTGGGGAGACACCCTAATGTCCCGTGAGAAAACAGAAGAACCAGAAACTAACAAGGAAAAACTATCCACCCAGCCTCACTGGTCACACTCACCATGTAACACAAACAAGTTTAGTATATATATATAACAAAAAAATATTGGGTACCCCACACCATTTCCCACTTAATTAGATGCTGCTCTTCCTAACGGCAAACGTCCTGACGCTACCACACTCTTCCCGCCCGCACACACCTGGGCCAAACCACGCATCTCTCTCGCACACACCTGTGCCTCACAACCACGCATCTCGCCCGCACACACCTGGGCCACAACCACTAACCCGCCCGCAGACACATGGGCCTCATCCCGAAGGTTCTTGGGAATGGTAAGCCTGCCCGAAGAGTCTTGGGATAAAGGTCGCCTCAAGCCATCACAACCTCCGAGACCTGCCCAAAGAGTCTTGGGTGTAAGGTCACCTCAATCCATCATAGCCTATGGAAGAAGGAGCATGAAGGATCTAGTAACTAAGGTGGAACACCCTCTCCCATAAAATGGGAGTGTTCGGCACTAGGTGCTTGACATGGGTGTGGTGCAACAAAACACAAAGATACAATTATATATATACGTATACCAAACACACAGCCCAACATATGGATTCATAAAAAGTGAAACTGAGCATGTGCCTCGGCACTGCTACCATGAAGAATGAATCAACAACCAAACAATCATCCCCCATCCCCATTTAGGTTTTCATGTTTCATGCAATGGTTTAACAAATTATTACTACTGGGCAACTATCATCCATACAAAACCGTTCACAAACATATCCCTTCCATCCACAACCAAGGTTAGGTAAAACGCAAGAAACCACATGCCATTTCATTTAAAAAAGATTATCACAACCATACAACATTCCATCATTCATTTATTTCAAAGTTCCACACATAAAACCCTTTCCACACACAAAAAATTTCCACATTTTAAAACACCTTTTACTTCCAAAACACTTTTCATAATCAAAACACTTTTCATAAATAAATGCATTTTCCACAACCAACAACTTCCCATTTCAACCCCATAATTTACAAAAACATTTCCCACAAACAACCAAACCACCAACATGTTCATTATTCCAATTGTTCAACCGGGGTGATCACACAAGGTTTTCATTCTCTTTTAATCAGCCAGTCTTTACGTGCTTATCCATTTTCCATGTTTTAACAAAACCAACCACAAACAATTCAGATATCAATTGTGCACGCAAAGGCCACCAACGGCCTTGATTTTCAGTAGGCAAAGGCCTTTCAATCCAAAATCACAAACAGAAGATAAAGATACTGGAAGGCAATAGAAACAACACAAAACCCCAAACCCTTCTTTATCTGGTTATTATCTTTATTTAAAGTTCAACTGCATCCCATGGAATAAAAGAGAAATATCCCACCCCGCATGTTTCACCAAATAGAGAGACGAAGGTAAACCCCTACCTCAAAAGGTCTCGATCACGTCGCATCCGACGACGTCCGTTGGTGTCCTCCGCCTTCGCCAAACCCGACAAACGCCTCCTAGGATGGAAGCTGGAGAAGGAAGGCCGGAAGGAAAGGTGACAAGTCCAGGCTTAGAAGCTTCATCTCGTCGCTACGATCCTGTGGCCGCTGACGGATCATAATTCGGAGCTTGGACAAAGAAGTTAGAGGAGGAAGACTTCTTGATCATCCAAGAGTGTCGTCATGCGAAGAAGAAGCGATTGGTCTGGAAATAATCCGCGACCCTTTCTTTTATAGCCTACGAATAGGTAAAACAGTGTAACACCCGAGACTTTTATGGAATCTTTTTCTACACAACACTTGCTTGGCTTGCTTTACACACAATCGCGACCTTCCTCGATAGCTTGCATCGTACGCAATACCGAGTTTCACTAAACAACATTATGCTATTAAAACTTGCCGTTATGAATAGTAATAACCACTTTTTGGAATTTTATAAATTTTATTTTTCAAAATGGACTTCTTTTTTGGACTCAGAATATCAAAATTAGCCTAGGGTGAAATTTTGGTATTTTTCTGAAAACTTTCAATTTTTGATGAATAGTGAAACCACTAAGTGGTAGGTTAAAAACTGAATTTTGCATAAAACATAATTTTACCGCTTCTGTGATTGAAATTTCGAAAATCCGAGAGACACGGTTAATATCAAGGACTAAAATGTGGTTCAATGAGATGAAAATAATTTTTTGGTGAATAGTAACTTTTTACTTTTTTTTACCGCAGTTAATAGTAAATAGGGTAACTAAGGGTAAATATGATATTAATATTACCATAACAAATGTCCTAATTCTATTGGACAAGTGTAATTCGACCAAAAACAATCTTAGGAATAAAATATGACCATTTAGGCCCACTTGGATTAGATTAGGACATTTATTATTAATTTATTTAAAGAAGGGTTAAAAAAAGTTAAAATCAAAGTTTAATAAGTAAATCATTTTTAATATGGGGATATACATTAGATAAATTCGATTGTAAATATTCATTAGAAAGCTAAAAAGATTTCCTACATGATGGTATTTTATTTGTAATTTTTAGACATCAAATAATATAATTTATTTATGACACAAAGATGATGCAGTAATTATCTTATTAATGAAATATTGACATAATTGATGTTATAAACACCAAAATAAATGTAATTTGAGACTTTTTATGAATTAAACTAATTTTCTAGGTTACTATGATATATTATTGTGGATTTAATCAACTTGGTTCGAACATATAATTCTTTTATGACTTTCAAACAAATCACATATCAAATAGTGTCAAAATTGACACAAAATAGTTTTTAAATCAAATATTATATTATTAATTGTTATTTTATTCCTAAAAATCTAAGGTTCGTCCAAATGACTTAGATAAGGATATATATATTAATAATAAACAATTTGGGGTTCGTTTGGCATGTTATAGTAAGTGTATGAACCATATAGTGAAGGAAAACAAAAAGACACGGTAAAAGTTAAAATAATTAACTTAGAGTTAAATCTAATTGATAAGGTTAAAATAATACCCTAAACTTGTCTAAATCCTATTGGTTGATAGGATTTCGACCCATCCCCACTTTATCTTCGAAATAAGACCCTTTGGAACCATTATAAACCGATTTTGACTTTAATATAAAATAATATTTTGAGATATTCCTAAGGTTCCCCTCTCCTCCCTTATAAAAGGGCACCTCCTCCCCCTCCTCCTCACACCAAATTGAGCACTCAAGCTCGGCCAACCCCTGCCATTTTCTCCTCTCCACTTCCCTAGAATAATCCTAGAGGTCCTGGTCTTCTCCAAAGACCAATCTTAGTTCCTTAAGTGGAGGATTCAAAGAAGCGTTCCAAAGAAGAGGTAATATCCATTACCGATCTTTTCAATTTCTTTCTTCTTCAACTTCTTCTTATTTAGTTGTTTCATGATAAAGTAATAACATCAGTATTACTTACATACTGATATGTTATTATAAATATGAAACAACCCTAATTCACCTTCTATCCATCCTACGGAAAAATGAAATCACCACGCGTGCGTACGTACGGAATACCGTCTCCACGCCGTGGTGTAATCTATTTTCCACCACCACCTTACAAGGATGGGTATAATGGTGTAATGAGTAACTATTAATGATTATAATAATGTAATATTGATACTGAAATAATATATATATACTCCAATACAGTTCCACGATCATAGGAACGATATCATCACTCGTGCGTACGTACGGAATACCGTCTCCACGATGTGATGCGACTCGTTCTACATGATCTTCATTTCATATTGATTATATAAATTAATTGAATGAATGAATATGGTATATACTACACTAATACCATTCTGTAAATGAATTATCTATAACCTAAAGATAAGAATAAGAATTTATTCGACAAAACACGCATAAGAACAAAAAGTTATAAAGACCCGAGTAACAAGTAACAATGAAATATTACTAACAAGAAGCTAATAATATGACCATATATGATATCATATCAATATGTATGATTCTGGAATAAGTCAATAACATTATTTAAACCATTATACAGGAGCTTCGGACACGTATAAAGCAAATCGGACCTAAGGTAAGAGAAATATCACAATCTCATTTTTATCCGAGATTGTTTATTCGTAAGTATTTACTGGGGTGTATTTTATCATCCACATCCATGTTTCATCAATATGTAATATTATTTCCATCCATATACAATATTTTATATCCAATTTTACCCTTCGGTAAGTTTTTTTGTAAAAGATATGAAAGGAATCTTTTGTCGTTTTTCGTACGAGGTGCTTTATGACTTTTCCGACAAAAGTACGAAGAATGTTTTTTTTAACTTATAAGGAATGAATGGATTTTTAAAACAGTATTTCCAAGAAACCTCCTTTACAAGTTTTCAAGTTTATTTTTAATCAACTTCTTTTATTTTAAAGTTGTATGACATGTTATGAAAGGAAAAATGTTTTTGAAGAAGAAAGGATATTTTCCTCAAGAATGGAGTTCAAGTGTTTTATCAAAATTATTTTCCATCTAAGATAATAAAGGGTTCTGTTTTTATCCCTATTATTAAATTTATTTGATCATGTTGTGATGGAATTATTTTTATGAATTCCTTTATCTTATATGAATTGATTTATGATGTCATGATGTTTCAAGAATCCCATTTTTGTTACATGTCTTATGCGATGATGTATGTTTTATGATTATGTGGCACACATGAGAAAGGATTCATTATAAGATGGGTGGGACCTATATCTCCCTCCAATGCATTGGGTAAAGATTTTATATCTCATGAGATAGACATGGCTGGAACGGAAGGTTATTTCGGTTCAGTGATACAGGACTGAAACGAGGAGTGAACTCGGTTCAGAAAGGGACTTTGTCCACTAAGATAGTCTTGGAAATGAGTCATGACTAACAAGAAATGATTTTCCATGATTATGTTTGCATTCCACAAAGTTTCAAGTTTTATGTTATGATTTTGGGGATCTCATTTTCACTTCTATGATTTATTCCATGTTAAGATATTATGATCTCTTTTGCAGGTTTTGATTTTCAAAAAGATATGATATGATTTTTATTTCCTTTATTTGCCCTTGCTGAGCATTTGAGCTCACCCTTTTATGTTTTCTTTTCCCCAGGTCAGGAAGATGGATATTAAGTAGAATATGCTAAAAGGGACCCTAGATATGATGAAATAAATGGGAGACACTGTAGAAGATTTATGAACCAGTTGATTATGTTTCCCAGTTTCTAAAGGCACTATACCTATACGGTCCTTTGTAGTTTTATCATATGTTGTAATAAGTGTGCTTCAATTTTTGAAGTATTAAAAATGTATGTAAAGTATGGGTCGTTATAGTTGGTATCAGAGGAAAGGTATAGTCAACCTTTGGAAACTAGGATGTGAAAGCCTTAGTAAGAACCCTAAGGATAAGTCTAAGCATAGTACACAATCTTAGTGTTTTAGAAATGGCCTTGAATAACCTAGGATAAGACCATAAGCATGAAAATTTTATTCTTGAATTATGTGGTTTCCTATTATAATTAGTGTTGCTCACACTATTCTTCTTGGTTTTAGTCAATGGCTGGAACCCGAAAGAACCGTGTTAATGCGGAATGCGATGGGAAATGCAATGATTTTCCCCCTGAGCAACCAAACGATATGGGAGCTGGAATGCAAAATCTTGTAGCCATGCTCACACAACTTTCTCAAGATATGAATCATGCGGGATTTCCAAACGAGCAAAGGAGGGAGCAACATTCTGTTGAATCCTTCATGAGGCAGCGTCCACCTTCTTTCAGCGGGTCTACTGATCCATTAGTTGCTGAACAATGGATTAGTACTACTGAAAAGATATTTTCAGTTCTTCAATGTTCTGAACATGATAAAGTCATCCTAGCAGTGTATCGTTTGGAAGGAGATGCTGATCAATGGTGGAATCTTGTTAAGAATACGACGCAAAGGGATGAAATTGAGTCTATGGAATGGGACGAGTTCAAGAACTTATTTTTCAATAAGTACTTCCCTCGTAATCTCCGAACAAAGATGGAGAAAGAGTTTCTTGAACTGAAGCAAAGGGATGATGAATCTGTTGGTACCTATGAAGCAAATTTTACAAGACTTGCAAGGTACGCTTCTGGTATTATTATCCAACCTGAGAGTAAGATCGATCGATTCTTTAGTGGCTTAAAACGAAGTCTTCGAAGGGCGTTAGCCATAAGGGACTTCAATAGCTACGAGGAAATCGTTCGATGTGCTCTCAAAGTCGAGATGGAGATTGGAGTAACCAATCAGTCACATGGGTTTGATAAGAAGAGGAAGATGGAATTCAAAGGAAACTCTAAAGAGCACACTGAAAAGAAGATGAACTTTTCCTTATGCTCAAAGTGTGGAAAGAAACATGGAGGGAGTTGTCTTAAAGGGACAAGTAAATGTTTTAAATGTGGAAAGGAAGGTCATCGGGCATTTGAATGCCGTGATAATGGGAAGAAGATGTCTAATGACGCAAACAAAGGAAGGGATACACAGAATGAACCTACAACACTTCAATGTTTCAAGTGCAAGGAGGTGGGGCATTATGCCAATCAATGCCCAAATCCAAGGGTTGATGATGATGGACGACGTCAACAAAATCTTAAGGCTAAAGACAAAGGAAAGTCACATGCAATTTCTATCAGCGATGTGGAGTACGATAACGATGTGGTGAAAGGTACACTTACCATCCACTCTAAAGTAGCAAATGTTTTATTTGATTCTGGATCCACCCACTCTTTTATTTCTGAAGACTTTTCTAAGGGTATCACCGTACTACCTCAACAATTAGATGTTGAGTTAGCTGTGACAACACCTAATGGCACATCAATCGCATCAAAAGTTTATAATTCTTCTCCGATCGAAGTTTGTGGGAAAGTGCTTCCTGCAAATCTTGTGATCCTTCCTTTAGTGGAATTTGATGTGATTCTTGGCATGGATTGGCTTTCTCTACATGGAGCTCATATCAATTGCCAATGAAGGGAAGTCACATTTCATATTTCAGATCAATCTACGATCGTCTATCAATGCAAGGATGAACATAACCTTCCAGTGGAAATTTCTTCCATCTTATGGGTATTGATTCCACTAAATGAAGGTTATTTATCTCAAATGGTTGGTGAGAAACTCACGATTAAGAATATGCCCATTGTAAGGGAGTTTGATGATGTCTTTCCAGAGGAATTACAAGGTCTTCCTCCAAATCGTGAAGTTGAGTTTTCAATAGAACTCGTACCGGGTGCTTTGCCTATTTCAAAGACACCTTATAGAATGGCCCCAATTGAGTTGCAGGAATTGAAGAAGCAACTCCAAGAGAATCTTGATAAGGGATTCATACACCCTAGTGCGTCACCTTGGGGAGCACCTGTTCTATTTGTTAAGAAGAAAGATGGATCAATGAGACTCTGCATTGATTGTCGAGAACTTAACAAGATCACTATCAAGAACAAATATCCTCTCCCACGCATTGATGACTTATTTGACCAACTACGCGGAGCTCAATACTTTTCCAAGATTGATCTTCGTTCAGGGTATCATCAATTAAGGGTCAAAAGGGAGGATATACCAAAGACGGCTTTCCGTACAAGGTATGGACACTATGAATTTATAGTGATGCCATTTGGTCTTACTAATGCCCCTGCTATCTTCATGGATCTAATGAATAGAGTCTTTAGAGACTATCTTGATCAATTTGTGGTAGTCTTTATAGACGATATTCTTGTCTATTCAAAGAGCAAGGAAGAACATGAAGATCACTTGAGAATTATATTGAAGACCCTGAGAAAGGAGAAGCTTTATGCCAAATTTACCAAATGTGAATTTTGGCTTCAAAAAGTTGCATTTTTGGGTCATATAATCTCAAAAGAGGGGATATCTGTGGATCCAGCAAAAACAGAGGTTATTGAAAGATGGTCGAGACCAACAACAGTAACTGAGATCCGAAGTTTTCTTGGTTTGGCTGGATATTATCGACGTTTTGTAAAAGATTTTTCATGATTATCTAATCCACTCACCAAGTTGACTCGGAAAGGAGTTAAGTTTGTCTGGACAGAGGAATGTGAAGAGAATTTCAAGGAGTTGAAAAGAAGGTTATCCAGTGCACCTGTGCTCACACTGCCTTGTAGTGGAGAAAGGTTTGTGATCTACAGTGATGCATCCAAGAAGGGATTGGGGTGTGTTCTTATGAAAAATGATATGGTGATAGCTTATGCCTCATGACAGTTGAAAATCCATGAACAAAATTACCCAACACATGATTTGGAGTTGGCTGCGGTAATCTTTGCATTAAAGATTTGGAGGCATTACCTTTATGGTGAAAGGTGTGATATTTATACTGATCATAAAAGTTTAAAGTATATTTTCTCACAAAAGGAGTTGAATATGCGTCAAAGAAGATGGTTGGAGATGATTAAGGATTATGACTGCTCAATCCATTACCACCCTGGGAAAGCAAACAAGGTGGCAGATGCATTAAGTCGACAAGACCATGCTAGTTTATCCATGATGAGGATCACAAAAGATCCAATATTTATGGATTTACAAAGGATGGATCTTGGAATTATAATGGAAGGGGAAAAATCTTATCTTTCTCAAATGAATGTTCAACCATCTATACATGTGATGATTAAAGAGGCACAGAAAGAAGATGTCGAGTTACAAAAGAAGGTGAGAAATGTTCCTGAATTCAACCTTGATTGTGATGGGATAATAAAGTTCAGGAATCGGGTTTGTGTTCCTCCCATCCCCGAATTAAAGAAAGAGCTGCTGGATGAGGCTCATAGTTCTTCATTCTCTATTCATCCTGGAAGCACGAAGATGTATAGGGACCTGAAAGAGTACTTCTGGTGGGATGGCATGAAAAGAGATGTTGCTGAATATGTCTCTCGATGCTTGGATTGTCAACAAGTTAAAGCTGAGAGACAGAAGTCTAAGGGGATGTTACAACCATTACCCATACCCGAATGGAAATGGGAAAACATCACTATGGACTTTGTCACAGGACTTCCTAAAACATCCAAAGGTAATAATGCTATCTGGGTCATAGTTGATCGTCTCACAAAGTCTGCACACTTCATTCCTATTAGAGAGGATTTCTCTCTAGATCAGCTTGCCAGGATATATGTAAAGGAAGTGGTAAGATTGCATGGAGTACCACTTTCTATTATATCTGATCGAGATCCGAGATTTACCTCGAAGTTCTGGCGAAGTCTTCAGCATACTCTGGATACAGAGTTGAGTTTCAGCACTGCTTATCATCCCCAGACAGACGGTCAGTCTGAGAGAACAATTCAAACCCTAGAAGATATGTTGAGAGCTTGCTCTATGGATTTCAAAGGAGGTTGGGATCAACACCTACCTTTGGTAGAATTTACTTATAATAATAGCTTTCACTCCAGTATTCAGATGGCTCCTTATGAAGCTCTCTATGGAAAGAAATGCAGGACTCCAACTTGCTGGGATGAAGTTGGGGAAAGAAAGCTATTAGGACCTGATCTCGTTGATGAAATGGCAGAAAAGGTCAGATCTATTCAACAACACATAAGAGCAGCTCAGAGTCGACAGAAAAGCTATGCCGACAACCGAAGAAAAGACCTAGAGTTTGAAGTGGGTGATAAAGTGTTCTTACGAATATCTCCCTGGAAGAGGGTTATGAGATTTGGAAAGAAGGGGAAGTTGAGCCCTAGATATATAGGTCCTTTTGAAATACGGGATCGTGTTGGGAAGGTAGCTTACCGATTGGCGCTTCCACCGAATCTCTCTCAAGTTCACGATGTGTTCCACGTATCTCTCCTGAGAAAGTACATACCAGATCCTTCACATGTACTCAGCTCAGAAGTTGTACCGCTGAAGCAAGATCTTTCTTATGAAGAACAGCCGATAGAGATTCTGGATCGTAGCGAAAAAGTCCTACGAAACAAGACCACTCGCTTGGTGAAGGTTTTATGGAGGAACCACCAACTTGAAGAAGCTACTTGGGAGCTTGAGGAGATGATGAGGGAGAATTATCCTCATCTGTTTGTTACAAAGTGACAAATTTCGAGGGCGAAATTCTTTTTAAGGGGGGTAGAATGTAAAACCCGAGACTTTTATTGAATCTTTTTCTACACAACACTTGCTTGGCTTGCTTTACACACAATCGCGACCTTCCTCGATAGCTTGCGTCGTACGCAATACCGAGTTTCACTAAACAACATTATGCTATTAAAACTAGCCGTTATGAATAGTAATAACCACTTTTTGGAATTTTATAAATTTTATTTTTCAAAATGGACTTCTTTTTTGGACTCAGAATATCGAAATTAGCCTAGGGTGAAATTTTGGTATTTTTCTGAAAACTTTCAATTTTTGATGAATAGTGAAACCACTAAGTGGTAGGTTAAAAACTGAATTTTGCATAAAACTTAATTTTACCGCTTCTGTGATTGGAATTTCGAAAATCCGAGAGACACGGTTAATATCAAGGACTAAAATGTGGTTCAATGAGATGAAAATAATTTTTTGGTGAATAGTAACTTTTTACTTTTTTTTACCGCGGTTAATAGTAAATAGGGTAACTAAGGGTAAATATGATATTAATATTACCATAACACATGTCCTAATTCTATTGGACAAGTGTAATTCGACCAAAAACAATCTTAGGAATAAAATATGACCATTTAGGCCCACTTGGATTAGATTAGGACATTTATTATTAATTTATTTAAAGAAGGGTTAACAAAAGTTAAAATCAAAGTTTAATAAGTAAATCATTTTTAATATGGGGTTATAAATAAGATAAATTAGATTGTAAATATTCATTAGAAAGCTAAAAAGATTTCCTACATGATGATATTTTATTTGTAATTTTTAGACATCAAGTAATATAATATATTTATGACACAAAGATGATGCAGTAATTATCTTATTAATGAAATATTGACATAATTGATGTTATAAACACCAAAATAAATGTAATTTGAGACTTTTTATGAATTACACTAATTTTCTAGGTTACTATGATATATTAGTGTTGATTTAATCAACTTGGTTCGAATATATAATTCTTTTATGACTTTCAAACAAATCATATATCAAAAAGTGTCAAAATTGACACAAAATAGTTTTTAAATCAAATATTATATTATTAATTGTTATTTATTCCTAAAAATCTAAGGTTCGGCCAAATGACTTAGATAAAGATATATATATTAATAATAAACAATTTGGGGTTCGTTTGGCATGTTATAGTAAGTGTATTAACCATATAGTGAAGGAAAACAAAAAGACACGGTAAAAGTTAAAATAATTAACTTAGAGTTAAATCTAATTGATAAGGTTAAAATAATACCCTAAACTTTTCTAAATCCTATTGGTTGATAGGATTTCGACCCATCCCCACTTTATCTTCGAAATAAGACCGTTTGGAACCATTATAAACCGATTTTGACTTTAATATAAAATAATATTTTGAGATATTCCTAAGGTGCCCCTCTCCTCCCTTATAAAAGGGCACCTCCTCCCCCTCCTCCTCACACCAAATTGAGCACTCAAGCTCGGCCAACCCCTGCCATTTTCTCCTCTCCACTTCCCTAGAATAATCCTAGAGGTCCTGGTCTTCTCCAAAGACCAATCTTAGTTCCTTAAGTGGAGGATTCAAAGAAGCGTTCCAAAGAAGAGGTAATATCCATTACCGATCTTTTCAATTTCTTTCTTCTTCAACTTCTTCTTCTTTAGTTGTTTCATGATAAAGTAATAACATCAGTATTACTTACATACTGATATGTTATTATAAATATGAAACAACCCTAATTCACCTTCTATCCATCCTACGGAAAAATGAAATCACCACGCGTGCGTACGTACGGAATACCGTCTCCACGCCGTGGTGTAATCTATTTTCCACCACCACCTTACAAGGATGGGTATAATGGTGTAATGAGTAACTATTAATGATTATTATAAAGTAATATTGATACTGAAATAATATATATATACTCCAATACAGTTCCACGATCATAAGAACGATATCATCACTCGTGCGTACGTACGGAATACCGTCTCCACGATGTGATGCGACTCGTTCTACATGATCTTCATTTCATAATGATTATATAAATGAATTGAATGAATGAATATGGTATATACTACACTAATACCATTCTGGAAATGAATTATCTATAACCTAAAGATAAGAATAAGAATTTATTCGACAAAACACGCATAAGAACAAAAAGTTATAAAGACCCGAGTAACAAGTAACAATGAAATATTACTAACAAGAAGCTAATAATATGACCATATATGATATCATATCAATATGTATGATTATGGAATAAGTCAATAACATTATTTAAACCATTATACAGGAGCTTCGGACACGTATAAAGCAAATCAGACCTAAGGTAAGGGAAATATCACAATCTCATTTTTATCCGAGATTGTTTATTCGTAAGTATTTACTGGGGTGTATTTTATCATCCACATCCATGTTTCATCAATATGTAATATTATTTCCATCCATATACAATATTTTATATCCAATTTTACCCTTCGGTAAGTTTTTTTTTAAAAGATATGAAAGGAATCTTTTGTCGTTTTTCGTACGAGGTACTTTATGACTTTTCCGACAAATGTACGAAGAATGTTTTTTTTAACTTATACGGAATGAATGGATTTTTAAAACATTATTTCCAAGAAACTTCCTTTACAAGTTTTCAAGTTTATTTTTAATCAACTTCTTTTATTTTAAAGTTGTATGACAAGTTATGAAAGGAAAAATGTTTTTGAAGAAGAAAGGATATTTTCCTCAAGAATGGAGTTCAAGTGTTTTATCAAAATTATTTTCCATCTAAGATAATAAAGGGTTCTGTTTTTATCCCTATTATTAAATTGATTTGATCATGTTGTGATGGAATTATTTTTATGAATTCCTTTATCTTATATGAATTGATTTATGATGTCATGATGTTTCAAGAATCCCATTTTTGTCACGTGTGTTATGCGATGATGTATGTTTTATGATTATGTGGCACACATGAGAAAGGATTCATTATAAGATGGGTGGGACCTATATCTCCCTCCAATGCATTGGGTAAAGATTTTATATCTCATGAGATAGACATGGCTGGAACGGAAGGTTATTTCGGTTCAGTGATACAGGACTGAAACGAGGAGTGAACTCGGTTCAGAAAGGGACTTTGTCCACTAAGATAGTCTTGGCAATGAGTCATGACTAACAAGAAATGATTTTCCATGATTATGTGTGCATGCCACAAAGTTTCAAGTTTTATGTTATGATTTTGGGAATCTCATTTTCACTTCTATGATTTATTCCATGTTAAGATATTATGATCTCTTTTGCAGGTTTTGATTTTCAAAAAGATATGATATGATTTTTATTTCCTTTATTTGCCCTTGCTGAGCATTTGAGCTCACCCTTTTATGTTTTCTTTTCCCCAGGTCAGGAAGATGGATATTAAGTATAATATGCTAAAAGGGACCCTAGATATGATGAAATAAATGGGAGACACTGTAGAAGATTTATGAACCAGTTGTTTATGTTTCCCAGTTTCTAAAGGCACTATACCTATACGGTCCTTTGTAGTTTTATCATATGTTGTAATAAGTGTGCTTCAATTTTTGAAGTATTAAAAATTTATGTAAAGTATGGGTCGTTATAAACAGTATGCAGCGTGTATTGATGAATAAACGGTGTGACTGTACACCCGTTACGTGTTTTGACTGGTCAACACACGACACGTCACGCTGTTTCCACGCATTTTAATAAAAAACGTTAATTTTATTAATATGTGTGTTTCGTTGACCTGAGACATAACTCATAAAAAGGTATCTATCACTGGTCTTAATATGACCGTCTTAATTATATGATTACACTGCCACTGACGGTTCGTCATTCCGACACCATATGAAGAAGTTATAGACTTTTTAAGTTTTGATCACCCAAAATAATAATATTATTATTTTATTATTATTATAATAATTTAATATTTTGATCAAAAGGGCTTGTGGCGTGAATCTCTCCCCTAACACCATGCTCACTCCATTATTTTATTATTGTATTACTATTTTAATATATTAAATCAACATTATATAAAATATATGAGATATTAAATCAAATTATATAAAAAAAATATGATTTATACAAGGGAAAGGGGGAATTCACGCCTCCCCTCCCCATCTCATGCGCCTCCCCATAAATTTATTATAATTTATTAAATAAAACCATTTTCCTTTTAATTGTATTATTATATTTATTATACGATCAATGTTATTAATTTCGAAATTCAATTTTGGGAGAACCTATGCACAACCATTCCATGCGACTCAAAACCATTTCATTTAATTGAATTAAATGACAAAACAAAAATTAATATAACATACATATTCAACCCCATTTTAATACATTTAATTTTATTAACCTCTCACATATAGTTTTACGCCATCATTTTTATTTATTGTTCTTCAATAACAATAACATTTCATCAACTTATTTTATTAACTCACCGACGTTATTGTTTTTAATAACAAAAAGATTTACACTCGTCGCATTGACCACGTTAAACCACCCTGTTGGATATCTGAATCCGACCATGCCACATCAATGTCGTGTAACATCCATAAATTTAATTAGTTTTTTTCTATTTATTTTTATTTCACACTGATTAAATTGAAACCACTTTTATTAAATTAAAACCATTCAATTTCATAAACCCAATATAACGAACTCACCTTTAATTTTATGAACGCACCACCATGTTTCCACTTGCATCTTCATTTATTTTTTTTGCAATAAATACCATGACTCATTTCATCAATTTCTCATTACTATTAATATTATGAATAATATTAATAACCCAACAGCCATAATTATTATTCAAATTTAATTTCAACAATTACTCAATTAATAAAAAAAACTGCATGTTTCATTTATCAACGTCTAATAGATCACTCACCTTCCCACTTCACATCATTAATAATAATAACACCAATTAAATCATTTTATCATGACTATTCTTTTTATTTTAATTAATCACACAATTTATGTCATCATAATTATTATTAACATATTTTTACGTTATCATCAGTATTAAAATTATCATTATAACGCGCGTCGTGTTGACCACATCAATTTCAACAAAGGAATGGACCGGAGGGGTCCGGTCCATTACATCAGATACCTCTTAAAACATTCTCGTCCTCGAGAATTAAAAACCAACCAAGAAAATGAATGGATCCAAACAACCACTCGACAAGATACCTCATAGGGCTCTTGTCATAACAAGAAACAACCGAAAACCCTAATTATGTGTGTTAGGAATTCCCTCTCCTATGTCGAGATATTATCCGCTTTAGGGGCACTGACTCACCTGCACGGGTTTAATCGCATCTGCATTAATGCATCCCTATTAAGGACTGGGCCTTCCCACTTCCATATATTAGGTTTTTTTCCCAACTTACACTGCACCCAACAACGTACAACCCACACACTGCCCGGACACATGGCTTGAGGAATTCCTTCTCCCATGTTGAGATATTATCTACTTTAGGAGGCACTGACTCGCCTGCATGGGTTAAATCGCATCCACATTAATGCGTCTCGATTAGGGATTAGGTCTTCCCTCCCCACATGATAGTGATCTTCACGTACATTTAAGGAAAAGCGGGAAACAACATAGCATTAAAAACACACAAAAACAAGGTCCAGGACCAGAGAATGAGCAAAAGAGTTCCAACAATGGAGTGTAATTCTCCCAACAAAACATAAAGGAGATCATTCAGGAAAACCCAAACACATCACTATCGATCCCTGGTCCTTCTAGAGATGCTGCCTCTGATGCATGCAACTATCCTCGCTGAGCTCCTCTGCCTCTCTGTTGACGTCCGCCTCCTCGACCACGTCCCGATTGGGATCCTTGAGGAACTCCTTGTGGATGGCCACCACCTGCTCCATCTCCCCTCAAAGGGACTGGAGCTTGTTGCTGCTGGAAGGGTCTTGTCGGTGACTGGTGCTGCTGAGGAGGGCGTTGAACCTGTCCATCTCCACCGTACTGAGCATGGGTCGGGCACCTACTCTGAACGTACCTGAAACCTCCACAAGAAAAACACTTTGGTCCTGGGCTTGTGAAAAAGGGACGAGGACCTGAAGATCTGAACTGGAACTGCTGGGGCCTGCTCCCTACTGGCCTGAAACTGGAAGGTCCCGTCGCAGGAGACCTGCTGCTGACTGCCTTCCCCTTCGACGAACTAGGTTGGATCCCCTCACGTGGTGCACCTCCCTACGAGTGCATACTTTCTACAACTTCCGCCTTCTTCTGTACGGCTATGTATGTCAGAAGGGTGAAGGGGGTCACATCATACTGGAGCGAAGGATGAAGCGCCTCTTCCAAACGTCTCGCCCGAGACTCTTCATCCGGAAAGAGTTCCGGAGCAAAGCGTAGGAGATTCTTGAACTTAATTCCCTACTCTCGAATAGTAATACTCCCCTGTTGAAGGGAGAGAAACCCCTGACACTTTTCCGCCTTGATCAAAGAAGAAAGGAATTCCTCTCGGAACTCCTTTTCGAAGTCAGCCCATGGAATCTCTGCCTCCTTCCTCTCCCCGAGGTAGAGCATCCACCATTGGCGCGCCGCGCCTCTCAGCTGACTGACCGCTAGGGGGACCCAGTACTCCTTCGGAGCACGGATCAAGGTAAAAGCGATCCCTAGCTCTTCAAGCCACCCCTCTGTCTCCAGGTCCGAAGTACTTCCCTTGTACTTCTTGAGAGTCTGACGCTGGAAAGAACGGAGGGTCTTCTACCACTGGCTGTCTTCCTCCTCTCGATCGATCCTCAGCTGATCGACCGCCTGGATCTGCTAGGCCTCAGCCATCTGAGCCACTCGGGGATGACGTCCAGGTGCCATTGCTGTACGGTAAACAAGGATCGCCTAAGCCCAAGTAGTAAGGAAAAACTCAATGTTTTAATTATCATTTTATTTCAATTTCTTTCCCAGAACACCCAAATCAAATAAAACACAAACATGATGATGCATGTACCTTCCCTAGGGTCTCTACCCTACAATCAATATAGTCTCACTTGGTCATTCGGTAGGCTCAGAGTCCTTGCATCGGATCATGGCGGGCCCTAAAATCTCGTGTCCTTGTCGGTCTTCCCAGGCCTATGTCACGCACCAAGATTAACGAACACTGTTGCCCTACTATCCCATGCAATCCTCCCTGTGCCTAACTCTAGACTCCACCCTATCTCTCAACCATCAGCCTCTGATACCATTCTGTCACGACCCACTCCCACCAAAGATGCCCCTCCTGATCTGGCAATGGTGAAAGGAAGATAATGAACCCCGAGTCCCGCCTCCAGTAGGCCCCGGGTTGGCGACTATCACCAAGGGTATGAGTTTTCACAAATATGGGAGGCATTACCCTTTTTATTATTTTGGATCGGGAAATAGGACAAGTCAACCACCAAAAAGTGAAAAGAACAAGTGTATATAAATAAACCCAAACCAAGCCCACATGCATGTTTAAACAATTTTTATAACAAGGTACAAGTACAAGGAAGCTCAAAAGTACAATGCCAAAGAAAACAAGAGAACAACAACTGCAACAACTCCAACTTCCCGACTAGTAGGGTCCCTCACGGCCCTGGTAGTCATCCTGGAAACATAAAAGTAAACGTAGGGTGAGCATACAAGTATACTCAGTAGGGAAACCTAAAGATCTCGTGGACAAGTGGGGAGACACCCTAAGGTCACGTGAGAAAACAGAAGAACCAGAAACTAACAAGGAAAAACTTTCCACCCAGCCTCACTGGTCACACTCACCATGAAACACATACAAGTTTAGTATATATATATAACAAAAAAATATTGGGTACCCCGCACCATTTCCCACTTAATTAGATGTTGCTCTTCCTAACGGAGAACGTCCTAACGCTACCACACTCTTCCCGCCCGCACACACCTGGGCCAAACCACGCATCTCACCAGCACACACCTGGGCCTCAAAACCACGCATCTCGCCCGCACACACCTGGGCCACAACCACTAACCCTCCCGCAGACACCTGGGCCTCATCCCGAAGGTTCTTGGGAACGGTAAGCCTGCCCGAAGAGTCTTGGGCTAAAGGTCGCCTCAAGCCATCACTTCCTCCGAGACCTACCCGAAGAGTCTTGGGTGTAAGGTCACCTCAAGCCATCATAGCCTATGGAAGAAGGAGAAGGAAGGAGCTAGTAACTAAGGGGGAACACCCTCTCCCATAAAATGGGAGTGTTCGGCACTAGGTGCTTGACATGGCTGTGGTGCGACAAAACACAAAGATACAATTATATATATTCATATACCAAACACACAGCCCAACCTATGGATTCTTAAAAAGAGAAACTGAGCATGTGCCTCGGCACTGCTACCACGAAGCATGCATCAACAACCAAACAATCATCCCCCAACCCCATTTAGGTTTTCATGTTTCATGCAATGGTTTAACAAATTATTACTACTGGGCAACTATCATCCAGACAAAACCTTTCACAAACATATCCCTGCCATCCACAACCAAGTCTAGGTAAAATGCAAGCAACCACATGCCATTTCATTTACAAAAGATTATCACAACCATACAACATTCCATCATTCATTTATTTCAAAGTTCCACACAGAAAACGCTTTCCACACACAAAACATTTCCGCATTTGAAAACACATTTTACTTCAAAAACACTTTTCATAATCACAACACTTTTCATAAATAAAGTCATTTTCCAAAACCAACCACTTCCCATTTCAACCCCATCATTTACAAAAACATTTCCCACAAACAACCAAACCACCAACATGTTCATTATTCTAATTGTTCAACCGGGGTGATCACAAAAGGTTTTCATTCTCTTTTAATCAGCCAGTCTTTACGTGCTTATCCATTTTCCATGTTTTAACAAAACCAACCATAAACAATTCAGATATCAATTGCACACGAAAATTCCACCAACGACCTTGATTTTCAGTAGGCAAAGGCCTTTCAATCCAAAATCACAATCAGAAGATAAAGAAATTGGAAGGCAATAGAAACAAAACAAAACCCCAAACCCTTCTTTATCCAGTTATTATATTTATTTAAAGTTCAACTGCATCCCATGGAACAAAAGAGAAATATCCCACCCCGCATGTTGCACCAAATAGAGAGATTAAGGTAAACCCCTACCTCAAAAGGTCCCGATCACGTCGCATCCGACGACGTCCTTCGGTGTCCTCCGCCTTCGCCAAACCCGACAAACGCCTCCTAGGATGGAAGCTGGAGAAGGAAGGCCAGAAGTAAATGTGACAAGTCCAGGCTTAGAAGCTTCGTCTCGTCGCTACGATCCTGTGGCCGCTGACGGATCGTAATTCGGAGCTTGGACAAAGAAGTTAGAGGAGGAAGACTTCTTGATCATCCAAGAGTGTCGTCGTGCGAAGAAGAAGCGATTGGTCTGGAAATAATCTGCGACCCTTTCTTATATAGCCTACGAATAGGTAAAACAGTATGTAGCGTGTATTGATGAATACACGGTGTGACTGTACACCTGTTACGTGTTTTGACTGGTCAACACACGACACGTCACGCGGTTTCCACGCATTTTAAAAAAAACGTTAATTTTATTAATATGTGTGTTTCGTTGACCCGAGACATAACTCATAAAAAGGCATCCATCACTGGTCTTAAAATGACTGTCTTAATTACAGGATTACACTGCCGCTGACGGTTCATCATTCCGACACCATATGAAGAAGTTATAGACTTTTTATGTTCTGATCACCCAAAATAATAATATTACTACTTTATTATTATTATAATAATTTAATATTTTGATCAAAAGGGCTTGTGGCGTGAATCCCTCCCCTTACACCATGTGCACTCCCTTATTTTATTATTGTATTACTATTTTAATATATTAAATCAACATTATATAAAATATATGATATATTAAATCAAATTATATAAAAAAAATATGATTTATACAAGGGAAAGGGGGAATTCACACCTCCCCTCCCCATCTCATGCGCCTCCCCATAAATTTATTATAATTTATTAAATAAAACCATTTTCATTTTAATTGTATTATTATATTTATTATACGATCAATGTTATTAATTTCATAATTCAATTTTGGGAGAACCTATGCACAACCATTCCATGCGACTCAAAACCATTTCATTTAATTGAATTAAATGACAAAACAAAAATTAATATAACATACATATTCAACCCCATTTTAATAAATTTAATTTTATTAACCTCTCACATATAGTTTTACGCCGTCATTGTTATTTATTTTTCTTCAATAACAATAACAGTTCATCAACTTATTTTATTAACTCACCGACGTTATTGTTTTTAATAACAAAAAGATTTACGCTCGTTGCATTGACCACGTTAAACCACCCTGTTGGATATCTGAATCCGACCATGCCACGTCAATGTCATGTAACATCCATCAATTTAATTATTTTAATTCTATTTATTTTTATTTTACACTGATTAAATTGAAACCACTTTTATTAAATTAAAACCATTGAATTTCATAAACCCAATATAACGAACTCACCTTTAATTTTATGAATGCACCACCATGCTTCCACTTGCATCTTCATTTAATTTTTTTGCAATAAATACCATGACTCATTTCATCAATTTCTCATTATTATTAATATTATGAATAATATTAATAACACAACAGCCATAATTATTATTCAAATTTAATTTCAACAATTACTCAATTAATAAAAAAACTGCATGTTTCATTTATCAACATATAATGGATCACACACCTTCCCACTTCACATCATTAATAATAATAACACCAATTAAATCATTTTATCATGATTATTCTTTTTAGTTTAATTAATCACACAATTTATGTCATCATCATCATTATTAACATATTTTTACGTTATCATCAGTATTAAAATTATCATTATAACGCACGTCGTGTTGACCACATCGATTTCAACAAAGGAATGGACCGGAGGGGTCCGGTCCATTACAACCACCCATTATTGTGACAAAGCTAATTGGGCACGAAACCTTTTAATCATGTCATGATTAATTAATTTGTTTGTTTGGTTGAGGCCTTTGCATTCATTAGTATGACATGGACAAATAGAATACAACCACTAATATACTCCATTTAAAAAAATTTCTTCAATAACGGTTTAGTCCTATGCCATTCATTAAAGTGATAAAGAGTGCTATAGAAATGCAACCATTTATTAAATTAAATTTCTAATAAACAATTAATATAATTAGAATACTAACTAATTTCGATTTCACATTTAATTATAAAATTGAAGCACATACATTAAGTCAGTCTAGTGATAATTATATATGGTACATTCCATTATGAAATTCAAAATTTAAATAAATACATTTGATATTGAAATATCATTCCCATGGAATGGTCAAGCCATGGGAAACTCGAATGGTGGATCAAACATATCAGCCAACAAAAATTACAATAATGTTATAATTCCTAAATATGATTAATGGATTTTTTGGAAGAAACAATAACATATAATCTCATATTCACAATGATCATTAAAATATGGTTCAAATGAATATAATAATGAAAATTAAATTCATTAAATAACACTAGATGGAATCTATGGGCACTACATGTAATTTCCAAAGTCTAAGAACTTGAGGAATAGTTATAGACCCCCAAAAATAGTCTTTTACAACTCTCCTCATCTAGTATTAAACACTAATTTGTCTTGTAATAGAGTATATTTAAGAAATGATTAAAAAATAAAAAATAATAATAACTAGGTCAAGATAAATAGGGAAGAATAACATCTAAATTGCACTTGTGTACTTATTGTTTCTAATCCAATGTGATGAATGAAAGCTCAAATGGATCCCAGTTAAAGGAGATCTATTAGTCCCTATATTCCAGCTAAAAATGCTTCAAAATGATAGAAAAAGGAGGATTTGTCTGCTGGAATTTAGATTAGGGGGGAATGAAGTTTTATTAGATCATTAATGGTAAATATGTAACATTATCCGAAATTTACCATGAACATGATTTGTCTTCACTCTTTAAAAATGTGTGTGAGAACCCTTTACGGGTACATGGAGAAAAGGGAGTACCACTTGGATAAGTTTAATGGTTATAGAAACCATGAACCCACAATACGGTATGAATCTGCTAAAAAATGTAGACCACCCACACAGTTGTATCTAACATGAGGCACACTTCCACAGTTTTCTCTAACCATGAGACATGCACACATTTACCAAAATGTTGGGTTCTGGGTAAAAAAATATGACATGAACACCATTGGGACCTTAGATATCTCATTAGGAGTCCATAATAGTTCAAAAATAATGAATTATAATGAAATGTAATGGATCCATACATGTGTGAAAATCCAGGTTCGTAGATACTTTTAAATAATATATGATAGTGATGACAATTTATATTCATTTTGTGTTGAAAAATGATAATTTTATATTAATGGATTTTGGTAATAGAGTCTTTAATTGTTAACTTGAAAATTTATTTATTGACTTTATTAATGATTTTTTAATATTTTCTAAAATCCATGTGAATCATGAGGATTATCTTTCTATTATTTTCAAAACTATAAAAAAGGGGAAAATATTTTTAAAATTCATAAAATTTTAATTATTGTTAAAAAATATTCATTCTTGTGGAACAATGTAACTAATGAAGTAAATTCATGTGAACCTATAAATAAAAATGATATAGATTAGTGGCCTCAACCAACAATATTAACTTGTAATAATATATTCCTTAGAGCATCAAGTTATTATAAAATAATTTTGGAAGGCATTTCAGAGAAATCAAATCCAATAAACATGATAACATGAAAAATGAATAATTTCATCAATAAAAATGTTCGTTATCAAATATTCCCATAGTTAAGAAACATATTGGTTACTACACCAAATTTATATACACCCACTATCATTGAAGGATTATTTTTATATTGATGAATCACATTATTGATTTAATTGAATCCTCATGAGAAATGTAAAGTTTGTCACTTATATATCTTGATAGTTAATGAATCATGAGAATAATTATCCTACCAATGAACATGAGTTAGATTCAATCAGTTATTTATCCAATTTTATGAAGGGACAATATTCATGGGGAGAAATGTGATACATACACCAACCACTATTTTTTTAAAAATATATTTGTGAGAAGGGAATTAAACATGCAATAATGGTGATGGTTATATCCCATTCAAGACTATAACTATAGAATTTATTTTCACCTCGGAAGAGAAAACAACGTCATCGATGAATTAGGTGGGAATGAAAATATTTCTCTATTAATAACGATGATTCAATTAAATAAATTTCTTAAGGACCAAGTGCGGTTGGACATTGGGATTATAAGGGATGGGACATCATCTATCATATCAAAATTTATTTCTATACAAAAATTACTAGAAATTACCAATATAGATCATATGGAAGATCCTTTGATACAATATAAGATATATTCTATATTGAATAGGAAATTTACTTTGTTCAATATGGAAAATTAGATGTTCTGGTTTTTCATTAAATACTATGTATCAAATATATCTTTGAGATAAAGAAGAAGTATATGGATAAATATCATAACCCTACATTATCTATACATCTTGGAATCAATAAAATGTATGGGACTATTTTTCATCATTAATGGTGGTGTAGTATGAAAAGGTATATTATTGAATACAATAAAAGGCTCATGGTGTGTGAACAACTTAAGGGGGAATGAGAAATTCTTAAATGGGTTTTGAATTAACTACCAAGGATATCATCGAATTGGGAAAATAAAACAATAAAATTGATTATTGATCTCATAATAACAAACAAAGGAAATAATGCGATGTTGGATATAGTGGATCAACTCATCAGGATGGTTAAATTTATCAATATTCATGGAGATTTCTCTATTCATCATATTCAAACGATAAACATTAAGGATGTGATGAGCCTATAGGGGGAACCATGTTAAATTATTTCTTACTATGATCCATGGTTCACATCCAAATTCCGGTGAAGTCTTTAACATGTTCTGAATACTAAATTGAAATCTAATATGGACTGTCATCCCCGCACATATTTACAGGATATAATAAATATTTAGAAACATAGGGACATTATTATAACTTACCCAATGTAATTTAATGGATGATAGGATCAACACTTATCATTAGATTAGTTCCCATTCAAAAACAAATTCTATATTTTAGAAATAGAGTTAATAATGAAATTATGGTAACTACATATATTCTCAACAGAGAATATGAGTTGAAATTTTTAGGAGGAAATCTGTAATGGGAAGAAAAATTTTATAATCTCTTAGTTTAAAATAGTATATGATTCGTTAGAAAATATGTGTTATATCCTATTATATTATACATGTAAAAAATATAGTATAACCAAGAAGAATATTTATTTCTTTAATAAATATAATTATTGTATTCATCCATGGAACAATTTAATATTCCAACATTAAAATCAGAAAAAAAATATAATATATAAAATAAAAAATTATAAAATATTAATTACTCAAATTTTCAGGATTCATTTCCCCCATAGTCAACAGTATAGAAAAAAATTATTAAACAAATTGATGTCTTAAAAAAGATAAATATAACCCATGGAGGAATTTTAGTAAAATTTGAGGGAAATATTAAAGTTGTATTTATAGTGGAAAATGTGACCATTGGAATAGTATTATGATTGTTCATTAAGTACCGGTGATGTTTAATATTACCATTGGTATAATTTACCATAGGAAATTTTAAAAATTGGTAATAATTTTACATTTATTATTAATTTATATAATAATAAGTAATGAAAAATGATAATCGATGTAAAATGGGAAAAAATTCCTCATCCAATAGATTCATGATGTTTGAACCACGTTTGCCAAAACAGGTGATGAATGTAGCATCACATAAGTTTTCAACTAACCAATCCTCAGATAATATTTAAAATATTAGGTTTTAATAAAATCACTTGTGGTTGTAGTTAATGTAATTGGAGATTATGGCCTAGTCGATTTTAGCTGAGCAGCCACATGAAACTTCATCGTTGAACACCTTATCATTGTTGTATGAATATATGAACTAATTTTTAATATTTCTAGGATATAATTAATTAATGTTTTAAATCCATTTAATTGATAAATTTATTATCTTATCAATCAAATTTTGAGAATAATTATATGATAAATTTTTTATCATACACGAAAACAACATAATTGTATTTTTAAAAAATATATACAATTTTATAATGAGATAAACCATTATAAATAATATTTTGTATCATTAAATAGTATTTAAAAGACTCTTATTAAAATATTAATTATGAAATAATTTTATAGTGTCTTAAGAGTTATTTAAATGTTTTAGAAATTTTAATATGCCTTAAAAACAATTAATTAAAGTAAATAATAATGTTTATATATAGAATAAATTATTAAAATTTTGAATAATTATTTTTATAAAATAAATATTATATTTCTAGACATCAAATTGAAATAAATTTTTGGCAAATTTTTAATAATTTTCAAAAACATGTAATTATTTTTTGGAATTGCAAAAAATAGTATGGTGTTTTTCAAATGCTTTATGATGTAATATTTATGAAATAATTATATAATAATTAATTAATAATAATATATGACCTAAAATATTATATTTTATTAATATTATATTTTTAATATCGTTAAATCTATCTTAATTCTTTTTGTTACAATCCACTGTCTAAAACGCAAAAAAAATTGAATTTTTTTTTTGTAGAGAATCTAAATTTACATGTCCAATAATGTATTAAAAATTGATTATTAGTTCTAGATAAAAAAATAATAAAATGTGACTCCCATGTCCAAAATCATGTGAAAAACTCGGCGACTAGGCTTAAGGATTTTCAATTTCCAAGAACTATATTTCCAAGATGTGTGTTAAAAAAATATTAATCAATTCCTCTACAAAATCTACAGACAACCACCCATTTCACCCGACCCCTTAAATCCACTTCCATAATCCACTATGTTATAGTCATTTTTATTACTTATTTTTCACTAAACGGTGTAATTTTTCTACCAAGGTCCCTTCCTCTAGATTTGGGACCAAATCTTCATGGTAAAAAAATATCTACTTCTCTTTTCCATTAAAGTACCATTTTGTGTATTGTCCTCTAATTTCTAAAATAATATCATTTTTTTGACAATCTATTATTCCATTACTATAATTAAAGACATTCATCAATTGTAGAAACCTCCCCCACTAATTTTTTCCTTTCATAAATCTATGTTTTATACATTTAATGACACTAAATCAATCCCTCACTTATACATAATAAACTATCATTTAATGTTTTTTTAATACCCAATCCATTTACATTTCAATGTTCATTCATCTTAATATTAAAAAAATTATTTTTTTATATTTTAATATATGTAACTTATATTCCCAATTTGTGTGTTGAAAATGATTTAATGATAATTTTTAATAAACTTTTAATGACATGATTTTGATAAGAAAACAATTATTTTATCAACATTGGTTATTAAATATTGATTTTTTATGATCTATGTTGCTATGATTAATTAATATATATTAAGGGTGAAATCTAAAGTGATTAATTTCATTGGGTTGATATATAGTCTTTATATATGACTTTTTTAATCATAGATGAATGAAATTGGTAATTTTAATTAATGAAACCTTGGTGATATTAATATGAATGATTTATTAAAATTTTGTATGAACATTTCCATGTTATTATTTGTGTACATTTTATAATTATATGTCTCATGTTCTCTCAATCATTCATTATTGTAATATATCATGTTATATTGATCTCTTTATATTGTTTTAACTCAATTACATATTGATATGATTAATTATCTGATTCCAAATGCCTCTTCTTTCATAATCAATTACATGGATTTTTCCCACTCATTTCCATTTATGTATGTCCCTAGGATATGAGATGTTGTAATATTAACATATGATTAACCCATGAATAAATTATTTACATGGATTAGAAGAATGTTTTAGGAAATAATGTATGATAATCCAAATTTCCCAGAAACAAAACATTATAATATCATGTGTTCTATTCTATATAATGAAAAGTTTAAGAAATTAATGGGCATGATTCCAAACATATAGAAGAATCAATGGCCTTGACTATTTGTAAAATACCCAATAATTTATATTTTATAAGATCTTATGAGGGAGATACCATCCATGTGATTTTACATTTACCTATCAAACTATATGTTTAAATATCTAAAGAACAAAAAACCATTTACAATAGATGTTTATCAACGTCAAGGTCATAGCCCAACCCATGTACGCTGACCCCCCATGAAAATATCATAATCGCACAACATAATCGTATTGAATTTATCAGTATAATAAATATATATATAACTAGACCCTCATAGATTGAATATATATATTTTATTTAAATAAAATATTTAATATATTTCTCACTTTTTAAAACTTTAATTTAAATAAATACATATTGAGTCATATAATGAATAAATTTTCTTATGATGAAACAAAAAGTTCATTTTTTGGGAAAATTAATGTTTCAATAAAGAGAATATTTTTGATTAATGAAAAATATTTTAAATAAATATTATTTTAATAAAATATTATTATTATATAATATTCAACAAATATATTTGATAATATAATCTTCTAAAAGTCAAATGAAATTGTAATAATGGTGGGAATACTGTTATAATAAAAAACAAGTATTTTTCAATAACAATCTATTTCTATTTAAAGGATTAAATTCAAATATTTTAGTAAGTAGTTTGATAAAATTAGTATTAGTTTTTATGTAAGTTTATAAAAATTATACAATGGTTATTTTTTTATTAATTTAATAAGACAATAAATTTTTCAAGTAAAAATTCAATACTGTTTAATATATGATAAGTATAATGACATAATAATGACAACCCGATGATGTAATATATTCCAAAAATTGTTATACATGATAAAATAAATTATTTCCCTTTAAGGTAATGTGTTTTATTGGATTTTATTAATTTTATAAATTCTTAATTAATCCATTGAAACCCATATTTTATTTGAGTTTTTTATAACTAATTGTTTATAAACATTACATATATACACATAAATGAGGGTATTATTTTAATTATCTAGGTTATTAATAATTTAAAATAATTAAGAAAACATATATTATTATAAAACCATGTGAAAATCCCATTCATGTTTTATTGGTTTTATTAAATTTTCAAATATAAAACACAACCTATATTTTGGAATTAAAAAAGAATTATATTATGTTTTTTATATAAAATCATCTATCCTCTAATTACCTTTCACTAAAAACACTTTTATAATGATATTGTTTTTCCATTACCTTAACAAACCTTCAACCCCTATCCTCCCCATTATTTCAATATTAATTTTCCATTCTTTTAGAAACTCCCTCTCAAGTTATGAGTTCCTCTACAAGTCCATTTTATTCAGGTAACTTATTTTTTCATATGTTTATATTTCCCATTTCTCAATTTTATATATTTTTTTAAACATTCGACATAGACTCTACTACTCCAATATAATAATATAACTCATTCACTAGCATCCCCCTTCTATGAATCTTTATATAAAATGGTTATATAGTCGAAATTATTTTTATATTTTTGATGTTAAATGTTTATGCAATAAATACTCATCTATATTTCCACTCAAGGGTATTCACCTATTTGTACTAATCCTTAATTTATTAGGGATTTTTAATTATGTTATCTGCATTGAATAATCTTGGGGATAATATTAGTGAATTAATCCTTTTTTATAATCTATTTTCTACACATATGTAAGATGTGATATGAAAATCATGGGTGGGTTTTGAACTATACAAGCCTTCAAACCATTTTTCAATGATTTAATATATTGGTATTCCATGTATGGTGAGAAATAGGATATCCTATGAACACTATGCTATGTCATTTTCAGGGTTATCCTTTAATTATATTTATTTATCCATGTTTTATATTGTTTGTTCATTACCATGTTTCCTTTATTCAATCATTTTATATTATTCCTCATTATTCATGATTATATTGATCACCATTTTTTTGTTTCCATTATATGTCTTTTAGACCACATTTAGAACAATAATATAGGATAATAATTTTTAATTACATTAATGGGATTTATATATAATCTCTTTTATATTTATGTCTCTAGGTTATACTAAGTAGTTTTAGAATAGTGATTTATTTTTAGTATCATGTTAAGTATGTTTTTAATAATGTTACTATATTCAGGTCATATGTTGTTATGACTTATTCATAATATTCAAAATAAATAATGCATCATAACCTTTTTTTCTTTTATTATGTGTTTCATTATATAACTAATATGTCAATAAGATATATTACAATAATGTATTCTGATAATATATCGAATGTTTCCTCATATATCAAGGGATATAACTAGTGGTAATCTATAAAATAACACCCAATGAGAAAAAATTTTCATAAAAATATAATAATATAATATCAAAATCATAATAAAAATAAGATAAAAATAAAAATCAATACATTGATGCATCCTAAAAAAATAAACATTGAAATGAATTAATGGTAATGTATACTTATTTTGGAATAAAAGATGTGAATTTGAATGAATATGAAATGAATTGCAGTATTTTAAATTTTTTATTGTCTAAAATAGTAACCAAACATCAATTAATTATATATAATATATACATTTCAATTTATTTAGTTAAATGTATAATTGGTAAAATTTTATTTATTTTAAATTCAATAAATGGAAATTAAACATCTTTGATAATAAAAAATCTAGGCATGTAAGTGAAATGGTTATAAAGAATTGTGGGAAATACTCATAAAATATATGTTTAAGAGTTTACCCTTCCCAAAAATATCTTCTTGGAAATGAATGTTTATGTATTAACTATTAGGACCGGAATATACCCATTTTCAGATAAGGTTGTTTTTTATATAATTGGGGTTCAGATTAAATAGGTAAAAGGAGAAATATATTGTTTTTCTATGGGTAGAAGAAAGACCCATTAGCAGGTTTGGATGGCTGGAATATTATCAAATACCCATCCATTAATGATAATATATATCAATATCTCATGGTTGGTGGATCAAAAATAGATATGTGAGCATAATAAGTAATGAATTACATTTTAAATATTGGTATAGAAAATATTTGTGGATATTTTCATACATTACTTCTTATTATAACCATAATAAATCATTTTTCACTTTATCTTAGTAACAGACATGTACATCGGTAAAATATTTTAATCCAAAAAATGATTTATTCCTTATAAATTTTTTTTGTTATCATTATTTACGATATGAAATATATTTTTTATAAATTTAAATGGTAAGTATGATTGAAATTATTTTTGATATAAATAATGTCACACATATTGAAAATTTTTAAAAACAATTTTACAGGCTTTAATTTTAATTTATTATTAATACTTATATATTAAAAATAATTAGATTAATATTAATTTCTATTAAATATATATCAATAAATTTAATTAAAAAAATTATTCTGACCAATTTAATCAACTATGAAAAAAAAAGTAACACATATAAAAAATTTATTCATAAAAATATCTTTTCAAAATCAAAAGATTTTATTCATATTTATTTAAATATTTCTATAGTAAGAATTTATTTATATTCTTCAATATATTAACAATATTTAATCATTTATTTAAAATTTAATAAATAAAGCTAAAAATTATGATAATCCAACTTTTTTTGTATAAAATTATGAATTAATATATTAATCATTAACATTATATATAAACATATCATCCACTAAATAATTCCTCAATATAATAACACAATTCATAATGGTGAGGTAATTAGTGCTAAAAATAATGTGTGGTGATCCGGGTAGCATGGATTCAACTACAACATCCCTGATATTTAAAGTAACTCAAAATTATTAATCTCAAGACTAAAAATTGAACTATATATTTTAATTGGTATATTGAAAAAAAATAGTGATGATAAACATGTACAATTATTGAAAAATATGCCTCTTATTGAAGGTTAATACTAAATAAATCCTTAAATTGAATATTTCTATATAAATTTTTCCTTTTTTATTCTATCTATTAATACACACTTTATTAATAGACAAATTTAAATACACCCATCTCATTTTAATTGAGCATAAAATATTTTTTCCTCTTACTATATATTTTATCTCAGGATTACCGAATGATTATATATTTCAACTAGAAATACATTCACAATGACTATTTGAATGATACATATAACTTTTTATATTCAAATATATTGTATTACATTCCCCATTAAAATCATTCAACTCACTCCAACATATTTTTCTTCGTGATATTCTTAATGTTTCAAATGTTTATTATTATAATATATTTTCTATTGGTTATATAATCCACCTCAATGATCATGACAATAAAAATTTCAATATTGTAATATATTTAATTAATTATGGTTTTATTTTTTTTTATTTTTCGTTTTACCAAATAGAATTTTAATAATTTATTTTTTCATTTTGATTATTGTATTCTACCATAATGGAATAAGGAATTTTTTATATTATTTATGTGTTTTATGAATTATAAGATTCTAAAACCACTCATCTATATAATGTAAATTCATAATACTAATTTTGTGGTCATACAATGATAATATATATTTTTCAAAGTGATTTATCTTTATATTTCCACTATATTAACTTTTTATCTAACTATGATGTTATTTATATGTGCTTTAAATTTTAATGTTAGATATTCTTCTAATTATTGAATAATTATTTTAAATAACTGTATTTGATTCATGTCAACCATTAATAATTATTATTAATAAATTTTCAATATTTTCTTTGAGTAAAAATAATTTTTATTGTTTTGGAGTACTAATGGCTACCTAAACTATGCATTTGGTGTTCAAAAAATAGTGACAGATGGTGAAACAATTACCACTAGGTTTGTATAATTAATCAATCAAATCATAAATGATAATATAAGGAAATGTGTTATCACTATGATATTATATGTTTTTTAAATGAGTTCATAAAATTTTTAGGCTTTCAATCATGTGTATAACATGATTATATAGTATTTTTAGTTTTTTTAAGTTGGTTTATATACATTTCTTCTAATTGAAAATATAATTGAGTGTTGTCCATGGTAATGGAGTTTTAGGGGTTGTTATTGATTTAATTTACTATATAAAATCTATCCTAGTGTAAAATAACAAGTCACACACAATACCCCTCTCTCTTATTTTATTATGCATCAAATAAAAATATATCCTAATGAAAAATCATATTGTTCTAGATTTGACTAGACAATGACTTATTATAATTTTCTAAAATAGATTTTTTGTCCTGTTAGTGACATAATTAATAATTCCTGAATTATTCTCACGAATAATATATTTAATATTAATATATAATCAAAAAATTAAAGTAATAATAATAAATAAACATTTATAATCATTTGTCAAAATATAAAACAATGTTATTTTTAAATCACTCATAGAAACAGAACTAATTTCTATTTTTAATTATTGATTTTATATATATGTTCATATGATAATATTTCTATGAAATATTTGATCGATATTTATTTTTGTATTAATCCCCATCCATTATGTATTTCTTATTTATTCTTTATATCAAATATAAGGCTTTTGGGATAAAATAAATGAAAAAATTTAGATACAATATAGATACAATGTATAGTCTACATAGAAATATAGATACAAGCATCATAGTTATACATCATGACTTGAAACAAATACTCATAGGTGATGAAATGAAACAAATATGATCATAGAATAGATTATGTATATATAACATGTCTACATAAAGATAAAAAAATAACAAGACCATTCTTGAAAAAAATAATATTTCAACTATTGAATTTAGACACAAAGGGAGATAAATCTTATAATGATTCCAAAGAGTGCATATAAACTTGATACATCATTATTGAGAAATTTATAAAATATATTCAAGAGAAAATGTATTTTTAAAATGAGATAATGATGCTCAAACATTTAATTAAAAAAAGTACCTTTTCACGTATGATTGGATTATGAAGAGAGGAATATTACAAGGGATATGTTTTTACATTTCCAATTAGTGATTTTATATTAGTGGTGGGACTGGAAGAAGTGTTATAATCAAGGAATATTGGTGAATTTGAAATATATTAAAACTGTTGTTATGTTTATTACCCTCTTTTTAATCATGAAATATAAATTCATTCCTTTAACAAAAATCAGTTAATAGAATTTGTAGCTACTCGAAAAGAAGAGGATGATGTAAAAAAATTATTCAATGATAATTAATTTAATTTAAAATGTAAAAAACATATATGATTCTACAAACCATATGACATCATTAATTAGTTATTTAGATAAATTGTGATGTCGATTGGATAATAAATATTACGTGAAATGTGGACTTTCATGGGTCTATCTAGTTATAATGGTATGTGATTATTTATATAGAGACCTAATATCCCAATGAGGAATTTTTATAATAATAAGAAAATGAGAAACCATAATATGATGAATTTTGAGTTATTATAAACATCCTCCATGGGGGTTAGAGATAGTTTACTATATAAATTGAAATTTATTAAAATAATCATAGTTCTCTGTTAAAGAATCAAATGAATTTAAATTATACATGTTTCTATATTATTTTCTTCTACCTGTTATTTACATTCAATTTATAATTTCATTATTTATAATTTAAATTAATAAGTTTTCAAATACACCAGGGATTCATATTATATAAAAATAAATTGTTTCAATAAGTATAGACCCAAATAACATTACCCATGGAATAGATACATTGTACATGGAGAGTTCAATATTTTCTTGTATTTATTACTCATCCATACAAATAATATAAATGAAAATTTTGGATTCATTGTATAATATTACAAAATATATATAGTAATTTATTTAGTCTACATAAGAAAAAATATTAAGCCCGAGTATATTTATGTTTTAGAATTATTTTTTCTTAGAAGATAAATGTTACATAAGAATCACATTGTGATGTTACTTAAATGATATATTATTTATGTAAATAAATTAATATTTTATTCATGAGTTATATTGATAACAAATAATGTATTTCTCAATGAAAACATGAATATTTAATATTGATAAGTTTTTATAAGTGACATATTACATATTTATTTTAATATTTTATAAAAATATTATAATTATTTAGAGTAATTTGACTATATAATGAATTCCATTTGAATATATAATTGAAATTTGGGAACTATGTTAATATAAAAAATTATTTTATAAAATGAAAAATTAAATCAGTGTCCAACATTCATTCATAAAAAACAATATTCTCTTCATGAATGTCAAAAATAGTATAATGCATTCTTATAATTGATTGTTAATATTTTTGGTTAATTTTAAGTAATATTTTTAAATGATTTATTATCATTTATGCCTAAAATTTGTGCATAAGTAATACATAATATATAGAGGAGAAATTGAAATTGAAAATCATGAGGTTATTTATGTAAATCAGCACTTCATACAAATATGGTATCTAGAAATGATTTATTATAAAAATAAATATATTTGGAGTGTGTCTGCATAATTATAAAATGGTGTAGAGGATGAGTGAGAAATATTACTAAAAAAGGGAATTAGAATTCTTAATATTTAATAATTATTTATGTATGAAATTTTGAAAAATATTATTATTTAATTATATTAAACAAATAAATTAAAGGGTGGTACATAAAAATATTGAAACTAAAATTTTCCTAAAAATATATGAAAAAATTATATATATTTATACATTAATAAATTTTGATAATTAAATATATCATAGAATAATGCCCTTTCGAAATTTTTTTGAAGTTTGTTTCTTCTAGACATGAAATCCTTAACTAGGGGTGTATGTTATTAAATAACTTTTCTAGATGAAAATTATATAAAATTAAATGTTATTAGGTGTTTAAATTTTGAAAATACATAATAATATATTTTTTCTCTTTTTATCATGTTTTTTTGTAAAATTTCCATTTTAAAATAATTTGTGGTTTTTCATTAATATTTCACCTCCTTTAAATATATAATTTCATTATGAATTCTTATGATTAATTTAGTATTATATGACTGTTTTTATATAAAATAAGGTAATTAAAATAGTTTATATACAATTTTTGGGATATAGTGACTATATCATGATCGATCATGAACCATTCAGATCCACTAGGAAGAAAAAATCATGATATTTTGATGTTTAAAATTTTGTTTGATCAATTGATCACCCAAAGAAATTTTTAAACTATGAAATAATGGATTTTACCATGAAGTGTATTTTCAGTGAAAAATAAATTATCACATACTGTCAAGCTAGAATGTAGTGTAAAAATATGTTAGGATTTCAATATGATTGATATAATATTTTTCCATCAACCTATGATCAATAAATGTGTCTAATTTAATTCCATGAAAAAATGATATCATTAATTAAAGAATTTATTAGCAGATCAATATGATAAATTTATACCAAATACATTGAATATGGGACTCATCCCAAGAACCCACATAGAATATGAGAATACACAAACATAATAGTATTATAATTTTATGGATACATCCAAATTTCATTATTATAATCATAGAACTGTGTATAATTACATGTTTACTAATAGAAGGATTTTAGAATATTTCTAGATGTATCTTTTAAACAAATGGAGGATAATGTATGAATTGTGAAAATATTTATGTGGTTACATGTATAAAAAATAATATGAGAAAGGGGTTCACATAATGAGTTTTTTAGGGGACTAGATTGAAATCTAAAATAGATTCATCATAAAAGGAAGATGATGATAAAAAATTATGCTAACAATAGTGAAACAAAATCCATCAGTGTTACTATTGGAATATAATGTTGATATATAAGAGGGATCAAATGATCAATCCTTATTAACTATGTTTTATGTTACTTGTGTTTTACATTTTTTATTAGTTCACATGGTTATCCAAACATATTTTACACTAAAAATAGAAATTATATTTTTAATTACTGAATATTAGTTTAATAAGTAATACTGTTTTTTATTTTTATTATTACTCAATGATATCAATTATTCAATAATTATTTATCATGTTGATTACATTTTAGTGTCGGTGATGAGGGGATAGAGAAACATGACACTATTTCAAATGAATATTGAGAATCATAACCGAAGGAATGATAATTATGAATGGAATTATTGTTACAAATAGATTAAAATTTTTAATAATTTATGTCAATATCAATGATAATTATAGGATATCATATATATTTCTATGTTCTGATTATTACTTTTTTATATGATGGATGATTGCATAAAAATTCAATAATTGTTACTCACATCTAAAGTAATATTAACTAATAGATTTTATTTGATATATTTTTCTCACAAATGAGGGTCAGTCATGTGGATTGCATTCAATAGTGGTTATTACATCTTGTTTGATAGTGATTTATATCACTATTTCTCCCTCATCCAAATGTAAAATGAAAAACATCATATAATGTTTCTATCATTATTATAAAATTACTTAAAAACTATAACTCAAATACATATCACTATGAATTTAATAAATTAATAAATATATATTGTAAATTTTTATATAATAAATGAATATTAATTTTAAAAAATGTAAAAAATCATTCAGGTTTATATAAATTATTATTCTTATTCTTATTCTTATCAATTAATTTATTTATTTTTTTCACATGTCCCTAGAGAAAAATCATCAAAATAATTTAACCATTTTTTTGTATTAATATATCGATCTTTAAAAATATTTCACCGGAAAACTAATATCAGTATTTTTAGGGTAATATGTTTATAATGGTTTCATATATTTGGATATTTCTTGTTTCTTCTATTAAAGGTTTTTTTGGTTCCTAACGTTAGTATTCCTTGGGTTTTCATATCATCATCTTTTTATAAACCAATCAGTGTAATTTTAATATATTTTTTCTTGTAAATATTCCATATTTAATATTTAATTACTAAATTTATAATTTATAATTCAAATTTTATTTTTTTTATTCATTTCCATTAGGTATTAAGGAAAAAAAATTATCTTAAATTATTTGTTTATAAATTCTTAAAATTATTAATTTTTTATTATATTTTTTATTTTTTATTATGAAATGAAATGAATATAGTTGTGAATATTTGATTTAATATTTTTTTAATGTAAAATATTAACTTATAACAAATAATTTTTCTAATTTTTAATTTGATTGGTTTTTTTAAAATATTATATCATAGCTATATTATTATAAATTCCCAAGCAGTATTTAATTTTTATGTTTCACTTATATTTATATTCAGGTTTTTTCATTCAAATTAATGTTCTCAATCATTTTTTATAGGGTTATATATAAACATATATATTATTTTGCTAATATTATTTTTATTTTATGCAATTTTCATAATGGTTAACAAAATTTCAAATTTTTATTATGATTATCATAATTGATTTCTATAATTATGCGTAATAATATAATTCATAAATTATATATACTACATACTTTTTATAATAAATTTATTTTTTTCTATCATGTTATTCATTGAAATACTCAATGTTCTTTTCCTATTTAATTTTATTTTAGTTATTATATTAATAAAATTAATTTGGAATGTTTTTTAAATTTTTATGTATTAGTATATTTAAATTAGAAATTTTATTTTTTGAAACATAATATCTGAATGTATATTGTTTATCCATAGGAAATTTTTTGTGTAACACATTTTCATACTCCCAACATACAATTTGTTTTTGGATTGACAATGTTATTCCATTATTTTATATATCCTCTGTATTTTTATAATAATCATTCTACTTTATATTTTTTTATTGTTACTAGATGATTAAATATTTATCGGTTATACCTATAAGAGACCTCTAATTTGGTAACTTTTTCAACCATTTTTTTAATATGCCCTTTTGTCTATATTTTATCTTATATGCGGTAAAACATGTGTTTGGTGGGGGTTCGTGATTGGGACTAGAAAAAAATTAGGATACCGTTTTGTTCCTAAATCATTCAAAAATACATTAAATAAATATTACTTATGATTCATACATCTTTATTTTGTTAAATGTATAATTTTTTAAATGATTTTTGGTTATTAGTAATTTCTCACCATTCTAAATAATAATTTTTTTAGAGTTTCATAAATTTATTTTTTATATATGTTTCAATGACATATGATTTTATTTAAATATAATAGATATTAATGGTATTTATTTATCTTTCCATTTTTTCAACTATTATCCTTTTGAATTTTAAATAATATTATTTTTAAATTTTTATTGTTCTTTTTTGGTCTCTCATTATTTAAAATATTGTAATATTAATCATATTATTATTTTATTAATTTTTTTTAATATTTTTATTATCAATGTAAAAAAATATATATATTTTTAGTTTTCATAGAATAAATTTAAATCATTATTCATAATCATCTAATGTGACATAAACCATAAATAAAATGTCTATGTTTTCTTCAAAAAATTCCTCGAAATGATTTGTGTTTGTTTATTTAAATATTTTTTAAATCTTTCCAATTTATATATTATTAAATATTTTTTCCAATATATATATATATTATTTATATATACAAATATAATATTGTTTTCTGATATAATATTTAAATTCTTTTTTAATATCTAATAAAGATAATTCATATGAACCAAATATTTTTTATTCTGTAAATTTCATTTCTTGATTATGTGTTAAATTATATATTATTTATGTTTTTATATTTAATAAATGAATTTTTTTTATATAATTCGTCTTCTATGTGTTTTGGGATATAATTTTCTTAAAATTCTAAATAATTTATATTTTACCAATTTTGTGTTGTTCATATTTGAAATGTTCTAGGTGTTTATATTTCTATATAATTAACAAATTTATTATTAAAACTTTGTGTTGTCCTAATTTCAATTATTTTATTTCATATTTAATTTTATTTAGCATAATAAATTGTAGAAAATTGTTATTCTATAGGGTACAAGTCCTTTAATTTTTGGTGTAAATGTTTATCATGGAATTTTTACGAATTTCTAAACTGGTCTTTGTTGTTTGGGGGGTTTTATAGGACTTTTGGAGCTTGAAAACCCTACCAGTGGATAAAAACACTATTTCACAGAGTTAGTAGAAATCGAGCAACCCAACTTGCATGATTTCTCTTAAAATTGATGGCCATTTCAAAGGAATAGTTTAGAGAATAGTTTTCCCTAATCAAGAGGCAAGGGTTGTACATGCATTTGGATTATTAATAGTTTTTAATAGTGTAATGTTGCATTGTTGGATCACGGTTTCTAAAACTATGTTTCCAAAAAATTCAATTCCCCTCTTAATGCCATGCCTTGTGCACAATATGCTGAAGATTTGGAAAACCAATCCCCCAAACAACATGACACAATAATATTTTTATTAATATCATTTTATCCATATAATATATATTATTTTTTCCTATAGAATAAAAGAGGCACTTTATGTTTTCTATATGAAGCTCCCAAGGACCTCCTCATAGGTTTTGATGACCTTTTATTATCCAAAATCTGATTATAGATTAGGTTTGGAAGTAAACATATCATTGGTAAAAACTTTAGTCATAAGGCTCATTTTATTGTCCGTCTCCAAATTGGGTGAATTATTTTGAATCATTTTAATATTTCTTACTTTCAAGGAATTTATTTGTTTCTCTAAACAATTCCAAAATATGGACCGTTATTATATGAGGATAGTTCAACAATCTCGAGGTAGGTGGTCATTGGCTCATCCCTCATGTATCACTATTTTATAAACTATTGTCTTTATTCACATTCCATATTCACAAGGATATTCCCCTAAAATTAATATTCCATGATTATAATCATTCAAATCAAATTATATAGAACTGTTTATATATTTTCATATGATCTTTAGAGATTATGACATCAACCCTAGCCACCTAATGTAGGGTGTTTCATTATTTTATGTCTTAGAAACCCCTGAAAGTATTTATATGACCTTGTTTGGGTGAGCTTCAACATGACATTGGTAAGGTAAGTGTTAAAAATTAATTAATGAATTTTTAAAAAAAATGTATATTCTATGTCAAAAATTTTCTTATTTTATAAATTGAATTAGATTCTCATCCATATTTCACCTTTTATTATCAATTAAATGAACAACAATGAAACCAATAAATGAATATAATTAAGTGAAATTGGTTTTATATCCTTTAAACCCCATTCCTTGCTCAATTAATGGGAATGGAATAGACCCCATAAATGTATATAAGATGAGTTGCTAATTGGGTTCAAGTATTTTTTGACCTGGTTACCCAATATTAAACGAAATGGAATGATCCTACTATATTTCAATATAGAATTACTATTATATGTAATAAATTAATAATAATATATGGGTATGTTTCCTATTTCATATGGACATTTTCATTGGTATATAACTGGTCAGAATTGATATATCATTAGATTACAGATTAAATTACTTGAGATCATTGAGGATTCCATTTCAATTTAAGGATCCAGTTTCCATGGTATATACCCACCTTGGAACATAGTCCATGTCTACTATTACATTCTTGGTATTATGTAATAGTATCCCTTCACTATAATTCCATATGTTTTTACCACTTGGATAATCTCCCTGGAAGATTATTGGTTCATTCAGTCATGTGGATTTCATGATTCCACCCATTGGGGCGAGTCATGAATATCCAAATATTACAATGAATGAGTTAAATAATCATAGTCAGATTCTTTTATAGTGGGTTTTTTTGGGGAACACATAGATTATACTCAAACCCTTATTTCAAGACAAAATGTGTTACTACTGTATATTATCCAACCCTTGAGGTCATAGATTCCTTACTTTCAACATGGATCCAACATTATTATTATTATCAATTATTTCAGTGTTGATGACACATTCACCTGATTCACCTCTATAAACTGAGCTGGAATGAACTTATTACAAGCTCTCATGTTTAGAGGAACTACAACACGAGGATGAAATAGGTATGAGTTTCCATTATTGATTTTTTCAATATTTATATATATATATGCATCATGTCTCTGATTATCTTTAAATTATAGATTTCATAGATAATGTTTGGTGTTCTATAGTTTTATTTATCTCATAACCTATTTATTATTCCATTAAAACATGGAAAATTAATTCGTATATAGGTGTTGATAAGTGGAATTTTCCCTCTATGGACACCTAACATTATTTCTTTCAATTGGGTGGGATATTGGTAGTATAAGATCAATAAATTCACATGATTCTTGGATAGAATACATTGTCTTTCTTATTTTTTTGAATAGGATATAATACATGATACCATTTATACATGTCTTTCAATGTTTTAGAGAAAACAATTATATCATAATCATTTCTATATGATATTTTTAATTGTTTTAATTATATATTACTAATGATTATTATTCTTATTTTTTCATGTAGTTTAAATTAATAATTATTATGATTCCTCTACTATTATCCATATTTTATGTTGTACTATGTTTTCCACTTTGACATGATGGAATTGTCTCCCTCACATATAAGTTAAATTACTATTTTTAATTACATTTGTTTTATTTGACCATTGAATGAGAACATGTTGTTAAATATTCATGTGTTTTTATAAACCTTTTTTTAGTAATGTAATTCCTTATTTAATGTGTCATTATCAATCTAAGTTGTGTTTCAAATTCTTGAAGATGGTGGAATCATAAATAAACACTTAATATCCATGATATAAAAGTTTTTCAAATTACATTTGATTGGACTTGATTTCAATTGAGTGACAACTAATTTCTATTTAGGAGGATTATGGGCTCATTTATATTGAAATTTATATCTAAGAGAGATGAGAAATCATATATTACAAGATAAATTTTGATACATTATTTATAATGGTTGGAAAATATATAATTGTTTTCACATGCAGTTATTAATTATTTTCTCCTTAATTTTCTATAAATGATAACCCCTTTAATAGAAACTTTTTATATAAAAATAATAACATACAACCACAAATATAATCCATAATTTATAGAATGATTTGGTTTTGTGTAAATGGAGAGTATAAGTATAATTAAACTGTAACCTAATGAAACCATTGTAAATAAAATTTGGACAATTATGAATACTTTGTCCTTCAAATAGGCTGTTTGGGATGGTATTATAGGAAGTGAGCTCCATTTTCTTAAGATTTTGTAGATATCCATTTTTTTAAATCAAGATCACAGGTGTGTTCATGGATTTTATAGAGCTATTAGACTATGAAATCCTCAACTCATGCACCAGGAGGGTGGTGAGGACCACAATTCATATTTGGTTTCCCTTGAGAAATTTGTTAACTCTCTATTGGTTTCACTAGAGGCACCATTTTCTATCCCAAAATAGTACATTAAAAATCAATTTTGATACGATTTTCAACTTCCTATATAGTCAATGTAGGGAGGTATAGGAACTACACTTAGATCTTAATCATGAGTTCTATAAGAAACATCCTCCCTTATTGTTAGGGTATTGAATTCCATGGACTGCTTAATCATGGAAATAGTACACTTATTCTATATTCGAGTGACCAGATATGCCTTTGTAGTTTAAGATAAATATTTCCACATTCGTAAATTGTGATTACACCAAGTAATTGTGGGAGATGCTTAATTAGGCAATTCATCCTTTACGAATTTTCTAGATGGATACCTATAATTCATTCTATGGTTAAATTTTCTCCCATTTAGTGATTGTTGAATGCGGCATCTCGTTAAAGAAGTTGGAATTGTTGTATCTTCAGAAGAAGCTCCATTTTATGCCATCATTGTGGAAATAAGGGGAAACAGAAACCTCATTGTGATAGTGACACCCAAATTTTGATTATTGTATTTTTTGGGTCATCTTCAAATATTTTTTCAGACCTTTCCATTGCCATCAAGAAGAAGATGGTCCACACTAGCAACCCTTTAAAATATATGATCTATAATAACCATGATATTTATTTAAATTTTTTACCCGATTTATTACATAAAAGTTCACTTCATGTATACTAGAAGATTGATAAATACAATTTCATTAGGAATTAGGTAAATTTAATAACATCATTACATGTGATCAAATGACATTATTGAATACATTTTTAACAAGATTCTAGAATTACATGACTTTTAAAACTTCTTTGGATAACCTGTGGACATACTTAAGAAAGGGATGACTTGTAAGTCCACGTGACGAAATAGAAATAGCAAAAGCTGATGCATGTTAGGCAATAGGCATATTAATGAAGAAATTAACTGGTGTTAATAATTAACATGAATAATATGTAATGATATAGTATGATGATCAAAACATGGGAAAAGTGGGACCAACTTTTTCACTGTGTCATTAACATAGGTGAAGGTTATCATCCAAGACATTGTTGCGGAAAAATTAAAATAAAAAACGAGGATATCTTCATATCCCAACTTGATTCCACATGAGACTAAACATTACCAAATTCATTAAGGAACTATATAATTCTAGGAACACCCATTACATTGATTTTATTCTCATGTATAACATTTCAACATTGATCATAAAACATATAATCATTTATCATCTCATTTTATAAATAAAAATAGATTTTGGAATAAATAAATGTGTTTCCCAAGTCAAATATGTATATGTGTATAAATGTGAAAACATTAAATAAGAAATTCGTATAGAATTCTCTACAAAATGATTTTTTTGATGTAAAATTACGTTGATATTTTTTACTATAACATCGTCACTATAAAAAATATAAAATTGGGTAATTGAAGAGAAATGGGACTCTGATTATTTGGACATAAAATGTATTGTAATAAAGATACAGAAATGCATATCCCTACATATTTAAATGGAAATTGTGGTGTGAGATTATATAAAAACTTTAATAATGAAGATAAGGAAATGATCAATTACATTAGTTTGTGAATCCAAATACTATGGAGAAGATTTTTGAGAGAATTATGTTACATTGGGAGGACATTAGAGAGTTTTCTTAGATTAAAGACCTAATATGAGTATTTTTAGTGAAGATAAATTGGATATTTTGCATGAATATGTCAAAAAATATATGAGGATTCATTATTCTTTCGAAAGCATAGGTTTTCAAAACTACATTATAAAATAACTAAAACCACAAACCATAAAATAATTTTTCCCATGGATTCAAAAAATAGTGAGTTTATAATATTTTTAAATATTCTCAATGGCCAAAATTAATAAAATAATTACCTTTTATATTTTTATGTGATTCATACTCTTAAAAATTTATTTTTAGTCCTTAAAATATATTAATTGTTTTGGAGGATTCATATTGCATTTTTTAATTATTAAAATATACTTAAGATATCATTGTTTCAAATAGAAAATGAATATATATTGTTTGAAATATTTTATAGAATTTATTAAATAATACTTCTATCATTACGATTTCAATATACATTATGTATATTTTTATGGTATTTAATTATTACTTGAAAATTTTATTCTCTCTAAAGTTTTAGAAACAATCGCCACCGAATAAATTAAAAATTTTGACACAAAAACTAATATTAATTTATCTTATATTATTCTAAATATATCAATATTCATTTATAATATATAATCCACATATATCACCAGATGCTTGGAATCTCCACTAAAAAATGTTTAGATCCATTATAAAAACTCAATATGACAACGTAAAAATTATAATATCATTTATATTTAATAAAAATTATATAAAAATTATATTTTTATAAAATATTTTTTATTTTAATAAATCATTAAATCATAAAAAACTTTTCTTATTTGAATTTTAAAATTACCCAAAAATACTATTTATGTTTTATTTTATCAAAATAAAAATCCATTATAATGAAAATAATTGGATGGATATATATTCATTATTATATATAGAATTATTTACATAATAATATTCAAATGTTACTTATACATACCACTTTTAAATAATAGAAAACAACATTAGTGTAAGGTGCATGGTGGTGCGACTTTGGTGGGTCGGTTCAGCAACCATTGTTTGTGTCTTTATCTCAATGAGATTGAACTTCTCTCCAAAATAGTTGTTATCACACTTATGTTGTAAGATATCTAAAAGGTTTGGAAAAATGGAAGATACATAATATATTTTTTCCCGTAAAAGCTTCGAAAAATGGCCATTATACCTTATGGTCCTACTTGTTCTGGCCAAAAAATCATTTTTCTAGGTAAATTATATTATTGTGAATACTAAAATCATTCAAATTGTATGATCACATTTCAATGGATATATTTTATCAATGGTAATGATGCTTTATTTTCATTTATATCTAATATTACATAATAAAACAAAAGGATTTCATGTGTTTTTTATAACCATAATATTTCAAAAGGGTTTTAAATAAATTTCAAAGCCTTTTTAACATATAACAGTTTTAGTCATTACAATATTTCAACTTTTGAAATTTCACCCTAAATATTCTAATTATTCACAATAGAATTGATGATGGTGACTCGGTTTCACCATATCCTCCAATTCAGCCATTGCTTCATCAAAATTGTTGTTTATGAACACCACATTGACAAGTTGATTTTTCATACATTACAAAACATTTTATATATGATAAATGATATTAACTAGATAATCCTCATAATAATGTTTATTCTCCAATGGATTCACCATTTGAGTGAGTGAATATGAGGGTTATATTATTACCTTATCAATAGGGAAACATTTAATACATAATGTTCTTAATATAAGTTAGTTTTGACTGAAATTAGATATTCCACCACTCTAGTGTGATCCAATAACTCAATTGGGCCATAGTATCATGGGCTATGATTTCCCTTCATCCCAAATCAAATCAATTTATTCTTTAGAGATATTCATATGAGTACCATATGTCCCACAAATATCTCTATATATTGTCAACAATATTAATAATATCTCTTCTTCCAACTCTAAGTTTCTTTGACGTGATGCTGAATAGACATAATCATTTCCACCATTTCCTCTACCACATTAGTACCTAGTAGTTATTTATCACCAACATTCACCCAGCATACAAGTGTTTGGAACCACTTCCCATAATGGACTTCATAAGGATCTATTTACATTCCCTATTTTAAACTTTGTTTTTTAAAATAACATTACCAAAAGAATATTTTTATATTTTCATTATTTTAATCCAATTGATCATTCTCTCAACATGTCCTTAGAATTTTTTATAATACAATCTTATTTTCCATATGTTTTTGGCTGATATGATTTTTTGAAGTTAAAATTTGTATTTAGATCATGTAGAAATGTCTACCAAATCATAAGGGTGAATCATATTTCCCGACCATCTACAATAAATAGTGGTACTCCATGTAGAATTATCACATCATGGATGTATATTTTTTCAAAATTATCTAGTGATAAATCATCATTAATTTAATTGAAGTGCATAGTCTTTATTAGATGATTCACATTAACCATATAGCATTATTAGCTCCTTATTTCTTCAAAATACATTTGATAAATTCATGGATGATATTATAATTTTTCCATATAAGTATATCTTATTATTGCATCCACCACATCACGTTTTTCCTTTTCTCTTTCACATTCAGACAAAGAAGACATGTTGATGTATACTATGTGATATTCTTCATTCTCGTTTCCCAAGAATAGTGTTATTAGATATGTTAATTCATCTATGTGTTTCCTGGACTAATATTGATGCTTGATTTAAGTGAACCATTCATCACTCTCTTCTATAATTAATTATTTATTGATACACATATTCTTGATATATACACTTTTTATATCCTTACACAAAATGTTTTCATCACATTCAACATTTCAATTATACATTTTCCCTCCCAAGAAATCTTTCTCAGAGAGTTTGACAGTAATGTTTTTTTTCACAAATCGACGATAGTATGAAACTAATCCATGTAAACTATGGATATATATATCTTATATTGACCTTGTAAATCATTAAAATTCTTTTATATTTTAGGGTCCCACAGATGACCCATTAATTTTGGACATACTCCCTATAAAAGATAATTCCGTTAAAAAAACTTACATATTTTAGACATTGAATTTTGATTGTCCATTTGGAAGGTCTTTATAATGTACTCGGATTCTCTACATGATCCTCCTTGGTTTTATAGAATCTCAAACTCTCATTGACACTGAATTCCAAAAATTCATCAAAGTAATCTATAATGAGTAAGCTCAACAAGTCTGTAAATATTTGGGGGGATTTTATGTACCCGAAATGCATGAGTATGAACTCATAGTTCCCATAACTTATATGAAAAGTTTCTTATGTGATATCATATTACATCATCCTAATATGGAAATATGATGACATCTGATCCACCTTGGAAATGTATTATTCTCTCTAGTATATGGTCAATCAAGTCTTCAATCCATGTAAGAGAAAACATTTTCTTTATCATGATCTTGTTGAAATCATGAAATTCAATTAAAATGTGTATTTACCCATCCTTATTTAGGATTAATAGAAGTGGTTCACACCCTGGTAAATCACTTTGGCATATGAACCTTTTATCTAAATTTTCTTGTAGATGTTTCTTAATGTATATGAGTTCCAAAACAAAATTTCAATATATATTAATGGATAATAGTGACTCCCAATGTATCATATCGATAAGAAATTAATCCTCTACACTAGGATGATGACTAGGAAGGACCTCATGAAACAAATCACAGTATTCCCTCACAATGTGAATGAATTCAAGTATAGTTCATTCCATAAACTAAACAATTCAAGATAGATATTCTTTCTCATTATGAAATAACAACCTTTATTTGAGATGTTTATGCTAAATAAAATTCATACTCCTCCTTTTACATGTATAGAATAATGATTCTATTCCTGGTATAGAGTGTGATTTCCTAATCACATAAATTTATGTTGTGTATGTATTGGGAAATCTAATACATAACAAGAATTTCCTAAAATTATACCAAATTGTAAATGAAAATGTTATTTGCTAATTTAATCCTACAAATTATAATTGCAGAGGATTTATATACTCATGATTCAATATTTTCACTATTATCAAATTTTATCTATAACCCCACTTTAATGCATTGCTGGGGTTTCTTAATAGTTCTATTAAACATCCATGATTTGATGGACATCATATAACCATAAACATTAAGTAAATTCCCCTTCCCATAATAAATAACTTGTGTACCGATCACTATATAGTTTTCAGGATCCACCTCATTAGTTGTGATGGAAAGAGATCACCCTTGATACCTTGGAGGTGGTTGGTTCTCTCTAAAAACCCTTAGCATTATGTATTGGTTTGGAATGAGACCTAGTTACTTTTAGTTGATGGAATTAACAACTATATAAGGGTTGAAATTATCATTAAATTCCACAATTGAATTTTAATGCTCCTCTTATTGGGAATCACATGATTGAATCTATTCCTTGCTACACCTAATGTATTTTCTTATAACCCTTTGGAAATTGTTGGGGTTCTTCTTTCCCCCCACTAATAATAAGGAAGTTCACATTTCATGGCACAATTACATTTTTTTATTGATCCAATATATTTAAACTCCACCTTTTTCTTCTTATTTTTATGATATTGTTATGATCCTTCATTATACATTTGAATATAATGGAAAATTAGATAATTTATTCATGCCTATTAATGTCACATATCCCCATGTGTTTTTATATTAGATTTTATCCCACAAAGAAGCAGTCAACCATGAATTCAGGTGTAACGACAAAACCAAAGTTGTATCATGTATGAATAGTGTTTTTTGACCCATAATCCCTAAATGATTTGTCACCAGTTAGCCTAAGGTTAATGAATTCCATTTAAATTTTTAGATTAATAGATCTCAGAAAATATTTTTTAAATTTTTTGGAATTCCTTTCACCCTATCCCCTTGATATCACCCTTAGGTTTTGTATTATTGGTCAATTACCACCATAACATTTATTCCACAACTAAATGATAAATTTCTAATAGAACCATATCATGTTTAGAATGTTGAAGGACGGATATGATCATCTTAGTTGACTTCATCCATTGTTCCATGATTTTTTGATTAAATGATACATTGAATGCTATGGGATTTTGTAAAATAAAGGTCTCAATTGAATGTTTTTTCTCAAATGGGGATTGAGATTTTCTTTCTGATGTAGGATTCTATTCCAATCCTAAGTTATCTAATAGGGTATCATCACAAAGACTGTTATTCTAACTTCCATCATGTTGGGAATCTCATTATGGTTGTCATCAGATTTCTTGTCACATTGATTATTTACCTGATTCCTCATATTACCGACAATTCTACTAAATAATTTTAAAATCATTGAAAACTATTATTATATTATTAAACACATAAATTTTTATTGAATGAAATTAAAGGTTTAATATATAAAGTAATTTTTTCATAACTTATGAATATATAGGGTTTAATTTATATTATCTAGAATCTATTTCATATAATATAATTTTATGGGCATTATTTCCCTTTAAAATGGTTCATAATGATCTTGTTAAAATAACAAATATTATCTCCCAAGAATGACAAACCATGTTTGCAGTAAGGATTGTTTTCATGTACTAGGTTATGTGATGTTTGGCCATATGAACTTTCTTAGTCTTGTTACACCTAAGTGCATGTACGAAATAATAACATCAACTTGTAATATCAAAATAGGTATTTATTTTCTTGATAAATAAATTACTATATACTAATAAAATTTATGGTTGTTTTCATATACTAAGTCATGTCCCTATAATTTTTTCTAGTGATGTACAATCAATATCCAAAATTTAATTAAACAGTTCCTCTAATGTGAACTATAAAAACCCATCTCTTTATTTCACAATCATAAATGATTTATTACATATTATAAAAAATAAATCCCATAATATTGAGGAGACTTGTGAGTGTTGGAATTAGTTATAAATGAATCATTCATGAAAATGAGAGATAATTAAATTATTAAAAACCTCCTTGATATGGTTATAAAATTATCTGGCTTTTAAAATGGCATGGGATAACCTGAGGACATGCATATGAAAGGGGTGACCTATAAAACAGACTTAATTAACTAAAATGGAATAAGGTGATTCATATTAGACAATAAAAATATAAATAGGATATAAAATTTGTTATATTAAAAATTTCCTATAACAAGGAATTATAAAACATGATAATCATGACATTGGAAATGTAGAAACAATATAAAACATTACATCGTAATCATATGTCAAAGAATAATATAAAGACATCATTATGTAAAAAATACTATATAAAAATTATGATCACTCTCTATCCCAACATGTCATCTCATGTGGCTAATAATTACACATTGCATTATGGTGCTATATAATTTGGGGTCCACCTGTCACATTCATTTAATTGTCATTCTTATTTGTTCCACATAGAACATAAAACATGGATTCATTTATCATCAAATTTTATTCAATAAAAATATTGTTTCAAATACATACATGTATGTTCCAAGTTAATTTTTTATAATTTCATAATAGTGAAAATCTGTGATAGGAAATGGAAATTATATTAAATAAATAATTTTTTTGACATGGAAAATAGATGGGAAATTACAGATTCATAACATCATCACTTAAAATTTCATAAAATTTATTGGTGAGAGATAAATGCTTGTATAATTATTTTTAAATAAAATTTTATGTAGTGAATATATAAAAATAAATATAGAAACATAATAAATTGGAAATAAAATATATATGTAAATAACGATACTTGAATAAATTAGAGAATTAATAGATCCCTTATTTGAGTGTGTGAATCAAAATGCTTTAGAGGAGCATCATGTGAGATTTGTAGAACCATTGGAGGATTATAGATATTAAATTATAGATTAAAGTTGTTATATATAGATTTTGAGTGAAGAAAAATAAAAGAATGGGTGGTTTTATCTAAGAATGAGATGAGATTAAATAAATATTTCTAAAATATAGGTTTCAGACTCTATATATTAAGATAACCAAAACTGAAAAACATCCCATGAGGTTTTCCTCTATTTTATTTCCATATTTGAGTATCATTTATTAATGTATATGGATAAGGGAAGAAATTTATAAATTCATACCATTTCATAGGTATAAGTGAGTCAAACTATTCAAGAAATGATTCTAATACATTACAATATATTACTTGTTTTTGAGGATTTGTAATTTTTTTATATAATTAATCAAATAAATGGAAAATATATTTATTTTGAAGAGAAAACATATATTATATAGAAATTATTACATCACTTTTTCATCATTATGATGTCATAACACACAAAATAAATTTATAAAGATAATTAATTTTTAAATTTAAATTCTGCATTCTTAAAAAATAATGAGAAGTTCACCTTTGGATAACGTCAATGATTTAATTCAAAAGATATATTTCATTTTAAATTTTGTTTTACAGATATGAATATATTAACTTTTATAAGAAAATATACATTCATTATTATATTTTTCATTCGTTAATAATAACTTATTTTTGATCCCTTATAAAAATCATATTTGACATCATAAAAATTATAAAATAATTTAAATATAATAAAAAAATTTCATAATAATATTTTATACAAACAATTTTTATTTCAAAAATAAATTAATTCATCAAAATAAATACTATAATGAAATTTTAATTTTCCAAAAAACTATTTATGTGGTATTTTATCAAAAGAAAATTCATTTAAAATGTAAATATAATTGAATTAAAATATATTCATTATTCTATAAAAAACAATGTATATACCCATTTTATATGGTCTTGATTATTATCTATGGAATACAACATAAAACATGTCAAGAGTAAGGTGTGTGATAGTGGGAAATTCATGGAAATGTTCAGTGGACGTGGTTTGTTCCATGATCTCGATGATCTTTAAGATCTTATATATAGGGTTTCATTCAAGCATAACATTTCTAATCCCATATTATGAGTATTTAAGAGGAAGTCCCATAGATTCTATCTCCCTCACAATCTCTGATGAATAGGACTAATATAGTACGATCCTACTGGATGAGTCTATAACATCCTTTTTCTGTATCAATTGGATTTGTTAAAAACCAATAATTATACTAATACTATATCCATTGTTCAACAAAAATATTTTATCAACTATAATAATTCATATTTTTTATATTTAAAACAATGGATTGCACACATTTTCTAAAACCATATTACATGTTAATAAATTTTATTAAAATTCCTCGGGACTTTTAATTTTAGTACTCATTTTCATTACATGATCAGTTATGTCACATTAGTAATGGAGTTGAAGTAGAACTTGTAAGAAATGTCAAGGGTGAGGTCCTAGTCATTGTAGCTAGACCTATGATTATCTTCTCTAATAGAGCATGCCTATTCAATATAGACCAACTATATATCAGGGCCTCAGATCATTCTAGTTTCATGCATTGTAGCTAATACCAGAGGATCACAGAATGTGACAGTCAATTGTATGAGATATTATTTGTGTAGACTCTCGCATTGTTTCTTTTTTTTTTCTATTTTGGTTTTTCTCACTCAATTATTACATTAGTGACCATGGGATAAATATGGAATTAAATTCATTACGTTTGTGGGGGTGATAAACTTCGACACAAATTTGGATGTGTGGTCAATGGGCGCACACCGATGTGAGGACTGAGACGTTTAGGGAGGCCTATATCCCTTCCTATGGGAATAATTCATCAATGAGTTTATGTATATTCATTACATTTTCATAATGGAAGGTTTGGTTCAATATCATTCCAATATACACTATTATCACTGTAGGTTGTTTTTTACATTATCAGATGTTAGAATTTATCTCTAAAACAACGAGTAGGATGTCTTTTTCATAATAGTTTGACCATATAATCATCGTATAGGGGGTGTGACCAAACACATTTTTAGTCATTTCATAGAATATTAGTGTTTAACTCAATGAGAATTTCTAACTACAGTAGATAATTTTATGAATTTTTTCCTCATATTTTTTTTTCTCATACATCTCGAGAAAGATTTAGTGTTTAGGATTGAGCTGTTCTTGGAGAATCTCTAATATCTATTACTCTGTACATAATAGAACTTAATAAGCTCTAATATATCATTATGCTGTTGTCAGATTAAGAGAAAAATTGTTTTATCAGAACTATTACATCATATTATGGGTCAACCATTCTTTTTTATAGGAAGGTTTATGTGCAAATTCTGATATGCATGGATTACCCATGGTTGAACTAACATACCATTAAGAACTGGTATCCATTTCATTGAATATAATATATATTCGACTATCTTTGAGGAGGTAGGGTATTCTTGGATATTATCATACGATCAATATATAATCAATTTTGAGTTATGCCTTCATGAATACATCATAAGGTTCTTAGTAGATGGTATAATTTATATAAGTATCTCATTATTTTGTTATGTCTTATAAGCATGCCCTCCATTTTCATCAAAATGAATAATATGGATTTCGACCATAATTTGTATTCCTTTGGTGTGGAATCTATTGATCCCATCGTGCTTTATTCACATATATTAAGAGAACATGAAAAACAATTTGAGATCATTATAAATACACTTAGAAAGCGTTAGAAATATTTTTTATTCCTAAGTATAAATTTTTGGTTTAAAATTTTCAATTGATGGTTCATTATATCATGTAATAGGAATTTCAACTGACCTAGGGATGGTATCTACAGTGGTTTCTTGCGTTTATACCAATGACATGTTAGATATATAAATTTTTATGGTGATTGATATGTATTAAAGGTTTTTATATCAGACAATTCAAGCATTCGTGAAATTCTTACCTGTATTACGTGGAAGGATGTGAATTTCTTGTGGATTGAATTATGTGAGAAGGACTTTGAAAAGTTAAAAATAAGGCCCACCACATCAAAAAAATTTATTTTAACAGTTCCTGGTAGAGAGTATATTGTTTTCTAGGATTCACATAGACAACCTCTCGGATTAGATCATCTTCCAAAAGAGAGATTTGATCATATGTTTTATTTATATTTTAGAACTCAGTCACATAATTATCCAAGGACATCCAAAATGTAGATAAGTTGTTTATTCCTCATTCAGATAGGGAAACTATCTGATGGGTGAGGGCATTATGGCATGTTTAAACCAAAATAGCATAAAATATACCTCTATATAGCGTGAATTAAATATTATAATGAAAATTATGTTTTAAATTAATAAGTAGATGAATTTGAGATTACCTATACTCCTGGAAGGGGTATTAATGTAGAAGATGCATATATTTGGAAGACATGGGCACATGATCTCTAGGAAGCCAGTGTTGAATGGTAATTGATAGCAGTCATTTAAAAGAAATAACTAAAATATTATGATATTTCAAAATTAATATTATCTTTCAGCCTTAGAAGTTAACTCTTCCCTTGTAACACCCAGAGATTTTATGAAAAATATTCTTTAATTTCATTAAATGTCTTGTGTTGTATGCTACACCAAGATTACCTTGCTCTATACACAACACCCTATTAGCTTGCTGTATACGCAACACTATTCATGGATCGTGTTACACACAATTTTGATAATAGTTATTCTACGCAAAATTGAGTATATATATATATTCAATGTATAAATGAAATATGGTTGGATTCTGTTATACGAAACAACTAAGGATTCTTTCACAACACGCAACCCTAACTTGGCTTCCATTACACGCAATCACGACCTTCCTTGATAGCGTGTGTTGTACGCAATACCCGGTTTTAATAAACAACGATATATTATTGTAATATTATTATGAACTACACGTTATGAATAGTATTAACTATATTTTTAATTTTATAACATTATTATTCATCTTACACATTTTCTAGAACCTGGTATAAGAACAAAATAAATTTTTCGGGTAAATTAAGTATTTTTCAAAAAAATACAATTTTGCCGCATTTTGATGGTGCACCCACTTTAAATCTAATTTTTGAAATGTTTATAAGTTCCATTTGACAAAATAAAATTATTATTTGGAATCATGAAATAAAAATTTACTTTGGATAAATTTTTCATTTTATTCTGATGACTTTCATATTTTAATGATTACTAAAAACACGCTATATTTTAATTAAATGCAACTTTTTTCATCGTAATATATTATGTGGTTAATTTATAATATTGAATGGTTTTAAAGTATAAATAGAATATATTTTTACCGTTTAATATAATTTATTTCATTAGCATTGATTTTAACTTGAATTCGTAGGTTAAATCAATTCAAACTTTTATAATGTTTTAAAGAAAAACTTGTTTTCTTTCGACAACAGGATTAATTTTAATTTAATTTCTGAAACTTTTTGTGTATTTAATTTGGAAAAATGGATTCCATATTTTGAATCAGTGGGTCCATATTATGTTAATAAGATAATTTTTATTTTTGGGCATTGTGAATAGTAACTACGGTAAATTTTATTTGCTATAGTTAAAGGTAAATCGGGTAATTAAGGGTAAATATAAAATTATAAAATTACACTAACACATGGAAAAATCCTATTGGATGACTAAAAGTCGAAAAATATAACCTAAGGGTCGGATTAGATTCATTTAATGGATTTTTTCATTAAAATAATTTAATTATTATTAAAACCAAAGAAAGTGACCACATGTTACTCTTTTAAATACTATAAGTATAATAATTTTAAGTTAGTGATAAACTTCATTAAACTTAGAAACATAATAGTATAAATAAATCTAAAAAAATTATATACATCATGATAATTTATTTAGAATTTTTGGGATTATATAATTATCATTAATTGTGACCCAATAGTGATGCAGAAATTATTTATCTAGTGAAAAATCAGGATTATAGTTTTTATTAAACTAATAGTGACCATAAAAGGCACAAAAACCTGACCAAAACATATTGGTAATGAAAATTTAAACTATAATCATCAAATGGTTGAATATTTGTCCATTTGGAGTCTTATACAAGCAATTGTGACACTTATATTATTTTATTTTAAGTGATGCCAAAGCTATCACCTTCATAATTTAATAAATATAACAATTTTAATATTGTGATTTTAAGATGATAAATTCGAGTAAAATTATTATTGTGAAATTTAATAGATTTATATTTATCATAGGATTTTATTTTAAATTTTAATGCAACAAATCAGTATATTAAATAATTATAAAAAAATATTGTAGTAATTATTTTATTAAGAGATAAACCAAATAAATGGTTTAAAAAAATAATAAAATAAATATTATATGAAATATTTAATGTGATCCACCAATTTTATAGATATATATGAAATTTTATGAATCTATTAAGGATTTTATTTCTAAAATATCTTCTGTATATATTTTATTTAAATTCAAATAAATAAATACTGTCAAAATTGACACTATTGTATTATATAAAAATAACATATTATAAAATTGTTTAAAAATCACAAAAATATTTAAAATTTATAAATTTAAATTTATATGGTCTATAATGTTATAAAGTAATAAATTGTGTAAAATTCACAACAAATAAGTTATTTTTTTTATAATTTAAAATTTACAATTTTATTACCACAAATAAACATAAATAGATTAAATAAGGATAAATCAAAATGATAAGGTTTAAAATAAGATCCAAACATGTCTAAATTTTATTTTTTGATGATATTACAAAACTATCTCATCTAATATTCGAATATGAGTCATTATTTGAGGTTTTTAAGTGGGGTTAAATTTGTGATAAATTAATATTTTTAAGATTTCCAAAGGTGCCCCTCTCCTCCCTTATAAGAGGGCACCTCCTCCCTCTCCTCCTCACACCAATTTGAGCCTTTAAGCTTTTCCAACCCCTGAAAAATTATCTTCTCCACTTCCCTAGAAACATCCTATAGGTTTGGGTCTACTTTAAAGGCCAATCTTAGTGCCCTAAGAGGAGGTTTCAAAGAGGCGTGTCGAAGAAGAGGTAATTTCTTCTCCCGATTCTTTCAAGATTCTTTCATCTTAAACATATTATTCTTTAGTTGTTTAATTATAAATTAATAACATAAGTATCATTAATATACTTATTTGTTATTATAAATATGAAACAACCCCATTTCACCTTCTATCCATCCAACGGAAAACAAAATCACCGCGCGTGCGTATGTACGGAATACCGTCTCCACGCCGTGGTGTAATCTGTTTTTCCACCAACACCTTACATGGATGGGTATAATGGTGTAAAGAATAACTATACATAGTTATTATAACATCATACTGATTCGGATATATTTTATCTTCCACTCCAATTCAATTCAATAATTATGGAAACGATATCATCGCTCGTGCGTACGTACGGACTACCGTCTCCATGACGCGATGAGATTCATTCTCCATGTTAACCATTTAAGAATGATTATAAAGTATATATATGAAATAATAATGAAATATATGACATTATAAAGCTACTGGATTTATGTATATATGTATGTCATCTACTTAATTCCATTCAACTCAATAAGGAAACGAAAACAATGTTCATGCGTACGTACGGCCTACCGTCTCCATGAACGGTGTATTTCTTTCCATTTATCGATCTATTATATATATGTATATTCTGAATATATGTTATATATAAATCATGTTTTATATTCTGGAATTATGTAATCATGATCTAAGTAATCATATGAATAATTACAAGTCAAAACACGGACGACAAATGAAACGATTTTACCCAAAACTCTCTTTATCATGGAACGTACAAAATAATGGGTAATATAAAGTCATAAGTGACCCATATATGATATCATAAAAATTAATATGATTATTTAATAAGTCAATAACATTATTGAAATCAATATACATGAGTTTTGGATATGTACGAAGCATATCGGACCTAAGTTAAGGGAAAATATCACAATCTCATTTTTATCCGAGATTGTTTATACTTTGAAATTTACTGGGGTATATTTTATCATCCACATCCATGTTTCCTCAATATCTAATATTATTTCCATCAACCAAAAATTTTTTAAATACAATTTTACCCTTTGGTGTGTTTTTATTAAAAGATATGAAAGGAATCTTTTGTCGTTTTTCGTACGAGGTACTTTTTGACTTTTCTGACAAAAGGATGAGAAGAATGTTTTTTTAAATTATACGGCATGAATGGATTTTTAAAACATTATTTCCAAGAAGATTTCTTTACATGTTTTCAAGTTTATTTTTAATCAACTTCTTTTAGTTTAGAATTGTATGAAATGTTATGAAAGGAAAAGATTTTTTGAAGTAGAAAGGATATTTTTATCAATAATGGAGTTTAAGTGTTTTATCAAAATTATTTTCCATCTAAGATAATATAGGGTTATGTTTCTATCCTTATTTTTACATTGATTTGATTATGTTATGATGGAATTATTTTTATGATGTCCTTTTATCTTATATGGATTATGATGGCATGATATTTAAGATTTCCATTTTTATTACATGGGTTATGCAATGATGTATGATTTATGATTTTGTGGCACACATAAGAATGGTATCATTATGAGATGGGTGGGACCTATATCTCCCTCCAATTAATTGGGTAAAGATTTTATATCTCATGAGATAAACATGGCTGGAACGGTATGTTAATCTGGTTCAGTGTTACAGGACTGAAATGAGGAGTGAACTTGATTCAGAATGGGACTTTGTCCACTAAGATGGTCTTGGCAGCAATGCCTTGGATACTATGGAAATAATTACATGTTCTTAATGGATGCAACAATTACATGTTTTATTCCCATGCTATTTTGTCATTATTAATATTTCATTATGATCTATGCCTAACGTACTTCCATATTTTATGTCATTTCTGAAGATTTTGATGTTTAAACATTCTGTTCATGTTTTTAAGTTCAAGTGTATATGGTATGATTTATTTTATCCATGCTTACCCTTACTGAGAATTTGAGCTCACCCTTTTTATATTTTTTTTCCCCAGGATATAAAGAAAGGTTTTAGGAAAGAAAAAAAGGGGAAGATCTTTATGAGAGATGCTGAAGATCATTCACCATGATTAGAAGATTACGTTCCATGTTTCCAAAGACCCTAAACTATTACGGTCCTTGTGTGTCTATTTTTGTTATGTATTAAGTATTCCTATAAAGTAATGTAATGTCCGTGTACGTCATGCTTAGGGTCTCTATAGTTGGTATCAAAGGAAAGGTTTAGTCAACCTTTGGAAACTAGGATGCGAAAACGTTCGTAAGATCCCTTGAGATATTTCTAAGGTATGTTTAGGGATGTACCTAAGTATAAGAATATGTATAGGATATAGTCCTAGAAATATGGTAATGATCTTAGAATTTAACCTAAGATGTTAGATATTGAGGGTGCTCCCCCTTTACTATGTTCTTTTCCCTTGCATGATTTTTGCCTCTCACACTATTCTTTTTCGGTTTTAGAAAATGGCTGGAAATAAGAAGATTCATGATAATGGAGGATATGACGGACAATGGAATTATTTTCTTCATGAGAAACCAAATGAAACGGGATCTGGAAGTCCAAACATCGTTATTATGACTAATCAGAAATCTCATAATATGATCAATAATCTCAACTTTGATAAGTTTCCCGACTCAGATAATAAGGGAAAGATGGAGTTTTATGATGATCATAGAGGAAAGAAAGTTCAATTTCTCTCATGTAAATCATGTGGGAAGAGGCGTCAGGGAGATTATTTCAAAGGAACTGGAAGATTCTTTGGGTGTGGAAAAGAAGGACACAAATCCAGTAAGTGCAAAGGAAAAGGTTCAGTTAACACCATGGACAAGGATAATGGTATTTCTCCGACATCAATAATGATTAGATGTTTTAAATGTGGAATGTACGGGCATTATGAAAACTAATGCACTAATGGAAAATCTCATGAAGAGAATCAACATGGTCATATGGGTAGTATTTATGTGGATGATGATGAGGAGACTACAAATGATATATGAGCTGAAAGAAGTGTTGAAGCTCAGTCAGTTGTTTTAGAAGGTAGTGGAATGGTTGTATGTTTAACGAGAGTTATGTTGTATAGTTAATGGTACTATGGAATAAAGAATCATCTAAGGATTGTTACACTATTGTTTTTCCTAAAAGTATTTGAAAGTATATTTTGAATGGTACTAGTAACCATGGAATGTTATTCAGATATTTTTGTAAAGTAGATGATATCCTCATAATGAAGGAATATGAAGATAATGAGATGTTTGATTGTATTCATGAGCTTATGATTGATATAAGGACTAAGTGATATCATGGTTTGAGTATATAGAATTTTGAGGATTTTGGTATGTGGAAAGTGTTACCTTTTAACCGCATTCATGTTTTCACTAAGGTTCAATGGGTATTCATTTTTCAAGAGAATGCATGATTTAGGCCTTTGAACGTTTGTAATGTGACCAACAAGACATATCTTATGATATATAGGGATCAACGATTGTATTAACATGCTTCTTATAGAAAATCTCTGGTAATATTTTTCACTATAATATGACAATGGACTGCAATATTATGGATAATCATAATGACTGGAATGGATTATGTTGGACATAAGTTAGTATTGTTTAAGAATAGAACCTTTTTTCGATATTATTGATGGGATGATATAGTAATGTAGTTTTAGAAAAAGGACAACATGCAGGACAGGAGACATCCCATCGCGTCGGAGAAGGCTGTGGGAATCGAACCCATAGCCGATGTGCGACTGGCCTTTATCGCCTACCACTGGCCTACAGGAAGTCTCTTGCTAGTAGAAACTAGTTTTGTTTTATTTAGCGGTATGATATATGAATTATAAGTTCATTTTTGGAACCATATACGATTAATCTATCCATAAGATGGATTTATAACTTTTGCTAACCTTTTGATTGAATGAGATGTAATGACCCATCATTCTATCACATGATCTGCTAACACATCACGGATAAAAAATTCAACTTCATTTCTTTAAGGGATGAAGTGGAAATTGTTCAATTCATGAACAACAGTAAGATTGTACCAAAATCATGCAAGTATTTCTTTTAATTCATCAACTTTAGTGAAATGATCTTGAAAACCAAAAATGTTGTCCTAGTTCCCTTATATCTGATTAATCAGATGGTACCTTATATCATCACAAATAAATAGCTTTGTGATTTTTGGATTTTTCATAGCCATATTCTCTACCACTCTCCATCAGAATATGATGGTTAGATTTTTCTTCAATATCCATATTTTCACATATGTCCTCCTATGTGGAAACCCAGTGATGAGTTAATTTGGGTAACCGTTACATTTCATACTTTAGCTTTTAAACCCATGTTTTGGTATTCCGTTTTACGATGTGGGTTTCTATTAAACAATCTTTTTAGTAGTAAACCATTTATAACCCCGACGAATTTCGAGGGCGAAATTAATTTTAAGGGGGGTAGAATGTAACACCCCGAGATTTTATGAAAAATTTTCTTTTAATTTCTTTATATTTCTTGTGTTTTATGCTACACTAAGATTACCTTGTGCTATACGCAACACCCTATTAGCTTGCAGTATACGCAACACTATTCTTGGATCGTGTTACACAGAATTTTGATAAAAGTTATTCTACACAACATTGAGTATATATATATATATATATTCAATGTATAAATGAAATATGGTTGGATTATGTTATACGAAAACACGAAATATTCTTTCACAACACTCAACCCTGACTTGGATTGCATTACACGCAATCGCGACCTTCCTCGATAGCGTGTGTTTTACGCAAAACTGGGTTTTACTAAAAAATGATATATTATTATAATACTATTATGAACTAGCCGTTATGAATAGTATTAACTAAATTTTTAATTTTATAAAATTATTATTCATCTTACACATTTTCTAGAACATGGTATAAGATCAAAATAAATTTTTCGGGTAAAATAAGTATTTTTAAAAAAATGTTGTTTTGCCGCCTTGTGATGGCGTAACCACTTTAAATCTAATTTTTGACATGTTTATAAGTTCAATTTGACAAAATAAAATTATTATTTGGAATCAAGAAATAAAAAATTACTTTGGATAAATTTTGCATTTTATTCTGATGACTTTCATATTTTAATGAATAGTAAAAGCACGCTATATTTTAATTAAAAACAACTTTTTTCATCGTAATATATTATGTGGTTAAATTATAATATTGAATGGTTTTAAAGTATAAATAAAATTTATTTTTAACATTTAATATAATGTATATCATTATCATTGAGTTTAACTTGAATTCGTAGGTTAAATCAATTCAATCTTTTCCAATGTTTTAAAGAAAAACCCATTTTCTTTCAACAACGGGATTAATTTTAATTTAATTTCTGCAAATTTTGTGTATTGAATTTAGAAAAATAGATTCTATATTTGGACTAAGTGGGTCAAAATTATGTTAATAAGCTACTTTTTATTTTTGGGCATTGTGAATAGTAACTACGGTATATTTTATTTACTATAGTTAAAGGTAAATATGGTAATTAAGGGTCAATATAAGATTATAAAATTACCCTAAAACTTGGAAAAATCCTATTGGATGACTAAAAGTCGACCCATATCACCTAAGGGTCAGATTAGATTCATTTAATGGACTTTTTCCAAGAAAATAATTTAATTATTATTAAAACCAAAGAAAGTGACAACATGTCACTCTCTTAAATACTATATGTATAATAATTTTATGTTAGTGATAAACTTCATGAAACATAGAACATTAATGGTCTACAGAAATATAACAAAATTATCTACATCATGAGAATTTATTTTGAATTTTTTGGGATTAAATATTTATTATTAATTGTGACGCAATAGTGATGCAGAAATTATTTATCTAGTGAAAAATAAAGAATATAGTTTTTATTAAAATAATCGTGACCATAAAAGGCACAAAACCATGAACAAAACTTATTGGTCATATAAATTTAAACTATAATCATCCAATGGTCTATTATTTGACCATTTGGAGTCTTATACAAGCAATTATGACACTTATATTATTTTATTTTAAATGATTCCAAAGTTGTCACCTTCATAATTTAATAAATATAAAAATTTAAATATAATGATTTTAAGATGATAAATTCGAGTAAAAGTATTATTTTGAAATTTAATAGATTTATATTTATCAAAGGATTTTATTTTAAATTTTTATGCAACAAAAAAGTATATTATAAAATTATAAAAAAAGTTGTAGTAATTGTTTTATTAAGAGATAAACCAAATAAATGATTTTAAAAATACTAAAATAAATATTATATGAACTATTTAATGTGATCCAATAATTTTATAGATACATATAAAATTTTATGAATCTATTAAAGCTTTTATTTCGAACATATCTTCTATATATATTTTATTTAAATTCAAATAAATGAATAGTGTCAAAATTGACACTATTGTTATTTTATAAAAATAACATATTATAAAATTGTTTAAAAATCACGAAATATTTAAAAATTATAAATTTAAATTTATATGGTCTATAATTTTATAAAGTTAACAATTATGGAAAATTCACAACAAATAAGTAATTATTTATTATAATTTAAAATTTAGATTTTTATTACCACAAATAAACGTAAATAGATTAAATAAGGATAAATCAAAATGATAAGGTTTAAAATAAGATCCAAACATGTCTAAATTTGATTGGTTGATTATATTACAACCCTATATCATCTAATCTTAGAATATGAGTCATTTTGGGTGTTTTTTAAGTGGGGTTAAATTTATTATAAATTAATATTTCTAAGAATTCCAAAGGTGCTCCTATCCTCCCTTATTAAAGGGAACCTCCTCCCTCTCCTCCTACCAGAAATTTGAGCCGTCAAGCTCGTCCAAACCCTGCCATATTATCTTCTACACTTCCCTAAAACATTCTAGAGGTTCTGGTCTACTTTAAAGACCAATCTTAGTGCTCCAAGAGGAGGTTTCAAAGAGGCGTATCGAAGAAGAGGTAATTTCTTTCGATTCTTTCACGCTTCTTTCTTCCTAAACTTCTTCTTCTTTAATTGTTTCATTATAAAGTAATAACATCAGAATCACTAATATACTTATTTGTTATTATAAAAATGAAACAACCCCATTTCACCTTCTATCCATCCTACGGAAAACAAAATCACCACGCGTGCATATGTACGGAATACCGTCTCCACGCCGTGGTGTAATCTATTTTTCCACCAAAACCTTAAATGGATGGGTATAATGGTGTAAAGAATAACTATACATAGTTATTATAACATAATACCGATTCTTATATATTTTATCATCCACTCCAATTCAATTCAATAATTATGGAAACGATATCATCGCTCGTGCGTACGTACTGACTGTCGTCTCCATGACACGATGAGATTCATTCTCCATGTTAACCATTTAATAATGATTATAACTATATATAAGCCATAATAATGAAATATATGACATTATAAATCTACTGTATTTATGTATATATGTATGTCATCTACTTAATTCCATTCAACTCAATAAGGAAACGAAAAGAACATCCATGCGTACGTACGGCCTACCGTCTCCATGAACGGTGTATTTCTTTCCATTTATCGATCTATTATATATATGTATATTATGAATATATATTATATATAAATCATGTTTTATATTCTGGAATTATATAATCATGATCTAAGTAATCATATGAATAATTACAAGTCAAAACACGAACGGCAAATGAAATGATTTTATCCAAAACGCTCTTTATCATGGAATTTACAAAATAACGGGTAATATAAAGTCATATGTGAACCATATATGATATCATAACAATTAATATGATTTTTTAATAAGTCAATAACATTATTTAAATCATTATACAGGAGGTGCGGATACGTGCGAAGCATATCGGACCTAAGGTAAAGGAAAATATCACAATCTCATTTTTATTTGAGTTTGTTTATACATTGAAATTTACTGGGGTGTATTTTATCATCCACATCCTTGTTTCCTGAATATATACTATTATTTCCATCCACCTACAATTGTTTAAATAAAATTTTACCTTCGGTGAGTTTTTAGTAAAAGATATGAAATGACTCTTTTGTCGTTTTTTGTACGAGGTACTTTTTGACTTTTCCGAGCTCAATCTGATATTCTCACATGCTTATAAGGAAGCCAATCAAGTTGCCGATGCTTTGGCAAAGAAAGAAATAATGGAGAAGAATATGGTGTGGTCCTTCACGGCACCAGAATACTGCGCTCCACTGGTGGAGGTGGACATGCGTGGTGTAATATACTCTCGCCTTTGTAATAATTCCTTGAACGCCTGACTCTATTATATTTTTCTTAATAAATTTTTTAGGGACGGATCTGACCGGACCCTGGACTATTTGGTACTTTTTGACTTTTCCGACAAAAGGACGGGAAGAATGTTTTTTTAACTTACACGGCATGAATGGATTTTTAAAACATTATTTCCAAGAAGCTTTATTTACATGTATTCAAGTCTATTTTTAATCAACTTCTTTTAGTTTATAATTGTATGACATGTTATGAAAGGAAAAGTATTTTTGAAGTAGAAAGGATATTTTCCTCAAGAATTGAGTTTAAGTGTTTTGTTAAAATTATTTTCCATCTAAGATAATAAAGGGTTATGTTTCTATCCCTATTTTTACATTGATATTATTATGTTATGATGGAATTATTTTTATGATGTCCTTTTATCTGATATGGATTATTGTGGAATGATGTTTAAGATTCCCATTTTTATTACATGGGTTATGCAATGATGTATGATTTATGATTTTATGGCACACATAAGAATGGTATCATTATGAGATGGGTGGGACCTATATCTCCCTCCAATGCATTGGGTAAAGATTTTATATCTCATGAGATAGACATGGCTGGAACGGTAAGTTAATCCGATTCAGTGTTACAGGACTGAAACGAGGAGTGAACTCGATTCAGAATCAGAATTTGTCCACTAAGATGGTCTTGGCAGTAATTCCTTGGCTACTATGGAAATCATTACATGTGGTTAATGGATGCCACAATTACATGTTTTATTCCCATGCTATTTTGTCATTATTAATGTTTCTTTATGATCTATGCCTTACGTACTTCCATGTTTTATGTCATTTCTCAATATTTTGATGTTTAAACATTATGTTCATGTTTTTATGTTCAAGTGTATTTGGTATGTTTTATTTTATCCATGCTTACCCTTACTGATCATTTGAGCTCACCCTTTTTATGTTTTCTTTTCCCCAGGATATAAAGAATGGTTTTAGGTAAGAAAAAAAAGGGAAAGATCTTTATGGGAGATGTTGAAGATCTTTCACCACGATTAGAAGATTACGTTCCAAGTTTCCAAAGAGACTAAACTGTTACGGTCCATGTGTGTCTGTTTTTGATTTGTATTAAGTATTCCGCTAATGTAATATAATGTCCATGTACCTCAAGCTTAGGATATCTACATCCCTCTTTGATAAGGTTATGAGAATATAGTTTTCATTTCCCAAATTCATGGTTCTATAGGAGTGTATTTTTGGTGTGGACATAACTTCGTATTAGTATTTGAGGATGATGAAATCCATCAGATACATAGACATTCCATTTATCCTTATGATATGTGATATGTACTTATGAGAGACACCCAAACTTTTTAGTGGGAAGTTTATCCATCCATATGCATGATGTATCGTGACATGCATCCAAAGTATTGGTAGACTATGATAATATTCCAGATTGGATTTTTTATCACTAGGTGTTACACAAATCAATAGGTGACGGTGGAGCATCGTGAACATCAATATTTTTACAAACATTTACATTCATGAAATGTAAATGTGATGACGATTCTACGTATTTCATTGTTGTAATACCATGTTCACCTCTAGGTATAAATACAATTTCTGTGGGAATGGATCGACTATCAAATGTAGATGACATAATTTCTATATTAGAGACATTATCCATTTTTGATATGGGGATATAGTATGTTTGTGAGATTATAGAGATTCATAGTATCCCTCATAATATCATTCAATATATATACACATTTTCACATTGATGTTATTGTAGGGGTTATATAGAATTATGGGTACATATGGGATCTTGAGCACATATTTTCACAATCAAACTGATTCCCAACCAGAATGGACAAAAATAGTTTTAGAGGATACGATTCAAGAATGCATCATTTATTTTCATTGTTATAAGCAGAACCATACATCCATATTTTAGTTCCCATATAATACTATCTTTTACAAGACCATTCAGATGTCTTTTTATGAGGCCTTGTATAGTAATTCGTGTCATAGACCCTTGTGCTGGATAGAGGCAAGTGAGGCAATGATACTATGTCTTCATCTCTGGAATGATACATTAGATAATGATAAGAAAATTCAAAATCCAATATCTAATACAAAATTTAGATTGAAATCATATGATGATTCTTATTGATGACCTCTGGAGTCTGAGTTTTGGGATTGTTTTTTCATATGCTTATCATTTAGGTATCAATGCTTCAAATTAGGATTATACAATATAAATCATTGAAAAGGTCGGGAAGGATCAATAAGGCCATCATTTACATTTATTTTATTATCAATGATAGAACGACCATGTAATTTAGGTGACATAGCAGTGGGAGTCCAATATATCTATTGAGTTCCTAGGGGTTTTATTAGAAGATTCTTATCTATCATTAAATGAGAACATAGAAATGTGTTTCATTTTCTGGTTGAAGATTGTGTCATCCCAATTATTATATAATGAATTGAAGACTTTAATTTTAGTAAAATTCATTATATTTGGCCTTTTATGGATTCTTAAGGAGGTCATGGATGTTTTTTGGGGTTTCTATGTCTTGTAATAATATCGGTACACTATTTAGTGGATGAAAACACTAGGATGCCTGGTTAATAGAATCATGTATTACTTTTTTATGGATTCTCAAAACAATGAGGGAATTTTATAATGAAAATGTTGGGTAAATGGTTTTCCCGAACCGTTCACCTTGACCTGCACAAGTTTCCAAGTTGAATATATTTTTTACCAGAGGCATATTGCATGGTTGGAGAATGGTTTCTCAAACTATTTGGACAAAAACTATAGGTTCCCTCTTAAGCTAAATCCCAATGTACAGTTAATTCATAGATTATCAAATCATGTCACAAAACCATGTGACCAAGTAATTTTAGGGTGAATTTAATATTTATGCCTTGATATCCTCCCAAACATACCCAACTTCCTATTTTTCTCCTCCAGTTAATTGCAGTGTCTTCATTCCTCTTGTAAGAAGCTCCATATCCTCTCTATATAGGTTATAATCCCATTCCATCTTTAAACCTCTATTTCAAATTTTATTTTCATTATGGATATATAAGAAATATATTCAACCCATAGTATCACCATATTATTTTCTATCTTATCAATATCCCTTTTTTAATGTAGGATGATATTACCTATATTAACTTTGGATATATTTTATTTCATTTTCAGCATTACTAGGCCAAAATAACAGTCGGCAAAGGATGATGAAAATTCTATAGGGTTTAGGTTGTAGGGCCATGACTTATCGATCAGGTATTTACATTTCATTAATTATTCTTTTCTTACAAGACATATTCATATGGTGTTTCCCCTAGAATTTATATTACATGCTTATTATCATTAAAATCATGTTCTAGAGCACTTTTTATATAACCTCTTCACATCGTTGAAGAGTATGAACTCATCTCTAATCACACAACGTATGGTGCTTCTTTATTTTATTACATAGAGACCCATGAAGGTATATCTAAAACACTTTTTAGTTGAATTTTTACATGACCATGGTAAGTTTAGTTTATAAAATTATTCAATGAAATATTCAATGGTATGTATATTATAGATATCACTTATAATTGAGTTTTAAATTTAATTTGGTCAATTTTATGATTTAACTCGTTATTCATAATAAAATAAAACAGAATTAATCTACTAAATGACTATAATTATATGAAATTGGTTCTATTTCGTTACAACGTATTTTCATTCTCATTGGAAGGGAACATAATAAACAAATAAAATGCATGTAATCTTACTTTTTAATTAGTCACATTTTCTTTTAGCCTTTTCACCTAATATTTATATAATATTAATAAATACACTTAATTCGTAAATTGGATGAGTGCTACATGGACTTAATTACGTATTGATATATCTAGAATGATGGAATTTCATATGGAAATTTTTATCTTTATAGTATTGGTAAGACGTAAACTAGCCTCATATACAATAAGGGATACCTTGAACACTCACATGACGCAATTCTAATTCATATTATCATTCTCTAAGGGAGATACCCACCAAGGAACATAGTCCTTTTCTACTGGTAGATCATGAAATAATGTCATAGGATACATTTAATATATTTCAATATAGTTTGATTCATTGTTTACAATAATTGGTTCTAACTTGATGTGTTTTCACATGAGGTTCCTTGGATTCAACAAATTGGTCCAAGTCATGCATAGACTAAGATTACTGGAGATGAGTTAGATGGACTATATTTGACACTTTTATAGATTAATTCCATGAGAAATCCCCTTGTATTACACTAAGAACCATTCTTCCATACTGTGTGAGTTAATACAATGAGTTGGAAAACCCCCGAGGTCAATGAGGCGTAGGATTCACATTATACACTCATGTATTATTATAATGATATAAAAAAATGTTAATGATAAATATTAATGGTTCCTATTTATAAAATGAAATTAAATGACTTATCTAAATGATATCATGTATTGAGACCTTAAAATCTCTGGCTGAAATATGTGTGAGTTATAATTAAATGATTTCTATAAAATTATGCACACATCAACACGATTTCAATTTTTATTCAAAAACTAGATTGTATGGATTACATTGTTGAACAAAAAATGATATTTATCTCACAAACAATATATGACAACACTAGTAACAGAGAATATGATATGTATAAATGTGTTCATAAGAAGAAAAATCCCTCTATTGTACCTTAATTACATACTTTCTTTTGGATTGGAGCATGGTAGCAGATGATTGGGCAGGTGTTTTAGATGCTTGGATTGTATTTCGAATCTATTTTATTCCATTTTAGATAATGTATTTCATTATTCAATGAATACCAATATTCTAGTTTTGTAAAGACATTGCATTGAAAACTCATCTTTTGTATATGATACTGATCAACTTTTTAGGGTTTTATTTCCAATGATTACTATTCATATTTTCCACTTCAGATTTTAATTATTCATTATAATGATCCCATAATTGATATCCATATGTTATGTTATCCATTATTATCCACTCAAAATGAGGGTATATTCTTTCAACAGACACACAATATTCTATCAATAATAGTATACACCCTCTAGCATACGTGGTGGTGCACCTATGGTCGGGTGGCCAAATGTCTCACGACACCCGTTTAGTGTATTCTGGTTTAAGATGTCACATAAATACAAAATAAAATAAAATAAAAAAGTTTTTTTATTTTGTAAAAAAAAATAATAATATTTCTTTAATACCTAAATAAAAAAATTTAAATTTAAGTGTAATATATTAATATAATAATTGTAAATAAATAATATAAATTCTATGGATTCCCATTGAATAAACTTAATATATTATATTATAAATATTTCTTATAACATTTTGATATATGTATTCTAAAATATGAATAATTTAATAAAACAACAACTTTTTTTAAAAATATTTAGTTAAAATAAAATTATTCAACAAATTTTTGTTCATTTTATAATAACTTTACATATTAAAAGAATTTTATATAATTAACCAGATAATATCAACCAATTAAATATAATTTTATGGATATTTCTTGTGTTAAAATTAGGTATGTGTATGTAATGGTGGATATATATTTTAGGTTTCATTGAGAGTGGTGGGGGCTATAGCATAGTGGGATGATAGTAAGAGATTGTAGTTCTGTAGTACATGATGATATGTAGTGGATTCCATTAGTTACATTGTTAATGATATTGGTAGGGTAATAAATTTATCCATGAATGTTACCAAAGGGTTGGTAATCAGTATTATTACACATGTAATAAAAATATATTTAATTGTATATTTTTCATAAATAAATTAAATATCATTGATACCATGTGATACCAGAAACCATGAGTTTAAATGATCCATATAACACTATTGCATTATAAAATAAATCATAAATAGTTAGACTGTATATGATAGAAAATGTTCTAAAAAAATGAATAAATGTTTTTGATAATGAAATCACATTGATAAATAAGAAATACAAATTTATTTAAAGACAATATTTCATCAGAAAATACATTTTATTAAAAGGGATTTTAATTATATTAATATGAAAATAATATAATTAATTTCATAAAATTTTGAAATTTTTCTTAAAAAAATAAAAAATTGAAATTAACATGTCGAAATTATCTAAAAGTTTTTTAAGAGAATTTTCTTAAAATATTAATCTTTGGTGAATAGTGAATAATACTGATTTCTTTTTGAAAATTTATTTTTTGTTAATATAATTTAAAAAGGCTAAAATTGGATTATATTTTTAAAATAAATCATAAATACATACATTTATATTATTAATAAATAAATTATGTCCATGGAAATTATTATTTTATTCATTTGGGTTTTGAAATATTGTATACATACGAATAATTTTATTTTAAATCCTTTTTCCATAGATTTATATGAGTTTTTTATAAGGAATTTCCTCTATTATTAGATATTAAATTAGTTAAATATATTACATATTTGTAATCAACATTTGAAATCTTTGTAACTAGTTAACTTTCATTTTCTGTTATAATGATTATTAAAAATAGTGAATTTGGTTCATCATGGTTAATGTATAAATGAGTTTATTTGGGGTTAATCTATGATATATGGTTAAAAATGAAAATTAACAACATATAAATAATATTTTTTTCCATATTCAGACGTCAACCAATCACAAATTTTAATCTCTAGCTATTTATAATCATTTTTTATCAAAATGAAATAATTTGGTATAAATATTTTAACAAATTACAATGGATTATTATAACCATTTATAAATGGACACCACTCATTTCTATTTATTAAATCAATTTGGTAAATCAAGATCAACCACACCCAACCCTCAAATATCATCAACAACCCTAGCAATGATGTATAATTTTTTCCTTCATAAATGGAAATTTCTAGAGTCCTTAAGAATGGACTATAAGAGGTCATCCTTTAGAGTGATAATCATCATACCCATCATATTTAAATATATTTCATCATTTACATCCTATAAATATATTTTATTCATTAAAATGTTATACATTAATCACCTTAACATATTTAAACGTTAATATTATTACGGAACCACCAATATCTACCTTGTATTGTATCAATAGATAAGTGAATGTATAACTCAAGCATACCTAGAACATATAAGTTATTATAATTATTTAGATGATTTTGGTATATAATAATCATAATTTTATTTGTATTATACAAGATTATATAGTGTATTCAATAAAATTCAATATATATTTTAGGTCATTATATTACCATCTAATTGACTATTGAGATTGTATATGATTATACTTAAGATGATGAACATTATTGATCTATTTATCAAGAATGTCATAACTAATATTTTCATTTGGATATTATTTTAGAATGCTTGTTTCATATTAATTTTTTTTCTCATTCATTACAAATGAGAGTAGAACAATTTATCTATATAATAAATATTTGGAATTGAATATTGTGTAAAAATTCATTTTTCTTCCAAGTATATGTATTGTAATAATTTTTTAAATAATTTTTTTATTCTCCAATGATTATTTAAAGTAATTTTTTTGAATTTTTTGATTTTTTTTAATAATGTTAAACAAGAATTTTATTTTTATTTTTAAAATGATAAACCATTGACTTGAAATTGAAAATTAAAAATTGTACATTTTCTAACAAACATGACTTCAATGTAATTTACTATATTCATGACCTCCCAATGTGTTGAATATTCCTATACATGTTCTTGTATTACCTTAAAAAGTCATTCATTGATATTAGGGATAATGTTTTATTTTTAAAAATAATTTCACATTAAAATGTTTATTTTTATCAAGAAATGATCCATCTAATATTTTATTGAAATTTATTAATTATGATTAAATTTTCTATTGTTATATAATCTTTAATAGGGATGTAATCCAATGATTCCATCCTTATTATTTCTCTAGAGTATTACAAATTATAATTAAACTATGTTTATGAATACTATTTATTTTGCATCGGTAATGTTTTGATGAAATATTGGATTTTTTTATGAAACCCATTTATTTTCCATGGGTTATTATATGATATATGATTTACCTTTTTTGGAACAAATACATATGACTTCATGATATGAATTGTTGGATTTTAGTTATATATCAGTCCAATGAATTGGGTAATGATGGATATCACATGATATAATAGAGACAAAATGGGAAGTGAACCAAATTTATTGGCATATATTGTTAATAATTTTATTCAAGGGAGTGAATCATGAATAATGATATGTTGGAATGGGGATTGAACCCAATGAACAATGTTAATATTTTAAATATTATTTAAATGTGTAAATTATTTTTTATGATTATGTTTGTTCCATAAACTGATATCTTATTTCAATGTTATGTTTTAATGGAATAGGGTTTTCCAATAATATAGGATTCATTTCACATTAATAACCTTGATTTATTACATTATCAATATTTTGATCAGTAGTATATTGTGTATGTTTATGAAATGTTATAATCATGTTCTTATACCATTATTTTAATGATGTGTTTAATTTTTTCATGATATCTCCATTTTTTAACATTACTGATCTCCGTAGATCACCCATTCTTATTTTTCCATTTAAATGCTTATGAAGAAGGGTTTTAATTATGATATATATATATGAAGGATTCTTGTTATAAATAACATAGTAGAGAATGTTTTGGATCTCTTATGAACATTATTTAGGTATCAATGTTTTTAAAGACATTATACTAACATGATTTTATTATGGATTTTAATGTAATGTATTGAATATTCTTATAATAAGATGTAATATTTTTGTATTGAAATTATTCGTCTCTATATATTTTATCAAATGAGGGATTAGTTATCTAATGAAAATTTAATGATATTTTTCTTAGAGAATATATGATAATATTATTTATAGGATAACATTATATAATATGTTAAATAATGTAGTTTAATTTCCGTGAAAAATATCACAATATGGATACCACATGTAGATAAGTTTTTGACATATACTCATCTAGGGGTAATTAATCAAAAAAACAATGCTTGAATATATTTGAACTATAATTATAGTGTTTGTGGAGTATTATCTATCTACACACATTGTTTAGAACCATCAATGGATATTCTTGGATGACTCAGATTTTTATTATAATACATTATAAACGATTTAAATAGATGATGACCATAAATGAACATCGTTAAAATGACAATGTTTTTGTTTTAAAATGAATGTGTCAGTAGGTATTCATCAAATAAATAAACTACCATCATTATATTGGTTCCCCAAAATGAATTTTATTCATCACGGTATGTTTTTTTGTTTTATTAAATAGTTATTACATAAATGTATCATGTTAATTAAAAATGTGAAATATAATGAAATATAATTCCTCATAATAAACCATATATTATGATTTATTTAATGAAAAATTGTGTTGTCAAACATACAAAACATTCTCAATTAATGAATCTTATCAATCATAATAAATTGAAATGGTTAGAAATTTTTTTATTGTGTCCTTCATGAGGGAACATCAACATTATCATAGTGGAGATATTGATCCACTAGTTACTAATAAATCTAACATTATGAATGGAAGTATATTTTCCATTCTCTAGTCATCGAAACATGAAGAAATTATTTTATCAATTCATAATTTAGAAGGTAAATAAGATATTTACTGGAAAATTAGAAACAATATAATGAAAAATTTAGAAATTGAATCATTATACAGTGATGAGGTTAGGATATTATTTAATGATAGTTATTATATTCATATTATTGATATGCAATTGAATAAGGAATTCCATGTGATAAAGATTAAGGTGGATAAAAATGTTATTTCCAATGGGGTATTTTTTTATTGAAAATTTGAGTTATGATTCATTATTATTTTGAAACAAAGAGTTATTATTGATCAATTTTTATGTTTCTCAAACAACAATTCTGAAAAGAGTGTAATCCAAAAGGGACATGAATAACTATAATGAAATCATTAAATTTTATATAAAAAAGTTGATGTATATTAGAATAATAGAAATACCCATAATATAGTATCATATAAAAAGGTTATACATTATTACATTTTTAAAAGATTCATGGGATCACGTGACTTCAGATCAATCATATTAGTATTATTAATTTTCTGTATACACACATTATTCCCATATTACATTGAAATAAGACTAACATTTATTACGAATCATTCTCTCATCATCGATATTATTCACATTCTCATTATTCATATATAATGTAATGTCTAAAATAGTGAGATCAAGCACCCTTTAATGGTTACAAACATTGGATAAAATTTTAACAAAATAAATAATAATAAATATATTAACACGGATAACTAATAAAAAGTTACATTAAATCAATAATACAATAATAAAACGAATTAATTAATAATTTCGAAGGAATAATCACATGGATATAAATTACTGAATTCTCAATGCCTGAAATGATTAATATTGGATGTTTTATTCTCAAACATCATAATAACATGACACCATGGGCTTCTAAAAAGACAATTTAATCTTTGGGAAGGAATACACCAGATACCACATTAATTGGATTGGTGAACTAGTTTCCCACATGATACATGTCGATGAATTAAAGGGAAATATATATGTAGTGCCCTCCCATCACTACGGGTCTAATAAATTACACATAGTTTCTGATAAATGTAATTCATAAATAATATGGCTTATTCAAAAAATTGTGCAGTATATAATGGAGAAAGAATATCAATATTTCACTATTTATTCAAATATCCTTAACAGTAAAACACATCATATTGAAATTGTAAATGATTATGAACTAAAAATTTCCATAACAAAAATAACATGTAAATTTAAGATAAATTTAGTTTCCATTTAAAAATGAATTCATATATTTAGTAGTCTAAAGTGAAAAATAAATATGGAAAAATTAATAAGAAATATATAATGACCATCATTTCATTAGAAATGTATATTAAAATCTATATTTTTGTCCTTTTGGAGAAATAATGAAATTTATAAGGAAACATTTAAATATTATTTAAATATATATAATTTTACAAAGTTTAATATTTATAGTGGATTATAAATAGAATAAATGTTTTTTGATGTGGTCAATCAATTAATAATGTACACATTAAAATTTAAAGACCGATTGAAATGTGATAATGAAAATGAAAAATAAACAATTTAATGAAAATTATAAGGTTTTATTTTTAATTTTAATAAAAATTGAAGGTATAGATAAATTCCCCATGATAAGTATTTTTTATAAATAAATTGGAATTTTGTAAAATATGTTTGAAAAACATGGTCATCGATAAAAAATATACTAGATAAAAAGAGAAATAATATTTTAATTTAATTGCATATCATATTTAATTATTAAAGTGAAACACTGAGATATATTTTGTATAAAATAAAAAAAATCCATTAATATATAGTATATAAAAATAATTTTTTTAAGGTTAGAATACATGATGTTGTAATGAAATATGAGAAATCCTATTAAAATTATATTATAAAATAAATTATTTCCTCTAGAAGAATTTAAACTATAACCCCTTGAAAGAGTAAATAATAATTGAAACATTAATCACAGTGAATAAATATATATTCATATTATATACATCAATTCAGATGTATATACACCACATAAATGAAAAAATTGATAATAATACAAAAGAAGTATTGAAGGAGTTGAAATTGAGAAGAAATCCCTTGTCTTAAGTGCGAAATTCTTCATAACTACTTCCAAACACTAATATAAGAAATTTATATTTATTTCAATTTCATTATATAATAATATAAAAGAAAAAAAGTATCATACATTATAAATTTATAATGTTTCAATACAAATTATTTTTTACAATTCATTTTAATAATATTTGTTTCTAGGTGGTAAACGAATAATTTTTAATGATAAATTTCATTAGGTAATTCAAATCCATGTTCTTAGATTATAGTTAAATCAAAAACAAAATTTTATTAATGATATAAATTTCATATATATTAACTGTATAGATATCTATAGGGTCATCCATAGAATATATATATCAGAAACTCTATTACATATTTCAAGGAGACTGTAGGTTGTACATATACATGAATGATATTTCTTCATTTTAAATATTTGAATGAATGAATGGTAAACTATAATTCACCATTATAGGGTAATTTTTAATCATATATATATTATATATTTGTTTAATTCATCAATATTTTCATACATTTAAAACAATAAATAAAAACATGTTAGATATATTTGGGTTGGTGGTGGTCCTCATTTACATAAGATTGAAAATATCATTTTACAAAATATTGGAATTTAACAAGGTAGAAATCATATAATAAAGAATAATAATTATTAATATTAATATATTTTCATTAGTTACATCTTCATAACCATCCATGTAATTATGTGGTATAATAAATTACTCTGCTTCATAGAAAGTATATATCGTACATATGAACGTATAATTTTTTCACTTTTCATATGATTTATAATAGTGGGAAAACATTTGTATAATAATATACAAAAAATATCAGTATATTTATGGTACTATATAATATTTTCTTTATGATCAATATATTTATAGGAATAATAAAAATAAATTAATTTTAAATTGTCGGTAATGGGGATTACATCTTCTTCAGTAGTCATCATTTAGATTCCTTATTTAGGAATCATTCAATTGTCTTTTAACAAGAAATCCCTCAATTTTATAGACAATATAATTTATATGTTCACTGATAAGGAATTGGGTGAGCTAGATTGCATTATTTAGTTAAGTTAAAATGGAGAAGTGATGTCCCCTATAAGTGAGTAGATGGGCATTTATGAAATTTAATTTTTTTTTAATATAATAACTATCAGACTCGTTCTAAATGGTCCCAATAAAATAAAAATTCATTAAAAATTACATAATTATATTATTATATTGATTTAATAAACAATGTATAGATTTTGATATCAAATTAAACATTCTTCATTAGACTAATCCTAATGTTATCCAGTTTTACTTGTAATCATTTTAATGAAATTTTAAATATTAATGGATTATAATTTTACATATATGGTGAAAATAGTTCATAATTGGGAAATAGATTAGATTTCCAACATCATATTATCCCTCACATTCTATTTATTTATTTTAATGAATTATTAAAAATTTATAAAGTTATTATTTTCATAAAATAACATTATGGGAATTTTAGACACTAGTAAACTAATTTTAAATTAATAAAAATAATAAAAATATGTAATTCAATTAAAATCAATTTATAAATCCCTATATTCATAAATGAATATGTTAAATTTATCAAAAACCAATTCAGTAAAATTATTTTAATTTTAATATTAATAACATCATTTATTTTATTTTTTATTAATTTAATATATCTTTTTCCTGTGTTCCATAAGAATTCAAAATATTTATTTATTATTTAAAACATAAAAATAATATAAAAAGATAAAAATTTAATGTGTATTTAAAATTATATTTTAAGAACATATATTATACAGTGATTCATTATGTGAAATTATTTTTCATAATAAATTCAAGAGTGTGAATTTCATATATTATTTTAATAAAGTAAAATAAAGTTCATCGATGTTAGGAGGTTAATGGGACCATTACGCAACATCAGGCATTACTACATTACATTAAATTTTTATATCAATATTCTACACTCAATACCCACTCAACATAGAAGGATATAGAAGAACCTACTTTCCACTCCGGACAAACTAATGAACACTTAGGAAAAACATTTTATCCTGACCTATATTATTGAATATTGAGAAATGAGTAAATCTCCTACACATAAAATATACATGATCACATGAACTATGAAATTATGTAAGAATACTATTCATCATTTATATATCATAATGCAGGTAGATTGAGGAGCTTCAAATTTCCATCAGAAAGTGTGGAAGCTACCAAATATACAATCTACTAGAGGATGCAATTTTATTGGTCTTGAGCTCGGTTTGGATAGAAAGGAAAAAAGTAATCTATGAGAATCAATGTCCATCTCTGAATGAAGGTAATACTATTTTAAACGTGGGAACTTCATGTTATTGTTACTATCCAACCAAGAACCCTGAACAATATATTTGTTTATTTGAACAACCTTATCTTGTTGGTAATATCTGGAAAGATGAGGAATCCTTTGGTAATGATATTCTCTAAATGGGTCCCACAGATTTCTTCATTTATAATTTTTAATATTGATAGAAATTCATATATGATTCTTGGGCATTCTAGATATAGAGGATTATTCTGATACCAGTGTTTCTTTCTGAAATATTTCTTTCATCACTTTATTTTGTAGGGAATTTCTTACGAAACTGATATTTAGTCGATCAATTAGGATATTTATAAAGTTTTCTACTAAAAATGTAAGTAACATGGGAACAAATCAATCACTAAAAATTCTTTAATTTCAATAAAATAATGAATAAGGGATGTCATGGGTAATTCTACCATGCAGGATCAGATACCTTAGTCATGAACAGTTTCACAACATTACTATTTCATGTTCCTATATGGATGAAAACCAAATCGATGTTATATTATCAAAGTGAATAGTTGGTGATAAAAATATAATGTGGTCATTATAAGTACCTAAATAATTTTAATTACTATATGATGAGTATATGTTGGGAGTGGTACACTCTCATCATTGTAGTCCCCCATTTAATGCTTGACATTGTACAAGTTCTTTTTAATTAATAATTATAGGGTAATCTATTCCAAACTCTGTATTATGTTTGGTAAAATAATGTCCAATATCATTGAAAATTTCATTATACGGTCATTTTTTTGATTCATGGATTGAGGTTTCTAAACATCATTCTTCCAATATGACTTAGTCAAATTTTAGAGAAATTTTAAAGCTATATCTCAATATTATAACCATGTTTTATATGTTTACCATTACCAGGGTGAAAAATATCAACTCAAAGTAATATTCGTAATGATGAAAAATAAAAGAGATATATTTTGACCATTTAAACTATAGTATCTCAAACAATTGACATAATTTTGTCACATTATGTTGATATGAGTTAGAAAAATAAATATACCTAAAAAACCTAAAACAAAATTAAAAAAATCATTTCTGGAAAATGTGTTTTTAATTCCAAAAATGAACATATATAAAAATATGATATCATAACGATTGGAATATAAATTATTTAAAAATATATAAAAAAATGATAGTTATGAAAATTTAGGATTAAAATATTTGAATTATAGGGATTTTTCATGTTATAAGAAATGAATGTTTTATAAAAATCATTATTTTTTCACAATTAAAGGAAAAATAAATCATTGAAAAAAATATAAACTAATGCTATTATTGACATGAAAAATATAAAATGATATCATTTTCAAATAATAATAGTATAACAGGTTTTCTCGATTAGTTTAAACATGTCATTTCATGTATATTAATCAACAAAATCAAATAAGATCTATTTTAAGTGGAATCTATAATTAAATCTTATGTTGTTACATAATACCAAAAATTTATCTCAAATTATATCATTTTAATTCCAAAAAATTATGATACATCTTCCAAATTAGATCCTCAGGTACCCACAAAGTGACTTCAATTTTATATTTTCATCACAAAACATTCCCTAGATGTGTGGTATGGTTTCATATATCAATCACTCTAGGTTCCAGAATGTTCATTAAATATTCATTATATAATACAAAATGTTTTAGTGGCAGGACCTATGAGTTTATTACTAGTCAAGGATCAGGTATGTACATTCTCAACATCTATATATATGAAACAAATCATGGATTTCAACGAGATTCGGTAGAAGCACCATGAGAAAAGTTGTTATCATTAGACTATAAATTAATCAGATACATTTATATTCTAAATTAATTTAAATTAAATATAAATATCATAAACTTTTTATAATTATATATTCAATGAAATAAATTTTCACCAAATTCAACATACTTATATCATTTATTATTGTTAGCATAGTTTATTTCTCATATCTGATCATCCCTTATGTTTTTTTGAATTGGATAAAACCCCTCTGCAATTTATTTAAAAATATTCTAACCCAAAATCTTTAATTACCAAACATCATTCAAACTCATTGGTGTTTTACACTTTCTTTTAGAAAGGATTCATAATGATCCATTTGAATTCTCTTGATAATGCTATTTTCTTAATAACATTCTACAAGTGTAAGGTGTTTATCCCAATCACCATTGAAATACATATTACATAGAATCATAATTATTCTATAATTTAAATAATATTTATAGAGCCTTTGTATGGATTCCCTCATCCATTAATGTTATACATATGTCATAATAATAAATGATTGAGAATGGAACTCAATGAAATCACTAACCATCCATAATGTGTGATCGATTAATATGAATAAGTTATAAATATTCTCAAATAGAAATAACATAAGCTCATTTCCTAAGTTGATTGATTATATCAAAAATGGAATTTTAAATTATAGTAGTTTTTAATAGTGCTTTAATAAAATATTTTGTAATATTTTACCATTTTACTATTTTATGGGTAATAGTTAAAACATGCCCTTATAATTTTTTCTCTTTTACTAAGCACACTAATATACCATTAATCAAGATATATACATAATAATATCCATTTTAATGTTATCCTAAGGAAACATTAATTTGGAGATCTATACGTCTTTATAAATCTTGGATGAGTTGATAATTATGACCTAGAAGTTTCATCCAATATCTCATTCATCTAAACTAGTATTAATGTGTAATGTAATCAGTTCCTATTCTTTATCATTTTAACATGATCATTTTGGACCAAAAAATATTACTCTCTTTCAAATTTAATCATAAATAATTATTTTCTTCTTCTTAATCAACTTATTATAGGATGGTTAATTATTAATTTCTGAAGGTTGTGATCTCTCCCCTTATCAATAGATATTTGGTTACAAAATTTTCATATCACAAATCCTTGGAACTCTTTCAATCCTCATCGTATATGAACTAGATTGGTATTTCCAACCCATTGCATCAACCATCATTATTTTCATCACATGGAAGTAATGTATTGTGAAATCATAGTATTTAATATAATCCAACCATCTTATATAGATATTATTCAATCTATTTTATGTATTCATATACATCATGATTTTTTTTGTATATATATTACACCATTCCCCATAAATGATGATCGTTTATATATCGAAAGAAAAAATATCATTTTTATCTCTAAATATTGAGTGAGGTAATTAAACTCCTTAATTTTTAGATGGTGGGAGGCGTGTGCCTGAACCAAATAATTATACATAAGGACACATCACATCCCACTGTTCTAGGTATAAATATAGAAAAAAATTTCCTTTATAGTAATGTATTGTATTCATAGTTGTAATAACTAAAATTTTCTATAGTTATTTTAAATTCTCCTCACATTTAATTACCCACAATAACATTACCCCATCCTAGTTAGCATGGTGTGTGGGTTATATAATCCTGATAAATTAATTAAAAATAATCATTAGTATCAATAAAACCCAAGTAAACTATCTATTTCAATTATAATTTTATTATAATCCATTTCTTAAAAACTTAATTCTTTGATGGATCCAACTATATACACTATTATGAAATTATATGACCCAAAACTGAATATTTTTTAGATAAAATTCTCACTTTTTAAATTATTCATATAACTTATCTGATCTCAGTGTCTTATTTAATATTTTCATATATTGTTCAATGTATTCATTATATTTGAATATATAATTATGTACTTTTCAAACCCAACACCTACTAAGTGAGGTAATATCTAATTACTATATTCATTAAATACCTGAATGCATAAGGATTATTGGTATGTCCAAATTTCATTACAGTAAATTCTTAACTAGTGTACCTCATATAGACAGTTGTTTTTTTTGTAAATTATCAATTTTTAACCTGAACATGTAATATCAAAAATCAATGATCAATCTTATTATATTAATTATCTCCTAAAAATGATCAAATTTATAATTGATCCATTATAGTGGGTTCTTTTAATAAATAGAGGTTTTTTTATATTCCAAATAATCCTTGCATAGATTCATTAACCCATATTTATTCATCTAAAAAAGAAATTGTTTTCCAATGGTGAACAAGTAGGATGAATTAATCAGAAATATACATTCTTCTGGAGTTTCTTCTTAAATTATTACAAATCAATATAGGACATTATATATATAATACATGAAATTGTTATACCATTATGCATTAATTTTTTTAAATATTCAAAATCATGATTCATGCAAAAACAAGGAAACTCTTCTAGATTTCCTTCTTGAAGATACTATAAAATTGGCACATCATATATGTTGAGTTTCTTTATAATCATCTGAGACAAATATTGATTATGTATATATTGTAAAACACATATAATAGATGTAATTTCCATTTTGGGATTAGTTGTATCCTTACACTAATAGATTATTCCTAGTATATTTCGAATATCGAATATAAATTCTGTTAATATTTTATATGGGATATATACTGATATATCCCATCCATGTTAAAAATTACATTAGATTCAAATAAAAGAATAATAAATTTATTTTTAAGAATCGAATTCCCAATGAAACATTTCTCAGAAGTTCTATATATAATATATAAGAAAATTATACCATTATGTTTTTTTCCACTTCTAACTCCACATATAATCATTTATCTGGCGATTTAATACACGTATAAAATTCCTCAGATAAATATCAGTGGGTAGATCCTGAATTAAAAAAAATTCTATTCTAGAGTGGATGATATGTATAATATTGAACTCAATTCTTCTGCCATAAACATCATTTGTATTAATTCATAATGATTTCCCTTATCTTATTGACATATTTTATGGAAATATCCCTTGATTCATTGATAATTGGTTTGAATAATTATATATTTCATTTAATTTTAAGGGAATTATTCTAGGGGAATCTTTATTTTCCATTCAATATTATATAAATGACCCTTAACATTAAAATTAAAGGATACTGACATGCCTTTCAATCATTTTCCATAATGTTTCAATCAAAAATCTTTACAATATATGTATTTATTTGTTATGTTCTTTATTTTGTCCCCATTTTATTGGTTCTGATTTAAGAGATTATTATTTTTTTTCTATTGAAGATCTTAATTTTTTAAAATTCATTCTGCATATTAATTGAAGTAGATACTCTATCATCGTAATAAAAAAGGTTTCTGAAACTAGTTAATTTGAGAGACATGACATAATAAAATTATTAAAATGAATATTAATTATATATGTTCATATATGTAATATATATAATTAAGAGAAAATATTGTGAATATAGAATCATACTCTCTATCAATTTATTCTCGCTTATTCATTAATGTAAAGAACATCATTTATATTTTACATCTCTATAATCAGGTGAAGTATCTCATCAAGAAAATCACATTAACTATTTCTTCTTCCATTATTTATATTTCATCCAAATCTATAGTTATTTAATTCATTGTCCATCACTAATCTTATTCACTATTAAATACATACACTATAAGTATAACATTTTAATTTTATTATATAAAAAATGTAGGAATAACTGTTATTTTTTAATAGTCCATACCTCAACAAATAGTTTATTATTTTTTTAATTAAAATATAGAGCCATTGTTAACATAAAGACATATAATATAGTTTAATCATGTCTTTGAACGAGTGGTTTCTCTCCATTGGTTAGTTTGTTTATTTATAACATGAGTTACAGTCTTTAACATCCCATGATATTCATTGTTCCTAGACAAGTTATATTGGATTTCTTAGTAGTCAAAGACCAACATTTACTAAGGATACTAATTCACATTCTTAATTTTGTATCCATCAATAAATAATGTAACACACACAATCATAGTGAATATTGAGTCATAATATGAAAGTTACTGTAATGGTAAATATTCTGAAACAATATAATGAATTTTCATAATTCTCATTTTTCCTATTATTATTTAAAACATTGTTCACATGGTTTTACATTACACTGCACTCAAACCAACTGTAATAACACCAAAATTCAGTAATTGAGAGTTGGTGCCAAAATTATTATATAGAAAAAATCATACAATGGGTCGTATCTTAATTGATCTACTAGTTTAGTGGTGTTGAAGTATAATATTAAAACAATATTTACATTATACATTGGAAATATATAATTCATAGCATACCAAAAGTTATTAAATATTAAATATTGTTTTAATATAATTAGTCATATCATTAGAAAAGGAATAAAATATCTGTTGAATTCTTGTTATGGGTCATATACAATACAATCTATCATTATTAAATAAGTAATTATTAATACGATAAGTTGAATAGTTGAGATAATATTCTCAATAATCCAACCTTGTTGGTGATAGGTATTCATGGATAATTATATCGAAATAATATTGTTGATAGTAATAGAAATATTATCAATGAACAAAATATATATTATTGAAATTCCTTATATCTTGGATCATGATATCATTACTAGCGAGTAATTGTTTTTAGATAGTTTAATTTTTTGGTTGGTATACACAAAAAAACCATTTAATAGTTCTGCCTAAAAAAATTCAAATAAGACCTTTCAATGTATGAAGACGTTTTATATGAAGAGAAACAATTTTTCCTATAATTTCCAATTAATTACTCATATTGACTGATAAATATAATACAATAACATGTTTTACTTATCAACAAATATATTTACATAGTACCGTATAAAAAATATAAATATTTTCCCCCATTAAATCAATTGAAAATCAGAAATTAACTCCCTATATATAATTTATGTATAGAATAAGAAATAAGAACATCTCTATAAACTAAATTTATAAATAAATTTGAAATGTTATATCAAATTGAAAATTATATCAATAAGGTTAATTTCTTCATTTAATGGTAAATACCCAAAAATTAATAAGAGATAATAAATGACCATGAATTCATTGATAATATAATTTTTATTATAATATATTTTCCAACAAAAAAAAGAAAAATAAAAACATATGAAAATTGTATCATTAATGTTTTTTAATTTTTTACCCCTCTAAAAACATATAGAATATTATAAATAGAGTAAAATTATTATGGTGGTGGGAAACATATTTTCGCACTATATATATCAAAAAAACATTCTATTTAAATTTTATAATGAAAAAAGAAAATAATAATTTCAGAAAACATTCCAAATTTTACATCAATACAATATAAAAGTTTAGTTATAACATAATAGTATTTCGATACTTAATTTTACAAAATTAAATGTACTTTATTGAAAAAATTGAAATGAAACATTTCATAGATGAAAAATATTCCCAATCAGAAAAAAAAGAAGATCATATTATATTTAAATGTTACATTGATAGATTCAACTTCCAAGGGGAGGAAAAGTAGTAAGTTGTTATGGAATTTCCTTAAATAACAATATTATTATATAATTTCTATATTTTCTAAATTATATATGATATTATTTTTTATTTAACATAATATAAAGCCTAAAAAGTGTGTCTGTAAAATAATTTTTGACATCCTCAGTTACATTTAAATTGTAACCCATTTCAAAAGTATAATTTAATTGAATAATAAATCAATATTATTAAATATATATTCATGTTAAATACATCCATGTTATCGAATATACACACTCAAATATAAATGAAGTTATAATATAAAATATTTCATAATTGACGAAAACTTGAGTTGAAATGCCATGAATTATGTTTGACATCCCTATATGTGATTATAAAATCAGGAATAATATCTCTTTATTTATGATAAATACCCAACATAAATATATAATTAACTATTATAGCATATATAATCCATTTTAATCATTTTACAACCTATTAATTTATAATTCCATGTTAAATTTATAATTTATGGGTGTTAATTATATTTTTCATGATATTTTTGGTTCATAAGTTCAAGTAATTGTATACTTATTATAGTTAAATAATATAATTAATATTAATAATGATATAAATATCATATATTAATTATAAATATTTATACATTCATATAAATATTCCATATATTTAAATGAATTACATTGTTCACGTTTTTGGTAGGATGTACATTTTTATAATAGATGATTAATCTTTTCAATTGATAGAATGAAAGAAAAAATAATAAATAAATATTATAGGATAATTTTTATATCATATATTTTATGTAGCCATAAAATCTATTCTTATTTACATCCATGTATAATGTAAATAAAAATTTAATCACATCTCTATGTGGAGGTGGTATTCCACATGTACCTGTCAGTGATATTAATGTTTTCAACTTATTGGAAGGGAAATTGTTTGATATAAAATTATAACTATTGAAGCATAATTGTGTCATAATTATCAAATATATTCAATGGATACATATTTATAACCATCTTTCTATAGTGGTGAAGAAAATTTAGTTGTAAAAGTATATGGAGATATTAAGTTACACGTATGCACATGCAATAATTTTACTTTTCAGAGGGTGTAAAAGAGAGGATAAATGGTTTAATTATTATCAAAATAATATCGACATATCTTTATGATAAATTATTTATTATTTTAGTTTATAAAAAAAATTATAGGATGTATGATAAGAAATAGATTATAAAGATTCGGTAAAATGGATTACCTCTACACTGGTATGCTTCCTTCATATTCCTTATTAAAGATAATTGTAATGGTACTTTTAGAGGAAAATAACCTATAATTTGTGCCTATTAATGTTTATAAGAAAATTTAAAAGTTATTGGTCTATATATATGGATAAATGTGGTATAAAGAACAAATATATGGGGTTTCGATTTATAGAAGAGAGTAGGGAGACTTTTGGAATTAAAGTCTATATTTAAAAATATTATGTTTATAACTCATTTAATATGTTTCAAAAAAATAATATAATTAATGATAATGATATTATTTTACTAAAATAAACATAAAATCAAGTTGATATAGGTTTTGATATCATTTTAAACATTATATGATTTGTTAAACCCTTGGATACTCAATTTAAACCTTAACTGTGTTATTGAATTTTCAATATTGGAATGTAACGCTTTTTTTCATAAGGAGATAATTTTCACATGAATATAAAAGTGTTGATATTATAAACCATTTATTATACCCATTTTTCTATTTCAGTATTTTTTTACTTGAATTAACATAAATATAAATTTTTTTCATAAAAAACAGTTAATGACTTTTTTATCGGTATTTAATAAAATTAAAATTAATGGGATTATGAAAAAAATTCAGTAGGAATATAATCCTCTAAAAATACACAATAATATATACTCTTCTATGAAAATAATTGAACATAATAATTCAGTCAATTATTTTTTACTTTGACTATTGAGAAATAATTTGTTTTAGTTTCTAATTAATTGAATAAATGTTGTGTCGTTCTTGAATATGAATTTATGTTTAATATTATGTCAATAAAAAACTATATAAAATAAAATATTATTAGCTATAAAATAGAAATTTAAAACAATTCAGTACACCTTTTATCCATATTAATTTTTTTTAATGATATTTAATTCCAGAGTGTAAAATTTTTATTATTTACATAAATTAAAATTAATGTAAATATCTAATAAAATTGGAAACATGTTTCAATATTTTTCATAAGTTTATGGAAATTTCAGAAATCAGTTAATCTAATAGAATAACATAATTTGTTAGAAAATATTTGAAGCCTTATCTAAATGATTTGACCTTGTTTTTCTCATTTTACCATAACCATGTTACTGATAACAAGTGAGGTTGCTAAACGTTATAACAAAATATAAAAGTCTCTTATTTAACAAATTTTATCCTATTGATTCAAAACATGGAATCCATTTTACTAAATTAAATTAATTTATTTTTATAAATTTATAATAGATGAAAATGAAAAAAAAACATTAATAAATAATTTTTATATAAAAATTTGTGTGTAAGCACAAAAAATGAACTTATACAAAAACATGGTTCAATGATAGGTCAAATATAACGAATATGATTACATATTGGTAAATGATGGCCATGTTAAATATGGATCAAATTTTATGTCTATGTGGATTTTAAAATTAAATAATCTAGAGTTGAGGAAATGTTTTTATTTATTCTTTATTCACTATAAATCATTCTTTTTAGAAAAAATTAAAAAAATACCTTATATTATATAAAAATGTTCAATTAAAAAATGATTTAATTATCATATAAAAATATTTTATTATGTATTCATAGTTCATTTAAAAATGGTGTAGGTTGTAAATAATTTTATCAATGAAATATATATTTATATAAATAATAAAATGTCATAGAATCTCAGGATTCCAATAAATATAATTGTAATTATAATAAAATAATAATGGAATTAATTATCTATTATGAAAACTATTTATATAATAAATTCATCCCCCCACCTTGAAATATGAATCATTTTTAAATAATTATGCTAGAAAATGTATTATATATTTAATGGATTTTATTAAAGAGATTGAATACTAATGTAATTGGTAAAATAAGCTATGTATTGATAGTTATAAACATCCAAAAAATTCACCGCACACAAATTAGTGTTTTAAATGAAGAGAGTGGTGTAATTATCCTAAAAAGAATTCAAATTATATTGTAAATTATAATGACTGAAATTACATACATATTAATCATATATAAAATTAAAATTGTCTTGTGATTACTATTGTTAATGGGTGTATGATAACAATTTGGTGAAATGAATACTAACTGTCCACTTTATAACTAATAATGTATTATTTGATTCTATATCTACACACTTTATTATTTATAAAATATTTTATATTAGTTTCATAATATGTAATAAATGTTATGATATTGAATTACTAATTAAAACCCAAAAAGAAATGAATACCAAATCTCGTGTAGATAATTTTCCTCCAATTGATTTATTTGGGAATATTCACTAAGGAAATATCATTCTTCTCCCTATGGAATAATTTTATTATATAATAGTTATGGATTGAATTTCATAACATAAATATGATATTAATTCCCATTCAATTGAATTTAGATTAAATACTATAAAAAATCATAAATTTATTTAGTGTGATGATAAATGTGATATTTCAAGGAAAATAAAATTCATTATATTGTCATTGACAAATATCATAAGGTATTTCTATAACATATGGTTTGGGAAAAAATCATCAATGAAGATAAATATGTTATGTAGGAATTTTTACTGTCTTTACATATGAGTTTTAATGTATTGAATTAAATTGTTATATTGAGTTACGTGTAGAAATAAAAACTACTGAAACACAATATTTATAGGATCCATATAGAGTATTCACAATTTAATGGTTGAAACTAAATTATCAAATATAATATATTATAGAAAATGGATCCAATTATCCATGTTTATCACCGAGGGGTACATATACTATATTTGAGAGAATAAATATTGATCAATGTTTCCTTTCAAATACTATTGAGATCATATCAATATAACTATGAAAGAAAATTTTTCTCTACCTAATATTGATGCCTTGTTTGATCAACAACATAAATGTCAATATTTTTCCAAGATGGAAATTTTTCTAGGATATCATAAGTTTATGGATATAAATGAGTACATACAAATGATAGGATTTTTTTATATTAATACTTATAATTGATAGTGATACAATATTTTATTACTAATTTCCCCATTAACAACATGGAATTTATTAATAGATTTTTTACAGACTACATTGAATGGGTATTCCTTATATATTTATAAGAATGCCTTATATTTTCTAATATCAAATTGGTTCGCAAATATAAAATTAAATTTTAAATGGAGGGAATAAAATTGTATAATGTTCCTAAGAAATTATCCATGGGTTAATTTTTTTCACAAAAATATTATTTCAGGGGTCATAAAATCTAATGAAATTCTATATCATTAGGTCCACCAAAAAGGATTTTTATTGACAATTTTAATAAAATAATCATTGATAATAAAATAAATATTTCCCATGGTTAGTATAGATAATTTTTTTCAATTTTATATAATTAATAGCATCTACTTAAACAACTCATAACATTATCATAGACGAGATATATGTTTAATTGGACATTAGAATATGGGGAACTTTTCAGTGAGATAAAGATAAGTTTAGAATATAGAACTAATTATGTAGTACCACATAGTGGAGAAGGGTTTTTTTATTGGTTCATCAAATAATTGTTTGGGATTCATCCTATTTAATATTGATATGGACATTTATTATTCAACGAAATAATTGATAGTCCATGTCAAAATTTTCCCTACTCATGATTTCAAATTAGATGGAGTAATTGTTTACATTTATGATATAGATTCCATATCATAACATATAATGGTTTGATATATTAAATTATCATAATTACAAGATTTATATGATCAATCAACTATTTATAAATATGAAGAAGAGAATATTGTTGGAGTTGATTAAATATTGTTAGTTTTTAATACATTGTAAACACATAAAAGATAACAAGTGGTCCAACTCATTGAGTCAAAAGGATAATGATATATAATATATTATGGTGATTACAAAATATTAAATACATATAGATATTCAAAGTATGGAAAATGAAATATTAGATGAAGGTGGGAAATCATGTCTTCCTAAAATGATTTATCAACAATAAAACCAAATAATTTCCAATGAGTTGAAGAAGGTAGATGATAAACTATTGAAAAAGTTGTTAAATCATCTTGTGCTCAACCTTGATTATAATTGAATTTTAACATTAAGAGGGTTTTTTCTATTTCCCAATAAGCATAGACTTAAATATGAGTCATTGGATTAATCAAATACTATATCATTCTTTATTCATCTTGCAAGTATTTATTGGATTATGTATTTCAAAGAGAATTTATTTTACGAAAACAATAACTGTGATATTGTATAGTATGTATCTCAGATGTTGGAATGTTTTTACTTTATAGATGATAGATAGATGTATAAGGGGATGATTCAACAATTAACCATTTAATATTATAAATTATGGAAAACACCATGGATTTTATCATCAAACTCCACAAAATATCTCAGTAACATAATGTTATTTTATTCATTGTAAATCATATTAATTAATATCTATACATAATTTATATCAATTAGGTATCCCTCTTAACCACCATTCCATAATTCATATAATGGAGGTTTTATGGTTTCATGGATTACCATATTCAACAGTATTTGTTCTAGATATGAGGTTTACGTCGAGGTTCTGAAGATGTATAATGAAAACACTAGATTTAGTGTTTTGATTTATTATGGATTATCATATAGAAATTTATTATTAGTATAAGGGAACACTTAAGATATTTGAGCATAGGTTGATGTATTATTTAATTTATTTAATTGGTGTATTGGATAAAAGACTCTATATTTTCATGTTTTCATTTAATGATATATTCAACTTATGTATTCAAGATGGTTCTATATAAATCCCACTATAGAAAGTACTATAGAACTCTAATTTTCTATGATGATGTCTGAAGATGAATTCTATTTGGATTTGAACATGAAGATTAAATAGTTTAGGAATTCATATACATTCATGAAGACAATAAGATCATTTAGAGATTAAAAATAGTGTGGTTTATAATCATAATCAAAATCTAGTATTTAGCATTTTTTAGAATGTTTTCAATTTAAATTTTCCATGTATGTAGATGATGGGATTCTAGAAGATAGTACTGATGTTCCGTAGGAATATGGGACACTTGGAATATTTTTCTATGGAGGGATGATTGATTATCTCATAGTTCTTCCATCAAACCTCCCTCATGTCCAACTTGTACTCCATTTATCTCTTTGAAGGATGTAAATACATGATCTATTAAATGTGATATAATCAATGACCATTTCAACAGACTATGATCTTTAATTCCAAAAAAGATTTTAGAAATTATAGAAATTATAGATAATTATTTAAAAATAAAGAAAAATATCCATGTTAAATTTCAATAGAGGAATAAAATATTTAACAAAGTGATATGTGATCCTGACGATTGGATAAAACAAATATAATATCAATTTCTTTATCAGAGTGATATAATTTTGAGTGAAATTTATATTTTCATTTTGGTATAATGTAACAACCAATGATATTAAGATATATATATATTAAATTTGATTATTGGATTCTAATACACGAAAACATGAGTTTAAATGGAATATAATATAATATTCCATTATCTCTCATCCATTAACATGTTTGTATCAATATTAATAATTATAACATAAAATTATGTGTCATTTTTTTAGATAATGAACATTTATTTATAAACATTTACTCAATTATTAGTATATACTATATATGATTTAGTATGTACTCATCCTAAAAGATGGTTTCAATGGTTGTTTTTAAAGGAAATTATAAAATAAATTATTTTAATGTCTTATAAAATTAATTGGAAAAATTGGGTTTCATTTTTGTTTTGAACATGTAAAAAAAATTATAGTGAATTTATGAAAATATTCTAAAAAGGATAATTTTTCATTTTTTTGTTCCCAAGAGTAGGTACAGAGTGTGGGGACATATTTTTAAAAGATGATTCAAGGATAACCACCACAAAGGGAGAGAGACTTCTGCTCTGGGTGGGTACTACTAGAGATTTGTACCCGACTTCTCCAGGGTCGCGACACCCTTTTATACATTGATAAAGATGGAAGAGCCTTTCCTGTGGATAGAGAAGTGTCAGCCGAGCCTTCAAGTGCTAAGAATGAGACTAATGAGTGCCCCCATCTTGAGGTTACCAGGGGAGGGCATTTGGTATGAATTCTACTACAACCCAATAATGACTAGACTATGTTGTTTCATCATATAAAGTAGAAATTGATCGCCTATGGCTCATGATAGTTTACAAAACACGAGCATAACTATACTAACCATGACCTAGAGTTAACTGTAGTGGTTTTTTACATGAAGATGTGGTGGTAGTATTTGATGGGTGAATAGTTTACAGTTTACTCTAATCACAATAGTCTTAGGTATATCATCTCACAAAAAAAGACATGAACATGATACAATGATGATTGCTAAGCTCCTCCAGGACTATGAATTTGGGATAGACTATACTCATTGGAAGGGGAATGTGGTAGAAGATGCCCTCAGCGGGAGGTATGTTCTACAGCTACTGTGTGAGTCATTAGAATATCTTGGTGTGGTTTGGATATCCTTCATGGATAAAGATGAAGAAACTTACCTCTAGTGTAGGACTATCACTCTCCCAATTCATCTGCGAGTTTAAGAGGAACAACATAGGGATGTTTAATGTGATGCCTGACGTGCTAATTTATCCGTAGGTTGGACTCCTGAAGGATTTTCTGAAGGTGGGGTGTATATCGTTATCTTCAGAGAACACACTACGGTAAAAGTGACTATTCGAGGGGGGGCTTTGAGCGAGTTTCATAGATCACCTTTAACAATACATCTTGGATTGGAGAATATGTTCCAAGACCTCAAACATCATTACTGGTGGCCAAGGATGGAGGAAGCAGTGTCATGGTTTGTATCACGATATCTCACTTGTCCTCCATTGAAGACTACATAGGGCTGATATAAGTCTTATACCGATATGGTATGGAGACCCATGGAGTCTGAGGTGGGAGTCCATGTCTTCTTATGGGTCTCACCCCGATGAGGATTGTGGAGGTCTTTCCATGGAGAAAAGATATAAATGAGGTTCATCAGACCCTTCTAGTTTCTTAGAAGAGTGGTATACGTGATGTGCCATCTATCTCTTCCCCCTTAGATTCACTATGTGAATATTTGTTTCCATGTGACGCAGTTGAGGAGATGTGTTCATGATCCATCGCACATTATCGACTAGCATGACATGTACTTTGAGGATGGGGCGACCATTATTGAGTTCCCGATGAAGATAGAGGATCGAAATGTGTGAGTTCATCATGGATTGGTGATCCATCTAGTGTGATTTTAGTGGCAGCACCAGAACCTATAGGAGAGCACATGAAAGTGGGAGGATCAGTTTCATGATCAATACCCTCATTTGTTTTATTTACATTTGTTTTGGATATTAGGGACATAAATCCTTATCCTGCATACAATTTAATGTCATGGAATGTCTGAATTTTTTTTTTTTTTATATAGAATTATTTCAAAACTGTGAAATCAGATGACGTGTGATCCCAAGGACCGAAGTTCCCAGAATGATCAGTTGAAAAATGTTATGATTAAAATTGTGTCTGTGAGTGGTTTTCCTCAAAAAGTGGAATAACTCTTAAAAATCTTTCAGGAACATAAATCTGCAGGCACTATTGCTTTCAGGATTGTGGGTTTACACTATCCTGACAGATGTTTAGTCGGTGCTAGCCTCCGGTGATAAATATCGATAGTGGAAGAACTGTAAATTAAATTATTAAATAATTTTACATTTTTTCAAATCCTTGTAACCCATCAATAGTGACTCAAAATAAAAATCAAAGACCAAAAATTATTTCATGACGTTATGCTTTCTTTAGGAAGATACTAACATTGGTCAGCACGAGAAAACTATGGATGTTAGTTATTGGTGATAAATAAAATAATTAAATAACAATTACTTTTTGTTAAAACCCATATTTTCTACACGGTATGTCAGATTGAAAATTTGAGAGTACCATTGAGTTCATTGGGATTTTTTCCTCTTAGGAAAAGCCTATCCTTTATCGGTGTGGGTCGAGGGTGACTGTAAATAATTTTTTGAACTTTTTTTCCATACATTCAGTAATCGCACCAGTGGCATTTTCTATCTTTTGACTTGATGCTCGGATCAAATATCTAAGAGCACTGTTGAATTCATTGTTTCAGGATTTGCAAAAAGGAGGCTTCACATTGGCCACAGTAAGTCAGGTTAAAATTTTAATTTTTCATACATTTGAAAGATTAACAAAATAGAAATTATGTTATTTCATTTCATTTCATTTTCTCCAACATATGATCAGTGGTGGTGGGACCAACAACACCATTATATTGCATGACTCCCATTTATTCCTGTAACCACACCGTTGGAATTATGAATGATCCTTAACTAAATGAACCCCATTAATTCCAAGTTTTTTACTCACCCACGCACTCTACTATTTATATTGAGATCAGGGTGGAGTGTTGACACAGCTTCACCATGCGAGGAAGCTGTGGAAAAGTACTAAGATGCCAACCACTTGGAGGAAGAGACCAATTTCAGTGAGAAGTGATGAGAACCACCAAATCACGAACTAAAAACAAGTATAAAAGAGGTTCAATCGATTGACATCAGTGTACATCTATTCAAGGAAGAGGGTTTTTGTTTTTGATTTTCTATGATTATTTCTTTTCTCCTACCTGTTTTCATATTAACACAGAGGGAAAAAGCCAAACAAAAAATGTCCCAGACCCTCCGGTGATTCGCTCATGTCTCATTCTCAATGGAGGATTTTAAAATTTGATGAAAACATGAATTAGTGGGTCTCGTTTTGAAAGCGGTAGCATGAGAGACCCGTAGGTGCGGACGACACCATGAATGGACCACCGAAGTATGTATGGGTGCCCGTGGAAGAAACCACTGGCGCACCATATCAGCGGTAGCCAGAGGATACCCACGACATCAGATCATGGGTGGTGGAAGGAGTCACATGATAGCATGCCACGGAGGTCGAAGGCATCCAATGTAAGTCGGCCCCCTAGACAAAAAGGGTTCCCCCTCAGGCGCTGCTAGCGGCAGTAGTCGTGGCCAGCGGGCCGCAGTTGAAGGAGGAAAACATAGAGTAGCCACGACCAGCGGGATGTAGAAGGAAGGGGTGTCGCATCCCCGAGACATGCTGGGATGATGAAAAATGGTCAGCCGAATCATCCAGCTATTGAAATGTTGTGTGGCAGTACCCCACCGACTGGTCGAAAGAGCCCCCAATCTCTAGACTAGCAGGAATCAAACGTCTGCCTTCGGGCAGACTGAATAGGATGCGGGCTGGACCCACCAAACACGACGGACCCAACCAGAATCCCAGGCTAGACCCACGGCATAGCTAGCTGGCCCGACCAAGTGGGATTCTACCACCTTCAGACATGGTAGGACCCACAGTCCAACGGGCCCACAAGGGTGGGTCGAGCCCCACCCGATGGGTCAGGCCAATCATAGCATGGGCTAGTGCACAATCTGGGTCGAGAATGACGGGTTGGACCTAGTGAAATGGGCCGAACCCATGTGGGATGGACCCAAGCAGGGTCTGGTAGATCCTTAAACCTGTTGATTCAGGCCAGTCAGACCGAGTTAGACCTAGTCCAGACCCCACCGGTACCCGAATAAAGAAACACCATAATTAATGAACTGGGTTTCCATTTGACACATCGTTAGTGTCATTGGGACCCCATTTGGGAAGTTCCCCCTTTGGCATATTCAGGCAGGCACAACTGAGTTGGTCCTAACCGTGGTACGATCATCCCAATTTCACAGAAATGGGTGGAACAAACAAACTGGGCTTCTAATCGATGAGCCTTTTGTGGCATAAAGACCTTTGTGACAAGTTGGTCCATTAGATATACTCTAACTATGTTTGATGGCAAGTGATGTGTGATATTGGTTAGATCAGACAGGAATCCAACCAGGGATGTTTTTAAAAGTGCCCATATCTTACAGACTGGGAGTCTGATCGAGGTATCGCCTGTCATATTAGTACCCATATGACGGGAAGGTCACATGTGTATGATTTTTTCAATACTTAGTATTAGTATAAATATTACTGATTCTTTGAGGAACCATTCAACCCAAATCAGGCGAGATATGAGAGGGAATCTAGTGACTGGCTGTAACGTGAAGAAAGAACATTGATCCATTGTGGGTCAGCATCTACTGATCTTATGTGGTTTAATGCATAACGATCTTATGTGGGATAGTATCTATCATTCTTGTTTGGGTATGAGCCTAGAGATATTGTTTTGGTCAGTCTCTATCGATCCTATGTGGATCATAAGTAGATTCTCTCGACAGAATAAGAACATTTAGATTTATGTCTATTCATCTCTACATATGTACAAAAGTTATAAACCTAGTTTGAGATGAGTATTTAAATTTTTGGTACTTTTACCTTCATGGTGTTACATTCATGGTTTACCTATGTGGTACTTTTTCCTTTTTGGTGTTAGCTTCATTGTACTTTTACCGTTGTGGTGTTACATTCATAGTGATAGCTTTGTGGTACTTTTACCATTGTGGTGTTACCTTCATAGTGATACGTTTGGGGAATTCCTCTCTCATTGGTCAGTTGTGATAAATTTTTAACAGCTAGAGACATAAGTCTCTTCATGTATGAGATGAGTATATCTTAATAACCTTAGTATATGTATGGGGGTATAGATAAGTAGATTTTATGACTACTTCATGCTTCGTGTTTGAGGTATTTAATTTTGGTTAATCCTTTATGAAACTATAGGAGACCTTAGGGGGTCTCAGGGTCCCTGTAGAGTATTTTTATACACATACCTGCACGGTCTATGCCTGCACTGTGTTGTGTCATATGCAGAAGAAGAACAACATTGATCGAGGGAGAGGGAGCCAGGACTAGACGGTGCTCAGAGGTGGACCAGTTGACAAAACGTGTTGTAGTGATGGATAATTATGAGTTATAACTACCCTTAATGTAGGATATCTGGTATAGTATTTAGGGGTTATTTTATCTTTTTATTTGTACTTTTACATTTTAGTTAGAGTTCTATTTCCGACCCTTTACTTTCAGTTCACTTTTACTACAATAGTTAACTTCATGGTTTCTTTTTTTTTATGTTCTTGGATTGTGTGTCTATAACGGTTTAATGGAAATTCCTTCTCATTATATGGATACTCCTTACTGGTGCTAGTTTAATGCCCATATCCTATGGATGGTGGGCATGGGGTAGTCATGGAAAGGGCCCTGGGGGACAGGTCATGACATTATCTATTCATTATCTCCTAGAAAAGGATTCCAATTGTGCGGACATTAAGCTCCAAAACCTCATATAATGTTCAACATAACCCATTTCATAAAATGTTTTACATTACAATGATCATGACCCTTTAATTTAGAATTCATTCCATATCCATACTTACTAGATCCATGCACACAAGGTCCTTGTAAATCCATATTTTGTTTAGAACTCTATGATCAATGCTACTCAATTAATATAATATAATATTTTCTTTTAATAAACATGATGCCAGCCAAAATTTTCACTTTCCAAACATGTGAACATCATTATCATCTGTCCTCTAGAAATATCAAAATAACTCCAATTACCATAAATCCTTGTTATAAACATGCATTCATCATTACACATGATATGAGATATATTCCTTATATCCAAAAATGTTGTAAAATCAATCAATGATAGCCTAGATCATTTTTCAATGAGTCAATAATCATTTTCTAGGTATTTCGTACTTACCAAAATAAATAATCTCATTATCATTATGTTAATCATTAGGAATATATTTACTACGTTCTTTACCTCAACTGTATTTTTTCCCAAGATATTAATATCTTACTGAGTCACTTATCCTTGGAAAAAATCATCATACAACCTCAAAAACATAATGAAATAACAATTTAGTACAATCATCATATATTCCCTAATTATTATAAACAATACATTACTGAAAAATATTAAAATGAAATTATTCTTGACAAGTCATATAATTCATTTCACTTCATCTGTGGAAGTATCATGACTTAATCATTATACGGTAACGTCATCTATATTATATTCCTTCGACACCTGGGACACTAACTCACATAGTGTCCCATCTTCTTGTGATTGATGCATTGTACATTGGAAACCTTATTATTTACCTTGATATCATGAAATTGGTGTAATTTTTATCCACACTTATGAAAAAATATCATTCTTATCATTGATCTACTAGGGTGATTCTTTCCAATGTCACCACATGTGGGAAAAACATTCATTCCCTTCTTCCCAATATCAAAATATTTCTCATCCTTCTTCTTCTTTTCATTCTTCCTTTCAAATCCATAGGACATAGACAGTTCTTTACATACCTTGTTGACACATGATACAATTTCCACATATGATGAGGATTCATGTGAGATTATCTTCCTTTGAAATTATGTGTTAAGACCGTAAGAGATATTTTCCTCCTTACTATTTTCATCGCGTTTATTTGTGAAGTTATAATTCCTTATACTGGGAGCCATTTCTATCCAAATCCATATAATATTATATCATAAAATAATGAATGATCTATAACTCTAAATATAAGATTAATTAATTCATAATAAATCATAGACAATATTCTTTGGTCACTTTAGGAGCATAAATCCTTCCTAATGGTGGGTAAATAAAATGTGAATTATCCTTAGCATATCCCCTAGGAGTGTCAATCGAGGTGCACAGTAATGCCCATTGTCATGTACGAGGATAACCAAGGTGAGGATAGAATCCATTTTTCATAGTTATTACTTTTTGGTACATCTATTCCTAAACCAGGATTGCTTGTAGTATCCATACATGGATGTATTTTCAAGAAGGATCCACATGTTCCCTTTCATTCCAATGTTCTTGGATGTTCATGTATACATATACTCAAATATTATCATAGGGGTTTTTCTATAATAAATATTTTATAAATCTAGTTTAAATGATTTATTCAAAAACAATCTGATAATAACTATAACGCCTCTACCCATGTTGCCTAAATCTGGTGCAATATTTCATTATATTAGCATTCTTTTGAGAAATTTTTATTCAAAATGACTGAGTATTTTACTAGAATTGGAAAAAATACATACATATGATCAACATTAAATATTCAAATGAAATAAAACATATATGTTTTATTGGAAAGATCGAAAAAGAAATGTTTATCCCTTTAGGTCCTTTATAATAAACGTCATCATGTCTTGAGAAAATTGATCACTAAAAATAGGTGAGCCTAAATGCTCACTATGGGTACACAATAATATGGAAGATATCTTAAACATAAACATTAAGCATGGTGAATAACTAAATCAAATTCCACTAAAAATAATCATGAACACATTATTTAAGGAAAATGAGATTAATAAATAATTACAAAATAAAGCAAAATAATGGGTATGTCACGACCCATCCCCTGGGGCCCATTTCATGACTACCCCAAGCTCTCCTTCCATAGGCTAAGAACTGGCGACTAGTACTGAAGGCGTACTCCCTAAAATAGGGAAGGACTTTACTTTATAAGCTGTAAGGACATGAAACCAAGAACACAACAAGATACAAACTCATTTAAACTGAATAGTAAGCATATTGAGTACAGTAAAAAACGGGAAAGATTACAAACCCAACTAGAAAGTACAGGAATCTGAAATTACATGTAAACTTGAACAACTCTCGTGAACACCCACCAATGATCCTACATTAATGGCAGGTATAGCTCTCAATCGGTCATATATGTGGTACACCTCATCTAAGGTCCACCTTCGAGCTACCTCCAGTCCTGGTACTCATGTACTCAGTCAGTTCGGTCCGTCATCTACACCAAACACAACGAAGTGCGTGCATAGCCCATATAGGGATGTGTATAACGATACATAGTAGGGACCCCGAGACCCTCATGGTATCACAAAATTCATAAAGGATAACCAAAAATAATAGACACAACTAATTACAACACATAGGTATATGCCCATACATATTGTTATGTTACCAAGTAAACCCATCTCAATCATGAGGAAAACACAAAGTCAAACTCCAAAGCCCAAGAAAAAATGTTCCACAAAGGATGAAATACCACGAAGGAAAGTACCACACAGGCATTCCACACAAAATAATATCACCAAGGTATTACCATGAAAAAAGTACCAAATAGGTATAGACATAGCTCACACTAGGTATAACATAAGTACAGTAGTAGAGATGATTAGATATAACTAATGAATCATCTTACTCTGTTAAAAGGCAGACCCACACAGGATCCCTCCGTTCTAACCCACAGAGGATCGCTCGCTGCCTACCCAGATAGGATCACTCAGTGCTAACCCTCACATGATCGCTAGGTGCTAACCCACATATGATCGCTAGGTGTTGACCCACACAGGATCTTTCTTTATATACATCACGTCACAGCCAGCTACTGGGTTCCTGCACTACACTTTCTTATCTCCGAGAGGATCCACTCCACAAACCACTGGTCTATACATCAGCTTCCACGTAGTCTCACAAATAGGTATCTCAAAAGATCTCCACAACATAGGGGTCTCAACGCAACTAACAGTGTGTCAATCGGACGCCTAGTCTATGAGTTATTTGCCTTTTCGTCCTGAGGGCCCGGTTAGATTCATTATCGATCCAACCTGACCATTTTCCTAATTTATACAACTCTGTAGTGGGGTATACTCAAAGGGGCCGTCTCTCTCTAAGTTTTCCAATTCCATTGACGGTTCATCAAACAGAAATTCGGTGCCAAAGTTATGGCCAAAAGAGCGTAAATGAGTCATAGTGGGTATGACCTGGTACGACCCAGCCTGGGTCGACCCGGTGTGGGTCAACCCGGCCTGACCTGCTCGGTCTGGCCCAACCTATTATTTGGCCTAGCCCGCTGGGTTGTCCGACCTACTAGGTCCGACATGTCCTGGAAGCACAGAGGCCATGGGGAGGGGACGACAGCGACGCCATGGGGCCACGTGGTGGGGCCGCAGATTGCACGTCGGGGATGCGGTTGGCGCAGCGGTCCCACTAGACAGAGGGGCCGCGTGGCTGTGGGCAGCGCTGCGCCACCGTGGGGTGGCGTGATTCCGTGGATGGTGTAGGTCCTGGGCGGCGTGGAGGCCCCGAGGCGGCGGTTTCTGCGGGCAATTCTACGGCCGTGGGGTGGCGTCGTTGCCTTCATCGCAGCTGGCGGGGGTGTTGACCGCCATTCTCATGTTCCACCGGTTCCAAATGCCAGCACCAGTCACCATCACCATCACAATTAATGCACAAAATAAGAACGACGGAGGGGCCTGGTCATGTTCGTTTGGCCCGCAAACTCCACATTAGAGCAGTAGAAAGTGTTTCCCAAATATGAATCATGAACGGGTATAGAAGATATTAAAACAACGTCATTTCACACAACCATCATCAATCACTATTCCAAATCCTGCAAAACAAAATATCCATAGATCAACATGTTTATGAGACTCGATCTGAGTACTTAGTTAAGAAGGGAAGAACATGGGTAATGATAATCACTAATAAATAAACCCCTACCTTTAAGGATCATTGATGGAGGTAGTGAGGAGGGAGACGATATCGTTGTGGATAGAAGGACGTTGGTGACATCTATGTTTCCCCGATCATCGGTTCATTGGAGAGCTTTCTCCCAATATTTCTTCTCTCCCCAATTCCACCAAAATGAAAGGTATCCCTAATTATAAAATAAGTTGTCTATTATGTTTGTTGGAATAATTTCAAAATAGTATAATAAATTAAATGATTTTTATGGCTTAATTAATTAATGGGGAGAGTTGGCATAATTATGTGGGGGAGCTCAAGAGGTTCCTCCCCATTAAGAGGGAGTTCAAAGGGGTTCATGGGGGTTTTATGTCTCAGGTGGTCCCCACCAACATAACCCACATGGGAGGATAGGCTCGTGTGGTCCCCACCAACATATCATATATTGAGAGATTTTAGTACTGGTGGTCCCCCCAATAAAACATCAACATGGATGGTTTCAACATAAGAAAATAAAAATGTTACACATTTTTATTATTTCACAAAAAAAAATATCTTTCACTCTCGACCCACTGCGATCGAGGTAAAGGTCTTCTTAAATGAATATTGGCACTACGAGTTCAAATGTGTCCTTTGATTTAAATTCTGAGCACCGGTTCAAAAGTTACAATAACCCACTCGTACGTTTATGGAACATAACAGAAAAAAAGATCAGAAATTCATTCTGGGAACTCTGGGCCTTGGAATCACGCACCATCAATTTTTTCGGACTTGTAAAATTCCATTTTAATTAAAAAAATTACATTTTAATTTCAGGTCTTTACATTATCCCAACCTCAAGGATTTACATCCCCATAAGCCACAAATAAAAACTAGGAAAACAAGTGGAGGTATTGAGCATGAATGATAGCCTCCTTCTCCCATGTGCTCTCATGGAGGTTCCTGTGCTACCTGTGAACACGCACTAGAGGTATCGATGTCCACCTCACCATGGTCGATGAAGTGAGAAGGATCGTGCACATATATCCTCATCTGGGATACATGGAAGACGTCATGCACCCGGTGTAACTAAGGTGAAATATTTAAGTGGTAAGCCACCTTGACAACACTGTTGAGGACCCTAAAGGGTCCAATGAAACCTGAAAATAACATGTCACCTTGGCCATGTCTCTATGTACCTATTCAATATGAGACCCTTAGAAATATGTGGTCTCTATCCTCAAACACCAGAGGTCTCTTTCTCTTATCGACATACAACATTTTCCAGATCTGGGAAGTCTTCATCTGCTCATGGAAGATCTGAACCATCTTTGTGGTAGATTTTACCTTCTATGGTCCCACTAGTGCTGACTCACCTGGGTCATTCCAGCACCATGTGATATGCAAGATCACCAGTACAATACCTTAAAATGTGCCATCCCAATGGCCGAATGATAGTTGTTGTGGTATGAATACTCCACCAAAGTAATATGATCATGCCACGTACGACCGATGTCGAGGACGCAAGCACACAGTATGTCCTCGGGGGTTTAAATTGTCAACTCAGTCTGGGAATCCATCTGAGCATGGAAGGCGGTGCTCAAATGAAGCTACATCCTGAAAGCCTCTTACAACCTCATCTGTAGCTGGGATGTAAAAATGCATCACTATCGAAGACAATTGTTGAGGGTACTCCATGTAGCCTCACAATCTCTTGTACATTGGGGCATCTCATTGTCTCTACTGAACCCTACTCACTGATCAGTAGGAACTGGTCCAACTTGGTGAGTCAGTCGACATTCACCCAAATAGAATCATGACCTCTTGATGTACGTGGATGCCTTGTCAGGATGTCCATGGATATCTCATCCACTTTTAATTTGGGACCTCCAGTGGCTGAACCAAGCTAGCCGGTAGCTGATTCTCTGCCTTCACTTATTGACAAGTGAGGCATCGTGAGACATACTCTGCTACTACATTCATCATTCTCGGCCACCAGTGCTATCATCGTAGATCCCAGTACATCTACCCCACTCATGGATGTACCGATTGATGGGATGTGTGGAACTCCCTCATCACTTCCTCATAAAGTGACCTTGGTACCATGGTATATCCTTTGAAGAGGATGACATGCTCCCCACCTTCAGAAAATCTATCAGGTGTCTACCCTATGGATATCTGAGCATGTCGAGCCTCACAATCAGTGTCCCCATGTTGCGCCTCCCTGACTCACTGATGAAGTGGGAGAGTGACTATAAGAAATTGAAGGAAAGGTTCACCATCTCTATCGACAAAGGATATCTACAAAGCAGCCAGCTGCTCCACCTCCTTTCTTAGTAGTTGTATACCAGATCTCCTACTGAGTGCATCTTCTACAACGTTTCCATTCTAAGGAGTATATACTGTCTCAAAATCATAGTCCTTGAGGAACTCAAGCCAACATCGTCGTCTCGAATTCAGGTCTTTCAGAGTGATGATATACCTGAGACTCTTGTGGTCAGAGTAGACTGTAACACAGTGACCCACCTAGTAATGTGGCCAAATCTTCAGGGCGAAGACCATTGCGGCTTACTCCAGTTCATGGGTAGCATATTTTAGCTCATGTTGTCTCTACTATCAAGAACCATATGCGATCACTGCTCGCTCCTGCATCAAGACACATCTGATTTCGGCCCCTAATGCGTCTTAGAATACTATATACCATACACACTTTTCTGGATACCTCATGATGGGGAAACTAGTCAGCCTCTAAATCAGCTCCTGAAAACTCTTCTAGCATCTCTTTGACCACACAAAGGGTTTCCCCATCTTCTTCAATGCTTAATGTGGTGCTGAAACTATAGGGAAATCTGGCGAAAGTCCCTAGAAGTATCTGTCCTAACCCAAGAAACTCTGTATGCCCATCACACTCTTAGGTGGATCCTAAGGAAGTATCATCTCAAACATCGCTTAATCTACTGCAAATATAGTCTTTGATATGACATGTCCTAGAAAGTGAACCTCTCAGATCTAGAACTGACACTTTGAGATCTTACCATAAAGTTAGTGCTCTCAGAGTTTGTCCATTACAACCCTCAAATGATAAGCATAATCCTCCTTGGTAGTCAAGTAGATCAAAATTTCATTTATGAAGACAACCAAAAAGCGATCAAGTAATGGCTAAAAGATCTTGTTCATGAGTCCCATGAACACTATTGGAGTGTTGGTCATGCTAAATGGAATTACCAAGAACATGTAATGGCCATAGAGACATCTGAAATCAATCATTGGGACATACTTGTCTCATACTCGGATATGGTGGTAGCCTAATATGAGGTATATCCTTGAGAACCACCGTGCTCCCTTTAGCTGGTCAAAGAGATCATCAAGCCTAATAACTAGATACTTGTTCTTCACGGTCACCTGATTCTGGAGCCGATAGTCGACACAAATTCTCCATCTCCTATATGACTTCTTGGTGAACAGAATCGGGGCTACCCAAGGAGAAACACTAGGCCGAATGAATCCTTTCCTCTGTAAGCCCTCCAGTTGTACCTACAGCTCAAGAAGCACTGTGAGAGACATCATATACACTGGTGTTGATATCAGTGTCTTAACAAGGTACAATTCAATGTAAAATTACACCTATCTATGAGGGGGTAGACCTATAACATCATCAGGGAAGATATCTGAGTACTTTTCCACCACCACAGGATAACTCGGTCTCTCAACATCAACTGCTCCGAGGGTAAGGATAGCCAACAGATGAGTGATCAGCTACACTCTCCTTTGAGTAAGCCCATCATGTTTTTTAAAGGCTCCCTTCTCTCCATTGAGGGTATACCTGGTCCAATCAGTGCAGACACACAGCACATTGCGTCTAATACAATAAATCTGAGCATTGATTGTAGATAATGAGTCTATACATAGATAACATCGTAGGTCCTCGACGCTGCTACTAGGAGATCCCAGCTGAACCTCTCACCTCCTAGAGTAATATCACACCTGTCGGCACCAGTGTGTAACCGTCGAATCCTCGTAGGACTCTCTATCTATATGGATCGAGCCAACGACTCCGTCAGAATCTCCGAGATCCGAATGAAGGTAGTGTAAATAAAAGAATGATTGTCACATATGTATATAAGTACTGTAGATAAGATGGAACAGATATAGATCATACCTCATATCATCACCAGAGCACCGTGATTGTTGGCCTCAACAGCCTAGAGCTGAGCTCGCCCCTGTCCACTTGCTCCCTGCTATCAGGGAGGACCTCCTGGTGGTGGTGGTTGTAACACTTCAAATCCTCACCCACCACCATCTATACGAACAACACCTCTTCCATTTCCACCTGCTCTCTGTGAACCACCTAGATGGAACCTCTTTATATACCTAGGAGGTCCCTCGACCATATTATGAACATTTTTACGGTGGTTTGGAAAGCCAAGAAACATGGAACCCTGCCCACCACATGCGTAACACTACCTGATCCAGGAATGACTTGCTCTGCCTCGGGTTCCCGGCACAACCGACTGTGAATCTTGTGGCTGTCAATATGGATGGCCGGTCCTCTTAGGCCTCTGTGACATCCATCTACTTCCAGCTATATAAGAATTCACTACGTGATGACTGGTGGTGGGTCTCGCTGCAAGTGACAGCTCAGTAAGAAAAATCTCCTCTAAAAGTGGTCGCTCTAAAACCCCCACATGCATCAGGTTACTAAGTGGGATCATTGAATCTCTGATATCCCTATTGATCCCTTACTCAAAGGTCCAATCACAGATTAATGGGTTCCACACCATATATGTGGAGTATCTTGAAAGGTTAGTGAACCTCTTTCAGTACTAATCCATAGTCATGATGCCCTGCTGCAGATGAAGATGCTCCTCAATGTGCATTGCACGAAGAGTCACTAGAAAAAACTCTGCCCGAAATAGGCTCTCAAATTCATCTTATAGAAGCATCACCTCATCGTGAACATGGAGAATCATGCCTCACCATATCCCTACTGATTCTCGTAGAAGGCTGGCACCAAGTATCAACATGAGATCTGATAGTGTCCCTACCATTCAGAAGACTCTCACTACGGCTTCCAGCAAATCCTCAACCACCTGTGGGTCCGTCTCTCCACTAATCTTGGGTGGACTCGGGAGATGGAACTCATCCAATGCGCTCAAGTGGCATTCACCCTCTGTTGCTGGGGATTGTGGCATCAATTTCAAAATGGGTAATGGTACCACTAGTGCCTCTACTGGAAGAGGGCCCTGCACTGGGGCCTCGTCACTCGGTGGGCTATCAGTGCAAACACTATCCAGAACCGTAGCTGGTGTCATCATGGAAGAATCCTGAAAAAATACAGGTGTTCCATGGTAAATAAGTTAAACATGGTGATCTGACTCCAATATTTCACAGATAAGACTCCAGAAAACACACATGCAATCAGTGTTTTTCAATCACTGAGTCAGAAATCAGAAGTCAGGGTCCTAGTGTATGTATATGTCAACTATTTCACCAACACTGGTTTCCCAAAAATGATAACCATACTCACCACACATAAAAATATTACAATTAGAATGAATGATATAATTCCAATGTTCAATGGTAGAATGGATTCCACTGATACCAATTTGTCACGACCTGTCCGCTGGGGCCCATGTCGTGACTACCCCATGCCCACCTTCTATATGATACGGGCTGGCGACTAGCACCAAAGGCGTATTCCCTAAAACTAGGAGGGTGTTTCATTTATAACTTTTAAGAAATCGAAACCGTGCACACAACAAGATACAATCTCAAGTAAACTGAATAGTAAATAGAGTTAGTACAGTATGAAAAATGGGCCAGAATAAAAGCCCAAATAGAATGTACAAGAAACTGAATGTATAAGTAAACTGGAGGAGCTCTAGTGAACACCTTCCAAGGATCATACCTGAAGGGTAGGTAAAACTCTCAATTGGTCGTCTCTAAGGTACACCTCATCTAAGGTCCACCTTCGAGCTACCTCCAGTGCTGGAACAAACATCCACAATCAACGTTTTCAATTTTCTGCGCCAAACACATCAATGTGCAGGCATAGACCATGCATGGGTGAGTATAATGATTCTCATTAGGGACCTCAATACCCTCATGGTCTCAAAAAATCCACATAGGATTACCTAAAAAGCAAGGAAATAACTAATGACCCTACTTAGGTATATTCCCATACATATAACTAAGTTATCAAGTAAACTCATCTCAATCATGTGGAAAACACGGAGTCCAACTCTAAATCCCAAGATGAACTTTTCCGCAAAGGATGAAATACCACGAAGGAATGTATCACACATGTACGCCCCACAGAAGAATACCACCAAGGTATTACCACAATGTAAGTACTACATAGGTACAATCTCATCTCACACAAAGTATAGCATATGTATAGTAGTAGAGATGATTAGATGTAACTATTGAATCATCTTTCACTATTAAGAGTCAAACCCACAAAGGATTTCTCAGTGTTGACCCACAAAAGATCACTTGGTGCTGGCCCACACATGATCATGAGATGATGACCCACAAAGGATCACTCGGTGTAGGCCCACATAGGATCTCTAGGTGCTGACCCACACAGGATCACTCTTCAGACTTCACGTTACAACCAGCTACTCAGTTCCTGCACTATAATTGCTTGTCTCCAAGAGGGTTTTCCCCACAAGCCACTTTTCGATACTCAAACTACCACGAAGTCTCATGAATATGTATCTAAATGCACCACAAGGTTGTAGGGGTCTCAACGCAATAGACGGTGTGTTAATCAGATGCTTGATCTTTGAGTTATTAGCCTTTTTTCATCAAGGGCCTGGTTGGATACATGCTCGATATACCTCAACCATATTAAAACTATATTAAAATGTATAGTCTAGAATAATCGAAGGTACTATCTCACTCCAAGGCTACCAATGTTGATGATTGTTCGTCAAATGGACATATGGTGCCAATGTTATGGAAAAAAGAGTGTTAATGGGTCGTAGTGGGTTCAAGTTAGGTCTGACACTATCGGCCCGACCCGTTCAGGGCTGTCCCGGTTTGGGTCAAACCAACTTGACCCGCTTGGCCTGGCCTGGTTTGTGTTATGGCCCGACCCCTGGGTGATCCGACCTACTGGGTCTGGCCCGGCCCGGGATGGGTGGCATGGCCCGTCGGTGCGGAGGCCATGGGGCTGCGAGGGCAGGGAGGCCACACTACAGCACTGTGGGGCCACATACGGCACAGTAGGGCCATGGGAAGTCGGGCCACAGATGGTGCGATAGGGCTGCAGATGGCGTCGTGGGTCCACGGGCTAAGGAACCATGGGGCGGTGTGGCAGGGCCACATGGCGGCGCAGAGCCGTGGGGTGGCATAAGGCATGGGACAATGGTGGTCGGAGGCAGTGCGGTGGCCACAGGGGGGTGGTGGTCACATGCAGCGTGGGGGTCTTGGGGTGTATTTTTTTCCTTCGTAACGCCTGACGACGGTGCCGACCGCCATTCTCGTGTTCCACCAGAGCTAAACGCCAAAATCGGTCTCCAACACCATCAGGAAGAACACACAAAAGAAGACTGACGGAGGGTTAGGGCCATGTTTGCTTTTCTAGCAGCCTCCACGTTAGAGCGATAGCAAGTGGTACAGAAATTTTAATCAATAACAAATATTGTAGATATTAAAGAAAACATCAATCCCCACAACCTACATCAATACCTAGTCCCAATCCCAAAAAAGGAAACATTCGCGGATCAACTAGTTTATGATAGTTCATCCGTGTTCTTAGTTTAGAATAAAAGTTTCTAGGATGTGATAATCACTCATAAATAAACACCTACCTCTTGAATTAATCTTCCTTGAGAGCCTCTATGGGGGGTGGTATTTTTATAAGACCAAGGGCTGATAAACAAGGGTGAGGGAGTTGGAAGATATTTGATTAGAATTTAAACAAGGAAAAGGCTTGATAAGAGTCAAGAGAAGAGGGAAGTGTGTGAGGTTTTTAAAGTGTAGGAGATGATAGTTTTCTTAATATTCTAATCATTTGTTTTTTATGATTCTATAAAATAGGAAATAGTGATGGTTCCATAACGAAAAATAGTAATAAGTTCATGTGTGTCTGAAACAAGGGTTATTACATCTAAGATGATTCTAGGAATAGTATATTTAAATCATAATGTACAAATATATGGTAAATTATTGTATTAAACAATTCATCAAAAATTCCAATATTTTTGAAAAACCACAAAAATTGACTCAATAATTTTTAAATATGTAGAATTTAAATTTGAAATCCATTTTCTGTAAATATATTTATAACTAATTTTAATTAAAGTATTACAAAAAATCAAATTTTATACAAAAAATATTTATAACTATATGTCATTTTATAACACCATCAAATGTTAGTCAATGTATCATAAATTTATATTATAACCATAAGTGAATAAAAAATCAATTTATGATAAAATTTTAAGAAAATCTCTTTCTATTTAATAAAATTTAATCAATAATAAAATTGTAATTAAAATATGTATGACTTAGAAAATACCAACACTTATTCTTTGATCATATTTCCATGTTTATGATGTCTTACCATTATTTATAAATTCATGATGATGATTTTAATTTTTGGGCTTATTTACTATCCATAAGGGAATGATACGATTCATAAGGGTCATGTTACTATTCCACAAATATGTACATTGATCGTATCAAAAACAAAATTTCTTACTAAATAAAACTGTGTATGTATGATTTTCTTAAATTCTAATCACAGAAGTGTAACAATTATGAATTTTGGTTTGGTTATAAAAAAGGGTTGTTTTTTAGAAAGTTATTATTTTATGAATTTAAAATTTATCTTCTAAATCATGAGAAGTTATGATGAATGTTTGAAATGTGATTATAGATATATTATGATGCATTGTGTGGATATTAAATGTTTGTTTCAGCTTGTATGAGGAATTATTGAGGTATGTGATATAGAGATAGTTAGTATAATAGAGACATGGCAGATTATATTTAGTTTATGTGGTTTCATTATTCACTAACTGGTTGTTTGTGAGGGCTAGTTAAACGTGTATTCTTCTATTTTGAGTCAGAATAATCCCTGAAATAACTAGGTGGGGAGGTGTTTATTTTGTAGGAATTATTCTATTATTAATATTGATAATAGTTGTGGTTATAATGATATTTATTTGTTAATGGTAGTTTAATTATTATAGGTGATTGTTTTTGGAAATCTGTGAGGATGTTTTGGGAAATGGATTTGATTAGTGTAAGTGGTGCAAGGAGTGAGTTTTGATGATTTTAACTATTATACTAATTTATTCTTATATCAATGGTTATGTGTTTCCAGGTTGATATACCTATTTTATATTATTTGAAATATATTACACATGGATGTTTTTTAGTTGGATAATTCTACTGTATTATTCCTACGTGTCCATGCCAACATAATTTTTTATAGGATATTTAAATAAGTATTGAAGATAATAATTAGTAAGATTTGATAATGTTTTTATATGAATAATACCATTGATCCGTTTTTCATTATTTATTTATTTTCTTTTATAATAAATATAAGTGAAATTCTACTTATAAATATTAATTTTTCAAATGTAGTTTTTTTAGTATATTGGAATGTTTTTCTTACTCTTATGATGTTGTTGTGATGGTAATACCTCCTATATTTACATTTTACAGCCATGATAGTTGTGTAAAACACTATTATTACTTGTGGTAGGAACTGTGGGTCACTCTTATCATCTTTATAGAGCCAATAAATGTTCGAGTATGGTTAGATCATGGAAAAGTGTTTTTTATTATTTTGATTGAGAATTATGGAAGCATTTGGAGTTTGGAACGTGTAATTATTTCGTGTGATTTGTTGGGAAGTGATCAAACTCAAGCTTAACATGTTATATTTATCAATGAAACATTATAATAAATAGATATAATTTTGACACATTAATTAATGAAAGTATCTTTTAATCCTATTAAAATATTAGATAAATTTGAAATAATTTCAAAGTAGAAATCATAGGGAGGTTTATATATAATTTTCATTACATTCATTTGGAATTTATGATTTTTTTACCCATATTTTTTTTAATATGATTTCATATTTTAAATGTTAATATATTAATTAACATTATTAAAATTATTTAATTAATTATTAGTAAACTATGATGTTGATTAACTGAAATATGTTTTTTAGTTTTACATTAGATAACTATGGATGTATTTTTCTAAGGTTTACCCCCAAAATTTTTAGTTCTTTTGATTTCCTATTATTATAGAAAAATATAAAATATTTATATACATATTCAAAGTGTATTACTGATAGTAAATATTTCTTATCATGATCATTATGTATAATTATTTCAATTTAAAACAAACATTAGAATATAATTTATCCTCTATTGAAAAATACTTTCCTTAGATTAAATGAATGTTTTGAAAATTTAAATTTGTGTAGTTTAGTTCATGTAAATATTATTATTTTATTTTTTACCTTAAACTAATAATATTATATATGCATGTGTTCTGTATTTATTTACAATATGATACTTTTGTAAATTTTTCATATTAATAAATAATTATTCCTTGAATTATTATTGACAACCTATTCGGTTTAAAGACACATTTCATTAATGATGTTGCATCAACATTTAATTTATGATTAAATTTATTGAATAATTTAATATGCATGTATTAATTATTTATATTTTACTTCCATTCCATGAATTTATTTTTTAAATATTGGTATTATTATATATCGGTATGTTTTTTATTCCTTGAATTTTTTCATGTGACATGAACTGTATGTAAAAACTACATAAAATAGAATTAATGTTGTGTGTTAGAAATATCGTTCTTAAATATGATAATAAATGTATTTCACCCATTATTTAGTACGATATAATGTTTCATCAATAAAAATATTTATAGTTTTTTTAGTTGAACATGTTCATTATGTGGGATTACGGGAAATCATGTAATGTTTTTTTTTCATATTAAATCATGTTACCATAGTAGTGATTTATACCAGAATTATTACACTGAGCATGTCCTGAATAATGTGTATTAACATTGGTGGTATTGTACAATTTATAATATAGATGAATTTTGTAATCAGATTATAAATTTTATAGGTATGATGTTTTTATTAAGAAGTTATGTCAATTATAATGTGATGATTTATGATTGTTTCTTGAAGGAGTTGACTTTTTTTCTAGTAATTCATTTCCTAAATCAAAATATTGATAATATAAAGGCTGATTAATACTAATATTCTTCATAATGAACAATATAACAATATTGTTTATTAATATTATCTAAAATATTTGGGAAATGGACATTTACCATGGAATTGTTTTCTACTATGATTATGTACTCTTAATTTCATAGGAATAATGGTTTCACCTTCCATAAATTATTATTCATTTAATTTTATTTATGAATGCTTTATTTTCAAAAAAGTAAAATAAATCACGGTGTTCATAATGGAAGAACAAACATATTATGAAATGATCGATCACATGTATATTGATTATTATACATTATTAATGTGTTTGTTATGTATTTTTTGTATATCTATTTTTATAAATTTTGAGGGTTTAGTTGGAAATGATTATCCCTATTTGTTTTTTTAACATATGATGTGTAGTTAGATCTACATATGGTTTCATGGTGAGAATAGAAAAAGAGATATGATGTTATATATGATTCAAGATGTTATGTTCAATCTACATTGGTGATGCAAATATGTAGAGTTAATTGTGAATGAGATATTTATTATGCTTATTATATTGGTTGGTACATTTATTTGGAATTTAGTTTTTCCTTGTTCTATTTATGTGACTTGTATATTTTATTCTTAAACTTTTTAATTTAAATAAAATTATGATATTAAAACTCATTCAAGAAATTGGACTTGGGATAGATCATGAGGAATCATCATGTATATAATAGTTTAAATTATAGTGACATTATGTAAGTATCTTCTATGATGGATCCACTATATGTGATATTGAGGATTTTTTAAAAGAAGTTCATGTTTTCATTACACTAGTGATGAATCATGAAGGACATAGAATTGAAATTGTTTATGGGATGTTTTGGAAAGTATCTCAAATATGGGGGAGATTAATTATCATGAAACACAATAAATATAAAGGGAGTAATTTCTGTAATCATCCCGAATTGAATTATTTTTTCATGTGTATATGTTTGATCAAATGAAATAGCATAAAGAGACATGGTGTGGGGAAAAGAGTGTGTGGTGATTTGGGATCAGTTTTTTTGGATATTATTATTTGGTTTCACAGTATTCTTTCTTATGAGAGATAAAATGTTTAACATTTATTTTCTATCTTGATGATGGAGAGTCAATGATCTATCATACCATTTACGTTCATTTAAAGGTATATATTTTGGCATGACAATAGATCATTGATTTTGGTTTATATAAGATATATGATACTATTAAAGTAACCACATTAGTTGTATTTATTGATGAGATGAATGTTATGAGTTGGGGGATTCAAGGTTTAAAGAAGAGGAGGGCGAAAATATATTCTTGTGTAATATTCAGAATTTGAGCCCTAGTTTTGAATAGATATCGGTGTCCTAAATCTATTATTTGATCTATTTCATGTTTAACACTACATATTAAACTCCCATAAACATTCCTTGTGATATTGTGTGTCCCATAATCCACATTAGAGAGTTTCATGTTGAGTAGTCTTTGGGTGGGAAAATCCTCCCACTAAATGTTTTTCTGTAATTTGAACTTATACTAATTTGTGATGATTTATATATAAATATTTAATTAATAGTGTTTCATTTCAAATTATTTTTATGATTTTTTATTATTTATACTTGAATATAGGTTTTTTTGTCTTTACCAATTTTGAAACATTGATGACGAAATAGTATTAGTTTATATAAAATTTATTTTGTATTGGTTCTCTAGTGCAATATTTATTTTTTGGAATGGAGGTACACTTGTTTATATTTATTTATTTTAAGGAAATCTGGGTTTATTATTTATTGATAGGGAGTAACTATTATAGCCCATACCATGATTACATGTTTTCCTAGAAGGATTTTTTTGTTTGACAATTATCTCTCATGGGTGAGTATTTGTGCCATATAATTATATATTCATTTGTGGGGTTAATTTTTTTCTTGTGTATAGGAATTTTTGGATACCAATATAATGTGATGTAATGTACCATATAAACAAATTAAATTGTGTGTTTTTGGGGTTGGATGTATTAATAGGATGTGGGAGGAAGGAAACATCCTTTCAGGGTAAATATTTTGGCTATATGGAATGTCAGTAAATTTTATTGCTATTTTCACCATAAAGGTATGATATAAAGAGAAGATTGATATGTTTTATAATGAAATATTCAATACATTCTATATATTTTGTAATTTATGTGCTTAAGGGGGTTTCTAATTTCTATGTGGATGGTCATAGTAGCATATTTATCACTACTACATCGCAATGAATAGAGTAGTTGATTTTGATATTCCTTAATTTTTGCATGATTTCACTGTGGAGCAGAACTAATTCATGGAGCCTCCCTAGTTTAGATCCATGGATCATTATTTGTGAATTAAAATGTTCTATGTATCTTTGGTTTTTTTGATTCCTAGAGTTTGTATTTAAATACATATATAATGTAATGTGATTGTTCTACTTACATTGTTTATTATTGGATATGATGCATAAATTTTTTTAAAGGGATAGATATGTGGTGTGGTTTTTGTGATTATGATGACATGGTCATGTGGTTTAATATGAATTACCCAATATGTAATAATAGTTGTTTTTTTCAACCTACATATACATTTAAAAGCCCCTTTGACCCCAATTATATTATTTTGTTTTCATAGACCATTGGGAGTCCTCAAGGATGATTTTATACGATTCTTATCTTCCTTTATTTGTGTGATTTTATTATTTAATCAAATAGTAATGTTGATTTTTTAAGGTGATTTAATTATTCCTCCATCCTTATTCTCTCCCTCTTTCTCTATCTTGGAGGGGATGTATATTTGTGTGGTCTTTTATTTATTAGGGGATAATAATTTTTTATCATTACTAAGGTTTCAATAACATAGATCATGTTATATAGACATCTTATTCATAACTAATGGCTTACTAAAATTTGGTTGAGAATCATTAGATTAGTTAGGGGATTTATAAAATCTCGATATATATTCTAGAAAAAAAAGTATTACCATGTTGTGAGTTAATTTTAATATTAATTCAACTTATATATATATATATATATATGTTTTCAAATGGTTAGACAAGATATTATGGTTTAGATAAAGGGATATATTTATATAATACTCTTTAATAGAAGAATTATGTTATATATATAAAAATAAGGCATGAGATATTTAATAATGTAAAATATAGTTACATATGATTTATAGTTTTCATTATATTTTATTATTGATTTTATAGGTTTATACATGTTGTAGATTGTTATTTTTCATTTGATGTTTCTGAAAAAATCATCCTCAAAAAGGTAAAAATATTAAAATATGGTCAATAAAATGGGAGACCAAATAATATTATGACAGTAATATGTTATTTTTGATAAAAACTATGAATGATGTGGTTATTTATGATTGTTTTGAAATTGTTTTATTTGGTGTGAGCATGAATCCATTCAATTTATAAATTTTATAAAGGAGTTTTTTTTGGGTCATTTTTTCATGAAGTGAACATTTAGAGACTGGATTATGTGTCAATAGAGTATACTTGAAATTAAGAAATATGATGTTAATAAAATGAATGATGTTTTTGTATATTGTTTATGAAATGAAACAATAATGTTGTTGATATTGATACTTGGAAAAATACTTTTTAGTTTTAATTGATTGCAGTTATAACATGGGGATCTGTTAATAACCATTAATGATTGAAATGTGTGAACCAAGAAAAAATATGATAACTAATTAATGAATTGATTAAAATAGAATATGTTTTGATTAAAGAGTTAAAAAGGGAAAATGAATGTATTAATGAACACAATAAGGATTATAAATAAAAAATGTTGACATTATAAATCATATATATGATTCAATAGTATTTTGTGTAGTTTTAAATTCACAATGACATTGGTTTTGAAATATATGAACATTTTCAGTGGGAATGGATTTTTTGGTGTGTGGAATCCATGTTTTTATTTGTAAATGGTGCATGTCATTATGATATTGTAGTGTGAAGTAATGAGAAATTATAGAAAACATATAATAGTTCTAACTAATATCCATTGGATTATATATTGGGGTTTTATTGCTCAATTTTGGAACTTGAATATAGGTTTTCAAAGCATGAAGATAATTATTGACAAATTGCCCAAAAATAGTGATATAATGATATTTTGATATAATGTTATATTATGGGGTAATTAGTGGTAGTAGTGGAGAATACTATTATTTTCATACATGTTTATTAAAAGATAAATTGATGTGGTGGATAAAAATTTATGTATATTGGCAAAGAATACATAGAAGGGTTGAGAATAAGTTTAAATCCATTCATGATTGTCTGAACCTACCTCTCTATGGGAAGGAATTGGATATGTGAAATTATATTTGATGATAATTGTTAATATGGCATGGAATGGCAGAAGGGGGTAATGACTATGGTGTTTTGTGTGGGGGTGCATACTACAATAATTGGTTTTAAAATTGAGTGGTGGTTGATGGTGTAATGTTGAAATTATTTAATAATGTCCACCCTAGTTATTTTTAGGATATATTTCAGATCATTTTAAGGTAGAAAAAAATATTAATAGATATGTGTGAGTAATGATTACTTTCACACACATTTTTTTTATATCTTTCATACATTCTGTGTTAATGATATTATATGGTAGTTGGATAAAGAAATGATCTTGGTTATTAGTTTTTGAAATAGTCGAGGATGTTTGGGGAATTTGAAAAGCTAATAGTAAATGGTATAGGAATTGAGGATTAGGGAATATTGACCCATATATTTCATTTATAGAATTTACATCATATCAGATGAATAATAATTACATAATATAAGAATCCAAACTATAATAATATACATATAGATCATTTGGAGACAAGGATACATAAAAAACTAGATATTAATAACTATTACCCCACATATTCATATATTACCTAATATATTTCTTCATAACTATTGTAAATTCAATAGTAATATATGGTGAAATTATATGTTCATTAATGGAAGAAATAATAGATTATAGAAAACATAAATATAAAATTTGAATAATTATATTAGATAATAAGCCTAATATTTTGTAAAACATACACTATACATCATAGTTCTTAATCTCAAGTGTTGAAATAAATCATAACTATCCATGAAACGGAAATCATATAAAAATTAGGATCAATGTGATCATAATATTGGAATAAGATCATGAATTATGTCATTTATATAAGAATGTAAAATCATTTCCTTATTTGTAAATGATTATTTAAAGGAATATCAAGGTTGATTGTGATCACTACCAAAATAATAAATATATTTAAGGTTCACTCTCAAGGCTATCGTACTAGATACACTCTCTTACCAAACTGGGTTCACTCCCAATTCCAATCATATTTATCAAATTTCATATCTTACATTACCGAATAGATTATAGGGATGTGTAAATCTAGTCGATGAATCACATAATGATAATAATATTTATGACTTCCTCAAGATCATAATCAATTATCATGCCCAAACCTATAAAAATAAATGGGACTCATAATCATTTCTTTTTTCTATAACAAATGTAAATGAAACATGTTTTATATATATCACATCCATTCATCGTATCATAAAAAATGAAAAAGGGAAGTGTTTCATAAATTTCATATCATCATAATAGAAAACCATCCCGAAAAGTAATAAATATGGTATGATTATGTAATATACCATTTTATGATTAGGAAACATCTGTTGATGTCATATTAGCTAGAAAATTCATTAATTTGTCACATAGAAAATTTCATGAGGATGATAACATTATAAATTTGGAATAAAATACATTAAATGATAAATTTTACCAAATATTAATTTATTTTTAAACCAGCCATGTTATATTCAATGAAATTTGTTATTAAAGATGGTGGAAAATTATATTCATCCTATGTAATTTAAAATAAATATTAATTATAGTATATTAGTAAAAAATTCAAAAGTGAGTTATTTCGAGAATCACAAAAAGATTACGTTTAATTTTTTTAGAAATAAAGATATGAGAAAACACTATGTTAAATAATATTTTTTTTAATATTAGAAAAATTATTGAATTTTTATTAAAACATTAATATGGAAGAAAAAAGTTTGACCAAAAACAAAAATAAAGATGATTTTTTCAAATATTATACTATTTTCAGACTCTTGAATATATTAATCATTAAAATTGAATGAAAAAAATTATTTTCAATATACAACCAGAGTGAAAAAAAATATTTTCATATAATTGGTAGTCATATCATGAAATTTCATCTTTTTAAGAACAATCAGATGCAATCCCAATAAAAACCAAAAGATGGTAACACAAACCCATTTGGAATTTTGTAAATATTGAATCATAAATCTCAAAAATGAAATAACATAATATATATATTAAAATATAATTAAAATTATTATATATTATCATAAAATACATTCATTATCAATATATACACAACGAAAATGAAAAAGGTTGTCGAATATTGATTATATCTCACTAATGTAATACTTAGAAGAAAATCCATTACATGTGGTCATAATTACTTAATATTTTTCAAATCCCCATGTATAATAAATATATATTTAATATAAATATATTATATAATGTTAATAATATACATTACCATATATAATTTACATAAAATACATTACCACATTTGTATTATCAATTCATTATTTAATTCACTATTTTTTATGATAAGTGAAATATTTTTCTTATTTGTTTTGTTTCAATAGATTTTTTCAATCTACATTGATAATTTTTAAATTATATCCAAAATATTAATAATTATATAAATATAATATAATTAAATAATATAAATATTTAAATGAATCTATAAATTTTATATATTAAAATATTAATGATATCGTTCATTGAGATGGAAAATCGTACAAAAGAATAACAACTATTTCTATTTTGGTGGTGGATGTAAATAAATAAAGGTATATATTTATTTTCCATAAAATATTTATTTCATATAATATATATATATTATATAACAATAAAATCATTCCTCAATAAAAATCATGTAAAAATGAATTGAATAATATATCACACACCCCATTGAGTTGGTAGTCTACACATATAGACAAGAGATGTTATCATTTATCAAAGGATATTATGGTACCAATTTTTAAATTATATTATAATTATTTAATTCTAATTATATCATAAATAGAATAGAAATCTTTCAGTTCTTTATTTTATCCAGTCATGAGGGGTTTTTATCAGAAATTTATAACATCAGTTTAGGAAGTAATGGTCCTCCAAACACATGATCAAAAATTTCTTTTTTTATTAGACATGATATATATATATAGTTATTAAATTGACATAATAAAATCCTTGTATATAGATGATAAATGTGAAATTATTTAATAATATTTTTAGAATATGAAAGATGAAATAAAATGAAAATAATCTGTAATGAAAGTTGTATCTTCCTTTGAAGACCATGATTATATTATTAATAATTCATTCGAACAGGTCTTTAAAAAAAATAAATTATTATTTAATATTTCAAGAAATGTTGGTAGTTTATAATAGATGGACTTTTCTAATCTAGTAGGATCTATAAATGTTTAGAGGAGTCGGGATTTACTTATTTATTTTGGGAGGGTTACCACATGGAATTTTCATTAATAAATATATCATGATATTGTAATTATTGTGAAAATTACTTCCAAATATATTGAGATATGGTGGTGGGGTAGTATTTAGTCGAAATATTTCCACCCAATATGATTTATTCAATAGTTTATGTCATTTTAGCCATTATAATTTTAGTTTGACACTGATTAATACATTTTTTACCATAAATTTGATAACATTGTTTTACACTATAATATTTAGTAGGACCAAAATGGTATTATTATTTTCTATCATAAATTATTTTTATTCCAATTATGTAATCCATTTTATCATATTAAACTCATAGACATTATAAAACCCTTTTATATTAATACAAATTAGTTAATAATTTATTACATAATTGTAAACATAATATAACCTATAATATGGATAGGCCTATTGTGTTTTGGAATTAGAAATAGTGAATAACATATTCATCATTGGATAAAAAACATTATTTAAAAACATCCTAACATACTTTGAAAATTCATAGGCTTTATAAATTCAAAAGATAAGATAGTGGTATAGATAATAAAGGGGCGAGCTATAAACACCTGTAAGGGAATATGTATAGAATAATGTAATTCACAATATATAATATTCATTTTAATGGGAAATAAATGTAACATTAATAATAATTCATGATTTTGAAAAGATAATCATAACACTGGAAATGTAAAATCGACATAAAAAAATCCATAATAAACTTATGTAATGGTTAACTCGAAAGACATCATGCTAGAAAAAGTCGCAGTTTGGAATAAGGTTTACCCCCTTTCACTACAATATGTCTCCTGAGACTAAACATGGCCCAATTAATTGGAGCACTATAAATGTTTTGGTGCACCCATCACATTCATTTTATTCTCATGCTTAGGTATACCACATAGCTTATATAACATGGATTCATTCATTCGCATATTTTAATATATGATAAAAAAATATTGGAAAATTTATATTCATTTCCCATTTATAATAATTATATGTTTATAAATTTGAACTCCCTTTGTATGAAATGGGTATCATATTCACTACACTGCTATTTCAGAATAAAAAAAATTATGTTGAAATTTTGGCAGCATAACAATGTGACATAAATTTTCATAAAATTTATTGATGAGATATAAAGGGGTAATTCAACATTTTAAAATGAAATGGGAAGTAATAGGGTCATGGTAATTCATATAACAACATTACAAATAGTAATAGAAGGCATAAAATTGTATGGAAACTATAATAATGAAAAAAAGGTGATGATCTCATAAATGAGTGTGGGACACCGAATTCTTGAGAAGAGATTTGTGAGATATTGGGGGAACCTTTTGGGGGAAATAGTGAGGATATGGATGAGTAATTACATTATCCATGGATTCTGAATGCATAAAAGTTGACGATTTAGTGGGATTATATTAGAAAGGAGTGAACATCTCTTTATTATTTATCAAACCTAGGTTTTGGGCTATATCTAATTAAGAAAACCAAAACCACAAATCTTACAATGGTTTTAGATCATGGTTTATAACATATGCGAGTTTTTATTTATATTAAAAGGGAAATATTATGTGGAAGTGAGTCATACTCTGAAAGAAATTATTTTAAAACATTAAAATATTTATTGGAGGATTCATAAAGGCTTTATCAAAATGATCAAATAATAATAAAATTACAATGTGATAATGATAAAAAATATTTTCTATAGTGGGAACACTTTATATTATTTATTAAATAACTTTGCGGTCATTATTATTTCATAATACAAGAATTATTTTTATATGGTATTCAATTCTTTCCAAAAAAAATATTCCTACAAATTTATATTAAATTCACTATTAGAAAACTTTAACGATATGATTTCTATAATAATATATAATTTATCTATATAATTTTATAATTATGTGAATTTATTGATTTAAAATAATAATAATAATCACTTATTGAAAATTACATTGTTTTTAAAAATAATAGTATTTTAACTATTATTAAATTTTCACTTGCCTTCAATAAAAATTAATTATCATATATATTTAAATAAAAATATTTAAAAATATTATTGTATGAATGTATTATTTATTTCAAACATCTATTAATTCATTAAAATATGATCCATAATTGAATTTTAATATTATCCAGAAATATAATACGTGTTTTATTGTATCAAAATAAAAATCCTTTATAAATTAACAATAATAGGATAAAAATATGATCATTATTGTCTTAAAAACTATCATACATACTCATATATTATGGGAATGATAAATATACATTTAACAAAAAAGAAAACTCTCTAAGGGTAATGTTCATGATTGTGAAATTTTAATGGGGTGGTAAGTCGAACATGGTTTTGGGTCGTGATCTTGATGACCATGAAATTATCATATAAAAATAGTTTTGATCTCTCTTAAGTTGTCATATCATATCTTGGGAGTTGAAAATTAAAAATTCTAGTGATGTTTTCTCCCATGGAATGTAAAATAAATGGGATTCTTTGGGTATAATTATAATGGATTAGGCCATCACATTTATTATTTTTGTCAATTCGTTTTGTGAAAACCCTATATTAATATTAATCATGTGATCACTAATTGAAGGCTATATTATCATTCATAATTATTCATAATGTTCGTTTGAATTGGTAAAAAAACAAATGGAGTGGATTTTTATCTACATAAAAGTAATTTTAAATAAAATAAATAAGTTATTTTATTTATAGCAGTTTGGGTTGTTATAATCCTTGACCATATAAAATACCACAATAGAAATGTTCATTTCTTAGACTAAAATAGATTAAGGTATCTCTATTTCATCACATACCATGGTTCTCTAATTGATTATTTAATCATATTGGTTTTCCCCAATACGTTGACCCAGTGGGTTGTATTATTTCATATCACTTTTTTCCTTGTGATTTAAGATTTTAATTGGTGGATCTTCATAGGAATGATCAATATCCAATGGTTCCACCACTATATTGAGTACATGTGATGGATCTCTTATGTACTTACTCAACAGGGGTATATGGAATACATAATTTATTTAACATTGGTTAGGTGGGAGTTCATGTTAGTAATCCACTTATCTGAGGTGATTAAGAACCTCAAAGGGGATTACCCCATCTCTGATGTATATAGATGCATGTCGATAAAGTGACACGTCCACTCGAATTGAAATAAAGTGAGATATAATTATAAGGAAATCCAATATAAACCATATAGAATAATTTCCATGTGATGTCTTCATAAGTCTTTTGACAATGTCCATGGTTATTTACTACAATTTCCATACAGGAATAGGTAATGGCTTCATCAACCCCTTGGATTATTTTTGTTCTACTTTCACTTTCTCACATACAATAAATCACGATATATATTTCATGATGTCATTCTTCATATTTTTCAATCAATTGTATCCTATGAGACCTAAATACATATTGTTGATTATTATGTTGTTGGAGATGGTCATGTTATGGGTACATTCCAGTAAATCCTAATATATCAAGTATATGATGGGGACTTATTATTTACCAAAATCATACCACTCCTTCTTCTTTAACATTAAAATATGAGGATTTATTTTTCTCACTATTTTCAAATTCATCTAAATTCCCACATCATCTCAATGATCATCCATTAACCTCTCAAAAGGAAAAGGTTGATAAATTACTTTTGAATTTTTTTATTTTGTTCATTCTATTATGATTCCTAGGTCTATCAATTCCATATAAAAAATATTTGATCCCTCTAAATTATCATCCCCAATAAAATCACTAGATCATCTATACGTAGAGTTGTTAGGCATTATTTTAATTCTTATGATTCTAATTAATTTAGTAATTAAATTCCTTGGTCATATATATTCATATCTATTTCATATTGAAATATTTTTGTTAAAATTTATACATGAGGCTTCTATGATCAATATATATTGACACCTCTTAGAAAAAAGATAATGCCTCCTTATTTTCAAAGTGAATTTCACTAAATATAATAAAAACTCATGTTTTGGTACTTATATTCATGAACATTTAACTTCCATGATTCATACTCCATGAATGTTTCATTCTGCATTAACAAACTTCACAATCCCTTCTTCAAATAATCAATGATTACATAGAAAAATTCTCCAATTTTGGGTAGTGTGAGTACAATAGCAAGGATAAGAAACCTTTTAAACTCCATAAATCCCACTTCGCATTCAATATTTCAATAAATCATTACTCTTATATTAGTTATCTTGGATACTTTGTTAGAAAAACAAATTACATTTTTCATAAATATTTTATAAAACCCAACTATTCCATGTAAACCATTGATATTTGTTAGATATATTGTCCCCATCCCTCTGTCAATTGTTTTTTTACATTGATGGTTTAACAAATTGACCATTTAATAGTATTATATACCCTATGAACTAGAATAAAATAAAACATAACTCATATTTTATGTACTTTTCAAAAATAATGTCATATAAAATGTCAATATCACAACACTCAGATGCTCCTTATGGTTCTCCTTACTTTTGATGTATATTAGATTATATTCTATAAATACTTGGATAGATATTTCAATGTAATCAATAGAGACTATACTCATAAATTATATGAATTTTTCTGAAGGATTAAAGAGTCTAAATGTCATTAATATGAAAACATATTTCATGTACCATGTACAAAATAGCTATCTTAGGGATATCATCCTTCTTCATACATTCATGATAATATCTCGAACATACAAGCAACATGGAGAAGTATTTTTATCCAAACATATAATCAAAAAATAATTATTCCATGGAAGAGGATACATTTTATTTATCATGATTTTTTTTATCCCAATAATCAATGAAAATTTGCATTGACCCATACACCTTTTTTTAAGAAGAGGACTAGTCCACCCCATGGTGAATCACTTGGGAATATGAACACTTTATCAAGAATATCCAGTAGATGTTTTTTCAGTTACTCCATATCCATAATATCCATATTATATATAGTGTTGGATAATATAAATTCCACATGATTATTCTTGAAAGAAAATTCAACCTCGTGGATATGAGGAAGACCAATCAATTCCTTTGGATACACAACAACATATTCTATCACTATAGGAATGTCTTTGAGGATGGTTTTTCTAAAGAATCTATCATTTGATATATATATATATATATATATTCATAATTATAATGAAAATATATTCATATAATAAATGATGATTATAAATAAGATTAATGCTTCTCATCGCAATTCTATACAATCGGGGGGGGGTTAATTTTCCATACTAAGAGTGATTCCATTCTCCAAATAATTTATGATGGATAAATATAAGGGGAGACAATAAATACCCATAATTTCAAAAAATTCCATCAAAGGGAGTATGAAATTTTTCATTGGTATATTCGGTAGAGAAATGTTGATAGTGGTTAAATTATATACATGTGGTGCAATAATTACACAATTTACCATTTTAAATGAATTCTGTATGTCCATAATTATTTTTGGTGTTTGAATAGTTCAAATTAACATTCATGATATGAATAAATGTGTAGAATGAGAATCAAAATGTATATGTTTTATTCATGAATGAATTCATAGTGTACCAATCATATATTTATTTCTTGGATCCACCTTGGTAGTTTTGAAAGAAAATATATCCCTTGCTACCTTGGAGGTTGGTGTTGTCACTGATAACACTTCTATTTAAGAATTATGTCAAAATATTCTTGAGTACCTCGTTGTTCATAAAATGAAAACTGGTTTAACGTTTTATTAGAGAAATACATTAGTTTGATTCATTAGTGTGTTTCTGTTTCTAGTAATTTATTTCTTCGTAAAATTCCTTCCTATGCCTAATGCATTTCTTCACCACCTTAGGTAGCTTCTTGGGTTCTTATTTCCTCATCCTTAACAAGTAGGATTTTGAAATTTATTTGAAATTTTATATTTCTCTATTATACCACCAATGATAAATTTCACATTTCCCTTATTATGCCTTCAATATCCTTGAGATAATCTAATCCATATTTTGATATTTAGGGAAGATATGAAAATTTCCACATAGCTATCAATGTTTGGGATTGTCTTATATTTTCATTGTCTAGGTTTTAGCCTACCAAAGAAGCTGTAAATCATTGATTTATCTTTAATGAAAAATCCAAATTCATACCACAAAATTTTGTTAATGTTTTCCTTTTATGACTTTACAGATTTGTTTTTTTTCTTCTAGTTATGAAATCCCATTCCATTTCAAGATGGAGTGTTCAATGAAATTTCATATCAAAAAACATTATGTGGAATTCATTCAACCCCATTGGTTAAATATATTCCTCTGTTATATTATTATTCATCAATAGCCACTACTAATCATCTTTTCCATCCATTTGATAATCATCCATCAGAACCATGTCACGACCCCCTCCCACCAAAGATGCCCCTCCTGAGTTGGAAATGGTGAATGGGAGATAATGACCCCCGAGTCCTGCCTCCAGTACGCCCCGAGGTGGTGACTAGCACCAAGGGTATGAGTTTTCACAAATATGGGAGGCATTACACTTTTTTTATTTATTTTGGATCGGGAAATAGGACAAGTCAACCACCAAAAAGGAAAAGAACAAGTGTATATAAATAAACCAAAACCGAACCCACATGCATGTTTAAACAAATTTTATAACAAGGTTCAAGTACAAGAATGCTCAAAGTAAAATACCAAAAGAAAACATGGGTACAACAACTGCAAGAACACCAACTGTCCGACTAGTAGGGTCCCACACGACCCTGGTAGTCCTCTTGGAAACCTGAAAGTAAACGTAGGGTGAGAATACAAGTATACTCAATAGGGAAACCTAAAGCTCTCATGAACAAGTTGGGAGGCATCCTAATGTCCCGTGAGAACAACAGAAGAAACCTAGCAAAGAAATTCTATCCACCCAACCTTACAAGCCACACTCACCAAAACCACTATCACAACAGGTAGTAGTATATAAGAACAAGAGTATTGGGTACCCTAGACGATTTCACTTTAGTTAGCTACTCTTCCTAATGGAGAATATCCTAATGCTGTCACACTCTCCCCGCCCGCACACACCTGGGCCCCACAACCACATATACCACCCGCACACACCTAGGCCTCACAACCACCTATCCCGCCTGCACGCACCTGGTCCTCACAACCACGTATCCCGCCCGCAAACACCTAGGCCTCACAACCACTCATCCCGCCCACACACACGTGGGCCTCATCCTGAATATTCTTTGGAAAAATTAAGCCTGCAGAAGATTCTTTGGCCAATCCACCCCAAATCAAAACATACCCTAAAGAGTCTTGGGCTTAAGGTCACCTCAAGCCATCACAGCCTAGGGAAGAAGGAGAAGGAAGGAGCTAGTAACTAAGGGGAAAACACCCTCTCCCATGAAATGGTAGTGTTCGGCACTAAGTGCTCAACAAGGTTGGGGTGCGATAAAACAAAAAATATATAGAGATATATATATATAGCAACAACTCAAACCATCCTATGGCTTCTAAATAGAGAAACTGAGCATGTGCCTCGGCACTGCTACTACGAAGCATGCATACAACAACAACCCCAACCCCAGTTAGGTTTTCACATTTCAGAAGAATCAGTTAATTTGTTCCTTAACTACTGTGCAACTATCCACAACCAACCACACTGATCATTCATAAAACATATCCCTGCCATCCACAAATCAAGATAAGAAAACACAAGCAACACAACCATGTCCTTATCTACCAACCAACCCATTGATTATTAATCTTGTTCCATTACCATGACCCACCATTCATTAACTCTTCTAATTTTTATTTATTAACTACAACCCATCCATGCAACCCCTCTGCCGACCACCATAACCACAAAAACCCACAAAACACCCCCATCACATGCCACGTAACCAAGACAACACCCACATGTTCATTATTCCATTCTATTTAACCGGGGTGATCACACAAGGGTTCTGTATTTTAAACAGCCAACTTTAAATGATTAACCAATTTCCACATTCCACAAGGTTTCCATCCATAAGAAAATCCATAATTAGAGGGAAAATTTTAATTGCGTAAGCAAAGGCCCCCAAACAACTGTGATTTTCATTAGGTAGAATCTCATTCAATTCACAATATAATATCATAGGATATAAAGTAACAACAATCACAACTTCCCATCCCCATTATATAATCCATTTATTATCTTTATTTAACTGGTTCAAAAGTGTTTCATGTAAACAAGAGAACACACACCCCTCATGATGCACAAATTAGAGAGACGAAGGTACGATCCCTAACTCAACAGGTTCAAATCGCAATGCACCCCCGGATCAACCTTAGAAGACGTCAGTCGGTGCCCGTCACTTCTATCAAGTCCCAGAAAAACATCCTCGAGTGGAAGTCGTAAAGAAAGGCCAAAGGGAAGACAATGGATCAAAACTTGGATGTTCCGTCTTGTCGTTACGATCTTGTGGCTGCTAACAGATCGTAAATCGGAACTCGGACGAAGAAGTTATGGAAGAAAGAGCCTTCGACTCTCTTGGGAGAACTCTGCTCAGAGGAAAGGGGAGGAGAGGGGTGAGTTGAAAGGAGGAGGGGACCCCTCCTTTTATAGGCGAGAAAAGAAAAAGTACACGGTGTGTACTTTTTTGTACACAGTGTGTACTTAGTTATTTCACATGGTCTCCACGTGGATTCCAACATAGCTCTGCGGCCGTTGACTGGTCAACACACAGTTTGAGAGTAACGCATACGCGGGGAGGGACTACACGGTGTGTAGTTTGGACACACGGCATGTACCCAGTTATTCCACACAGCAGGGACACAGCTCCAATATGGCACACGACCGTCGACTGGTAACGCGTATGTGGGGAAGGAATACACGGCGTGTAGTATTGGACACATGGCGTGCACCCATTATTCCACACAGCAAGGACATGGCCTTCAACATGGGGTATACCTGGAAATGGGGTACACGGCATGTACTCAAACTACACGGCATGTAGTTTCAAAATTCTGGAATGTGTGGGAAAAGTCCATTTTACACACCAAAACACTTCTTGACCTTCTTTTTGACAAAGGAATGGGCTGGAGAGGTCCAGGCTATTACATCAGATACCTCTTAAAACATTATTGTCCCCGAGAATTCAAAAACCAACCTAGAGGAAACCCAACAAGATACCTCGTAGGGTTCTCGTTATAACAGGAACCCAACCAACAACCCTAATCATATGTGTTAGGAATTCCTTCTCCTATGTTGAGATATTATCCTCTTTAGGCGGTACTGACTCGCCTGCATGGGTTCAATCGCATCCTCGTTAATGCGTCTTGATTATGAATTGTGTCTTCCCACTTTCATACATTAGGATTTTTTTTCAACTCATACTACGCCCAACACCACACAACCAACTCACTGCCCAAACACATGGTTCTTGGGAAATTCCTTCTCCTATGTCGATATATTATCCGCTTTAAGCGGCACTGACTCACCTACACGGGTTCAATCGCATCCGAATTAATGCATCTCAATTAAGGGTCAGGATTTTTCCTTTCCCCACACATCCGGACATGTCACACATTACCAGGGAATAATGAATCAAAAGGTCTCAAAACTGAAAATCCAAGCATTCCATAAATATGAAAGGTATCGAGTACAACATCAACAAAAATCTCAGAAGAACAAAGGAAAACACAAGTCATAACAACTCCGGGTACTGAGCGTGCATCTGGGTCTCCCACTCCCAAGTGCTATCCTCAAGGCCTCCATGCCTCCACAACACACGAATCAACAGAATGGTTCGTCCATGGAGCACCTTCTCCTTACAATCCTCGATTCTGACTGGTCGTTCCTCGAAGGTCGCTTCGTCTACCATATCTAGCTCTCCCCAGTCGATAACGTGGGAGTCATCATGTAAGTACCGACGAAGCTGGGAGACGTGGAAGATGTCATGAACCTTCTCCAACTAAGGTGGTAGGGCCAACTGATATGCCACCTCGCCAACTCGCCTTAACAACTCAAAAGGTCTGATGAACCTAGGTGAGAGCTTGCTCCCTTTCCCAAACCTCTGCTTCCCCCATTGAGGGTAAACCTTCAAGAACACATGATCCCCCACCTCTAACTCTAAGGGACTCCTCCGACGATCAGCATAAGACTTCTGTTGGTCCTGATCCAATTTTATCCTCTCATGTACAAGCTGGACATTATTTGTGGTGCTCTGCACTACCTCTAGCCCAAGAGCACCTGTCTCTCCAACCTCTGCCCAGCAAATGGGTGAACGACATGGCCTTCCATACAAAGCCTCAAATGGAGCCATGCCAATAGTAGAGTGGAAGCTTTTGTTGTAGGAAAACTCAACTAAAGGAAATTATCATACACATGATCCTCCAAAATCCAAAACGCATGCTCGCAACATGTCCTCCAACATCTGGATAGTTAGCTCTGTCTGCCCATCGGTCTGGGGGAGGAAAGAAATGCTAAGGCGTAGTTGGGCGCCAAAAGAATGTTGTAACCCCCTCCAGACACGTTAGGTAAACCGATTATCCCGATCTGAAACGATAGTCTTTGGGACTCCATGCAACTGCACAACCTCATCTACGTACCTCTATGCTAAGGTACTCACTGGCCCTGAATTTTTAATTGCTAAGAAGTGAGCTGATTTCTTCAGTTGATCCACCACTACCTAGATAGAATCATAACCACCCAGAGCTCTGGGTAGTGCTGTGACGAAGTCCATTGATATGTCATCCCACTTCCACTTGGGGACATCTAAATGTTGCAACAAACCACTGGGAACATGATGTTCAGCCTTCACTTGCTGACACTCTAGGCATTTAGCCACAAACTCCGCCTATGCCCGTTTCACCCCGGGCCACCAAAACTGTTCCCTCAGGCCTCGGTATATTTTTGAAACTCCTGGATGTACCGCCAATGCTGATCTATAGAACTCACGGAGAACTCCCTCACGCATTGCCTCTGGAACAAACAACCTTCCATGGAAAAGTATCTGATGTCAGCTATCCTATGACCATCCTTCTAGAGCGTTCCCCTGATCGACATGATCCCGCATCACTTCCACCTCGGTGTCCCCCAACTGAGACTCTTCCTCCTACTACAACAATGAGGATTGCACCGTTATCTTAAACAAAAATCCCCAAACACCTTCTTCCTGTGCATCCAAGTGCAAGGCAGCCAACTCTCGCATCGGTTTCCAAGCATCAGTGGATTCCCGTACCACATCCTTATGCGACTTCCTGCTCAGGGCATCAGCCACAACGTTTCCCTTACCTTTAGTGTAAGAGATCTCAAAGTCATAGTCTTGGAGAAACTCGACCCATCTCTACTGTCGTAGGTTCAAGTCACGCTGGGAGATGATATAATGCAGGCTCTTTTGATCTAAAAAGACCACAATGCGCTCCCCAAAAGGTAATTTCACCACAACTTCAGTGCGAACACTACTGCTGCAAGCTCCAGGTCATGGGTGGCATAGTTACGCTCATGAGGGCGTAACTGAATAGACCTATACCAGATCACTCCCTTCTTCTGCATCAGTACGCACCCCAGACCAAGGCCAGAAGCGTCACAAAATACCTCATACAACATCCCTTCCTCTGGAAACCTGAGTATAGGAGCACCGACCAACTTCTCCTTTAGGTAGTCAAAAGATTTATGGCACTGCTCACTCCATTGGAAGACCTGGTTCTTCCTCATCAAAGCTGTCAATGGAGCAGAAACTCAAGAGAAGTCCGAAACGAACCTCCGATAGTAACCTTTTATCCCCAAGAAACTACGAACTTCTGCCATGCTCTTGGGTGCTACCCAAGAAACAACTGCCTCCACCTTCGACGGGTCCACTGACACTCCATGCTGAGACATAACGTGCCCAAGTAAGTGTAATTCTTGTGTCAAGAACTTACACTTCGACAAATTACCATAAAGCCGGTGGTGTCGAAGGACTTCCAAGACTGCCCTGAGATGTTCAATGTGCTCCTCCTCTGATCTTGAGTAGATCAAGATGTCATCGATAAACACAATGACAAACCGGCCCAGAAACTCTTGAAATACAAATTTCAAAAGTCCCATGAACACAACTGGTGAATTCGTAACTCCAAATGGCATCACTTCAAACTCAAAGTTCACATACCTTCACCTGAAAGCCGTCTTCGAGATGTCATTGTCCTTCACCATCAGCTGATGATATCCCGATCATAGATCAATCTTAGAAAACCATCCTAATCCCATCATCAGGTCTAAGAGATCATCTATCCTTGGAAGGGGGTAATGTTTCTTGACCGTTACCTGGTTCAACCTTCGGTAGTCTATGCATAGCATGAGACTACCATCTGTCTTCTTCACGAACAAAACTGGGGCACCCCATGGAAAAACACTGGGTCGAATAAAACCCTTCTCCATCAGATCGTCAATCTGAATCCGCAACTCCCACAACTCTGATGGTTCCATCTGATAAGGGTCCATCGAAATTGGACGGGCACCAGGCTATAAGTCTATCCCAAACTCAACATCAGGTCCGGGGGGGAGGGGGTAGAGTCACAACCTCCTCGGGAAAAACATCGTGGAACTCCCCAACAACTTCCAAGACATCAATCATCTCTGTAACAGCTGGATCTACTGATATCCTTCCTAACAAGAAAAGGAGAGGCTTCACATGCCGGCTTCCCACCTAATATCTCCTCTTGCCAACATAAGCTACACACTGCCCATCCACATCGGAGAACACGAATCTTCTCCGAAAGTAGTCAATAATAACACTAACAGAAAACAACCAGTCAATGACTAAGATGACATCGTATGGCTTCATCTGTAACAGAAGAAGGTCCCCACTAGATCGATGTGGTCCCAACGTCATCCCACATCCCCGGCAAACACATGATACGCTGGTCTGGCCTCCAACTGGTGTACTCAGTACCAGTGGTATGGAATGTCTCTCTAAGTCTATTTACAAAGCATGGGCTAGACCATGTGTGACAAAATAGTGTGAAGCTCCCGAATCGAACAAAGCATAAACAATAGTGTGAAACAAAAAAATCGTACCTCGCACCACCTCTGGTCCTGCTGAAGCTGTCAACTCTGCTGCGTGCAACTGTCCACGCCCAGCTCCTCTGCCTCTCTGATGTTGTCCACCTCCCCGACCACGCCTTGGTTGAGGTCCCTGAAGAGCACCCTGAGGTCGGACTCCCCCTGAAAAGTGTACCCTCAGAGGATCATGGTCCTGCTGCTGCTGGAAAGGCCTCACCGGAAACTGGTGCTGCTGAGGTGGACGCTGAACCTGCCCACCTCCACCGTACTGAGCTCGGGTCGGGCACTGGATCTGAACATGCCCAAAACCTCCACAAGAAAAACACCTCGGTCCTGGGCATGTGGAAAAGGGATGAGGACCTGATGATCTGAACTAGATCTTCCAAGGTCTGCTTCCCACTCGACTGAACCTGGATGGTCCCGTCACAGGAGACCTGCTACTGACTGACCTCCCCTTCGACTAACCTAGCTGAAACCCCTCACGTGGTTCACCTCCCAGTGAGTGCATCCTCTCTACAACCTATGCCTTCTTCTTCACAGCCAAGTATGTCGGAAGGGTGAAGGGGGTGACAGCATACTGGAGTAAAGGATGAAGTGCCTCCTCCAAACTTCTCTCCCGAGACTCCTCATCCGGAAAGAGATCCGGTGAAAAGCACATGAGATACTTGAACATGATCTCCAGCTCTCATATCGACATACTCCACTACTGATGGGAGAGTAACTCCTACCGCTTCTCCACCATGATCATAGAAGAAAGGAATTCCTCTCGGAATTCCTTCTCAAAGTCAGCCCATGGAACCAGTGCCTCTATCCTCTCTCTGAGGTAGTGAATCCACCACTGTCGTACCGCACCTCTCAGTTGACCGACTACTAGGGGAACCAAGTACTCACTCGGAGCACGAATCAAGGTAAAATGGATCCTTATCTCCTCAAGACACCCGTCCGTCTACGTATCCGAAGAAGTACCCTCGTACTTCATGAGGGTCTGCTGTTGGATAGAACGGAGAGTCTTCTGCCACTGGCTATCTTCTTCGTCTCGGTCAATCCTCAACTAATCGTCCGCATGATTCTGCTGGGCCTCGGCCATCTGAGCCACCTGGGGACGACGTCCAAGTATCATAGCTATACGGTAAACATGGATCACCTATTCCCAATTATTAAGGGAAAACTCAAGGTTTTATTTTTATCAATTTATTTCAATTTCTTTCCCAGAACACCCAAATCAAGTAAAACACAATCATGATGATGCATGTACCTTCCCTAGGGTTTCTAACCTGTAATCAATGTAGTATCACTAGGTCATTCAGTAGGATCAGAGTCCTTGCATCGGATCACGGGGGGCCCTAAAATCTCGTGTCCTAGCCGGTCTTCCCTGGCCTATGCCATGCACCATGATTAACTAAAACTGTTGCCCTACCATCCCATGAAATCCTCACTATGCCTAACTCTAGACTCCATCCTATCTCTCAATCATCAGCTCTGATACCATTCTGTCATGACCCCCTCCCACCAAAGATCCCCCTCCTAAGCTGGCAATGGTGAAAGGGAGATAATGACCCCCCGAGTCCCACCTCCAATAGGCCCCGGGGTGGTGACTAGCACCAAGGTTATGAGTTTTCACAAATATGGGAGGCATTACCCATTTTTTATATATTTAGGATCGAGAAATAGGATAAGTCAACCACCAAAAAGGAAAAGAAAAGTGTATATAAATAAACCCCAACCAAACCCACATGCATGTTTAAACAAATTTTATAACAAGGTACAAGTACATGAATTCTAAAAGTACAATACCAAAAGAAAAACAGAGTACAGAAACTGCAAAAACTCCAACTGTCTGACTGGTAGGGTCCCGCACGACCCTGGTAGTCCTCCTGGAAACCTAAAAGTAAACGTAGTCTGAGCATACAAGTATACTCAGTAGGGAAACCTAAAGCTCTCGTGCACAAGTGGGGAGACATCCTAATGTCTTGTGAGAACAACAGAAGAATCCTAGAATGGAAATTCTATCCACCCAACCTCACTAGCCACACTCAGCAAAACCACAATCACAACATGTAGTAGTATATAAGAACAAGAGTATTAGGTAACCCACACCATTTCCTTTTAGTTAACTTCTCTTCCTAACGGTGAACGTCCTGACGCTGCCACACTATCCCCGCCTGCACACACCTGGGCCTCACAACCATGTATCCCACCCGCACACACATGGGCCTCACAACCACATATTCTGTCCGCACACACCTTGGCCTCACAACCACGTATCCCGCCGGCACACACCTGGGCCTCACAACTACGTATCCCGCCCGCACACACCTGGGCCTCATCCCGAAGATTCTTAGGAAAAAGTAAGCCTGCCTGAAGAGTCTTGGACCAATCCACCCCAAATCGAAACCTACCCGAAGTGTCATGGGTGTATGGTCACCTTAAGCCATCACAACATAGGGAAGAAAGAGAAGGAATGAGCTAGTAACTAAGGGGAAAACACCCTATCCCATGAAATGGGAGTGTTCGACACTAAGTGATCAACATGGGTGGGGTGAGATAAAACACAATAGATACACACACATATATATATATATATACCACTCATCCCAACCTATGGCTTCCAAACAGAGAAACTGGGCATGTGCCTCGGCACTGCTACTACGAAGCATGCATACAACAAAAACGCCAACCCCATTTAGGTTTTCATGTTTCAGTAGAATCAGTTTATTTGTTCCTTAACTACTGGGAAACTATCCACAACCAACCACACCGATCGTTCGTAAAACATATCCCTGCCATCCCCATATCATGTTAGGAAAACACAAGAAACAGAACCAAGTCCTTATTAACCAACCAACCCATTAATTAATAATCTCGTTACATTACCATGACCCACCATTCATTATCACTTCCCCTTTTTATTTATTAACTACAACCCATCCATGTAGCCCCACTGCCAACCACCATAACCAGAACAACCCACAAAACACCCCCATCACATGACACGTAACCAAGCCAACACCAACATATTCATTATACCATTTTGATTAACCGGGGTGATCACACAAGGTTTCCTGATTTTAAACAGCCAACTTTATGTGATAAACCAATTTCCACATTCCACAAGGTTTCCATCCATAAGAAAATCTAGAAGGAGAGGGAACCATTTAATTGCGTAAGGAAAGGCCCCCCAACGACCGTGATTTTCAGTAGGTAGAAGATCATTCAATTCACAACATAATATCATAGGTTATAAAGTAACAGCAATCACAACATTCCTATCCCCGTTATATAAGCTAGTTATTATATTTATTTAATCGGTTCAAAAGTGTTTCAATTAAACAAGAGAACACCCACCCCGCATGATGAAATAATTAGAGAGACGAAGGTAAGATCCCTACCTCAATAGGTTCTGATCACAATGATCCCCCGGATCAACCTTAAAAGACATCTGTCAGCATCCGTCAATTCTGTGAAGTCCCGACAAAACCTCCTCGGGTGGAATTCGGAATGGAAAGGCAGGCGGAAAGATAGCGGATCAAACATGGTAGTTCCGCCTCATCATTATGATCCTGTGGCCGCTAACAGATCGTAAATCGGAGCTCAGAGGAAGAAGTTATGGAAGAAAGAGCCTTCAAGTCTCCTGGGAGAACTCTACTATGAGGAAAGGGGAGGAGAGGGGTGAGTTGAAAGGAGGAGGGGAACCCTCCTTTTATAGGAGATAAAAGAAAAAGTACACAGTGTGTAATTTATTGTACACGGCGTGTAATCGGTTATTTCACACAGTCTCCATGCGTCTTCCAACACGACTCCGCGGCTGTTGACTGATCAACACACGGTTTGAGGGTAACACATACCCGGGGAGGGACTACACGGCGTGTAGTTTGGACACATGGCATGTACCAATTTATTACACACGACAGGGACACAGCTCCAACATGGAACACAACCATTGACTGGTAATGCGTACGTGGTGAAGGACTACACGGCGTGTATTATTGGACACACGGCGTGCACCCATTATTCCACACAGCAAGGACACGACCATCAACATGGGGTATAACTAGAAAGGGGGTACATGGAGTGTACTCAAACTACATGGCGTGTAGTATCAAAATCATGTAATGCATTGGAAAAGTCCATTTTACCCTCCAAAACACTTCTTGACCTTCTTTTTGACAAAGGAATGGGCCAGAGAGGTCTAGGCCACTACAAACCATTTATTAATCGGATCATTAAAGTATTCATAGGATATTCCTAATACATTTTATCCCATGTTCAATGATTACTGAATAAATTGATCCATTTATATAAGTATTTCTTTATTAAGTAATTAAATCACTCTATTCTTGTTCACTTTTTTAGTGTTTTGGATGCTCTCATTGATCTAGGGTTTTATATTGAACCTGATTAAGATGAGAGATTATCCTAATGAATATTTAAATTCCCTTTACAATCAGGTTATGAATCTTGTTAGGGAGGTCATCAAAATTCCCATCACATTGATGTATTACTTGATTCTTCCAATTACACTATATTTTCGTGAAAAAATAAAAAATTGTGGATTATAATTTTTAAAATATTATGTACATAATTTATAAATCCAATGAAATTAAATTTATTTATTTTAAATTAAATTTATTTCATAATATATGAATTTCTAATATTCAATTTATGCTATCAATGATATATATTATACTATGTGTGCTTATGGGAATTTTTTATTCCATTAATAATGGTTCATAATAAGATTATGAATTTTACATAGAATATAACATAGGAGTTTCAAACTCGTTGCATAGTAATATCTATTGTTATGTACCAGGTTATGCCATGTCAGACCAGACACAACATATTTGTTTTGTTATCTTTATGTACATATATTCCAAAACCACACAAACATGTAGTATACAAACAAGGATTTATTTTATTGACACACCAATTAAACTATCCTTATCATAATTTTGGAATAATTTTTCATACCTATTGTTATCCCAAAGTCATTCTGTGGTGTTTTCAAATCCATACCCAAAATAAATAAATGTTTACTCTAATACCAACTATGACATTCCTATTTTTTAATAACCAATATTTATTCTGATATTATACAAAAATAAAAATAATTAAACCAGTAAGATTTATAATTATAGTTTATTTTGGAAATAGTTACACAGAATAAAATCCTAAACATGGGATATAACAACATTATTGAAAACATAAATAATATTCTTCTAAAATTCCATTAATTATAAAACTGAATGTGAAAAAATGCGGTCAAGAAAAAGAAATAGGAGATATTTAATGAGTTGTAATAGTATAATAATGAAATATGTGAAAAATGTTATACAATATTTAGTTCAATGGTGAATAAAAGGAACATGAATAATAAGGTATGATATATAAAGGATAATAATGACAGGGGATATATTGAAATAATAGGAAACATTGCATCATAAACAATGGTCAAGGTTAACTACCAAATAAAACATGATGGAAACAAGTCCCAAAGGCAATCAGGTTCATTCCCAATTCCTACATGATTTATCATTATACTAATCATTTACCAAGGCATTGGAGTGTTATATAATTCTATGTGCACTTATCACATTCATTACTATATCACGATTAAGTGTTCCATATAGATCATACATCATGGATTCAATCATCATAATAATTTATTTCACAACAAAAGGATTGAGGAATAAATAAAAGTAAATACTTTTAAGAATATTTATATGTGTATATTGTAGAATTAAAATGATAGAAAATGGGTATTGTATTTATTAAATATTTATTTTGTCATGGAAAAAGGACATCGAAATGTTGGCAGCATAATAACACCACATAAGAATTCATGAACAAGTTTAACGAGAGATAATGGGGTCCCTCATTAATTTTTAATGAAAAGGATTGTTATAGGGACATGGGAATTTATATCTTAATACAATGAATTTTATGTATAAGTCATGATAAAATAAGGAAACTAAAATACATAAGAGAATGTGAGTATTCCGTACTTGAGTGTGTGACGCAACATTCTTGGGAGGAGATTCCTGAGAGCTTGGGGACACCATTGGAGGACTATAGAGATGGGAGGGAAGAGTATTTAAATGAACTATGGATTTTTAGTGAAAATTAATGGGGGATTTTTTAGTTTTACAATGAAAATGAGTGGGGGTTTATTTATTATTTCTTAAACAGTGGTTTTGGACCCTATAAAAATTTACCATAACAAAAAACAACCCCATGGGTTTTAACAATTGTTTCTACAAAATCGTACTTGTTGTAATTATTTTACATGCATATAGGAATAAATGCATTCAATAACACCATTTCATATATTTATATGAGTCACACTCAATGATAAATTATTTAAACACTGTAAAACAAATTAATGTTTTTAAAGGATTTATAATGTCATTATAAAATGAATCAAATGAAACATAAATCTTATTATATTAAATTGAAATAATATATTTGGTTTTCGATACCATATATAGTATTTATTACATAACATTTGGGTCATTATGTTCTCATAATACAAAAATTATATATATATATTATTTAATTTTTTTCCAAAAAATTCAATTATCTATAAAAAATTTTAAAAAATTTACATTGGATATTTTTTAAATTATTATTCAAGATATAATAAATTTTTTAATTAAATAATATTTATAATATGTGACCATTAAATTTTAAAATCATAATCACAATTTCTAGATCAATGCTTTGTTTTTTGGACAATAACAATTTTTGAACTCCTATAAAAATTACATTTGAATTTATAAAATTTCTATAAATACCTATATTTAATAATCACTATATAATAATAATAATATTTTATTAAAATAATTTTTATTTCATAAATAAGTTAATTCAAAAAAATAAATATCTTAATTGATTTTTATTACTACCCAAAAATGAAATTTTTGTTTATTATAATAAAATAAATATTATTTATTATCTAACATTAATAGAATGAAAATATTTTCATTATTCTATAAACAATAGTGTATATACTCATAGTTTTGTCCCTTGATACATATACCTTTAATAAACCATAAAATTACCAAAGTGTAAGGTTTATTATAACGAGACATTCATGGGTTAGTTTAACCAACAATGTTTTGGATCATGATCTCTATAAGCATGAACATCTATAAAATGTACACCAAAATCTATTTTTTATTTATTAAAGGGCCATATTTGGGTATGTGGGAACTATACAAGAACATGCAATGAGTTCATGCCAATTCCCCCTATCCATCATCTCAAACTGAAAATATGACATTCATATTTCAAAACCAAATTCTGAAAAACCTCCCAATTCAACATTGATCCACGAGCTACCCACCTAATTCCTCGTTACAGGAGAGACCTCTAATCTCACCCACTACCATCTTAAAATAATGAGCTTGAAATCACAACACCTTCATGTCCAATACATCTTCACTTAATCAATAGTAATAGTCCACATCACCTTATAACTGTCGAACACAAATCCTAGTGTATCTCTAACTTCCACCACCGGAATGATGAAACCCGCCATAGAAAGACAGTGTCATACCCCGGCACCAAATCACTTTCATCTTTGTCACCACAGCCAAAACACAACCTTGACATCCATGATTTAAATGTCATCACAATCAAACTCTGGAATTTGACCCCAAAGACTCCCATCCCAAGTCACCTTAAAGACCTCCATGCATCTCAACATCAGAGAGACTCATGGCCTCCTAGAACCAGAGTAGAGAAAAACTTGGCTTTTGCAAGACGAAACATGACAAGAACCTTTGAGAACCATCAACACCGGAGAGAGTGGAACCCATCTCCGTCACGAGATCCAATGTTACAACAGAAATGAAATGAATTTTAACCAGACTCCAAAATAAATTTTCCACTGAAATGTCATAAAAAAATAACAACACATAGAAAATGAAAACAAAACTTCACCGAAAATATTGATGAAGAATCAGTAATATATTTGAAAAAAAAAACTACTTTAACAAAGAAAATATACACAACCCATGCAAGGAACACCAAAGGCCATCATGTCACACATCACTATACATCATAGTTACCCTCGCATCATATCTGACTAGGAGAGGCATAGTAAAAACCAAGGTCAGAGCAGGGATTTAATGTTAGAGGGATACAAACACCATCATCGATGAAGAGTAAGAAGACAACAATCAGTCCAACACCACTACCACCTGAAAACCCTTCTTCTGCTAAACCACAAAAACCAAACGCCTCTTTGATACCTCTACTCCATATCCAACTAGCAGAGGTAAAAAGAATTGTGAGGCGACAACATGATAGGGAGTCTGAGGGATTCCATAACACACCATCGAATGAAAAGGAAGAAGGAAAGAAATAAGGAGGAAGGATGGAGAAGGAAAATAAGGAAAAATCCATCATGGCTGAGAGGGTCTTGGAAACCCTAGATGGATGAGCCTCGGAGAGAGAGAGAGAGGCATGGTGAATATAGTACCATTATTTTGATTTTATAGGCATATATTTTCTCACAAATGTTGTTTAAATAATTCATATGTTGTTGGACCTCAACATGGGACTAGTCAAGGACAAATCCTGTTGATTCTATCTCCCTCATAAGTTTTACAAATATGCTTAATAGGGTATGATGTAACTGTTTTAGACTATCACTTCAATTTTCCATGAAAATTGGATTAGGTGAAACCCTATATTTACAATAATCATGTGATCACTATTCAATGACTATATTATCAATGAAAATGATTCTTCATAGTATGTAAATATAATATAAAAAACTATATGAAATAATGTTTTTTCAACATATTAATAATTTTTAATTTATGAACAATGGAATTTTATATATAATAGTTTGGGTTGTCAATGATATGGTATTTTTTAATTTAAAATTATATTTGAAAATGAATATAAAAATGTTTTTCCAATGAAGAAAATTTTAAAAGTATAAAAAATATTTATATAAAAAATCAACATAAAACTATTCCAATGAGATAAATTTGATTAAGAATAATATAATTGAACTGAAATCAAATTTTATAAAATTTTAAAAAATAACTTTTTAAACCATTTATTTAAAATGTAGTTCTAAAAATCCTTATTTCCAACAATTAAACAAATAATTATTATTTTCACAAAATTATCATTATGTATATCTGTAGGGAAAATAATATTATAATTTAAAAAATTAATTTCATTTTGAATATAACTTTTATATAATAATAAAAGGGTAATTTTAATATAATTATGAATAACACGATGAAACCATTGTTCAAAAAAATTCAATTTTAAGAAAGAAAATATATTTATTCTTAATAGATGAATAAAAATATTAGACAAATGATAAAAAATATGTTTAAATAAATAATATAAAAATTTAATTACTTTAATTGATGAATAGTTAATAATTAATTTTAATAATATAAATGGACATTTCAGAGATAAATTTTTTTTAAAAAAATTAATGCTTTTACTCATAAATAAGTTTTCTTGATTTCTAATTAAATGATATTAATTCAATTAATTTTTCACAAGTGTAAACCGTAAATATTTAATAATTTATGTACTCTTATTAATACCCTCCATTAATATTCTTATATTCTAACTATAATTTAATTCATTTTTAATAGAAGATCATGTTTTGATTAAAGTTAGTGTTCTAAGTAGAACAACTTATTGAATAAGATATATTTATTTGTAAAATTAATTTTAAAAATACTGGTGTTTCTCTATTAAATCCCCAATAAATTTTTTTTACCTTTATATTAAAATAAATTGATAAAGTACAATGTTGGATACTTCAACATCATTATATCCTCAAGATACAATTTATCTTACTCAAGTTGGTTGTTTTAAGGGGTTGGACTTTCCCTCTACATTCTAGAATATATTGATTTTTTTCAAATAGGATGGATCACTGTCTATTTATAAAAACAATGAGATTAAAACATGTGAATGTTATGTTATATAATTCATTAAGAGAGATAAATGGATCACATCATGAACATAAAAGAGATTTTTTGGAAGAAGCAATGGATGTGGTGGTGAATGCGATAGAATAAAAAAATAGCATATGAAATAGTGGTATATTATATAATTATATTTTTTTAATTTTTAATTAAACACTAATAATGTATGATAAACTAACAAATTCCCATAAAATTTTATTGGTATCTGGTAAACCCCCAATAAGTAGGAATTTGGAGAAATATATTATAAACTAACCCCCCACCACACACACACAATAACATCATTTAAATCATAGTATGGTACTATGGTTGTGATAATGGATGTGATATTTCCTATCAATGGTTGTGTTACTAGTTGGTATATGTTGAAAATATTTTTGTTGTATAAGGTTTCTGTATATGGATGTGGTATAAGGATATTTCATGAGAATTGTTTTTCCACAAAAACAATACCCCTTTAGTAGTGCTGAAATGTTTTATTCACTGTGAAATAAATTTCTGATAAATATTGACCAAACAAAGGGAGGGTTTTATTAGTTATATAGAGATATAAAAACTTCAACATTTTTAGCACATTTTTAGAGCTCATAGAGGCCTATATTGGTTATTAAAACAACTATTTAGTGGGTTTTAACACTAAGAACACAAATAAATAAATAAATATAAGGAATCCTGATGATGGGTCAACATGATGGAAATACAAGTCAATATAATATGAAAAATAATGAAACATCAAAATTTTACAAAAAAACATTGTATATTCATTTATTGTAAAAATATTATTAATTCCATCATTTTTTTAACAAGAACATTTTTATAATTTTCTATTAAGGAATCAATAATCATCGTAATTTCATTCTGAATAGTGAAACATATTTTAATTGACATTTTTAATCTATAATTAATAACAAACACCATGTTGTTTTTTAATTACACATAATATGTATAATATTTTTTATAACTTAAAAAAATATAAAATCGATCATTCTAACAATACCACACATCATTTTTATTTTGTTAATTTATACATGTAACAAATGAATAATGAAATATTGATATAGTGTTTCATGTCAAAATATGTCATTTTTATTAATTTTGAGTATGTTATGTACATTATGTACTTCATTAACTCTTAAAAAAACATAAATATTCAATTATGATAGCCAAAATGCGTGTTAGAAGGATATTTGGACTATTTCTATAGTTGATTAAGGAATAAAAATTCATTTTCATTATATATGCATAAAATAAATTCTTATATTCATAGTTTTTTCAATTTGATATAATATTGGAAATTAAATATTCATTTTACATTTAAAAAATACACATTTTTTCATATCATTCATAAAACTCCGAAATTTAGATAAGTCACTTTACTATATGAGAAAAATATGTCAATGGTAATTTTATTAGAAATTAATAATAATTAAATATTTTTTGTTAATAATTGTGGATTTTATTCAATTTGGAAAACAACATTTCACTTTAACATTGATTTCATGAATTTCTCATCCATTCCCATCAATCCATGTGTTAAATTGATATTAATTTCATTATTACATGTCAAAAATTAATCAATAATGATTTTAATATATTTTTTTGAAAATTGTAATTATTATTATAAATATTTAACTCAGAACATGTTTTTTGAACATCAAAAATCATAAAATGGAAATATTTCAGTTCAATTGTTCCATTCACACTACATATAATAATGTAATGAATCTTATTATTATATGTTATATATGATGAACAAATAATTTTCCCACATTTCATTATAATGCAATATATTTTTCTTGGTTTTCTTAAACTGACACGTGATTTGAACTAACATATGAAATATAAATTAAAAAAACATAATTTTAGTAATATTGATGACATTGAATAAATAAATTATGTTCATATCACTCAAACTTGCTCGGAATTAATTAATGTACATTTTATTATCTTTTCTATACAATTAATAATTATTTTAATTGAATTGGTCATATTTTATAAGCATTGAGAAAAAATATCACAAATTGAAAACATGACTATTAATTTATAAGGATAATAGTTTAGTTTCCAATGATATGTAGTTCATTGCTAATTTCAAAATAGAGTCATTCACTAATTTAATAGAGTTTAATTATACAAAAAATATTTCTATACTTTTTTGATAACATGATGTATATTTTGGAACCCAAAAACCAATATAATTTCATAATAAACATTCAATCATATTGTAAAAATAATTTTTTTGGAATGATATGTGATTCCCCTTTAATAGTAATTAATTATTTGTTAAAAAATTTTACTGTTTCATGAAAATAAAATGATATAATTTTGGTTTTGAGCCTAAAACACAACATTGAAACGAAATTATAAATTCTAAAATAATAATGAAATCATTATTCATAACATGTAAATGTGGCCAATGAATGGAGTGAAACATTCTTATATTATGTAAATGAATCAATGATAATTTTTTTTAGAGGTTTCTAACATATAAAGATAATTTTTTTGAAATTTTAATGGATTAAAATTTTTATACTAATATATCACTATTAAATTTCAAAAATTTATTTTTTCATTCCAATAACACCGCATATCAATATTATGTTAATTTTTGTCATTTATCTGACAATTAACTTGTAAAGAATTTCACTATATGTTTATAACAACCACAATTCTCCAATACAGTTTTGAGTAGGTGACACATGTTTTCAACTCCTTTATCAATTAAAATATAAAGTTACGCTATCAATCTTACTGAAAACTCAATGTATGTAGAATGACGTTGTCCATATTAATACATGAAAAAAAGAAATAAAGGTTAATTTTCTATGATATTAACGAAAATTTTACATCATTTTTTTCAACCCATTGAAACATGGATACCAAATAGAAATTCTAATTTAACTGCATAGATTTAGTCATTACAACCAGATTGAACCTATTATTTATCATTAAATAATTACCACATTCTAAAAATTAATTTAATATCATTTTAATAGAGTTTTATAAAAAATTGATTTCCCATTTTATTAATATCAAGAACAATTATAAAAAAATAATTCAAATATTAAAAACCACAATAGTCTATAAATATGATATTATTATACATCAAACTGATTTGATATTTTTAGTCAAGTAGATTACTCAAGAGGGTAGTGAATTGAGTATCTATAAAAAAAATTCTTATATATTGTTTTATTGAAAAATAACCCTAATTAAAACAATACATCCTAGTTAATCAAGTTAATAAGGTTATAATAGTTTGACTATTCAAATAACTTTTCAGATGGTTGATTAATTTTTAGTAATATAAATTTTGGTTATTGATATAGCTTTTGAAGTTATTTTAGTAATAAAAAATAGTTATAACTTCTATCCAAGCTAACTATCAATGTAAAATCTACTATTTTATGAAATATACATGAATACAGAGAAAAACTATATTAAATGAAAAAATAGAAAAAATTGTTTATTCTCATTACAATACACAATCCACTCTACATGGTGATCAGCTACCACTAAACAGATTATATTAATAATCTTGATCCACACCCTGGACCAGGGTAAACAATACTGCACAGTACATTCCATGTCATAGACCTCTTCCATTGTTCTTCGTGGGTATATACTAAAAATTCACACAAGAAACACTTCGACACTTATCCATGTGAGTTAACATATATAGGAAGATATAAAAGTAAGGACATTATGTATCATCCAATTTGATATAGGCGAAAATGTGTCTTTATAATACATACACACAGTGCTGAAAAGCTAAAAACAATACACAATAGTGAAAATGTGATAAGAACAAATTATAAGTTCCCCAAATGTTATTCTGTGTAGCTCTAGGCTTCATGGATGTCGTAAATGCATTAATCGAGTCATCTTGTGGAAAATATAGTATTTAATGTCTAGTGATCTATTTTTCAGTTGGATCTAGCTCGCGTTCTTCGGGGAGGCAGTAATGCAAATATTTCTTTTTTTCCTGTATATAGTAGTCCAATATTTTTTAATCATGAGTTCTTCATGTATTCTTCAATTGTTTCATGTTGGATATATCAGTTCGCTTTTCAAATTATCCCTCTTCTATTTCTATGAATTTATATTTTTGTTGCCCAGCCTATCATGCATTTTAATTGCTGGTGCACACGTTAGAACATATAGGAAGCATGTTTTATATACCCCGTACATCATACTGTTAGGTGAAATTTCTAAGAAGAAACATAAATTATTTCATTGCCTATAAATGACTCAAATCTGTCTATTACAAATTAATTAGAAAATGACAAAATTGGATTAAGAACGATGTCACGGTTTGTATTGAAATGGTATCACATGGAATTCATGTCATAACAAAACAATGTATTCTTATTTTCCTTTGAGTACTGAGACATTCCTGATGCCAAAATTTCATTGAGATCATGAACTATTATCTCATATTTGGTGTGATGAATATGATGTCTAGGACACGGTGTCTTTGTCATGGTGTCTGGGTCATGATTTCCAGGTCAAGGTGTTTATATCCCGGTGTCTGGGTCATAGTGTTTGGGTCATAGTGTCAGGGACATTTGCAAGAAAACAAAAACTGGTGGCAGACTCATAGTTTCATAGACATAGCCAAATATATATAAATAGCCTTAAGAAGTAATATTTACAGAATTAATTAGATATAATCATTAATAAAAGAAAAAATAAAAAATTAAATACAATATATTATATAATAATTAAACATGAAGTTTATGAATTAGGATCTTATGGATTTTTATTTAAATCATAATGAAACAAACCTTAACTATACATTATTTCAGATAGATTATATTGGTTAAATAGTAGGACTTGTGACCATTAAAATATGATTAACACCTAAGGAGTACAACAATATCCCCTTTTGATTATCATAAATCATATGAATGAAATTTTAGTTCTTATTATGCATTTTCAACCCCTTTTATGACTATCAAAAAGATTATAGGAAAAAGAGAAAAATTGGAAACCAAATAAATTAATAGACAACAATAATGCACATTGCTTTAGATAAGACTATATTTGCAATTAAAAGAAAAAGAAAAAAGTACCCAACAACCCTATCAAGATACAATGTTAACATTTCCTCATCACTAGCGGTCTTCACTTTGTCCATGGTAGTAGTATCAAAAGGATCCATTGGAGTAGATGTAGAAAATGAAGAAGGGAGTAATCCAACTATCAAAGAAGGAAGTGGGATCCCATTAAAAAAGAAGGTGGCAATGTGGTATTGGTTAAAGACCCAAGATTTTTTTTGTTCATGTATAATAGCTATGATCTTGATCAGATCATAAGATTCAAACATCGAGGAAGAATCAAAGGTATTTGACGAGGAAGGAGTCAAACCAGGCCACAATGGTACAACTATAGGAACCAGCAAGGGCAATTATTTGCACATGATGATAAGGTATCACCAATTTAATGAAATCAGTAATGATCTCACCCCCAAAACATAATTACCTTATCGAAATAAACTTGATCTCCATGAATTTCTCCTATAGTGGAGTGAGATCTTTTCGCTTTTTGACTAGAGTCTTGAATAAATGAGTGACTGGAAAAATTTAGAAATTCTCAACAATATTTTTGAAATGATTGGTCATATCGGGATTACAAGAGATAATAATAAAGTAAAAATACTCATTCATAGTAATTTATTCATCATCATCATTTGCAATCAATTTTTTAATTCTCTTTAATTCATTTATTATGTCACTATTCATGACAAATGTAGAAAAACTCACTTTTCCAAACCCTCTAAACACGGATTGAAGTTCCTACTTAACAATAGTTTGGTGCAGATCACTGTCAATAGGGTTGAGATAACTATCCTGGGGAATTATATCTTGTAACGGATGAATTGGGGGATATGAGATTATTGATAACATTATTTAGACTTTCCTTGTACTAATTAGTTAATTTGTGTAGACCAACAATAAGCTTACACCTCTCATTAACTATTTGTATGTTTCACTGAGCCACTTTTTAATATATTGATCTTATGATTGGTTGAATGAGAGACGATACATTCTATGGAATATGACCACTAACATCATCAAAAGAATGAGCAATAATTGCTTGTCCTGGTTACAACCCATTATGCATATCTTCGACCAAAGATCAAAGAGAATTCACCTCATCAATCAAATTCTTTTTTTCCAATTATAACCTCTTGTTTTTCAAGAATAATTTATTGTTGAATCTTTCATTTGAATTTATTTAATTGAAAAGAATCATCTATTTCAATATTATTTGTTAGAGTGGCAGGATGTGTGTTGACGATATTTTCAAATCATGAAAATAATTTAACTCCAATGGAATACAAATCAATTTGACATACAGAAGAATTATGTTCTTGTGAAGGTGTGGAAATATGAGTTGAAATAGGTTCTGGTCATTTAGTAGAGATTACAACTAAATAATAAACATGTTTCAATTGAAACATAGTAGAAAGGTCTAAGCATTTAACTGAGGCCTCTAGGGAATTATCTGAGTCAATGTAGCTGAGTAACTTATACCAGTTATAATGATTGATTTGATCAACAAGATTATAAATTCAAAACATTATATATTGGGGTGTTGATCCCCCATAATAGGTTCATTTCTTCCTAGAATACCAGATTCTATTCCTTGATCTGTTTTTGAAATTTCTACTCTTATAGCCACACCCATTTATTTCATAACTATCTAAAAGGTTTGTTCAATTCGTTCCTCAGCAGATAGGATAGGTTCAAGATTATTCTCTTCCTCTAAATGTTCTTCAGCAACAACATCATCCCTAATAATAAGTTATTTTTTTAGTTGCATCATAGGCACAACATTTTCTTTTATACTAATAAAAGTCTCACTCCTAGAAGCAGGTTATTCTTCTAAATGATCAATTATTTTAGTAACTATTTCTTCCATCTCAATAATATTTTGATAAACCAGTAGACCATTGTCTTCCTTATCCATGATAGTTCCATCCATAGGAGAAACAACTGCCTCTTCTTCTTCAACAGAATAATCCATAACTTCTTATGGTTCCACACAAGGAGCTGAAATGTTCTTAGTTCTTGAAGGATCCTCGACCAGATTAAACATTTCACAAATTCTTTAATTATCCTCCACCCAATTATTTCCCCTTGGATTCAAACTTATTTTCTTCATTTTTCCTGTAACCTTTGAGATATAGAAGTCATTTTCATTTATGACTTCATCATTTGGTCTAACCAATCCTTTATCATAAAACATTACAGAGATAAAAATTGAATAAAACAGAGATGTAAACTTTGTAGTTGTCTTAATCAATACACAAATGTGAAGTATAAAATACTTGCAAAGATTGATCTTGTGTACATTTTTCATAATATGTATCAAAAATATATCTTGATACATGAGTGTAGGAAATATTCATTCCATATACTAATCATATTATGGATAAACAAACAAAGTAACCTGGTTTCATCATCCAATTAAGCATCAATTTCACTTCTATTCTTCTGATTTCCAGTCAATCTTCCTAGAGCATCTTCTAAGACAAAAATATCACATGGAAAAGGAGGAACTCTATAGTAGTCATAAAAAACTCCTTCATTGGGTATCCCTATATAGGTATCCCACAACCTCATTAAAAAATTATATGTTTTTACATTAATCCTGCTTCTTTCGAAAATTATATCATTTCTATTGAATAAAAACTGGATAAACTGATAAAAGTAAGCAACAGGTTTTGGATAAATCAACCATGTCTCCTTCATAAACTAGTTCATCCATCCCTACACTTCTAGTACTTCCAAAACTAAATATTTACATGATAACAACCACAGTTGATAATTTTACTTTTCTAGAACTACTATTCTATCAAAATATTTGGCATTAGAGGTCCTTTGGGCGCTACCTTCAGTACTCTTTATACTTTATTCTAATACATATGATTCTCTAGAGTTAATTAATATTGTCCCTTAATTATGGGAATTCAACAAGGGTTTAAGGGAGAGTGAGAGATAAAGGTAAGGACATCTGGTTTCACAGAAGGTTTTATGTTTGGGAGAAGAGAGCTCGAGTGAAGAAAATAGTGAAAGATATTTTTTTCATTTAGGAATTTCTTGCATCACAAATTCAAAAGCATGAGATACAAAAATAAAATAATCAACATAACTATATTAGTAATAAAACATAAATAAAAAAAGTTTCATTATGGTGAGACCAAAACATATTGTCATAGTGAGACTAGAACAAAATATCACATTGATACAATATTATTTGAGACCGTAAGTGCAAGACAGTAACTGAGATATTGTAACTATGCGACATTAAACATAATATAATACCTTTAAGACAGTAACTTATATAACATTGGGAGTGAGAGAATAATTTTAAGACAATGACATGTAAAACTATAAATCATGAAACTCTAAACAGTGAAACAGTAATCTGTTAGATAGTATGTTTTGAAAATGTACATTTTTTACTTGATATTTATCATTCCTAATTTATGTATGATGAAATTTACCCATTCATAAATTAATGTTTTAGTGAATATATCATCTATCTGAAATTCAGTTCCATATAATTCCAAATATATATCATCTTTTTGATTATGTATTATCAAAAAAGTGATATTTTACATCCATATATTTTGTCTTCAAATGTAAAACATGATTTAGTGAGATGTTAATAACACCTGTATTGTCACAATTTATAGGTACATTCCTTAATAGATATCAATAATCTATTGATGTCTTTTTCATCCAATTTTTTTTCACAACAACTACCAATAGATATGCATTTATCTTTGATAGTAGATAATGAAATATATTTTGTTTTTTTATTACACCATGATACTAGAGACTTTCCTAAAAAGTTACTTGTTCCAGAGGTACTTTTTCTATCTGACTTAAGACCACCGAAATCAGTATCAGAACATATAACTAACTAAATTGATTGTCCTCTTGGATATAATAGTCCTATATTAGGTGTATGTTTGAGGTATTTGATATTCCTTTTAAAACATTTAAAAGAGTTTATTTAAGATTATATTGAAAACGAGCACACATACTCACACGAAACATAGCATCATGTCGGCTAGAAGTTAAGTAGAGTATGCTTCCAATAATTCCAATATGATTGGTTGGATCAACAGATTTTCCCTCTTCATCAAGATCCAACTTACAATTAGTACACACTGGATTATCACAAAATTTAGTGATATCTATTTAAAAACTTTTTGGATGATCTTTAGTGAATTTTCTTTGATTTAAAATAATTCCATCCTTATTTTGAATGATTTGAAATATATGAAAGAATTTGTGTTCACCCATTAAACTCATTTCAAATTAACTTTTCGTCATTTCTGAAAACACATTACATAAATAATTTTTTAAGGATCCAAAAATAATATCTTGTACATAATTTTGAACTACTAAAACAACATTGGATATTCATTTTAAAAAAAGAGTAGGACCAGCTTTAACTTTTGTAAAACATATGGAAATAAGAAATGTACTTAATCTATCATAACATGATCTTTGAGATTTCGTTAAACCATAAAATGTTTTGATAATTTAAAAATATGATTTGGAATGTGTGGATTTGTGAAACCTTGGGATGATCCACAAAAACATCCACTTCTATATACCCATTTAAGAATAAACTCTTGACCGCTATTTGAAAAAAATTGAAATTTAGATGGGTATCATAAGTTAAACGGATTCTGATGGCATAAAATTGTGCAACAGATGAAAATTTCCCCCAATAATTAATTACATCTTCTAGAATATAGCCTTCTGTAACCAATAGAGCCTCTTTTCTATCTACGTTACCATCTTCATCTACCTTATTTCTAAACACCCATTTAGTGCCTATGGAAAATATTTCTATGTGTATGTCAATGAGTTTCAAAAAACATCCATTTAAAATTGATTATAATCTTATTTCATATCCATTAAAAATCATTGATATAATAATATATGTTTTTTGGTACATTTTGTGATAATAAAACTAGATGTTCAACCTGATTTCTAAGAGAAGAAATTGTTTGACTTCCTTTATCTAAATCACCTACAATATAATCTAAAGGGTAGTAATTAAGGTTGCTATGAGATCATGACAAAGTGTGGCTAGTTATATCAGGTTTGTCAATAGGTTTGGGTTCATTATGACTTGAATATAAAGAATTTCTAGAAATTGATATTTTTATAGATTTATTTTCCTTATAGTTCGACGGTATCCCATTGATGACTGTATTTGACATATCATCCTCATGATTCTCTAGAGAGGACTTTGGCTCATATGGATCTGTCTCATAAAACATGACATAGACAGATTACTCTACACAATTAGTCCTTTTATTAAATACTATACAAGATTTACTAGAGATTGAATATCCTTAAAAAATTACTTCATCACTCATGGATGCTGACATGTCAATATTTTCATTATTATTAATGATATAGAATTTACAACAAAGACTTTGAAGTATTTAACATTAGTGTTTCTATTTTTAAAAAATAAATATAGAGTTCATTTATGAATATTTCTATTAAATACTTTATTAATAATATAGAATTTTGTACTTAACGATTTATCCCAATAGTAAATATGTATGCAATATTCACAATTCATGGTTCTATAAATTTCATGAAAGGTCCTATTTTTTTATTATTCAACATCATTTTGTTGGGGTGTTCTAGGGGAATATAAATTAAGAGTGTAGATTTTTTTAGCAAAAGGATTCAAACTATTAATTTTCAAATTAATGTCCATGATCATTTCTTAGAGATTTAATTCTAATTCCTCTATTTTTTTCTACATTTTTTCATATTTGGGGAAATAAATGCTGGATTTACTTTTGTGTGCCACGAAAAAGGTCCTAGTAAACCTAGAAAAGTCACCTAAAATAGCATAATCATAGGGCTCCATATTTAAATTAGAATCTATAGATTGTCCAAACATATCCATGATAACCAACTTTGGAGGTTTATAATTTGAAATTAATTTATTTAGTTTGATGAATATTTTGTGTGGTATTCCCTTTTGAAAATGATTACACACATTATTATTTGAAAACCCTAGTATGCGTAGATCATTTACTAAAAAAATAGTTAACTTTATATGAGAGTGAATATTGTAATGTCTTAGTTTTCTATGCCAATTCTAACAATATTTTTCAAATACTCTTAATCATTATTAATTTTTTGACACTAAATAATCTTTGTTAACAAAATATACAATTTTATTTCTAAATTTAGAAAATTATAATAAATTTTTATAATTAATAGCATTGCATGAATCATTTTCATATTTAATATAAATTCCATTTTCACATAGTGGTGAAACACAAAGAAGGTTGTATTTTAGAAATTAACAAAAAGGAATTTGGAAATTGAAACAAAGTTTGAGTTACCAATTTGGAAATGGACAATCATTTTTCCTTTGTCATTGTCCGCAAAAGTGATATGTACACCAAAAATATTTAATAGGTTCATGAAACATGAATATTATCCTATAATTTTTCTTGGAAACCAACATTCCACGTACCATATTCAATTACAAGAGATGTTTAAAAAAATTCCTAAAATATTTTAAAATAAAAAAAATACATTGGTAAAAATATATTTTTGGGTCCAGTAATATTAATAACAAATTATTTTCAATCCCACAACTTCCTCATACATTTTCTATTAGAATTGTGTAATTAGTTTGATGAAAATAACCTCTATTTACTCCAGAAAAGCATTAAATAGTAGATATTGTATCATAATTATAACAAGTAGAATTTTTCCAAGAAATAGGTGTAAAACTATATGATCTAGATTTATAAACAAAAATTGTTTTCCAAAAATTTCTTTTACCTGTTGGATAGCCAGTACTAGTACAATATATTTTGGAAATATGTTTACCAAGAATTTATACCAAGGTATATTTACCATTTTTAAACCATTGAAGATCCATTTTTAATTGATTATTATATATCATTAATTCAATTTTATATTGATGTAATATAACATTTTTTCTATCTTTCTACGACATGTTTAGATTTAAAAAATTTATCTAAAAGAATACTAGTTCTTTAAATACTTTCATTTATCTTCTAGTTTAATACATATATCTCTGATAATATTTCAGAACTAAAAAATCTCTTCATTATATATATTTTCGTAATCACATTCATCTTCAGAATAATAAGAATTTTGTATATGAGATTCTAGGTTTACCTCAGATGTGTCTGTCTTGAATCACATATTGGATTTGTTATCATGTTCATCACTTGAATACTCTGAGTCACATTAATTATCTTCAGAGGCACACCAAGATTCTTTCATTTCCATTAAATACTTTCTATCATTTTCCACGTGATTCTATTTATACATTTGGTGTGGACAGTTAGCCTTTACATGTCCCTTTCACTTACATTCAAAATATATTATCTCATCAAACTTGTCATTTCATTTTGAATATTTCATCCAACTTCTCTTGTGATCATATATTCTTATGAAGATAGGATTTCTGAATAATTTATTACTTTAGTAAAGTTTTGTAAACATTATGTTTAATTTTGAATTCTTTTCACCATTGTCAGTTGATGATTGTTCACTAATCGAACATTGTACAGAGACTTTCAATTTCCCCTTTTCATTATGTCTAGAGATGGTGGTCTTGAATGACACATATTTTGATTTGAGTCCATCCACCTCTCCGTTATAGACATTCAAATTTTATTCATACGTCATTAATTTCATAGTGAGTTCTTTTATAGGTAATTTTTTTATTTCACATGACAATGTAATAGAGACAGAGGTTCGCTCCATCTATCAGGTATGCAGATTAGAATCCACGTGATTTTTTCATTAGTAATGACTTCTCTTCCTATAGAAATAATTATGTGGAAATTTTAGTTGAACCTGAGATACAAGTCAGAAATAGGCCCACAATGTATAATTTTAATTTTATAATATTTAATTCTATATGTATTGTGTCTCATTTATTTAACACTAGAAGTTCCTTCTTGTGAAACAAAAATGTATCCAAAATTTCATGGGCAGTTTTATATGCAAACATTCTGTTAAATTACTCATCTCCTAAAGAACAATATAGTGCATTCACATATTTTCAATTGTTTTTATAAGAAGACATTGTTGAATCATCCCATGTAATTCTATCAGTAGCAGGGATCTTATACTAATTTATAATTAAAGACCAAATTTCAATACCTATAATTTTTAAATTCATTTTCATTTTTATTATTCATTGGGAATAATTTTTTACATTAAATAATGGTGGTTTGTAGGTTGTAGCACCATCGATTCTATTATCTATAATAAATAAATACTTTTAGATATCAAGAAATTTAGAATTAACAAATATTTATAGATCATTAATGTACAACTGAAATCATAGTTGAACAACATTGAAAATAGAGTCTTAATGCTAATAAAAATCAATGATATCAAATGTTTGTAATAATAGATTACTCCAGATGGGGTGAATTGAGTATCTATAAAAATTAAAGTTACAAATTTTTTCATTGAAAATATCTTCCAATTAAAATAATACTGACAAATTAATCAAGGTAATAAGGTTATTATAGTTTTATTATTCAAATAAATTCTATGAAGATTGATTAATTCTCATTAATATCAATGTGAGTTATTGATATAACTATGGATGTTTTTCTAATAAGGTAAAGTGTTATATCTTCTATCCAAGACTAACTATCATTGTAAAATCTTGATTTTTCTAAAATATATAGTAATGAAGAGAAAAATTAAATTAAAATACATAGAAGATAAAATAAGTGGTTCAGTCCCAAGCCAATATCTAATTTACTCAACATAGTGATCACCTTCCACTAAGAAGTTTATGTTAATAATCTTGATCCCCACACTGGATTGGGGTAAACAACAGTGCACCGATAAATCTATGTAGCATGACCTCTTTCATTATTCTTCACTGGTATAGACTACCAAGTCACACAAGATACACTTCCACACTTATATATAAGATTAAATTGATGTAAGAAGCTATTAGAGGAAGTATATAATGTGTATTTCATTTTAATACAAGAGACAATATTTTTTAATACATACACTCACACACACACACTAATTGAATGATAAAATAGTACACACCTGAGCAAAGGTAATGACAAAGGATTAAAATTTATCTGAGTGTTATTCTATGATGCTCTCGGTTTCTAGGATGAAGAAGATGTAATTATTGAGTCTTCTTTTAAAAAACAGAGTATCAGAATTCTAGTGCACTGGTTTCGAGTTAGATCTAGCTCTTGTTCTTTCCAGAGGCAATGCTAAAAATATTTCTTTTTTTTTATGATCTACAATAATACTTCTTTTTGAAATCAATATTTATTCATGTGTTCTTCTGTTGTTTCTTATTGCATGTATTAGTTCACTTTTAAAATGATTTCTCTTCTGTTTCTATTTCTCTATGTTTTTCTAGCCTAGCTTATCTTCATTTTTAATTGTAAGTAAATACGTTTGAATTGAAACGATGAATGTATTCTATACCTCATACCTCATACTCTCAGGTGACATGACTACAGTGAAACATAAATTATGTCAATGAATTTAAATGGATTAATTATGACCATTAGAAATTAAAGTGAATATAACAAAATAGATTAAAGAATTGTGTCACATTTTGTCTTGAAATGGTATCACATGGAAATGGTGTCACCATGGAATTGTGTCTTATTTTTTCCATTGAGCATTGAGACAGTCATGAGTCCATAGTTTCATAGAGAGTAGTAATAGGTACCACAAATGCAGTGTTATGATCATTGTTTCTGGGTCACGTTCTCTGGGTCACAGTGCCTTGGTCACAATGTCTAGGTCACAGAGTCTAGGTAACGGTTTCTTGTTTTTTGTTCTAGAATACATGAACCAGTGGTAGAATCATGGTTTCTATATCTTAGAAAAATATCTGTAAATAGTTTTAAGTAGTAATATTCATAGAATGTGTTAGACTTAATCATTCATAGAAGACAAAATTATATAATAAAATTAAATATAGTTTACTATAATCAAACATGGCTAATATGAATCTAGATATTGTGGTAGATTATTTAATGGATAGAGTAACAAAACATTTATACACATGATTTGAGATAGAGTAAACATAGTTTACATTAGAATTTCATATTATAAAACCATGATTAACACATGAGTATTCTGATAGAAATTTAATTATTCATGTCACAAATGAACACCAAATAATTTTCCCAATGTATCACAATATTCCAACATTATATTGGATTGTTTTGAGCAAGTAATAAAAATTTTAATCTCTACTACTACATAAAATAGAAAATATATATTCACTAATTTCATCCATATCATGTACCATAATGATATATAGTTTACTTATATTGGTCAAAAATAAATCCAGGTCATATAACCTGCAAATTCATTAAAATACAATATTATTTTCTATTTGTTATCATGTGTAAAATATTTTTACATTAATTATGAAACATAAATTATTTACAAAAAAACTTATCCATTCTTCAAAAATTGTTCTTATGTATGTTCATTGATTAATTACTTATCATTATCAAATATTTTTTTAATAAAATTACCTACATAATGAATGTATAATTACCCTTTTAGGTATTTTCAAAATATTATTTTAAAATATAACCGTCACCTTAATCAATTAATTCATAAATAATATCAAAATAAAACTATTTATAATTGATTTATAGATTTCAGCTAATAAATATAAATAATATTTTTATAATAATTTCAAGAAAAAGTGTATATATATTAAAACTAAAATTCATATAATATATACGCATAAGTGAATTTGAGACTTTTTGTTGTCTATGATATCGTTCAAGATTCTATTGACATAGAACCAAATATAGTTTCCATTTTATAATTTTCTATAGTTTCAAAACATTGAAAATAATAAAAAATATATAGTTCAACAAAGTATATTAAATATATAACCCAAAATAATTTTATATAAGTTATAATCTATATATTTCATCATGTTATTTATTTTAAATAAACATTAATTTGATCATCCCATTTTCAAATAATTACCAAATAATACATTAATATTAATATATTATATAAAACACATAATGAAAATAATATATAATTTTGAATATAAATAATTTCCATTTACAAATAGATGCCAACAATTGCAAATTTTGTATATATATTAGCATTGTAACCTAAAACATTTATCATTTTATTAACTAGACTTATGAAGTATTAAAATATTTTAAAACAAATATAAAACTAAACATTAATCATTAATAAATACTAATATGGATAAGTGATCATAGTAAAACAATTTTATATATTTTTAAAGTTCCATGGTAAGTATTAATAATTACTTATCTTATATTGAGTATTATTCTATCACTATTAAAATTTTACATGCAGAAAAAATATTTAGACATTTAAATATTGATTTTAATTATGATAAATGATTATTGAGACATATAATTCATTAAAACTAGTATCATTTTCAATAATATGTAGTTTTTACTATAAATTTCTAGAATAAAATCACTCAGTCAAAATTGTTAAACAATTTCTAAAGTAAAAAAATAAAAATAGAATTTTTTTCCTTAAAGATCATACATAATTTTTTTATGGATCATCCTAATCAATCAAGAAATATAATTTCATTAACATTATTAAAATTACTCAGATGACTCATCACCATTTATTCTTTCACTAAAATCAAAATGAATAAAAACACATTTTTAATAAATGAATTCATTAAACCATTTAAAATTTGTAGTGTGTATAATTTATATGGGATAAAAATTACAATCTATATTGGTCATTCATGATCCATAATTAATACCTTTTACTACCATGAAATTGATTACATTTTTAGTTTTTAATTAATATATAATATTCTATTATTATTAAATATAATTAATATATACAAACATAATATAAGATGAAAATTACCAAGAACATACTTATCAGGTGTATTAATAGATGTCATTGGAAATGATAATAAATTTTATATAGCTTGATTGACCATTACATCATCAACATCATCATTAGGAACCCATAACATAAATATCATATCGTGGGATTCAAGAATAAATAATATTAAATGATTTTATAGAGTAGTCAATCAGGAATTGTTTTATCCAAAGTAATTAACACCAAATATCTATAAAAATATTTTTGTATGGGTTCTTATTTTTATATTTAGTCACTAATTCCACCATAAAATATTTCAATTCAAATAAATAATTAATACTTATTATATGAAGATATTTGAAATCATTTTTAAAAAATATGTACTTATCTATTTAGGATTTCATGATTGAAAATATAATCTTGGTTTCTACATATTTGATTGTAATAGAAAAAAATTCGAAAATAATAAAATTTTCTTCAATATTTTATGCAACATAGGACATTGAGTTTATCTTGTGGAATATGCAATTCTTAGTTATATTTTGTTGCATGCGATACTGATTTTCTAACAAAAAAAAATTTATTCATAATATTATTCTTTGAAATGATATTTTTCACCTAGCCAATAAACCTTTTATTTTAATAGGATTAACATAATTATGAAAATATAAATCATAGACACAATAATTATTTATAATTTAATTATAAATAAAATATGAATAAATTTAAATTGAAATGAAATATTTTCAAAAAAAAATATCTTCTTAAGAAATATATTTTTTTATAAAAGGATTGTTTAATTATCCTTTGAGAACAGACATTAAAATAAATATCTAACAATTTATAAAAATTTAAGGTTTAAATTTAAAGATTTTTTTATTTTATAATTATAAATTTACCATAGGGTTAATTTTTCAGAATTTTTCTAATAGGATTCAGTTTTTATAAATAGTGAAAATATAGAATTTTTGGTGAAAACTACCATTTAATTTAAATATTTTTTAATGGTGATTTTATTTTAATTGGATTGAAAGTAAAAATTAATAAATTTAATATAAATTATCAAAATTTAGTTTATTATAATAATTTTTATATTGAATTTAGTAATACAAACAATTAAAACCTCTGATCATAATAACATTAAAACCCACCTTTCTCATCACAAATACTGGTTTAATCAATTATTAAATTTAGACATTAATAGAAGTTGAATTTTGAATAAAAGAATTCATATTCAGATATAGTAAAATTTATAATTTATAATATGTTAAAATAAATTTTTGGAAACAGTAAATAGTTAACATGATTAATATTAATTGCAATGATTAAGGCAATAAAAAGTGTACATAGTGGTTAAACATATAATATAGGTTTTATATTAACATACCAACATTTACAACATCAATTAGTTAGAAATATTTCTACAATTAACACCATTTGATCCATTGTCTTTTCAATCAGTATATTATTCCATGAAAGTGTGCTAAATTATATGTTAGTTAAGGAATGAATGAAAAAAAAATTCACACTCTCAATATTTATGTCAAATTTATATTGGACATAATCATATATTAGGTTAGGAATATTATTTAAAAATTTAAATAATTTTTATCATGATAAATTTTTTTAATTTTTTTTATATTAAATGATTAAATTAAATTATAAAGAAACTCCATTGTATGATTTATATCATTAATAATTAACTGAAAGAAATGGTGGTTAAAATATTAAAAATGAAATAAATTTGATTAACTTTTTTCTTCCAGTAATCTTTTAGATGAATATATAATGTTATAGGGAAGTGAAATAAATTTATTCAAATGAAATAATTTTCTTGATGTTTTTTATGTTCAAATTAAATAAATAATTTCATAATAAACACAAATGTTATTTTAAAATAAAATATATTTTATAAAATGATTTAAATCTAAAAAAACATGTCTTCATAAAATTAATTTTTAAATGTTAATACATTTCTTATATTTTCAATTAATTTTCTAATTTATCATTTTTAATTCGTTTTTTACCCATAATTAGTAAAACCATTATTAGTACTGTTATGGTTAATACATTGATTTTGTGTGTCACATTCACTTATATTAAAATACCCATCCATGGAACATTCAATTATTATATTATAAATCATATGTCAAATTTAAAATAATTGGGTCTAAATTATATAACATTTATCACTTTTATTTAGTCTTATTAAATAAATTACATTCTAAAGAATATTAGTTACATTATTAAAAACCTAAATGGTAAAATTTGGTAAAAATTCAAGTTATCGAAAAACATAATAATAATGCAATTATTTTTTATATTTGGAGGTGTTTATAAAATTAATAAACAATATCAACCATAATTATTATACTTTGGTGGAATAAGAGGTATGTTAGAACCCCATAATAAGGAATAATTCATTGTATATAAACTAATGTCACTCCTTATAAAATATTAAAGGGAACTCACTCTCCCCATCTCCAAATATATCTATTCATTTTCATTGAAATAAATAATTCCAAAATTTCATTCCAAATTCACTAAGAATATCTTATATGACTTTGTTTTGTAAAAATGAAATATTTTAATGGTTTTAGTGAATCCCAAAGGATGATACCTGATGAAGTGGTGATTCTCCTCTAAAATAATTTTTATTTTATTTACTTATCAATATGAATTTATTATTGTTCTAAAATTATGATATAAAATATTATTTGTATTAAATAAACTTATTTGTTGATATGTTATGTGTATGAACTAAAAAATCACACAATTCCCACACATGGGTCTCAAAATCATCAATATATTGTATGAAGGAATACCTTCTCATGAAAAGATGTCCTCTGTTTTTCCATTTCCTTCATTAGAGGATTAGAATAATTATGGTTATATCCTAAAATGTTTTATATATTATATTAATTATGTTATTTGGATATTTTTAATTATTATAAGACAAATACCTTTATTCTTTATATTTTGTGAGAATAAGATATCGTTACACATGTTAGTGGTGGAATACAATCTCCCAATGTGATGGGAATGATTCACGCTTTACGTCAAATATATTAAGGATGGGTTTATAAAAATATGTTATATATATGACATAAAATTGAATCATGATTGATAATATATATATATATATATATATAATTTATTTTTTGATTCAATCAATATGACAAGAAAATTGAAACAATGTTCATGCATACATATGGCATACTGTTTCTAGTAACTACTTATTCCATTTTCTACATCAAAATATTATAAATTACTGTAAATATTTATTTCCTGAAAATAAAATATATTTTTATCATGTTTTACATTATAAATATTATTAAAAAATAAATTGTATAACCGGATCAGGAAAATAACAACTCAAAATATACAATAGATACATGGATATTGACAACTAAAATAATAAAAATAATAAATTATTATTAAATTGGGTGATAACATGCTATAAAAGGATGATATATGGTATTTGAAATATTAATACGGTTTTTTATGAGTTAGTAACATTCATAAAACCATTATATTTGATCTTAAATGTTGTATAATGAAAATAAAGTGAAAATTATGGCATTTTTTCTCAATTTACATTCCATTGAGATTAATTTATTTGTATGCACAATTTAAATTTTATGTGATTTATGTTATTACACGATGACATGTAATATCATCATTAATTTATAATTAATTATATTTTAGAATTTTTTAATAATATAGACTAAGGGGATTTTAAAAGAAAATTAATAGATTTTTATAGTTATCATACTATATCAATTCCATTTGTGGTTGTTAATTTTCTATGTAAAAAATCACATTCCTTCCAAAAATTGTCATAGGAAATTACATTTCTTCAAGATATACATATTATGTTATGTTGTATTTTATTACTTCTTAAACAGTATTACACTTTTATATATGGGGTTTAATTTTAATGATATATTATTTATTGAGGAAATATTTATTAATATTTATCCTTTACATAATATAGATTTCTAATTAGGATCATTTTATATGAATTACATCAATTGTCAATGTATGCTTTGGACATGTATTGCATGGGATAAGGACTGATTAAGGCAAGCCCCTCGATGGATATGTACTCTCATGATAATTATATAGTTTCCCAAAAAAACATAATGTTTCTAACCAATTTGTTTTAATTTTTCTAGAGGATAGATATAAATATTAAGGGTCTCTTGAAATTCCATAATACAAATCAGATAGGTTTATAACCATAGATATAATCTATGTCAAGGATAGATATTGAATATAACTATCATGAGGGTAAAACATGATATTCCAAATGGTTTATAATGTGCATTCTATCATTTTTATATTTCATGTGATCATATGACTAGCTAGAATATACACGGTCATGTTTATGTAATTATTTATAAAAAATTATTTGATCATATTTTATTTCTATAATATAATTTTCATGTTATTTTTTAAATGTAATTTGTGGTAATTTATTTACACGACCTTGTCAATTATTCTCATTGAGAAATTATATCATTTATTATACTTAACTCTTAGTAATTATTATATATTTAACTTATTTTATTTCCATTCAATAGTATTTCATGATGTTTATGATAACTAATATGTAAAGATATGATATATGGGAGAAATATATTATTTAAAAAAATTATTTATTTTTTAAATTAAATTATAAAACAAGACTGAAATATTTATCTTTTATTAAGAGAATACTAAACTATTTTGTCTGCTTGGATGCAATTCATTGTATCTTATGACAATTTAAAGGTAGCAGGAAACGACTCTGAGCTATGGATATTGAGGTCACTATTAGTGAAATCAGCAAAAGATTATTAGAATCCTTGGAAACTATATTTAGGAAATCCTATATTTGGGAAGATTACCGAAATATATAATTTAAGGATATATATAGATTTATTTCTTAATTTTTTGTTAATATATTGATTATGTGTTTTTCATTGCAATTCATTATTGATAGGATTCTACATCCAAATTTAGTTCTTGAACAGATATAACAAGGGGTTATAAATTTTAAAAGGTTTTACTTGGCTTGACTTGCGCGTAACCGGATACATGTCAACATGCCTTACTGTGAACCTAGATTGACACTCTACGTGGATGATGATAGGATAATAATCATTTTCTATAAAAAAAATTCAGAATTATTAAATTTGATAATGATAAAGATTGACCTATGATAACCCCCAAATTATATAAAACCAATGTGGAAATAAAATCATTGATTTATTTATGTATTGGGATTCCATAATCTAATTTTATAAGTATTATACTAATGTATTTTGGTTATATAAATCATGAGACATCTAGGTATTATATTAAATATTAGAATAAATTGTGTATTTGTTGATATATGAGGTCTGTAAATGATCATGGTTAAATGGTTTTAATATTGAACACAGGTTTAGAGTCTTAAACACATCTTTTATGTTTTATGTGATGAGAGTCTACAAATACTAAATAATTTTGGAAAAAATTATTGAAAGTATATTTTTTAGTTGAAAAATTATTTTAGGAATAATTAATTTACATTTTACTGACATATATCTAACTATATTGATATCCTTTATTGTTAATATAATAATTAATAGAATTATAAAAATAGAAAAACATTATTATTAGACATAATAAAAATAAAAATTCAATTGAAATTATGTTTAAAAATGTTATTAAATGATTAAGTTTTTCTAAAGGATGTCCATTAGATCTTTTGGATACATTATTTATATTTTCATTAAATTCTTTATAAAATAGGAAAACTAATATGTTGGTTTAAAACCCATCAAATCTAATAAGAATGCAGCACTTGAACCCTATATCAAAGGTAAGTGTTATCACTTTTTATGGTTCTTACCATATGTTATATCTGAATTTTTTTTATTCAGATATAAGAAACACATTTATGAATATTTACTTATTAGTTTAAGGTGATAAATTGGAAGTAGATCAAAACATAATCAAATGATGAATTTTTTTTTTTGAATTAAAAATATATAATGTGTGTATATATCCTTATATTTTACGATAGTAAAAAATATCATCAAAACATGGAAAAATGGGCATGAAACAAAAAAATTCAATTAAAAAAAAATTTATATCGGTGATCTTTCTCACACATATCATGTATTTATTTTTGGTCCTTAAATTTTTTCTAAACAATTTCTATATCACTCTCCCTCATTATTTGAGAGTTAGTTTTCTCATTTGTGTCCATGCTTTCATTACCTAACTATTTTATTCTATCTAGAAACCTTGTTAATTAGTCCATTCAGAAAATTTTTTATGTTATATTATCTCTTGTTTAGAGAGAAATTTATTAACTCTTTTTACATTGTTATTCATTGAAAATAAGTATTTCTATAGTCATGTAGTTGATTAGTATGATAATTTTTTATTTCTGAAGACATAATTTATTTAATTGTATGATATTGTAAGATACCGAATATTATAAAATAATAAAATTTCATTCAATAACATATCCAATTCATGACATTAATTTTATTTTTCAGTACAACAAACAATTTGTTACCTTTCATTGCACCCAAGATCGAGTTTTACCAAACAAAAATATACTCGTTAAATTATTATTCAAAAAGATATTTATAACATAGCCATTGAAATAGAGGGTTCTAAAAGGCTTAACTAAAAAATGAAAATAAACTTCATATACTGATTTTTTATTAATATACTCATTGTAAATAAAATATAAATTATTTAAAAGGAGAATAAATGATTTCGGAAAAAAATTTATTTTATCTAAAAATAGTGTTTAATCATTCATGAAAAAATAATTTAAAAATAATTTTAAAAAATTATATATAATTTACATAAAAAATATTATTTTTTAAACGGAAGAAGTAATATTATTATTGGGAGATTTTGTGTATTTATTGTGATAAGGTTAATTTTTTCATTTAATAGATAAAATACTGAATTTTAATAGAAATCAGTCTCTTAATTTATATAAATTATTAGTATAAATTTTTATACATATAGGTTTAAATTAAAATTAGATCATTTTATATCAATTAATAAAATTTATTTCAATATAATAATTTTTATTTGGATTATTGATATAAAAACATTTCATACTATTGAAAATTTTAACTTTGAAATTAATTTTTCTATTTATGTCTACGTGGTTAATTTTAAATGAAATTATTTCAATTCTATATGTTAAATATGAAAAAATTTATTCAAAAGTTCTTATTGGAAAATTTTATATTCTCTGATATTTTCAATTTAATTAATGAGAAAATTGATTAATAAAAACAATTAAAATTAAATATAGTGATTAAGGTAATGATGAGTTCAGATAATAGTTAATAATATAATATAATGTTTGAAATTACCTACTAACCTATCTAGAATCAATTTGAGTAAAATTATTCTACCAATAAAACCTTTAGATTTATTTTGATAAGTTATTGGTATATTATTCAATGAAAGCGACTTATATAATAAGTTGAGTAAGGAATTTGAAAAAAGAAAATTCATTGCCATTAATATTTATAATGATTTTATATTGGGGAAAATATTATTTTATATAATAGATATTATTTTAATTGTTATAAATCTTTTTTATCATGATAATTTATTTTAATTTTTTAAGTGATTAAATAATTTATTTAAATTATTAAACAGTCAACCCTTCAAATTATTTGTTAAAATTAACTAAATTAAATTATACAACAAAATCTTAAAGTGATCTAAATTGAATGAATTATTATCCTAACTTAATTTTTTTATGAATATTTAATGGTAAACTAGTTTTGAATGATTATATTCAAATTATTTTATTTTATAGAATATTTTTTAATTCAAATTAAATAAATTATGTGAAAAATATTCACAAATATTATTTTATAATAATTTTTATAGTTGGTGTAATATATAAAAAATACATTCTTTTCCACAAATTTTGTAAAATTTTATAAATATAATATATTGTGTATTCATAGACAAATTCATCATTTATAATTAATATTTTTACCCCTAAATAGTAAAAACAAATTTACCACGGTTAATGTTAAAGATTAATTTTTTTCATTACATATGAAACTGTAAAAATAAATTTAAAATCTTTATGGAATTTTAAATTTATAAATTAGTTATCATATTTATAATATGAGTTAATTATTAAATTTTTTATTAATAAATTTGTTAAATATGAATAAAAAATTTGTTATCGTATTAAATAAACCATAATGGTAAAAGTAGAGAAACATACTCTTGAAGAAAAAATTTATAAAAATGGCATTATTTTTGTAAGGCGGATATATTTCTTTACGAAGTACACCATCTCCTATATTGTTATTTACATTTTGGGGAACATTATGTATGGGAGACCTTTTAATAGTGATTAATTTTGTGTATTTAAATGATTACCATGACTCCACAACTATAAAAGGGCACTCACTCAACCCCTTATTCACACCTCTAAATCCATTTGGAATTACCAAAATGTGAAGAAAAAAAATTAATTTACAATATCACTCCTGTAATCATGTAATAATTGTATTTTATTGAGATAAAACCTTTTAATTTTCAACTCAAAATTAAGGATGTTACAAGAAGAAGAGGAAATGTTATTCTAAAATCCTTATTAATTAATTTCTTGCTCTTCCACCATCATCTATTATTAAACTATGCATATATAATAACATTAGTATATTCTATATACTAATTCCTTTTTAAGGTTATGACCAAATACTTCTCACACATTCATCAAATGACTTATTAAATCATCATTCATGTGTAAGGAAGACTATAGCCTTGCAAACAGTTGTTGTTCATATTTCCATTACAACCATCAGAGGTTAGACATTATGATGGAATTAATGTTTATATATAATATATATTATATTTATGATTTGATTATTCTAATTTAATTAATATTTAACACATACCATAATTTATTCTATTTTTTTGAGAATAATATATTGTCCCTCGTGTGTATAGTAGACTACTGCCTACCAAAGAATTGTGATTCATTAACACTTTATAGATAATGTATTAAATATGGGTTTATATAAAATTTGTTATATATATGACATGGGAATTTTATTAGATTGCTAATATATATAGTATTTATATTTCATTTATTTAATATGACAACAAAACTAACCCAACGTTCATACATACGTATGGTATACTATCTCCAGGAACCATGCATTCCATTTCCTATCAATAAATATTATGTGTTAAAATATAGGCATAAATAATGAATACATATAATTTTATATCATGTTTTACATTCTATATATTACAAAATCATTATATATAATAGACTGAATAGTATAAAATGTCAAAAAATACTCTAAAAACCTAAAAAATAATGCCTAAAACTATAAAATTAAAGAACTATTATTTACATAGGTGTAAAAAAAATTAATAAAAGGATTATATATTATATTATAATTAATTTTGTATCTATGTTATAATTTAATACCATTCTTAAAATAGTTATACATGATTTTAAATAGCGTTCATAAAAAGTAAGCATAATTTAAGGGATTTTGTCTCAATTTACATTTCATTGAGAGTTATCTATTTTTTCACCAATTTCCACGTATTTGATACATATACTACCAATTTCACATGAATAATTATGATTTAATCATATAAAATTTTATTTTATTTTTCACTTTAAAAAATCCAATTCATTGGTATTTTACATGAAAAATACTAAGTGGTAAAAGTTATCTAACAATCTCAATTTCATTGGAGATTTTTAATTTTCTCATGAAAAATAAATTTCATGTGATAATTTTTCATTGGAAAGAATATTTATATTAAATATATGTATTCATGTTTGATGGATATTATTATTTTATAAATTATATGAAATATATATATATATAATGTGTACTTTGAAAGTAATATGATTTATTGGGAAAATATTGCGAAATATGTGTCATATACTCAATAAAAATTCATAATAAGGATAATTTTTTATGAATCAAATAGATATATGTGTAATTATTTAGAAATATAGTTCATGGGGGGACTAGTTAATAAATACCCCTAGATGCATTTATATCATCATGTGACAAAATTATTTTTCCATAACACCGTCGTATTTGAAGATATGTACTTCCAAACTATATAGATGATAAGTCATGATAGTATGTGCCTTCTGAAAAGATATTTCACAAACCATATGGGTTTCTACCCACATAATAAATCATTCAATAGGATATATCTTGAATATAACTAACTTGATGGTATATCATGAAATTTTATACATATTAAAAAATATATTTGATCATTAATGATATTCATTGTCATCATTTGATTAGTTATAATATACTTATACAAGTTCATCTAATCATTTACATTGAATGATTTGATATTATATTATTCCTATTATATTATTCTCTAGTTCTTGATGAAATAGAATCTTTTCACAGTTGTTAATCATTCTATGATGATTATTCACATTGATTCATTATCGATTCAACTATAGTTAACATTTACTATTAATATGGGCTCAAATTTTTTTGGATTCATTTCCATAGGATTATGTGAAATTTATATGACTGGTATATAGGTATATGGAGGATAGAATAAAGGTATTATAAATTATTTTGGAATAAATATCTGTGTAAATTTATAATAAAAAAACTCATGTCCATATAAAGAATAACTATATATCGAAACTATTACATCCCTTAGAATGAGATTCATTGTATATATTGATAATTTTATTTTAGAATGAACTGTATCATAGATTCTGGGGTCTGTATATAAATATTAAATATGAGGGATGTTGAGGTTGGTTCACTAATTACAATATTACAATCATTTTCAAGAGTAATAAATTTTCATAAAAGAATAAATTAATATTTTTATTTATGTTCTGGACCAGTTCAAAGGTCGTAAAATATGTTCTAGTAAAAATAATAATTTATAAGCCCTATTAAAATATTTTATAATGGGTAATATAGAATTATCCAAATGTCTTGGAATCATGTAGTGCATTTAATTTTTTCAAATTCGTTAGTTTCCCTAGATTGTGTTTAATTTTGATCTAGATTTCAGTTTGGGTGGACATGGAATCTTTCCAAGAATCCTAGTGGTTTTAAAGTTGATACATAGTTAGGAGAGCCATATAATTCTCTATATAACTCATTTGAATTATGCTCAATATTTTACATGTATCACTACATCCATTTTCTCCAGATAACTACCCCATTTATAACTCTACAGTTTTTATTTTTGTATCTATTTGTGATTTATAAATACAATTCATGAACATTTTCATTAAACCTCTCTAATAGTTCATTGACCATACCCTTGAATTAATCTTTATAATTAGATGTTTAATCATTTATTCGTTGTTGGAATTGCAACCATGGTAATTATTTAGATTATCGGGGAGGGGAGAGAAGTGGGTATATGACATCCCTACTCCATCTCTGAATGTCTTGGATGAATTTTATAGTCTTGGATATAATTATTTTTGGACATATCATCCCTAGGTATCATACTACAACTATATCCTTCCAAATTCTCATTTTTACAAGAATTGTAAGACACTTAAAATAATTACCAAGGGATTTATATTACCCATGAATTCCATTGGGGTCACATTTATCCCGCTATGTGTTTTGTGAATATTCGTTGTAAAATGATATAGAGTGAAATTCATCTATGGGATTAGGTGTGGTATTCCCCCAAATATTGCTCATCCACTGAGATCAATTTGGTTTTTAATTTTGTTCTAAGGTTTTGTAAATTTCATTATTTTTATCATTATTTTTTCTCAAACGTTCCATATAGAAGATTGATACAATATTGTTTTATGTTATAGGGTGAGACAATTGTAAAACATGTCACTAAGAATTAATAATGTGAAATGATGATTTACATATTTTCCCAGTAATCCCCAATATCTATAAAATTTTATATTATATATTTCATCATCATCAAAAATAAATATAGTAATTTTGTTCCATATTTCATTGATCATCACTTGAGAAAAATATGAATTAATATCACTATATAGTTTGACATGAGTATAAATTTTTTTATCACAAATGTTAAGGAAACAAATCATATAATTTACCTTCAAATAGTATTGTATGATTCTCAATATTAACTCCCCACTCAGCACTCTAAATGGAATGAGATTCACCGTACTTTAGATATCACTAATGTATTCCATATAATTTTCATTGGTTATTCCATTTAATTATTGAACCATGGAAAATTGGGATTTCCTGATTTTATAATTTTATGGATAATTGTTTTTCCTAATGAAAAATGGTTTTCTTGAGAATAATATCACATGAAATTCAAAGTGCATGACTCCATCTATCAGTTCATTTGTATGTGGATTGGTGTATCTAGGATATTAGTTATTTGGTTTCCAATGTTATCGGAGACATAATCCATATGATTTTTTATATTTTATAGGACTATAAGGTTTGTTTATATCAAGTATTAAAGGCTTTATTTGATTTAAATTAGAAAATTATTCGAAATTACATATTAACAAATGAATGTTTATAATTTTCCCCCTATATCGCTCATTCCTTTATTAAATACGATGTTCTAAAATTTGACTACTATCCAAGGTCTTTAGCTATGTTTTATTCAAATTATTTATGTAATTATATTATTAAAACAAGAAACTATTAAATATTGGTCATTACACAGGGAATAAATTCCAATTTTTGTTTGATCAATAAGAAAAAAAATATATAACCATTGGAATATACACAGAGGTAGAATGTGATGATAAAAAAACATTTTACGGGGAAAAACCTTGCACAGTACGAGAGGATGAACAAAAATTACATAAATCATCAAAAATGAAAAATAATTTATGATATATGTATATTGGATTTCGTAGTTTAAAATATGCTTTCCATTATCAACTAATTTCATTAAAAAATACATACAATATTTAAAATATTGTAAAATACCTCTAGATTGGTAAATGAGTGATCGAAAAATTCTACAATTCAACAAATATAGATCACATTTAATCGTTAATTTATGAATCCATCATTATAATAGGACCAAACTATCGATTTTTAATAATGAGGAATTCCAAGAACTAGATTTGTTGAACATTTAAATATAAAATAGCACCACAATTTAAAATTAATATTGATCGATTCCATATTTCATTAATAATAATTTTTTATGAACATTTCAATACTAAAATAATTTATATCACCTTACATCTTGCTCTATGCATGAATTAGTTAGAATAAATTCTTTGAATTAACACATTATCATACTATAAAATATCTTAGTATGAAAGTTTATTCTTAATTATTTTAATATTTTTAAGGAAAACATTATAATGGAGGAAAAAAATGAAAATTGGGGAAATGAAAGGCATTATAAATGAGTGAGAATAAACTCTTCCTAAACTCCCCTGATGTTGGTGCTAGATACTATAAAAATTATATAATTTTTTATCCACTCTCATATCGTCAATAAATTATCTCCCTATCCTCTTTCTAGAAATTTTGGAGGAATTATTTTACAAAATATTTAATAGGCCCCATGTAATTAATCCTCTCCTAGTATAATATTAGAGATCCTAAAATTATCAATAGCCTCCATGTGGCACAATCAGTGTAGAAAGTGATCCCGTACAGTGACAGTAGTCATGATCCATTTAACAAAATCATTTCTCTTGGGAATTTCATGAATGAAGCATCCACTATATCAATTATGTATTATTCCCATATGGAAATCATTATATTAATGATAAACACAATTGATTGCTCGAATCATCCATCTTCTCTCATTATCAACATCACCATTGTATTTTCATCATTTAATATGGAAAATTTAAAAGGAGGAAATTCATGAAATTGAGGGAAGAAATTACAATCAAGAAATTATTTGATTCATTTTTTCGATATTAATTTTATTAGAAATATTAAAATATATAGTTTGAAACTATGTAACACTTTGGGTGTTTTTTGTCAAAATTATTTTTTTGAGTTCAAAAATAACTTTTTAATGTTTGATAAAGTATATTTATTTATAAATACATTTATTATGTTGTTATTTTAATTATTATAAAAAATATAGATATAGATATTTAATAAAATATTCACAGCCAAGATGATGGGTGAAGGAATGGATTTCAGGTTCTCCTTGTTCACAGATTTAGTATCCTCGAACATATTCTATGGTGGATCTAGAGAAATCTAATCAAAATTTAATTTTCTAAATAATTTTTTTTCAATAGTGATTTTGAAAAATAACATTTTTATTAGCTTTAAATAGTGTGAAGATTGATTTTTTAGCTTCATTGCTGAAACAATAATATTGTTAAATTCATTGGTGAATTTTTCCAAGAACCTACAATAATTAATTACATCATTATCGCTACACCATTAGGTAATTATATTATCAATCATAGTATTAATCAATGATCATATATGTATCCAAATTATTTACCTCAATTAAATAACTTATGATAAAATTTTATTTCAAATTCCATTTAAATAATTACTAGGGATTTCACTACCACGTACAACATGACACCAGGCATTTAGTATCGGGGTATCTGATAGACCAATTAGAATATAGATAGATTCATGGATAATTATTATCCATATAATAAATATTTGTGTTCAATTCTTCTATTTCTCATTCTATCTTCCTAAATATTATGACATCAAATCTCATTGATCTTTCCTTGGAATCTAGTGGGATATGGTGTTTATATCCCTCACCATGTGCAATATTAAATTATTTTTCTATTAGTTTTAGATCTATGATAAGGTTGGTTTTAGGAAAATGTATTCCAATACTGATTGGTGGCATTCAGGTTAACAACAATCAGCAGAAAATGATTGTAGATCGATTTAATCTTTTCAATCTGCATCTTCACTTGGGGAGTGTTAGTTAAATCTTGGTTTTCAATCTATAAAATATTTTCCCAAATGTTCATTTTATAAAAATTTGAAGGAACTATTAAAAATAAAGTAGAATCTCCACATCGTTCATTTTCATTTTGTTTTCAATTTCCTTCTTCATGATAAAATGTGGTGACTGGTTTGATTGGAGTGAAGTTTCTAATTTATTCAATAAGTGACCATGATGTCTTTCTACTTAAATTTTTTTTGTGAAGAGATTTATATTTATCTTAGTGGAATTTGGTTTCTTCTGTGCTGTTTATTGGGAATGGCTCATCTAGGGTATGATGTGTTTGATCACCCATTTCAAAATATTCTTATATATGATCCCTGGAAAATTTACTTTCCTATCAATATGTAAAATGTTTTATACATTCTAGACAAAAAAATATTTCTTTTCTTTCTTGTGTGGTGTGGTGTGATTGATCAACATATGTTTCGGTCAATTATAAGTTGGTCTTCCAGTTGAATCCCCTGTTTGTTACTTTTTGAGTATACCAACTCACATTACATTGATATATATTTTTAGGTATATCAATGTGGTTCTAAATTTTATATAACAACACCTTGATATTTTCCTATCTATAACACTAGAATAATATTATTATTATACATGTTCTTCATTTTGAACACTTATCAAATTTTCACTATATACCCTAAAAAAATAATTCCCAATTAATAAATGTAAAATACTAAAATTTAAACATTAACGAAACTATGATGATTTTTTTCAAATATAATGAATTCAAAAAATTAATAGTTTAAAATTTGTACAATAAAAATGTTAAATCAAAAAAATTTGTAATTAGTGGATTAAATAAATTAATAAATAAATATTGTTTTCAACAAAATATAGAAAATTAAAAAACTAGTATTAAATATTTAATATACGAAAAACAAAAAAATCATTTTCAATTAAATTATTAATTAAAATTTAATAACACTAAATCATTATGTATTCTTTAAATGATATAAAAATCACACGATGAAGTGTAATAAATTAGTCAACCAGAAGAGATATTTTTATTAATATATTTAATGAAAAGGAAATACCAGTATGAATGTTACCAGATTGAATATTTTCACATTAAAATTACATTTTTATTAATAATATTTAAAAAAATACCCCCAAATAATGTAGTAAATTTCAAAAAATAGCCACAGAACATTATTAGTTACACCTTATATTCTTTTTTCGTATGTTTCCATGTTTCTCCATCATAATTCAATCTCTATAAGTGACTCTGTATTCTACCCCCTTTCACTCCTCAATATTTCTCATGTTAATAGAAAATAAAACAATGTGATTATTTTTAATATCTAATTTAAGACACATTTTTTATATAAACTATATGAAGAAAGTCATTTTATTTATTTTTACCATTTAATATACTATATAATAATAACTTTTGGTTCTTTATTATAGAAACATTTATTAAATAATTTAATACTATGTTTAACTATATGTAGTCAATTATTAATATCATTGTCCTATTTCCACACAACATTCTAAGGGTATATAATATTAGTATGATATAATTGGTTAATTTAAATATCTTAATTAATACACTGATCATTTTATGTATTATGTGTTTTATTATATTTTATAATAATGTCGTTATTGTTTGAAAATTTCATCATACTCCATACATAATTAATATAACTAGTATATTTCTAGTTATTCATTTTCATATTTTTTTACTCTAACATATTATAATGTTTCTTATATTTATTTGTGTGTATATATATATGAATTTTTCAAACATCTTATTTGATATAGATTATCATCTATTATAATATACATTAACCCACACATTCGAGGGACTATAAATGGAGGAATTGCAAAATTTAGGGGAGATAATTGGAGAATATAGTATTGGTGGGTATGGATTTCTTTCCCCATTATAATCTATAATATATTTAGAAAATATTCTTACTCATAATCTTTTTTAACCCTTTTAGTAAATGTTTATTGAAAAAAAATCATTCTAAGCAGATTTTGGATAAATTCACATGACAAAGGAAATTAAACTACCATAATTTTAATACTAGATCAAATCGGTGTAGAATAACAATAGTAATACTATTTCAACTTTATACTTATATGAAATGGACATTATTGTGGGTAAGAAATTGTGATTTTTGTTTATGTAAAATGGAATATTCAATATATTTCTAATAATAATATAACTATTCATATATTTTTGATGTTCAATAAGATTTATGCTGTCATTACTTCAAACATATAATTTCTATCATTTTATATGCATTTATTAATTTTATCAAACTATTATCAAAAGATACACTTGTTAGTTTTATATTGTATCATATATAATCTCATTTTCTTTCTAGATCATTAAAATTTATCTCTTTTGGTTATGGGGAATCATGAAGTAGAGAATATAATTTAAACCTCACATTTTTATTTAAAAAAATTAGAATACATATATTTATTATTGATTTTAAAAATTCCCTATATATATTTACCTATAACCAGAATAGAATCATCTCCATGAGGTCCATTAAAAATTATTCAGACTTCTCAAATTAGAAATGACCAGAATAAATATATTTATAAGATAAATATATACAATATATAATGGGTTTTATGATTTTAATGAATAGTAATGTCATTTAATTTTGAGAATACTATTTACACCAATGTTATTCATGAAAATAATTTATCAATAACTGATGTTTCGTCATAATTTGAAATGTGATGGAGGTGAAGCATTAAAATGTGCAATGTATATAAAATATAGAGTATTTTTTCAATGTCATAATAGATTTATAAATTCAATAGTGTGAGGAGTTTCTTCAATGTCTTATAAAAACAACTTCTATCTGATAGTAGTGGGTATGGATATTCGAATGATTCTTGTGCAGATTCTCCTAAATCCCCTAGGTCACTTATTTTTACCCCTTATCAGATTTTAGTTCTTACACATCATTGATTAAATGACTTTCACTCTAAAGAATTTGGTGATTCATTACATCCCATTAATACTTCACGAGTTTTTAGGATTTTTCAACTTTATTGATCTCTTTAAATTTAAATTAATGGTGTTGATATTTGGTGAATAGAATAAATGATTTGAATTATTTTTTAAATTATTAAAATGTATAGTTTCACAAATTCTCAAATCCAGATATTAGGAATGGTTTTTAATTTTATTCATGTTCATTTAATAAGTGTTTGTAGAGTCCTTTAAAAACAAAAAATATTAATTTCAAGATAATCCTCCAAATTATTTGAATATGATTCTATATATCAATTTTTTTCCAATAAAATAATTATTAAATATATCTCTAAAAAAAATTATCATTGAGGAATGATATTAATTATTATATAGTGATCTTTATGGAAAATAAATGATTTTTAGCTTTTAATTTTATATAAACATGAACCCGTGATACTTCGTGTGATGAGTGAAATCTTTTAAAACAATAATAGCATTTTGTTCAAGTTTGACTATCATGATTTTTATATAAATTATCATTATTCTAAATACAACCCAATTTTTTCTCATATTTGATATCCATATTCATAATGTAATTAATTCTATTCAATGAATTTAGATGTTATGACCATGATATATAGGGATACAACCTAGAGATGAGACAGTTGAGTATTACGATTTTCATAAATATACCTTTTTTATAATACCAATATAAAAGGAAATATACATAATAATAAATAGATGTATTTGTTATATATACAAATAAAAAAAGCATAAAATATAATATATATGTTTTATATATCAAATTTTATATATAAATATAATAAAAATTACACATATTGTTTTATTGCCAACTATATATTTAATATATAAAAATAATTTTATGATTTGAAAACAATAAACATAAATATATAATTATATAAATTTTAATACACTTGTAGAGACACACATATGAATATATATAAAAAAGGAACACAAATATATATATATATATGTAACATATAAACAGATAGTTATATAAATGTTTGTGTATGTATATATATATGAATGTATATAATTCTAAAAATATATAAATATACATCATTATATGATTATAGGTTTCTATTTAAATTTGAAAATATATTAATTACATATATATATCTATGTGTTTGTGAATTAATTAGATTATAATTGAAACTTCTAATAATAAATACCAAAATTCAATAAAAAACCTAAAAAAATTATAAACACATAATAATGCTATTATAATCATTTTATAAAATGAATATAGAAATATAATATTTTAGAAATGGTTTGGAATAGTTTGTCACATAGATAAAGAATAAAGATAGATGAATATGGATTATTTGGTTAAATTTGGAAACCCTTTCTCAGTTATATATGTCTATATATTCCAAAATGTATATCATTAAAAGAATTTATATTACATAGATAATGGATGGGATTTATAAATTCAAAAATATTATCAGATAATAATAATTACTAACATAGATGAATGTAGTTGTATTTATATCTCCTTATGAAGGGATGTAAGTGCATAGAACAATCATCTCTGACCTAGATCACCCTAACAGACCCGAAACCAAAGACCCAAAGACCTCAAGCATGCCTCCTATAATTCATGTGGTATTTGAATATCAGTGTGGAGTTATCATAATGAAACTATTACCCTTATAATAATATAAAATATAATAACTACAATTGCAATTATATAAATATTATTCAATAATATAAAAAGCACTAAATAACATATAATATATAATATGTAAAATAGAGGTACATGTATAATTTCATACTAATTACCAATGACTGAATTGTAACTCTTAGTGTATGATCATATATAAATGTGTCTAAAGGATGAAAAATACAAACACTAGATAAACATTGAGGGTCCACTATTTCCATGTCTAACCACCAATATTGAGCTCTTTTATTGAGAACATCACTAGATAAAACATAATAGATGTTAGAGATTTTTTGACTATATGTATTCTAAGACCTAAAGTCAAGAGAAATAATTAATATCATGTATAGGGAGTTAATATGAACATATATGGACACAAGAATATAATTTCCTTGGATTATATGAAAATATATGTGATTTTTTTTCATGTGAAAGGTATGAAAATGAAATCAACTATCAGAACCCACTTTAGATATTATTGAGAAGCCTCATAGTCATCTGTAAATAATATTTTGAGTGTCAGATTGGGATTATATAATAATGGTATATCAAAACAGATGTTTTCTCATCCATTATAAATAATTATGTAGAATGAAACAACATTGCAGCAATAATCACTAAAACCATTCAAAAGAATTCACAATTCCCCAAGGTAGTTCGACGTATCATATAAACTGTTAAATGGGCATATCACAACATTTAAACTCCCCTTATAGATGGACTAAATAATATTATGGAACGAAAAAAATTCATCTTTCACTAAGGACATCCCATCATATATAATAATGTATCCCATACACATAGTGATAATATTACACAAAACATATGATATAATTTTTTAACGATCTCATAGAAAATAGTATTATATCCCTCCTATGAAATGATAGATCACACTATTTACTCTAATCCTAGAAGTCTATAGAGGATAAATCTAACAAGTATAGGTCCAAAAAACATCATGTTTCTAGTGTTGTTTGAATATAACCCCAATAATCGCATCCCCCTAATGAATGGAAATTTCCAATAATAAATACCACATCCAATCTGATATATATTCTCACATAACCAATGGTTTTGTTTATCGATACATATTTCATAATAGTGAATACATGTCACCCTATTACGAAAAAATACACATTCATATTATTATTAAGGAACAACAATACGAGGCCCAAAAAATTTATAATACATGATCCCCTCTAAATAAATCCTTTAACATACAATATACAATCATAAAAAACACCATTACCCATAAATATATCTCTATTTCAACGATTGATCCAATAACCATGTTGAATAACTCATCATTATACATATACCCATGACACATTCCGTAAAATAGGATTATCATAGGATAACCCACAATTGTTGGAGATGGTTCCTTAGAACCAACTTCCATGTACTATATGATAACATGCTTTCATTTTTTTGAATAATAATAAACTTATCATTACACCATTATTGTTCATCTACAGAAAATATTATGTGATAATTTCCATAGAGTATATGTTACTCCAAATGGTTATAGTATATCCCCACTATGATAAAAACCCAAAATTACCATGACAATATTCTTAATTATATTTTCTATAGCTGGAGGATATCATTTTTGGGACACAAATGTTACAAGATATCTTTGGTGGAGACTTATAAAACATTGAGGTAGATTCTATTGGTTTATGTAGTTGGTAAAACCTAGTGTAGGATATAATTAGAATGAGAATTGCCAGTAAGAAATCAACATTTATATATTTCATTAGATGTCCCATTCTCTAGATATTTTTATTGACATTTATAATTTTACATTTTCTTCCATGAGTATTATAAATATCATACTTGGATGTATTGATGAAAACTATGATGATATAGGTTCATGGTGTTATAGATTACATTGGGTGCATCATTAATAATACTTAATTAATCCATAATAAATAAAGTATTTTCCCTTCTTTTTCATTATATTTTGATGAAATCTCATTCCCTTTGATATAATTAATATAGCTTAAATATTCAAATTTAAATGGTGATATACATGGATGTTTGACATATAAATATGAAATGAGAGATACATTTTGAACATAGTTTGATGGCACCAGCATGGAACCTACTTGATCAAAGACATCCTGATGAAGGGATTATATTACACAGTAATCATCTATATGAGTTATTATGTTATGATGGAATTACCTTAATTATCTATATCTTCCTTCCTTTGTTTCTAGAGAAAATATTTGGACTTTAGGCTGATTCTCCCAATTCCAATAAGTTAAAGGCATAGAGGGTGACACACTAAGAGTATTCAAACGATTATTTAATTAAAATATATTATTATTTATTATTAAATAGGACAAAAAAATAGTGTTCCTAAATGCGGTATAATAATTGATCATGTTTAGTTGATCTGATATACTCCATATCTAGTTATTCGATGGAATATTATGTGTGTAAAAAATTTAGTGACTATTTATTTGAAAATTAGTGATTATAATCATTTCTTATTTATTGAAGAATAATGCATTGAAAATGATTTAATATATAAAAATAAACTAATAAAGACCTAATAAAAATAGTTGATGAATGGAGGAATGACTATTTTATTCTAGTGATTAATAATATATATTTAATTTTATTAGAATAAACAATATATAAATTTAATCAACAATTATATCATATATTGTGAAATAATAATAGTATAATTATTTTCATATTGGGTTTCTAAAGTGTTTAAATAAATAATAATGGACACTTATAATATATTTTAATTTATAACCCTAGTGATACATAAACCAAATTATATTATTATACAACAGAAATAATTAATTCTATTTTTTTCACAATGAATCTGTTGATCCTTCTTGAAGACATAGAGAGATAACTTCTACATGAACACTCTAATGAATGGAGAGTGACATTCCTCTGATTCCAACTATCATTTCAAAAGAGATCAAGGCGGTCTCATTCAATGTGATTCTAAATTCCAATCAATGGCGAATGATGTAAGAGATTAGATCTTCTATGATTGCACCTGGAAATTCCAATGGTGATTATCCAATATTTTTTGAACTATTTTAAATCACTGCTAGAAGAAATCTAATCTTGATTCTAACACCACTACATGGGTACGACATTAATTTATTCTCAATTTTGTCTATAATTATTTATTTTCTGATAGGTAATTTGTTAATTGGTTATATTAACTAATAAAAATGTTTTATAATCCTAATCATGGATCTCAAATTTTATCCCTTATCAATTTATTTTTATACAATTTGATTAATCTCAATATTTATCATCATATAAATATTATATTGATCATTGATACTAAGAAAAAGAATATTCTATCTTGAGAAATCACACAATTATATTATGAATGAAACCTAAAAGTGGTATCAGGTCATCCATAAAAAAATCTACAATTATTTGAAGATCATTTATTCATTTATTTATTTTCAATTTAATTTTTCAATTCATGAATTAATTTTCATTAATCTAAATTGTGAGATCATATTATTCCTATTTCAGTAATCATGAATATAATCAAATAGTTTGAGTTTATGAATGAAATAATATCAATGATCTCATCAAGAGGTGAAGTGTATTTTTGAAGGTTAACACAAGAGAACACATAGTGTAGCCCATAGGTACACACCATGTAATTGTTTTTAATACAACACTAATCTATTCATACATAATTCATGGAATATTAATTTATTACCTGATTACATTAAATTATACACTACTTATTGAATGGGATTTCATGGTGCCACGTTTTTATGGAGTATGGGTCATGTAGCTGACGTGCACGGCATGTAGTCCATTAGTCATAGACATGATATGTATCTTATTTTTGGGAATACATGGATGATGACATTGTATAATAGATACCATATACTATGTATCCCATGTACAAAATGAATAATCAAATTATTTTCCAAATGTATAGTTCTACACCAATTCCCATGGAATGTGCCTCAGATAGACGGTGAGAAAAAGTGTGGGTAATTTTATGGTATGTACATGTCATGTACATATAAAAATATTGTGAAAAATTAAAATTATTTTGTTATACAGTGTAAATAACATCCTCTTGTGATGGTGAGTGGTCATTAAGTTGATAATACATTCCGTTAAATGGGTTTTAATATATATATATATGTGTGTGTGTGTGTGTGTGTTTAAAAAATATTTGTGTAATATTCAGATATCCAAATCAGGTGTGCTTCATATTATAGTTATTACCCTGCATGGATTGAACCATACAATATGATAGAAAAACAATATATCTCTATAATATTTAAGTTGATAGTACATTTCGTGACTGTACTTGATATATATTGTATGACATATGTCAAATTACAAAATAGTGTAAGATTATAATTCATTTTTGTTATATTGAGATATGTATTCACCTTGTTTTATCCAATCTATATTTATATACATTGAAAATTATAAATAAATAAACATATTTTGATTAAAATTATTATTGATGAAAATGTCAATCAAATTAAAATGATTATTAATTAATTAATTAATTATGATAATTTATTTATTAGAGTGCATCTTATCCTAAATAATAATGAATATAATTGAATACTAATGTTTAATTTATTTCATGCTTATAGATAATCATGTGCATAAACCATGACCTTTTTCATTAACTGGTTTCATTCAATTTAATTTTAAATTATCTTTTTTGGAATATGTGACATATTTCCTCTTATTATGTTAGTGTAATATCCAGACCTTTTTTAGAGATGTTTTTATGACTTAATGTACTCTTATTTCTTGTTTGGAGTGCATTTTTTTTGGGTTTTATCCTAAGTGTATTTTTGTTAAATTTTAATATTAGTATAGGGGTTTTGGGAGGTGAATGGTTGGAACCCAGATTGGCCAAACCATATGTCCTTGTCAAACAATTCATGCAACCTAATATAGATGTGGATTACATGGTTGGTCCATGGTTTGGAAAAATATTCACCCAATGAGTTGTAACCAAGAGAACCACAATGAATATTTCTTCATAAAGAGCATAGAAAGAAAAAAAATGTGTGTCCCATGTAGGAAACCATGAATGTATAAAATTAAACCTCATAAAATTACACTAAAAATTCCACAACCTCTAGAACTCTAAATATGCCAATCCAACTAATCCCTTAACCAATTTTTATCCATTTCTGAGGATCCCAAAAAGATTAAAAGGACCTGAAACCTCTTTTTATAAAGAATTAAAGATCCATTAATAAGTCTAAGCCTTTCATGTTAATTTATTATCATCCCCCATGGTTTCTTCCCCATATTCTATATTTCTCCAATAATTTAAAGGGATGTTTTACTCTATTTTTCAATGATCTATATATAGGTTATCATAGATATAATACTATTGATATATGAAATAGTTCATGGATCAAAATATTACTATTCATTATAATCGTGGTTTTCCCATTAGTATTAGTGATTTATTTTTTGTGAGAATTCATCACCAAACATGTGTTAGTTGGTCTAAATTGAAATTAAATTAGTTATAATTAATTACGTTTATGTAATTCAAAAATTGAAATTTTCATGATTGGTAAATTGCATTTATGGTTGAGTTTATGTAATTTTATTTCCATGTTATAATGATATGGGTTAAATTAGGGATATTTAAAAATGTTGAATGAGATTAATTTATAATATAATCAATTAATGGAATATTTTTATTGTGAAATAAATGGGGTATTTTTATTGTGTTATTATTCAATTAATATGATTATGATTTGATTTAAAATTAGGATCACGAGATATCGGGATTAACCATAATGAGTTATATGATTCAAATAATGAAAATTTATTTATGGTTGAATTGCTTATATTATCCAATGTGAATAAATTCATGAACCATTTAAATTTTTTGATAAAATGTATTGTTATTACTTCAAGTGATATCTTTTTAAAAACTTATAACGATGATAGACCTTTATGGATGTGATATATGTGATTTATGTGTTAATTATTAATAAATGAGTTGTGAACACGTAATAATGCTTAAAAGACACTTGTGTAATTTATTGAAATAAATGTGTGGGTCATAGAAGAATTATTCATAATTCCATAGTGACAAATAATTTATTGGACATTAACTGATGATTCAAATACACAAGGAGTTATATAAATTGCATTCTAGTGCGAAAATGATGGCATTAAACAATTATATCAACTTTTATGAATAGGAATTTAATTGAAAAAATAAATAATAAGCCTATAATTATGTCATTATTTGTCCATTATATATAGTTAATACTATATAATTAGATGAAGTAGGTGTTGATGGTTTGGGTTCCCATGAGAATCAATGGTTTATTTTGTAATATAGGGAATAATAGAATATATATATACAGTAAATACCTTATTTATTTTATTTTTATTATGTATTAAACATCGTCCACTAGTATTGACTGATTATATTTTATGTGTCATTGGAGGTGGACCATTGATTTGTAATTACATCCTACTCGGGAATCCTGATCATTACCCAAATAGACTACTTGTTTATAGGATAGAATGAGAGATAATTCCTTATGTTAGATGGTGATATGGGAGAATGAATAAATGGTGCATCCATGAATTATTTTTGGGACTTTTTGGGAGATTAAGGGTGTCTTTTTTAGGATTATCATTTGACACTAGAAATGTAGTTTTCATGGAATGTCTACATATTGGTTTGGATATTTTATTTAGTTTTCATTATCACGTGATACTGGTTCTATTTTAGATATTGTTTATTAGTAATCATCATTTTTATACTTTGATTAAAATGGTATAGTTTCCTGATGAGTAATATTATAACCTCACTACTGGTTAGAATCTTCTAATATTTGGGGAGGCATTCATGAGGTCATGTAATCGACGGTATCAGGGAACTAGTGTGTTGTACCTGGGTAGGGATGTCACAAAGTGGTATCAAAGTATAATTCATTTCCATTATATTCATTTTATAAAAAATTTTGGGAAGTTATAAATGATAAAATAATGAATAAGTAATTGGTTAGGATCTCATTAATGGTAATATGTATCCCATGTACCAGTACAAAACCCAAGAACCAAGGGTGTCATTTTTTATTTATGTGTGTAGTTATAGTTTGATTTTATTTCACCACGAGTGATGAAATTATTATGTGACGTGAAGATTATTTATATGTTTATCCTTGATTGGGCTCATAACATTGCATGAAATATTATTTTACTTTTTGTGCATCATTCTAGGCACTCATGATTTTTTTGAGAAGTATTATTTTTATTATTCATGTCAGAATCATGTTTTTGTGGAAGATATTTGTTTTGAAATGCTTTTTTATTTTTTCAAAGTTTTACTATAAATAGTTCCTAATATGAGTTACACATTGTTAAATATTGAAATACCTTTAAAATTATGTATTCTAAAAAAATTGAGATATGATATTATGATTACAATTTGTTAATATAGATATAGGAAAGGGATTATTTAAGGGTAGAGATAACACCATGGATTTGATTGTGTGCCCAAAATTAGGGGGAAAATCATCGTGGATTATTGTAAATCCCACTTGATTAAATGTATTAATGATTGGTTATGTTTCCTAGGATAATATTTTTCAATTATATTGATATTCCAATTTAATGACAGTTTTTGATAGTATGAAATGAGGTTTTCACTGGAGATGATCCACCAGTAATGAAACAAGTTTCCCTTATAGTTTTGGCTGAGTATTTTAATGGGATGTCCCATGTGAAAACTGATAAATTTGTGATTTTTATGGAATGAGACCTAGGGATGTTTCTAAAAAAATCGGATTTATCATTTGAGTTTTAATTGAAAAACAATTTGAATTTCACTATAGAGGGTGGACTTGAGGCACATGAGTAATAGATTGAGTCCATCCAGACTATACAATAACACATTGAGACTAAATTTGAGTGTAGAGTAAAAGTGGGTTCGTACGTGTTATGTAGTCTGTTGAAGTACTTGTGGGATATCGATTCATGGGAGGGAAAGATGTACATTATGGTGTAGAATGACATTCAGGATATGTTCATGGTGAAATTTTATTGGAGATATTGAGATAGGAGATGTTATATGAGTTCTGAATGTCAACTCTGTAGAGTATGAACATGGAGAACTACGAGGGATAATTTTAATAATTTTAGTGATTTTATAAAAGTTTGTAAGGAGATAAGGCTACTATGGAAAAATGTATCATGTTGGATTTAATTTTTAAATTTGGTACCGTGTTAATATCTTTTGGGTGAAGAAGTTTTTGGAATTAGTCTATCGGTATATCATTTATAAGGGGAACCCATAGACTGATTCCAGTAGATAACTTGAGGAATGAATATGATGTAATAGTGGTATGACATCTTGGGGAGTGAAAAATTATTATGAGAATTTGGATTACAAAAGATGAATGAAGAGTTGTCAGGGGGATGTGTTAATTACAAAGGACCTTACTCGAGTGACCTGTCACTTGTGTGGTAAGATGACTCACATTGTTAGATAGTTCTGCAATACTTAGTAGATATCTAATCCTATGGATGGATGTGACATGTACAATATTTCATATACAACCCAATATAGATATGTTGAGATGGACATGATAGACATAAATATAGTATGGGAAAGGGGATCATCTACACCTTATCTGTCTAGCAGTTGGAGTTATATTGTCCATGGTGGTAGAGGTATTTGATGTTTTCCATCTTGGAATGAGCACTCATATCAGAATTGTGTTGAATATTTGGAAACACAGACAACATAAAATGAAAGAGGGGAGTGACAATATTATATTTTTCTGCCCATACAAGTGGACAGTGAGTTTGGACCATCGAGAGTTAGAGGCACAATTTTTATAGTTTCCTTGATTTGTAGAGTATTATTTGATAATAGTTCCTCTATTTATTCTATATATTCACTAGATTAGAATGGGAATGACTGGTATTGAATTTTTTTAGAGGGTATTTAAATTATTGATACACTATTAGGTGTACAATTGAGAGACATCTTCATAATCATGGGGTTCTGTCCTACGGTTGGGGATTATCATTTTAGTTAGGATCTATAATTTCTAGATATCAGAAGACGTTACCTTATTAGGAGAATTGACTGGTTTGTGCCATACCAATCCATAAATTATTTATATTGAAATATATTAATTTTTTCATCTCCTATGGATGCAATATATATTCACCGTGGAGAGTGAGATTTCCAGGATAATCATTCTAGGAAATTTCATCACCAACTAGTGGAGCTTAGAACCGAGGATTAAAGTATTTTTTCTTGATTATGAGGTTGTAATGGATGATTTATTTTCACATATAGTAGAATCATTTCAGGATTTTTGTTCTATGATATTTTAGGGCTTCCACCTATGAGATTTGTGGACTTTACAAATGAGATCATGCCTTGGGAAGAGTTATTTTCTCTTCTGCTATACAAAATGGATCCATTAAGGCTAGAAAAAATAATAATCAACAGTAAGATTTTAGAGATAAGGGTTATATCAATTTTAGAATGCATACATGGGGTTCTATAGTATAACTATATGTCTATAAAGAAAATTTTATCCTACTCCATGTATTGACTACCAATTTGTCCAGTTTAGAGAAGCTTGTCTCTTCACCATGATCAACATGAAATCTATGTATCATCGGTTGAGTGTTTGACCTTTTCAGATTAATCTGTTTGAATTTACAAGTAGGTATGTACACTATGAGTGTTTTCTAATGTCATTTTGGTTGGTAAGTTGATCAATAGTTTCTATGTCCTTGATGAACATAATTTCCCAGATTTACATGGATCAGTTTGGGGTAGTTTTTTCAGAAGAAATCTTTTTGTACTACAAGATTCATGATGATCATTCTGAACATCTTAACATCATCTGATGTATACGGAGTAAGCATATGCTAAACTCCAGGATATATATGTTTTAGTTTTGTATGTATTAGGTACACTTCATGGGCCACATCAACTTTGAGGAAGGTTTGTCAGTGTACCTAAATAAGGTTCCATACATTTTAAATTGGGAGTAGCATAAGAATTTTTTTGATATCCACACATTTAAGGGATTTTCCAATTATTATTAGAGGTTAATCAATGAATATTTCTGATTGGAAACTAATAATTTACTCTTGTCTAAGAATTGGATTATTTATGAATGTTTTGGAGAATGTGAGTATTATTTCTAGGAGTTGAATAAGAGTTTGACTATGGAACTAATATTTACATACATGTTCTAGGTGGATTATATTATGTTTAATGATGCTTCTGGGATAAAAGTGGTGTAGTGTTGATGTATGGAGATCATGTTACATTGTATGGGTATTAGATTTTTATTCCACATGAATAGAACTACCCCACACATGGCCTTGAATTATCTCATGTAGTTTACTCCATGATGTGAGGACAATATTATCTATTGGGTGAAAAGATCATTCTAGATACTAATGAAAAGAGCTTTATGTATATATTTTAACAATGATATTAGAATTTCTACGATGGAATATGGGTTGAATATATGAATTCATTCTACATTGATCTAGAATATACATCTCATAATGTAGATGATGTTAATGATAATTTATGCCAAAAATGTGTGCCTTCGAGAGTTTATGAGCCTAGTTCTAATTGTAATATGATGACATTTCTGGCTGTGATTCATGACACTGTTTAAGAGGATCATGAGTACATGACTCTCAAATGAATTTTAATAATATTAATAAAATTGAGTTCGATTATAGAAATCATGTATTAGGATCCATAATTTTTTCCCTAAGGTAAAACCATGAAGGTGGGGAGTCACCATCTAATTGGACAATAGATGAGTACGATGTCATCTATGTAAAGAATCAGTTTTTTATAAAAAATACCCTCATAGAAGCTAATGATTTATTTCCATGCCTTAATGTGGGGGGTTCATCTGGGTGAGACCAAAATTGATCATGACCTTTTTTTGATGTACTGGTGTCTAGACATAGAGAATGAGATTATAGGGATCAGGACACGATGATACATCGGTCAATTGGTGAACAATAAGCATCATCAACCTGGTGGTTTATTATATTTGTTTTGCATTCCAGAATGGATGTTGGACGACGTTACTATGATATTTGTGGTGGGAATCCCAAGGAAAACTCAAAATAATTATACTATATTGGTGGTTGTGGACCTGACTACTAAGGTAGAACATTTCTGGCCTATACGATGTATTTTTTCAGTGGATCAGCTATGTGAGATGAATATAATAGTTATAGTACATCATTATTGGGTGCGATGAAACATATTTTGTTATAATGAATACTGTTTCACAACACTATTCTGTAAGGTTATGCATATAGAGATTGGTACCATTGTATTTCTGAGTATGAAATTCAACCCATAGGAACATGAGTTCTTGGAATTTACTATACTCATTCTTGAGGATATGTTATCATCATGTGTTTTTTTGACATTAATGTGTCTTAAGAAAATCATATATTTATCATTTCATTTTCCTACCACAATAGTTATCATGAATATCTATAGATTTAACCAAATGATGTTATTTATGGTAGGCCATACAGTACACATCTATGTAGGATAGAGATAGGTGACTTGGAGCATCAATGTCTGATTCATATACCAGAGACATCATAATAGGTTCAATTTAGTAGGATATATATGGATATACATTATTATATATAGAATTCATATGCAGAGTGACATTGATGAACCTTGGATTTTACATAAAGTGACAATGTATTCCTTCAGCTGTCCCCTTGTTTGGGTCATCAGAGGACTCAAAAGTAGGATAACCTGGCAACCAAATTTGTTGGACCGTTTGTGCTTGTGGAAATAATTTGGATGATGGCATACCAATTGGAACTTCCATAAAGATATTATATTAAAAACAATTTTTTTCATGTGTTATAATGTTTTTGTGTCACCCAAACTGTTCTCATGTGATTGAGGTGGATGATTTTGATATTCTAAATGATGCATCCTTTGAAGAACATCTGATACATGTATTGGATCATAGTGAGAATGTGGCGCAGGGAAGAGTGTGCTAATTTTTTCATATGAGGTGGAAACATTTTTGTTTTTATGTGGAAAATGGGAGAGATATGTAGATATATAGGCTCTATCGCCCAATATTTTTACATTGGAATCCTTGAAATTCTTGGGCGTACATATCGTGGATGAGTTGTTATAAGTTGGGGAGATTTAAATATGAAAAACTTTTCAGGATGTGTCATTAACATTTCTTCATGAACTATTATTTTTTTATAGTATATATATATATATATATATATATATATATTATCAATGGTTTTTTTAGGAGAAACTATGAAATTCTATATGGGTTTTTGATAGCGCACGATTGGTGCTTGGTTTTCAAAACTATGTGTTCTTCCCCAAAAAACCATGTAACCATAGAGAAAGAACGATAGCATGGTTGGGGAAATTTTTTGAAGAATGTGTTCCTATTTTTAGTGATAATGTGACCTCATGGGCAGATGTGTATGGAAATGGAAAACCATTTGTGCCAAAATTTAAAATTCTTGATGTTTGATATAAATTTACATAAACCTCAGAATTCACCATATGCTAATCCACCTTGAACCTAAATTTTTTTTATCTCTTTTTTGAAGATCATTGATAAATTACAAAGCCCATAAACATATATTAATTTCCAATAAATGATATATTAATTTATCTTGATCTATCATAGTATGAGAATATCATCATGTATGGTATCCTCATTTCTTCCTAGCTTTCTTCCATACTATTAAGGGATATTTTACACAACTGGTCGTGGATCCAGGTCTTTGTTTTTTAGGTCAAAATTATTTGATCTTGGATTTTTTATTGTATATAGATATCATTATTCATCATTAAAATTGTTTAACCACTAAAAATAGGGGATTCCAATTGGTGAGAAGTCAACATATTAAATTATATTGGTTGAAAAATCATTAAATCACCTAGTCCTGATTTAAATAACATGTATTTAATTATAAAATTTGAATTACCATGATAATAAAATTTGAAAGATGATTGAATTTTATTAATTTAATATCCATATAAAAATGATTATGGTTAAATTGGGGAAAATTAAATTCGAATTCAGATTAAAAAATTATTTAATTAATAAAAGAATATTGGTATTTTGAAATCAAAGGGATGATCAGATTATTAAATAAATGGGATTTTGTGATTATGTAAATTGTAAATTAATTTTTTTATGAATTAATTGACAATAAAGATTATGATATATTGGGAATAACTTCAATGAGATAATTGTTTATAAGATATAATTATTTCAATAATGTTTAATGATAAATTGATTATATTATTCCATGTGATTAAATTTTATAACCATGTTTATTATAATAAATCATATTGGTATTCCATGATGTTGATTTTTTATTAAAAGCGTAAATATTAATTATCTTTTATTCATGTGTTATTTATATATATATGAGTTTGGGGCACAATATAATTCTTCAAAACACCATATGTGATTGGTTGATACAAGTGTTTAGGTATTGGTCAAATGTCTTAAAATACTATAGTGATAAAATATTTGGGGGACAAAGACTGACAATTCAAATACCCAAAGTGTGCTAGACATATTGTTCTAGTCCCAAAATTTCCGAATTGATATACAGTTCCAAAGGGTTATAAAATGAATTTAAATGAAATGATAAATAATATCCTTTGATCTTTGATATTATATATCCTTTGGGGATAGTTCATACTTTTACATGGGCTAAAGCATATGTGGATTGTTTAATTTTATGTGGGAAACAATTCTTTTATATGGTCAAATAATGAATAATTGATTATTTGTAAAATGAATTCCATATTAATTGTATTTTATTTCTTTACACAAATTAATATATTTTTATTAAATAGATATTATCATTGATTCTATTGGTGGTGGCTCACTTTTTTTGTACTCACACCTTACTAAGGTTATCTTAGCGGTACCCATATAGTCGTCATATTTACTAGAAACAATAAATGAAAAGTACAAATGTTAGATGGATGATATGGGACAAATCAAGGATGAGGGAACCACAAATAGATTCTTGATCTACATTGGAGAGTCACTGTGTAATTTTCTAGATTTCCATTTAACACTAATCACAAACATTTGATTACATATCAATTTTTTGGTTTTGATATTGTATTCATTTTTTATTATCATTGGATATTGGGGTAATTTAAGAGATTATTAATTCACTTCATTTATTTTAGTTATTTTATAATGAAATTTTGGTTTCCCTATTATTGAAAATTATCTATGACATGGAAAATAACTTATGTAAATCCACTTATTATTAAAATTCATGTAATGAATGTAATAATTGTAAATTTATAAATTAAATATAAAATACTTCAATTACATATTAAATCTATTATATCCTTCCATTACATCATATAAAATTAAGCAATAGTTCAATGTTCTGAACCAAAACTGTAGAGAACCAAACTTGACGTACATAGACATTGCATTAAATTTGCAGAATACATAATACATTACAAAAACAGACGCCCAAAGACCGCATTAGTTTAGTGTGTTTGAAAACTCAGACCATAATCTTATAATGATGGTGAAAGGTCTTCAACATCACCCATAAAGATCTTCCCATTTGGTTTTATTACATAAAACCATAATTTATATCTTGGGGAAAAGAAAACCTAAAAAGGGTGAGCTAAAATGCTCAGTAAGGGTAAGCATGGAGAAAATAAAACAACTCATATAGATTTGAACTTAAACATATGAGCATAAAGTCTAAACATCAAAATCTTAAGCAATGACAATAAACACGGTTGTGAGTAAGGCATAGATGATAATGGAACATAAATCATGATAAAATAGCATGGGAATAAAACATTCAATTGTGGAAAACCATTAAGCACATAATATGATTTCCATAGTAGCAAAGGCATTGCTACCAAGACCATCCTAGTGGAAAAAATCCATTACTGGATCAGGTTTACTTGTTGTTCCAGCCCTGTATTACTAAACCGGATTCACTTGCCATTCCATCCATGTACGTATCATGAGATATAAATCTTTACCCAATGAATTGGAGAGAGATATATGTCCCACCCATCTCATAATTAAATCATTCTTACGTGTACCACAGCATAATCATAAATCATTCGTTATAACCCAAAGAATAAAATGTATTTCATAAACATTATCCCATCATAACATAATCCATATAAAACAAATAAATATCATTTCCTCATAAGAAAAATGAAACCATGTAAATCATAGAGACTTTATACATGAAACATACACATATGAAATAATTTCATCTTAGATGGAAAATGGTTTTGATAAAACACTTGAAATGAATTCATGGGAAAAATACCCTTTATTCTTCAAAATATTTTTCTTTTCACAAAATACCATGAAATTTTAAAGGAAAAGGATTATGTTGAAAATATTAATGATATATTTCTGAGTAAGCTTCATTAAAATAAGTCATTATAAAAACGTAAAAATTATTTCCTGATCTATAAGTTAAAAAAACCATTCTCCTCATACTTTTGCCGGAAAAGTCAAAAAAGTTCCTCGTATGGTAAAAAATAGAAATATTCCTTCCATAACATCTGGTAAAAGTCAAAAATCGGTAAAAGGACAATAAAACTACATGAAAACAGTTTTAGAACACATTTACATGGATGATAACAATAACCCCAGTAAATAATTATGAATAACAATCTCGGATAAGAATGAGATTGGAATAGTTATGCCTTACCTTATGTCCAATTTCTTCCATATGTGTCCAAGACTCATGAATAGTGGGTTTAAAAATATTATTATCTTGTAACAAATTCATAATAATATTAATGATATCATATATGATTCAATTATGACTTTATATTAACTGTTCATTTTCCAATTCCATGTTAAAGGAGTGTTTTGGGTAAAATCGTTTCATTTAACGTACGTGTTTGGACTTGTTGATCATAATATTATTATTAATTAAATCATGATTTACATACATCTAGAATGTAAATAATGATTTATTTATCATATATATATTCATTATATATATATATATATCATATATAAATAACTTAAATGAAATACACCATTCATGGAGAAGGTAGGTCATGCGTACGCATGAATATTGTTTTCCTTTCCTTATTGACTTGAATGGAAGTAAGTAGATGACCTATATATGTATAAATAAATCATGTATCTTTATTATGTCATATATTTATTTATTATTCATTATATATACTTTATAATCATTCTTTAATGGTTAACATGGATAATGAATCTCATCGCGTCGTGGATACGGTTATCTGAACGTACGCACGAGCGATGATATCATTCCCATAATTATTGAATGGTATTGGAGTGGATGATATAATATCTAATAAAATTTATCAAGTTATAATAATCATATATATTTATTCTTTACACCATTGTACCCATCCAAGTAAGGTGGTGGTAAAAAACATATTACACCACAGCGTGCAGACGGTATTCCGTACGTACGCAGGTGTGGTGATTTTGTTTTTCGTAGGATGGTTAGAAGGTGAAATAGGGTAGTTTCATATTTATAATAACATATAATTATATAATTAATACTGATGTTATTAGTTTATAATTAAACAACTAAAAAAGATTATGTAGAATAAGAATGAAACTTGAAAGAATCGGTAGAAGAGATTACCTTGTCCTCAACATGCCTCTTTTAAGCATCCTCTTAGAGAACTAGAGTTTGTCTTTTGAGAAGACCATCACCTCTATGATATAAATATAGAGGTTGAGAAGTGAAATTGGATGGGTTGGGCTGATCCTGAAGGCTCAAAAACTTTTAAATAGGAGAGGGAGTAGGTGCCCTTTTATAAAAGGGGTGAGGGGCACCTTAGGAAAAACAAAAAAAAATATTATTTTATAATAAATTCATATTCAGTTTATAATGAAACCAATGTGACTTATTTCGAGGATAGGGTGGGGATGAGTCAAAATCCTCTCAAAAATATGTTTTATACAAGTTTAGGTTACCATGTTACCTTATCATTTAGATTTAACTCCAAGTTAAACAATTTAACTTTTACCGTGTCTTCTTGTATTCTTACACTATATGGTCAATAAACATACTATAAACTGAATATTGAACCCCAATTGGTTCATTAATGACATATATATTATTATATAAGTCTTTTGGACGATCCCTTTATTTTTAGGACAATTATATCAATCAATAATATCATATTTGTTTTAAAAACTCTTTTATGTCAATTTTGACACTATTTGGTGTTTTGTTTTCTCTAAATTCATAACAAAATTATTACTTAAAAAATAATCTTACCAACCCTAATATGCTATATTAACCTAAAAAATCAGTTTAATTCATATAAAGTTTCAAATTACAATTATTTGGGTATTTATAATATCAATTATGATAATATTGCTTTAATAAGGTAATTACTCCATCATCATAGTGTCATAAATAAATTAAATTATTTAATTTCTAAAAAATATACATAAAATACAATTATATAGGAAATATTTTTATCTTTATACAGAATATTTAGAGTCAAATTTATCTTATGTATAACCCTATATTAAAAATGTTTTATTTATTAATCATTGATTTTAACTCTTTTAATACCTCTTTAAATAAAATAATAATAAGTGTCCTAATCTAATCCAAGTGGACCTAATGGGTAATATTTTATTCCTATGTTTTTTTTGGCCAAATTAAATTTATCCAATATAATTTGGACTTGTGTTAGGGTAATAATAATATAATTTTTACCCTTAATTACCCTATTTACTTTTAATTGTGGTAAATAAAAGTAAAAAGTTAATATTCACAAAAAATTATTTATATCATATTGAACCACATTTTACTCCTTGATATTAATAGTGTCTCTCAGTTTTTTGAAATTCAACTCACAGAAGTGGTAAAATTATGTTTCATGTACAATTGCAAATGCTCCTAAGAGGTCGGTAAGGGATGGTAAAAAGTTTAATAAATTTTTTATATATCTATATTATTATAAAATGACTCCAATTAATTACAATGAACTTATATAGTAATTATATATCTATTTTGACATAAAATAAAATTAAATAAAATAAATGATTATTTAAATAAAAATTTGGTTTTAACCAATAACTTAGTTCTTTAACTACTAAAAAAAAATTGCATGTTTTCAGAAAAATACCAAAAATTCACCCTAGGCTAATTTCGATATTCCGAATCCAAAAAAGAAGTCCATTTTAAAAGCTAAAATTTATAAAATTTAAAAATGTGGGTATTACTATTCATAACGGCTAGTTTATATAATATTTTAATAACATATCATTTTTTAGTGAAACTCAGTATTGCATACAACACACGTTATCTTGGATGGTTGCGATTGTGTGTAATGCAAGCCAAATCAGGGTGGCATGCAGTGAAATATTCATTTTTTGTTTAGTATAATATAATCCAACCATATTTCATTTATAAATTGAATATATATATATATATATACACTCTATGTTCCTTAGAATAACTTCTATCAAACGAACACGAAATTGTATGTAACACGATCCCAGAATACTACTGCATATACTGAAAGATAATACAGTGTTGCATATAGCGCATGATAATCTTGGTGTATCATACAACACAATACATCAAATAAATTAAAAATAATATTTCTCATAAAATCTCGGGGTGTTACATTCTACCCCCCTTAAAATAAATTTTTCCCTCAAAATTCGTCAGGGTTATTAATCGTTTACAACTTGAATGTTTATTTCATATAAACCCACACTGTAAAGAGGAATACTAAATCAACATTTTAAAAAAAATACGTTATAAACATAACGAATAACCAAAGTAACCCATCGCTGGGTTTCCTCAAAGGAGAATATAGGTGAAAATATGGATTTGGAAGAGAAATCTAACCATCAATTTCTAATAGAGAGTGATAGAGAACCTGGATATGAAAAATCCAACAATCACAAAGCCATAAATTTGTGATGATCTAAGGTTCCACCATATTCATTGGATTTTAGTCTTCTATGAAAACATTTTTGGTTTTCACTATCATTTCCCTAATGTTAAATTTTTTGAATTAGATAAAATACATACTTGATTTTGGTACAATCTCGTTGTTGGTCATTCCCTGAACAATTTCCCAATAATATCTTAAAGGAATGAGGTTGAATTTTTCATTTGTAAAGTGTTAGCAGATCATGTGATAGAATGATGGGTCATTCCATCTTTCTCAAACAATAGGTTAGAAAAAGTTGTCAAATATATATAAGTCCATATATGGTGAGGTTAATCATATATGATTCTAAAAATGGACTTATACTTCAAATATCATACCGCTTAATAAAATAAAACTAGTTTCTAATCTCTACGGACTTACTGTAGGCCAGTGGTAGGCAATAAAGGCATGTCGCACTTCGGTTGTGGGTTCGATTCCAGCAGCCATGTCCGGGGCGACGGGTTGCCACCTGTTCTGCAGGTTTTCCCTTTTCATCAACAATACTATTATAAAATTCCAGAAATAAAATCGAATAAAATTTATTGCCTTAAAAAATACTATCTGATGTCCAACATAATCCATTTCAACCTTAAGACTTATCCAAAATACTTCTTTCCAAACTCATATTATAAAGAAAATGATTACTTGAAATGGCATCTACCGATCATATGAATACCATCATTTATCATTCGATATATCTTATTGGTCACATTACGAACATGTGAATACCTTAATCATGTATTCTCTTGAAAAATGAATACACATTGAACCATAGTGAAAACATGAATGCTATCAAAAGTTAACTCTTTCCATATACCAAAATCCAAAATTTTCTATATAGAGAAACCATGATATCACTTTGTCCTTATATCAGTCATGAGATCATGAATACTATTAATCATTTCATATTCTTGTTATCCCTTCATTATGTGCATATCATTTACTTTCCAAAATCACTTTTCATGGTTATTGGTACCATATTATTATGGAAAACCACAATGGAACAATACATAGATATTTCAAAATACCATAAAGTATCACAAAAATATTATTCATTAATTCAAATACATAAACCATTCAATCCATCCTCTTCAATTATTGGCATGGTATAGGTCCTTCCTCGACTTATAAGTAACCTATTAGGTCAGGGCATTGTGTTGGGTAATTACCATGTTCTCCTTAGATAAGACATTGAACTCCATAACTTTCTATCACTCTATGACCCTTTTCCCCACATAGATAACATCTTCCACTCCATTTTATATATTCCTCAAGGTTATTCTTCCCTTATTTAGAAATCTTAATCATACTTTCTTTATGCTCCTCACCATGAGAACATACATAAATGTCCATCTTCCTCTTATTTGATATATTACAAATACCACTAAAGTTCACCTTCTTAATCATATATTTCGATGTCTGATTCGGCATAATCATAATATCTTTCTCTCTAGGAATTACGAAATTTTTCTGCTCATTGTCACCCATTTGTCCATCAGATTCAATGTTAACCCAACTTCTTCTCGTTCCCTACTTTAACTAAAACTGGAAACCATTGTGTAAGAAACATTTAAACTAATGAGGAACCACATAATCATAAAATGTCACCTATAAGATGTATAGCTTATGATACCTTCTTTAACCTATGATATCTTAGTTTCACCCTAGGTTATTCATGATCATTAACTTAATTCTTGGACTATAACCTATAGTTGTACTAAACCTTAGGGACATCCCTAGACATGCCTTAGAAATATCTCTAGGGATCTCCCTAATGTTTTCGTATCCTAGACTCCAAAGATTAACTAAACCTTCGCTCTGATACCAATTATAGAGACCCAAACATGATGTACATAGACATTACATTACTTTTACGGAATACTTATTACATTACAAAAACAGACACCAAAATACCACATTAGTTTAGTGTCACTGAAAACTCGGATCATAATCTTCTAATCCTGGTGAAAGATATTCAACAACTCCCATAAAGATCTTCCCATTTGGTTTTGTTACCCAAAACCTTTCTTTATATTCTAGGGAAAAGAAAAAATAAAAATGGTGATAAAAATTGCTCAGTAAGGGTAAAAATGGAGAAAATAAAACAACCCATATACATTTGAACATAAAAACATGAACATTATGTTTAAACATCAGAATCTTGAGAAATGACATTAAACATGGTTGTACATAAGGCATAGATCATAATGGAACATCAATCTTGATAAAATAACATGGGAATAAAACATGTAAATTTGGAAAACCATTAAGAAAATGATGTGATTTCCATAGTATCCAAGGCATTGCTACCATGACCATCCTAGTGGAAAAAGTCCATTACTGAATCAGGTTTACTTGTCGTTCTAGCCCTTAATTACTGAACTGGATTAACTTGTAATTCCATCCATGTCTATCTAATGAGATATAAATCTATACCCAATTAATTTGAGTGAGATATATGTCCCACCCATCTCATAATGAAATCATTCTTACGTTTGCTACAACTTAAACATAAATGATTCATCATAACCCCAAGAATAAATGGGTTTCATAAGCATCATCCCATCATAACATAATCCATATAAAACAAATGGATATCATCTCATCATAAGAAATGTGAAACAATGTAAATCATAGAGACATTGTAATTGAAACATACACATATGAAATAATTTCATCTTAGATAGAAAATTGTTTGGATGAAACACTTGAAATGGATTCTTTTGGAAAACAACCTTTCCTCTTCAAAATCATTTTCTTTTAACAAAATACTATGAAATTTTAAAAAAAAATGTATTTTGTTGAAAATATTCATGAAATATTGTAGAGTAAGATTCATGATAGTAATGAATTATAAACCCTTAAAAATACTTTCATTCCATATAAGTTAAAAAACATTCTCCTCGTACTTTTGTCTGAAATATCAAAAAAGTTATTCTTATGTTAAAAAAAAAGAAAGATTACTTCCATAACATCTGATAAAAGTCAACAATTGGTAAAAATAACATTAAACATACATGAAAATATTTTCAGAAAACATGCGCAAGGATGATAACAATAACCCCAGTAAATACTTAGGAATAACTATCTCGGATAAGAACGAGATTGGAATAGTTATCCTTTACCTTATGTCCAATTTCTTATGTATGTGTCTAAGACTCCTGTATAGTGGGTTTAAAAATATTATTTTCTTGTAAAATAATCATAATAATCTCTATGATATCATATATGATTCACTTATGATGTTATACTAACCGTTCATTTGTCAATTCCATGTTAAAGAATTGTTTTGGGTAAAATCGTTTCATTTATTATACGTGCTTGGACTTGTTGTTCTTGTTATTATTATTACTTATATCAAGATTTACTTACTTCCAGAATGTAAATAATGATTTAAATATCATATATATATAAATATATATTCAGTATATATATATAATAGTTAGATAAAGTAAATGAAATCCACCATTCATGGAGACGGTAGGTTGTACCTACGCATGAAGGATGTTTTCCTTTGATTATTGACTTGAATTGAAGTAAGTAGATGACATATATATGTAAAAATAAATCCAACAGCTTTATTATGTCATATATTTCATTATTATTCGTTATATATACTTTATAATCATTCTTGAATGGTTAACATGGAGAATGAATATCAACGTGTCGTGGAGAACGTAATCCGTATGTATGCACGAGCGATGATATTGTTCCCATAATTATTGAATGGAATTGGAGTTGATGATATAATACCTCAGAAAATTTATCATGTTATAATAATCATATATAGTTAATTTTTACACCATTATAACCATCAATGTAATGTGGTGGTAAAAAACATATCACACCACAGTGTGGAGACGGTATTCCGTACGTACATACGTGCGGTGATTTTGTTTTTCGTAGGATGGATAGAAGGTGAAATAGGGTGGTTTAATATTTATAATAACATATATTTATATAATTAATACTGATGTTATTACTTTATAATTATAAAACTAAAGAAGAAGAAGTATAATAAGAAAGAAACTTGAAAGAATCAGTAGAAGAGATTACCTCTTCTTCGACGTGCCTCTTTTAAACTTCCTCTTAGGGAACTAGAGTTGGACTTTTCAGGAGAACAGTAGCTCTATGATAAAACTAGAGAGGTTGAGAAGCGAAATTGTCAGGGGTTGTCTGAGCTTGAAGGTGCAAAATTGTGTAAATAGGATAGGGTGGAGGTTCCCTTTTATAAGAGGGGTGAGGGGAACATTAAGAAAAAAAACAAATTATTTTATAATAAATTTTTATTCAGTTTATAATGGCTCCAAAGTGACTTATTTCAATGATATAGTGGGGATGGATAGAAATAATATTAAAAAATAGGATTTAGACAACTTTAGGTTTCCATTTTAACCTTATAATTTTGATTTAACTCTAAGTTAAATAATATAACTTTTACCATGTTTTCTCGTATTCTTACACTATATGGTTAATAAACATACTATAAACATCAAATAGAACCCCCATTGGTTTATTAATGTCATATATATATTTATATAAGTATTTTTCTGAATCGTAGATTTTTAGAAAAATTATATCAATTACTAATATATTATTTGTTTTAAAAACTCTTTTAGGTCAATTTTGACACTATTTTGTATTTTGTTTTCTCTAAATTTATAATAGAATTATTAATTCGAATAAAATTAATCTAACCTACCATAATATGTTATATTAACCTATAAAATTATTTTAGTTCATGAAAATTCCCAAATTACATTTATTTGGTTATTTATAATATCAATTATGTTAATATTTCATTAATAATGTTATTATTGCATCATCATTGTGTCATAAATAAATTAAATTATTTGATGTCTAAAAAATATAAATAAAAGAACATTATTTAGGAAATATTATTATCTTAATAATGAATATTTATATCTTAATTTATCAATTGTATAACCCTATATTAAAAATGTTGTAATTATTTAACTTTGATTTTAACTCTTTTAACTCTTCTTTAAATAAAATAATAATATGCCTCCTAATCTAATCCAAGTGGACCTAAAGGGTAATAATTTATTCATAAGGTTTCTTTTGGTCGAATTACACTTATACAATATAATTAGTACATGTTTTAGGGTAATAATAATATCATTTTACCCTTAATTACCCTATTTACGTTTAACCGTGGCAAATAAAAGTAAAAATATACTATTCACCAAAAATTATTTTTATCTTATTGAACAACAAAAAACTCTTTGATATTAACCATGTCTCTCGGTTTTTCAAAATTCAACTCATAGAAGAAGGAAAATTATATTTTATGTACAATTACAAATGTTCATAGGAGGTGGGTAAAAGATGGTAAAAAGCTCAATAAAATTTTTATATATCTATATTATTATAAAATGACTCCAATGAATTAAATTGAACTTATATAGGTATTATGTATCTATATTGACCTAAAATAAATTTAAATAAATTAAATTATTATTTAAATTAAAATTTGGTTTTAACCAATAACTCTGTGTTTTCACTATTCATTAAAAATTGAATGTTTTCAGAAAAATACCGAAAATTCACCCTAGGCTAATTTCGATTTTCCGTATCCATAAATGAAGTCCATTTTGAGAAATAAAATTTATAAAACATCAAAAATTGGGTATTACTATTCATAATGGCTAGTTTATATTATATTTTAATAATATATCCTTGTTTAGTGAAACTTGTTATTGCATACAACACACGCTATCGTGGAAGGCCGTGATTGCTTGTAATGCAAGCCAAGTCAGGGTTGTGTGTAGTGAAAGATTCACATGTTGTTGCGTATAAAAGAATCCAAACATATTTCATTTATACATTGAATATATATATATATATATATATATATACTCAATGTTGCGTAGAATAAATTCTATCTAACAAACTTGAATTTTTGTGTGACACGATCCAAGATTAGTGTTGCATATACTGCAATCTAATACGGTGTTGCGTGTAGCGCAAGATAATCGTGGTGTAGCATACAAAACAAGACATAAAATAAATTAAAAATAATACTTCTCATGAAATCTCAGGGTGTTACAAAAACTAATTGGGGTGTTTTAAATTATTGATGAATTATAAATTAATGTTTTCTATTGTCTTACATTAGTTCACGTAGAGGCAAAATTTCCAAATAAGGACATGGTGTAACTGAGAAAAAAGTGTTCAGGAAATAAAATTTATTAATATTTGAATTGTATAGTCCACTCAACAGATCAAGTAAATATGATTTAAGGGAGTTGGAATTTGGAATTCCTATCTCATGACATTAATGTTTCTTGAAAAGCAAAATTTGGGGAAATGAGATTGGAAATATGGAACTTTTGGACAATAATGTCCAATAAACATGATATTTTGAAGCCAATGGTGGTGACTATTGGGTTTTGATAAAATATTGAGAGATTAATAAATATAATATTTGTTTGTTTTTCATCATTTTATTTGATAAATTACTAATCTTTTCCCACTGTACATGTAGAAAAAATAGTAAAATTAATCCAAAAATATCATGGTGATCTATACATGATAAGGATAACCATCTCACTATCCAAAATATAAATGAATGTCAGAGGCACATACATATTATCCTTCACCAGGAAATTATATTTAATGTGGTGGAGGAACCTATTCAAAATTATCCTAGTATTGATGATAGTGATGAGGAGTTATATCAATATGAGAATAATTTATATGATGCAAGATATGTTAAGGTCTTCATGTCATTATACAAGACCAAGGTGATTTTTATGTAACTTGTGGACATGGATGAATATAGACAGATGTCTCACCATTGGGATATCTATTGATAGAATGGGTGAAAATAGATATATGAGATCTCCAATGATTTTTTACAGCTAATCCTGGAGAGTCTGTTCCATCTAGGCCCCATGTAGTCAAGATTATTAGCTACATAGAATTCTTAGACATCTTATGGATTATATCCCTATATTAGTTTTGAAGTGGTTTAATAATTTCATCTATTCCATATCTCTTCACATGTTTTATTTTTAATTATAATATAATAAATAATTAGTCAGGTCATTCATATTATCTTACTTTTCGATGAATTGTGGACAAGGATACGGGTTCTAAAAACCCATTGTCCCTCTGATGAATACTAAATGGATGAATGAGGATAAAGGTTCCAAGACCCATAACAAGTATAAAGCTATTGAACATCTTACTTCCCTTAGGATGAATATCCATAAAAAGGGTCTGAAAAAGGACATATTATTTATTTCATGGGACACGAAAGTCCACTTGAATAAATCCTGTTACTATAATATAGGGAATGATAAAGATAAGTTTTTTAACGAGTGAAATATTTCTATCTCTACACATTATGTTTTAAAAATAACTTTTGCTGATCAAATTTGTAACTGAATGCAAGAATCAAGTAGATACTGAAATATTACTTGAGTTTTGGTGGATTTTAGAACATTCAGAAGTGATGGGATAGGTTTTCAATCCATTAATGACTACTACATGTCATTGGAAATAGGGATATTGGTTTTATTAATGGATTGATTTTATGTACCAACAATAAATGATAAAATAATTTAAGTATCATGCCTATATATATATGATTTTATTTTCATGTTGAATAAAAATTATTTTATAAAAAAAATATATGATATCGTATGGAACATTTAAATAATGTAATTTATGTATTAAAATAGAAAAAACATGTTTTTTAAAAAGACACCAAACCATGTTCCACAAGACTCATATAACACCCAACTATGTTATCACCGTCTTCTCCATGTAAATGATAAGATGTTGTAAATTACATATCATGATGGTTATTTTGTCTCTTCTGGGATAATACTATTTTGATGATTTCATTCTTTCTTACATAGAAAAAAAGACCAAAGAACCATCTAGTGGATATGGTGAAATGGTCCGAAAAAAATTTATATTGGTACACAATGATGTTTTCAGACCATTTCTAATAGAATCTAGATGTAAGTATTCATAGGTCATAACTTTTAAAATGTCTCTGGAAGATATGGTAATGACTATATAAGAGGTGTAAGTCCAATACCTTTGAGAAATTAAATAAATTCATGAATGAAGTAGACAATCAACATGGAATGTAGATATAAATGATTTTATTGAATTGGGGAGGAAGATATATTATTCTTGTGGTAATCAAATTTAGAAAGGATTTCTAGATTCTATCTAAAATCACTCCAAATTACACACCATAGTGAAATTGTGTAAGTGAAAGTAATAAAAAAATTGAGAAAAGTTAAGGTTGATGATGAGTCATGTTGATATTCCATTATTTTTGGGATATTCATTAATAATATCAGAATATAGAGAAGTCAAGGTACAAAATAATGTGGAAATAAGAATTTATATTGTTTTTTGGAATTAAAATAATCCTTTATTCCAATACACGTCCATGGAGTTGTGAGGTGTTTGTTAAGTCCTTATTAGGTTAAAAACTAGCACCCAAGTCACAAAGTGTATCCTTAGAGGTATCGTAAGGGAAAATGATAAAACTGATACAAGCCCTTAGAGAATAATGTGACTTTCACAAGACTATGTAAATTTCATGATAGGGATGACGTGCTAAAGAAGGATATTGGGATAAAGATTGATTTTTATGAAGCTGATGATCAAGATACCAAAAAGTTATTATAGAAACAATTGCAATATTCTATATGGAATAAGTAGTTCTTGAAACACAAGATCAATATAGGAGTATAGGATATGTATGAAAATTAAAGATATATTTTTTTCTAGTCACTTGTTATAGATAATCATTATTGTTTAACAATATTGTACCTATATAATAAATATAGGTAGAAGAGAGATCATATATTTCATGATGGAAAGAATCAATGAATTTTGAAATGTACTCCACATATCAAAAAAATTTGGATTTTGGTGCATGGTCATATTGATGTAATGCACTTTCGTTGAAAATGGGGTTTCAAGGAATAACTAGACATGGTAGGTAAATTTAATAACTATAAATCATTGATTGTTCCTAAAGGGTTTAAAAAAAATTAATGAATTTAATATAATGATTCTTTTAACAATTTTCCATGTTTAAATACATAATAATTGTACATTCCACAACAACATACAATGATAATGAAAGTCTGTCGATGGATGTCAAAACACCTTTTCTTATTATAATTCTTAATGATGATGTATATATGACACAACAAGAAGCATTTTTTACTCTATGAGATGCTTAAATGATTTTAAAATTAGAGTGGCCAATTCATGGATTGATGAAATCATCGAGGTCATTAAACATCTGACTCAATGACTATATAAAAGAATTTTGTTTCATTATGAATGAATTTGATCCATGTATTTAAAAGTGTTTATGTTTGATGAAAGTTTTCAGCCTAGTAGTATATATTGATGAAAAATTACATACTAGAAATAGAATACCAGTCATGCAGTATATTCTGCACTGGTTATACATGTTTCCCTCCACAAAGTACTTAAGTGAAACATCAAATATTCTGTTGATTGACACCATCCATGAAATATCCAAGAGGATTCTGGGATAGTATAAAAGGGTATTAATTAAGTAGATACTAATGAATTTGTCTATAGAAAATCCCATTATTGATTTCTTCTATTTTCACATGGTATACATATTTCATAGGAAATGTTTCCTCGAACCTAACATAAAAAAGAGTAAATGTATAAGATCCCATACACATTAATGAAAGGATCAATCTTGAATGCGATGTTATGTACTAAACATGATGTTGACTATTAATTTATCATGGTAGGAAGACGGAATTCTGATCTAGGAGAACAATATTGGTATATAGATAAGTCCAGATTCAAGTATCAAATAACAACAAAGGACATAATCCTGGTGAATAGAGGAGATGAGGAGATGGTCCTCATGAATTATTTATATGTGTGTTTCTAGAGAGATCAGAAAGATTTGAAATCACAATCATGATAATTTTTATACCTCAACGGATGATTTGTGAGCTATAAAAGTTCAATGAATCCATTAATCCATGATTCTATAGTAGATTCTGAGTATATATGTGACTTTGATACAGCCAAGGAATGTTTTTGTTTATAGACATTTTTTTAGTATCATGATATGGTACTAAGATGGAAAGACCCTATCACATTTTATTGTGATAGTACAACATTGGTGTATATTTTGAATGATATAATGTTTCAACAATAGAAAAATCATATATTATAGTTGTATCACCTCTTGAGATATTTTTCTTATAGTTGTGATGTCTTAGTATGAAGTGTTCCCATAAAGTAAAACATGAAAGACCACTTTTCTAAAGGCCTATAAAAGTCAAAGCTTTAGTATCATGTGAGATCTAGTGGACTGATTCTTTTTATCATTTTTCTATAGTGTATGTACTATTTTATTGGATTTGGTTCCCTAGAACCAAGTCTAATTACTATTGGATAACCAATATTCATAGTTTTTAACAAAAAAAATTATATTATTTTTTATGAGAGGTAATTCATTTGTTTCATTGTCAATAATGAATAAGAATAATCTATTTGTTTCCTTATAAGATAACTTATCAAAGAATGATTCAATAAATGTAGAGATATCTTCCTCCACCTCCCACTCTAATTTAATGTGTGATCAAAGAAAAAACATTGTATGTGATTCTCATAGAGATCAAAGGTGAAAAAATTAACCAATTTAAACTAACCTAGTAGCACCGAGTTATTATTATGATGACATTGAGATATTTGTGTAGAATTTGTGGATCACTACTAGAGGTAATATTATATTAATTCATATATAGAAATTATTGTACAATGTATACTTTTATTCAAATCCATTAATGAATAAATATTTTTTGAATGGTAATTCATTAATAGATTAAATTAATTTAAAATAATTATAATGATATTGCCCATAATTCCACAATTGTATCCCTTGTCTATTTTTATTGATTCATTTGTTGTGATTATTTCATTTACTATAAAAAAATATTATATTTGTCATTGATCATGATAAACTTAATAGTTTATAATTAACCATCATATGAATCCACTATGCCCAAAACCAGCTACGAGTAACTTGGAGACCATGACTGGGTTTGGTTGTTATCACCCACATGACCCAACCCATGGAAACAAAGAACATCATTGATAAACACATATATAATATAGGAACTTTCTAGGAATCACATTCTATATAACAATAAGGATATAGACATATGATCCAACAATAATATTTGAAATAATGGAGATGAAATTAAATAACTAGAATGAAATACCAATAAAAAAATATTGGTTAAATGATGCTTCATCATTGAAAATTTGATAAATGTTTAATAGGGAATACTTATAGTGGGTTAGTATTATAGGAAGAAACCCCATCTGATATATATCATCTTGAAAAGATGACAGATTGGTGAAATACATAATGAGAGATGTGATAATTAGATGGATGGGAAAAGGGACCTCTCTCCCATTTGAGATGATCAAAATGACTTAATCCTATAATTTATATAATTTGAAAAATAATAATTAATTAAAACTAAAAAAATACCCCATTAGTTATCTTTTAATTAATTAACATCACCCTTGTACCCATTGTCCCCATATGACAAGACATAAGTCAACCATGAGGTCAGTGAAACCTATAGTTCTATCATATCTATTATCAGACACATCGAGTAGCTTATGCAAACCCACAGGGATCCCAATACCAACATACATAAAGGCAGTGTTCCAAAAACTTAGTCCAATTTTCCAAACATGGCTAATAAACCATCTCTAACCCCATAAAATCATCCAACATTCCAACATAAAAATAATTTTCCTTTTCATTGAATAAGTGTATTTGACTAAAGATCATAGATTATTAAAACAGTATAACCATATGACTTCTCATACTAGACTAGTTTACGGATATAATACATAATAAACCGAAAAAATCCCTTGTGTAATGAATTCAACATTAATTAATTACCAAAATGAGGTTAAATATGATTTTCTCTTCCTAGCTACCCTTACCCACCAATTTATACCAACGTCCTCTTCTATGGAAACTCCCCATTGTAGGTATCACCTAATAAGATATGTCTCAATGAAACCAACCAAAACAATGATTGTAAAACAAATAATCACCTTAAAAATTTATGTATGGAGAAACTAGTACAACAAAACAATCATAATGAAATTAAAACACATTATTATTTTTTCATGTGTATCCCATAGTTGAATAGAATCTAGCCTGATTCACATACTCAAAAAAGGCATGGATGCTCCATTAGTCACAAATACATTGAATACATAAATATAAATGACACATATCATAAATTAAATACACTCATGATGTAGCTATAAAACTGAACGAATCTCTATTTTTTTATTTTTAGGATTAATCACATTCATCTAACCCAATTATTGACTTTACATTGATTATATTCCCTATATATTCTCACTCACAATCACATACAACCCTCAATATTATGTATCCTACCAATTTCCATGACCTATAAATTTTGATTTACACTGTGGGATTATTGGATATTAGAATGGTTTAGAACCATTTTCATGGGTTGAAAACCCATTATTATAGACTATAAAAATGGTTCTCGAAGACATTGGAAAATTAGATCTTGGTATAGGTATATACTAATGGTTTTTAATCAACCCTTTTTATAAGGATAATAAAATTTCAATTTAAAAATTTATTTAATATAACTGTTGTTATATCTTTGTACCAATAGATTCAAATGCATGGTATAGATTCCAAATAATTCCACAAGCTACAGTACCCCTACAATATCAAAATAGCCACATAAATCCACCAAAAAAATGCTTACCATATTGGTCGATTTCTAGTAAAGAGCATAAAAAAGAAATATCTAAAAAATGTAAGAAGATGTAACCAATTGATTCATTCAGCCAATGATAAACCAATTCAAAACATCACTTTTATTCATTATGAACAAATCATCAAACATCAAATGTATTAAAGATAATTCAAAAAAGAAAATGATAAATATATCCCTCGCCTCTATCACTATAACTACCATATGCATTATACACATCGTCATCCTCTCTACCATCCTCACCATAATCTTCACCTTCATCATAAATTTCATCCTCATTGTTATCCACACGTTCATCATCACCAATATAGTCACAATCATCATCTCTGTCACCATCACCATTTCAATGAATATTATCATCTAGACCACCACAAGGATGACAGCCTAGTTCACTATATAACATACATGTCATGGAAATATATGATTCAAAATTTGTAGCTATATTTATGGGATTTGATATTAGTAAGATTTCTATAAATTACATAAAATCGTTATTGAATCATTGGTTCCTTTCTTGATCATATACGACCATATTTTTTACCTATTTTTCCTTAGGATAAACTTTTGCTACCTGTGCATTAAATTTTTTATACTGGGTGAAACTATAACTAGATCCTAAAGTAGGTCAATATCTTTTCAGAACTATACTATTCCCATGTTTATAGTGTTCTCTTGCATGGTTCTTAGCTCCAAAAACCTGATATAAGTGATCAATTAAACCTATTTTTCCATATTTGTACTCATCAAGGGCCAATAAAGAACACTTTTTCAAATAGAAATCCATTATTTATTATAAAAATAAATATTAATATTTTAAGTCATTAAATTATAAATTAAAATATGTTTATGTTTTGGTTATTCAAACACACTTCCATTTTTCTTCATTATAATTGAGGAAAACATTTTTTCTAGAGAAACAAATCAATAAATATTCAAATCCTCCCTCTATAATGTCAATGATTTTTAGAAACCATCATTTAAAAACAAATTTTAATAAGTAATTTAATAACTAAAATAAAATGGTTATACTCAATGATTCTATATTATTTTATATAATGATTGATTACTTTGTGCAAGTAATATATGAGATTGTTTAAAATAAATTTTTATAAAATAAATTTTTCTAATTGTGAATATTGTTAAATAATTACTGTGTATATTTTTTAAATGATTATAATGGAAATTTAATTATTTAATAATGAAAATTTAATTAATTTAGTGAAAAAAATCAAGGTTAAATTTGTTGGAGCCAAGATGGATGGAGAAGGCAGTTTGAAGAGTTAGCCTTTGCAGAGTGCTGTATTATGTTTTCAAAAATGATAAATAAATTCAATTTGTAAAAGTACCACAAACTAGAAGACGCTTTACTGATATGTATTTCGCAAATATCATAAGTTAAGAATTCTGATGCAAGCCTTTTGAAGGAAAGGGGGAAAATGATGTTGCTAGTCTTATATAGGTTTGATTGGATGGAATGATGTTACTATAAGATAAGGAAGTTTTAGTACTTCCCATTGTAATTATGATGATGCGTGATCTGGTCTATCAAAGAATATATATCAAGAATGTGTAATTCATTATAAAAGATGAATAATATATATGGGATGAAATGAAGAGATAAATTTCAAAGCAATGGAGAATCTGGAGGTGGCACAAAAGCATAGTTTAAGATGGCGCTGTTTTCCAGTATTTGCCAAATTTTAGGAACTGAAAATAGGGAGATAAAGATGTGTTTTTGGCAATGGATGTTGCACACATGATTGAAGATGGTTTAGATTTTTGAATGCAAGGCATGATTCAAGGTCAGAACATCGAAAAATAAAAATGTCATGATGTGCGCGAAAAAATGGACCTAGTGCGTGAAAAAATAAATGTCACATGAAATGTTTTCAGGATTCACAAAAAAGATAGATGTGTTGGAAATATCAATGTGATGCACGAAAAATGAAGGCTACTTGAAATATGGGAATGGTGCATGAAATAGAGGAATGAATTTTTTTGCGCAAAAGGAGTTTCGAGATCAGAAGCTCAAAAATTGGCAAAGGCATGAGGTGTGTGAAATATTGGAGCATTGCAAAAAAATATGAAGTTGTGTGAAAGTGTTTTTATGCGCATGAAGGGGGTTTTACATGCTGATTAGTGTTCTCCATGCAGGGTCAAAAATACATATAAATATGAGGTGAACCCCTATCATTTGTTAATTCTCGACACCTAGAATAAATTCCAATATCTGGTGCACATAAAATTATACACTAAGTGAGTTGTGTGAAAAGAAAGGAATTTGCGTGAAAAGAGGATAGTTGCACGAAAAGAGAAAAAGTTTCGCGGCAATGGAAGTTGTGCGAAATAAGTTTTCCAAGCCAAAAATGGATTTTTTTTCATGCAAAACTTTTGAATTGCACGCAAGACACCCTAAATGATGCACAAAAAAATTGGGGTCTTCGTACATATTCAATTGTGAGTATGGGAGTTCTTACCAGCTTCTGGGTAGGAATGTGAAGATCTATATATCAGAGAATACTATTTTTCAATTGTAAAAACCAATGAAATATTGTAATAACCTATTTGTTCTAAGAGGGTGCACACACGCTTGTGGATTGTTTTCCAAGTGCTACACAAGTGTAAAGGTATATCCTTCTCATTGTATTACACATAAAAGTATTGTTTTCTTTTGGATGGTGTGGTATTGTATAGTTTCCGTACAATACCAAGGACGTAACTACTCTTATTGAGTAGTGAACCTTGTAAATGTTGTGTTCCTGTTGTTGGGTGTGTTCGGTAGGGAAGATACTCATTAACAGGAGGTGAAGGTAGTTTCAAAAATAAGAAACATATAAAGAAAAATATATCTCTAATTCACCCCTCCCCATCTCAATGATACTTGGATCCTGACTAGAAACTTCAATATTCATGTATAATATTGTAAAACAGAAAGGTGAATTGTAAGATATATTTGTTACTTTTAACTTTTATATGTTTATATGGTTTAATTTTAAGTAGGTTAGAATATGGAAAATAATGGTAAATATTTCATTGATGGATATAGATGACAGTTTATAATGAAAACTAATTTTTTTCCAAAAGTATCATGAAAACATATATTTATTTTTATTTTATTATTGAATGTTATCTTTTAGTTAGAATTATTGTATGTAAAATCATCATTGTTATAACCCTTATTATTTTTATTCCGAATTACATTATGTACATATTTATTGTTATTTTTATTTAATTATTTTTAAGTATGGTTAATTATATAAAGATTGGATTAATTAAATTGAATATATATTAATGATAAACCATTTCATTTTTTTATTATTTTTTAAATCATAATTTTTTGGTATTAATATAGATCAAATATAATTTTTTATTAACCTATATTTGTTTGTAACATTTTATTTCATTTTGGATTTACTTTTCTATCATTCAGAGGATAAAATTTTTTATATGTTACTTGATATTCATTTTTTATGTTATCATTTATTTTACATATTAAAATTCATTTTAATTTCATTTAACTTGTATCATTGTGATTTATTTCATTGTATTCAATTTTTTGGATAATGATCACACTAGAAAAATTTTCTTTTTTAATTTTATATTGGTTTCACTTCTATTTAGTTTTCTACAGTTTCACCAAATTACAATCCTTTTAGTTTTTTATTATTACATTCTTTTTCATTATTGGTTATATTATATTTTGGATTGGTTGGTTTATGATGCATTGATTTTATTTTTCACCTTCATTATTATAACACCAAGATGTTTTTAGGAAATATTTTCTTTAGATAATTTAAATTATTCAGTAGATTTAATTTCACTCAATCAAGAGTTTAAATGAACAGATTGATTCTGTTATTATTAAATTAACATTATGGACTAGAAGTTAAGTTAGTAGGAATACGTATAACATAATTAGGAAAATTCATTATGAATTTATCAGATATCTCTTAATTGTGAGAAATATAAACTAGATATTATTATTTTTGAGTGAATTACAATTTTTAATGAAATTAAAAAATATATATATAATAAATAGTTACTAAAATATTTTTTATATTTATCCAATGGATATTTTAATCATAGTGTATGAATAAACAACATTTTTTGTATAAAAACCAATATATTTTCAAAAGGTCATTACTACACCTTTGATTAGAAACCCCAATTTAAATTAATATTTTGACAAATAAATAATTTTTATATGAAAAAATAAGGATGTTATTTTAATGTGGGATAAAAAAATTTACTTTTTATGAATTTATGCTATCTTTATGATAACATTGATTTTTTAATGAATATTATAAATAGACACAAGTTTAATTGAAAAAATATTTTTTCATCAATATAATATATATGGTAAAATTATAATATATAATTATTTAAAAGTATAAATTTAATATATTTTTACCTTTCTATATAAATTATGTCATTATAATTATTTTTAAATTTAATTCAAATGTAATGTATATTTTAATATTTTGCAATGTCTTAAAATTTTAAGACTCGTTCCCTCATTCCAACAATAGGATTTATTTTAAATTTATTTATAAAACATTTGTGTTTTTAATTTTAAAAAATGGACACGTTATTTAGAATCAGTAGGTCTAAATTATTTTAATAGTCTGCTTTTATTTTTAGGCATTATGAATAGTATGTTTCGTACTTATTTTTAATAACATAGTTATAGGTAATTATAGTAATTAAAGGTAAATTTAATATCACAAAATTACCTTAACTCCTTCCAAAATTCTATTAGACGACTATACTCAACCCTTATCATCTATTTTTGAAATGGAATCACATTATGGCCACTTTCTCATGAATATGACATGAAAATAATATACACAAATGAATGTGACAACATGTCATAATCTAATTTTATATATGTATATAAATTTTAAAATATGGATAAAATTGTGATTTTATCGACTATAGGTATTATTTGGAAGGATAGATGAATTTACTAAATCGCAGATATTAATTTATAATTTAGATAGATAAATTATTTACCATTAATGATGACACTATTGTGACTCGAAAATTATTTTATTAATAGAAATAAAAAATAAAAATGTTTAAAAATATAAATAGAATATAATTTCATTTAATTAAGGTGATACTATAATTCTTTAGGTGACCATGACATATTATTATTATATTAAATATTTTTATTGATGTTATAATTTGTGTGAATTTTATTTAAATTGAAATAAATAAATTGTTTCAAAATTGAAACTATTGATATTTTATGAAAAAAACATATTATTATGTTATTTAAAATTCACAAAAATATTTCAAAATTATAATGTAAAAATTATAAGGTCAATAGTTTCAAAAATTATCCAATTATATAAAATTTACAACAATAAATTAAATACTATTAGACATTATATATCTATAATATTATTACAAAAATTAAAATTAAATAGATGAAATAAGGATAAACCAAAATGAAAAGGTGTAAAATAAAATCAAAACATTTATAAATTTTATTGGTTAATATTATTTCAACCCATCCACATCTTTTATTCAAAATTATCCAATGTGGAGGAATTTTAATTTAAATGTTAATTTATATTAATTTAATACTTTTGGTATTTCCAAAGGTGCCCCTCCCCTCTCTTATAAAATGGAACCTCCCCTTCTCTTTTAATCACTCCTATAACCCACTATTTCTCAGCCTTACCCTGTCCATAAACTATTAAAAATTCCAAAAATTCATCATAGTGGACACACATTGGGATTAAATTTGTCATACGAATACCTTTTGTGCAAATCAAAAGGTGATAATTCAAAGAGAGGTAATTTTTTATCACATATTTTAACATTATATTTTATCTAATAATTTCACTTATTATGTAGTTTCGGTAATAATCTAATGAATACATTATATTATAAATTTTGAGATGTTATTTAAAAAACGGGACAACCTTGTATATCCTTTTATCCATCCTATGAATAATTATATATCCATGTTTGGGTGCGTAAGGCTTACCATCTCCACGTAGTGGTGTAAATTTTTATTCAACAATAATTTATTTGGATGAGTATAATTATGAGTATATTGGATTTAAATAATTACTATGTCATAATAATTATTTATAATAATTAATATACCATACAATTCATTAATCTCAAACCATCAATGGAATGATATCATCACTCAAACGTACGTACAAGCTGCCGTCTTCAAAAGATGGTTAGATTCCTTATCCACGTTAACAATTAAAGAATGATTATATTATTTATATGAAGATTAAAATTAGTAATTATGAATATAATTTCATTATGAACATGTATAAAATAATTCCTAATCATAACAAATATAACTTAAATTTCCAAACAAGAATGGGAAAACCAAGTAGTAACCACCCAAAATTATGGAAATATTGAAACAATATTTATCAAATGTTATAATAAGATCATATATGATATCATAAAAATATATTTTAGTTTTTTATAATTTGATTACGTACTTTATCCATTATACAGGTGGTTATCACACCCTCTACTAACAAAATGTACAGGGTAATGGATAATTTTGAAATATCTTTTTTATCTGAGATTATTTATACAAAAGTATTTATCAGGGAATATTTATAATATATATCGAAGGATATTATGTATGTAATATTATTTATATTATTATAAAATATTATAAAGTTATATTTACTATTATCTGATTTTTAAGCAAATGGCATGAATGAATTGTTTTCCATTCTTCAATTTATAGTCCTTTTTGACTTTTTATGCAAAATTATGAGGATAATGTTTTTTAACTTATATAGAAAGAATTGAATCTTGTGATTTAATAAATCATTATTTAAATGAATATTATATTACAATATTTCAAGTGTATTTTCAATTAAATATTTTTCATATAAACATTCATGGATTATTTAGAAAGAAAAATATTTTTGAAGTAGAAATAATATTTTCCCCAAGATTAAGTTTTAAATGTTTTATCAAAATAAATTTCCATCTATGATGTGATAGGGTTATATTTATATCCGTATAATTTAATTAATTTTTTTAATTATCATTTAATATTTTTTATGATATCAATATATTTTATATGGATTATTTTGGAATGATGTTTAAGAATCCCATTTCAGGTTCATAGGGATTTGATATGATTAATGGTTTGTGTTTTTATGTAATATGTATGAATTATTTCATTTGATGATGTGTGCGACCTATATATTAATTCTTTTAATTGGGTAATTATTAATATCTCATGAGATATACAAGAATGGGATGAAAAGAAAATCTTGTTTTGTAATACTAGGATTGAATAATAAGAAAACCCAGTACTGTAGTGGACATTGTTTGCTATGATGGTCATGGAAATGAGCCTTGCTTAATATGAAATAATTTTCAATGCTTATGTATACACCACAAAACTTGATTTCATTTTTATGAAATTTGTGATTTTACCATTAATTCATATGAATGTTTATCCCATGATATTATATCTCAATCATTCTTATGCAGGAGAAGATATTAAAATATTGCGTTAATCCTTCTTAGGATACTGATATGATTGATATATCCCTTGTATACCCTTATTGATAATTTGAGCTCACCCTTTTATATGATTATTTTCTCAAGGTCGTGAAGAACGGTATTAAATAAGCTATATAAAAAAAGAGAAATAATTGCGAGACAATATAGATGTTTAATGTTCCAATTGATTATATTTTTTAGTTTCTAAAGACATTATACATATATGGTTATGTCATTGCATTATTATATATTGTAATGGATATACATAAATTTTTATGTAATATTAATTTATGTAAGGTATGGGACTTTATATTGGGTGATATAGAAAATGTATAGTAAATATTTAGAAACTTGGATGAGAAATCCTTAGTAGGAACTTCAAGGATATGTCTACGAATAGGTTACAATACTAGTGTTTCAGAAATGACCTTGTATAACAAAAGACAATACATAGTGTTTCAAAAATTATTATTTTTTTCTTTATTACATTGTTCTGCCATTATGATTATTATTTCTAACACTATGCGATATCGTTTTAGTTAATGGAAGGAACCCAAAAGAATGGTGTTAATGATGAATGCATCAGGTAATGCAATGCTTATCTCCATGAGAAAAAATATGTTCTTAGAGTTAGAATGAAAATTATTTTTTCTATGGGCACACAACATTATCAAGATATGAATCATGAAAGTATTCCAATCAAGGAAAGGAGGGATTAACATTATATTGAGTCCTTCTTGAGGAATCATCCCCCTTCATTAGTGGGTTTTCTAATCTATTAATTTATGAACAAAGGATCAGTACAACTAAAATGATATTTTCAATTCTAAATTGTTTTCAACATGATAAATCTAACTTAGTAGTCTATCATTTGGAAGGTGAACCTGATCAATGGTGGAATCCTATTATGAATATGAGGCATAGAGATCAAATTGAGTCCATGGAATGGGATGAGTTTTAGAAAAAAAAATCAATAGGTAATTTCCTATTATTATTCAAACAATGATGGAGAAGTAGTTCCTTGAACTTAAGAAAAATGATGTTAAATCTATTTGTACCATAGAAGAAAATTTTACAAGACTTTCAAGAAATGATTTTTGATATTGTTACCCAACCTCAGTGTAAAATTGATTCTTTCATTAGTGGATAAAAACCATGTATCAAATAAGAATAAACCATAAAGGATATTAGTAGTAATAAGTAATTCACTAGATGTTCTACCAAGGATAATTTGGTGATCATTGTAAGCCATCTGTCCAAGGGATTTGAAAAGTAGAGAAAAAATAAATTCCTAGGGAAATTTAAAGACCACACTAAAATGAAGATGAGTTATTACTTATGTTAATTTTTTGGAATGAATAATGGTTGGAATTGTATTTAAGGAACATTTAGATGATTTAAATGTGTGAAAGTAGGTTTTTGAGATGTTTAATACCAATAAATGGGATGAAGATTTCTAATGATGAGAACCAGTAAAAGGATAAAAATAATGCCGCTCCTACACTTAAATTCTATAATAGAAATGAAATGGGGAAATATGCTAATCAATGACATAATCTATGGTTTATTGAGGATGATCGATGTCAAAAAAATATTAAGGTTGAAGACAATGGAATTTCACATGGTAACACTATCAGTGATGTGGAGTACAATGATAAGTTGGTGAAAGGTACACATATCATCCACTCGAAAGTAGAAAATGTTTTATTTGATTCCGGATCCACCCACACTTTTGTTTTTGATGAATTTTAAAGGGTATCTCAATATCACCTCCACAGTTAGATGTTGATTTAGTCTTAATGACTCTTAATCCCACAGTAGTTGCATCAAAAGATTATAAATCTTCTTTTGTTTAATTTTGTTGTAATGTTCTTACTACAAATCTAATCATCCTTCCTATCATGAAATTTTATGTGATTCTTTGCATGGATGGTCTTTATATATACAAATATCCTATAAATTTCCGAGGAAGGGTAGTCATATTTTATATTCCAGATAAATCCTAGATCATTTATCAAAGATAGGATGAATATAAACTTCTAATAGAAATTTCATCCATTATATGGGTTTTAATTCCTATAAACAACGTTTATTTATCTCAAATGATTTGTGAGAAACTCATGATTAAAAATACACTCATTGTATAAGAGTTTGATGATGTATTTTTAGAGTAATTTCCATGTTATCCTCCAAATCGTGAAGTACTATTTTCAATAGAACTCATACTGGTTGTTATGCCTATTTTAAAGACTCCATATAGAATAGATACAATTGAATTTTAGGAATCAAGAAGAAACTCTAAGAGAAAATTGATAATGGATTCATACACCATAGTGCATCACCATGGGGAGAACATGTTATATCTTTTAAGAAGAAAGATGGATCAATAATACCCTTAATTTATTATTGATAACTTAAACAGATCACTAACAAGAAAAAATAAAATCTCCCCTACATTGATGACTTATTCCACCAACTTTCTTGAGATAAACACATTTAAATGGATTTCTTCATCGAATATATTATCAATTAAGGGTTAATAAGGATGATATACCAAAGATAGAATTTCACACAGGGTATGGACACTATGAATTTAGAGTTATTCCTTTTTTAAAATATAATGCCTTATGTATCTTCTTGGATCTAATAAATAGAGTTTTCAGAGACAATCTTGATCTATTTGGGTAGTATTTATAGATGATATTCTTGTCTATTAAAATGTTAAGGAAGAATATGAAGACTAATTGAGAATAGTATAGAAGTCCCTAAGAAAAGAAATGATTTATAAAAAATTTACTAAGTGTGAATTTTGTGTTTATAATGTTTCATTTTTTGGTCATATAATGTCATGAGATGGAAAATATGTGGATTCGTCAAAAATAGATGTTGATGAATTTTGACTTAGTCCAAAAATGTTAATAGACATATGAATTTTTCATGGTTTCATTTGATATTATCAATGTTTTTTGAAACAAATTTTATGATTATCAAATACAATCACCATGTTTACTAGGAAATGTGTTATGTTTATATGGACTGAGAATGTGAAGAGAATTTTCAGGACATAATATGAAATACTCATAATTGATTATTGATAACTTAAAAAGATCACTAAAAAGAAAAAATAACATCTTCCCTACATCGATGACTTATTCCACCAAATTTCTTGAGATAAATACATTTAAATGGCTTTCTTCATCGAATATATTATCAATTAAGGGTTAATAAGGGTGATATACCAAAGATAGAATTTCCCACAGGGTATGGACACTATGAATTGACAGTTACTCCTTTTGTACAATCTAATGCCTTATCTATCTTCTTGGATCTAATGAATAGAGTATTCAGAGACCATCTTGATCTGTTTGGGTAGTATTTATAGATGATATTCTTATCTATTAAAATTTTAAGGTAGAATATGAAGACTAATTGAGAATAATATATAAGTCCCTGAGAAAAGAAATGATTTATGAAAAATTTACTAAGTGTGAATTTTGTTTTTATAATGTTTCATTTTTTGTTCATATAATGTCATGAGATTCGATATATGTGGATTCTTCAAAACCAGATGTTGATGAATTTTGACTTAGTCCAAAAATGATTATAGACATATGAATTTTTCTTGGTTTCGTTAGATATTATCGATGTTTTGTTAAACAAACTTTATGATTATCAAATACACTCACCATGTTTACTAATAAATGTGTAATGTTTATATGGACTGAGGACTGTGAAGATAATTTTCAGGACATAATAAGAATATAAGACAATGCACCTATAGTCACACTTCCTTATAGTGTCGAATGATTTCTGATCTATAGTGATGCATCCATGAAGGGGATGGGATGTGTTCACCTAAAAAATGAAATGGTGAAAGCTTATGACTCATAGTGTTCTAAAATCCAAGAGTAAATTTATCCAACTCATGATTTGGAGTTATCTATAGTAATCATTTCATTAAATACATGGATACATTATCATTATGGTGAATGGTGTTGTAACATCCCCAAATGATAAAAACGTTAAATGACTAAATGATATGACTCATGTCAACAAGGTGCACCTTCTTTTTCGGGAGCCTGCCTGATTAAAACTCCACAGTTAAGTGTGCTTGGACTGGAGTAGTGATCAGGATGGGTGACCTCCTGGAATGTTTCTCAGGGTGTGTGTGAGTGAGGACAAAGGACACTGGAAAGGACATGTGTTGGCCTGTGGGGACTATCATTAGTCAGATGAACCCTTTCAGGCATGTGGGTGGACCCTGGGGGTGGGCCCCATGTGTCTGCGGGGTAACTAGTGGTACCTGGTGGGCCAGGACCTGATGGCCATGTTAAGGCGGGGTGGTTGTTCTCTCACCGGGGCCCAATTGTCACAGGTGAGATATTTATACATATCATAAAAGATGAAAAAATATTTTCACACAAATGGAGATAAATGTATGAAAATGATATAGGTTGTATATTATTAAACATCAAGACTTCTCTAAACATTACAACCCTAGGAATGTGACTAGGTTGTTAGATTATTTGAGTCGGCAAGACCATGCTAGCCTCTCCACGATGAGGATCTCAAAAGACCTAATATTTATTGATTTCTAAAGGATGGATCATGAAATTTTAATCGAGGGGGAGAAGTATTATTTTCTCAAATGAATATTAAATTGTATATATAAGTGAAGATGTAGGTGGCATAAAAGGAAGATGTGGACCTACAAAATAAGGGGTGAAATGTTATTGAATTAAACCTTGATTGTGGTGAAATAATGAGATTCATGAATCAGGTTTGAATTCCACCCACATAAAAATTAAAGAAGCTATTGGTTAGGTCTTATGGTTCTTCAATCTCTATTCAACATGGAAGAAGAAAATATGAATAGGGAACTAAAATAGTATTTCTTGTGTGATGGCATGAAAATAGATGTCACCAAATATGTCTCTCGATTCAGGGTTTGTCAGAATGTTAAGGTGGGGAGAGAGATTTATAAGGGGATATTAAAACTGTTACCCATACCATAATAGAAATGAGAAAACATCATGGTGGACATTGTCATTGGACTTCCCAAAAAATCCAATGGCCATTATACTATATGGGTTATACTTTTTCAGCTTAAATATTTGCCACACTTTATTGCTATTACATATAATTTACCTCTTGATAATATTTCACTGATATATATAAAGAAAGTGGTAATATTTCATGTAGTACATCATTACATTTTATATAATTTGGATCTGAGGTTTACCTCGATGTTCTGGTGAAGTCTTCAGCATTCTCTAGATATAGAGTTAATTTTCAGCACTGAATGCCATCATGTGATTGAAGGTCTACCTAATAAGACAATTCAAACTCGAGATGATATATTGGGAGATTTATATATGGATTACGAAGGTGTTTGGGATCAAAACCTACCTTTTGGTGTAATTTTCAAAAAAATCGCTTCGAACCTACTATTCAAATGGATCCTTAGGAAGCCCTCTTTTGAAAGAAGTGTAGAAATAAAACATTCTAGGATAAATTTGGTGAAAGAATGATATCAGGGCCATATCTTTATGATGAGTGGGGTGAAATGGTCAGATCAATTCAATAACACTTTTGAGATGCTCAAAATTTTCAAAAACATTTTTATGACAACCATCGAAATGACCTAAATTTTGTAGAGTTTGGTATAATATTTATACAAATAATAAACTCAAATATATTAATGAGATTGGGGAAGAAAAGAAGGTTGATACAAATGTATATTGGTTCTTTTAATATTTTGGGTCGCGTTAGTAAGGATTCATTCATATTGAAACTTCCACTAAATACATCTCAAGTTCATAAAGCGTTAGACATATCTCTCCATAGAAACTACATAACTGATAGTTCAAATGTATTAACACATAGTTTTTATCTCATGATATTGATATTTCTTATGATGACTAACTGATAGAGATTCTGTATTATTGAGAAAATGATCAATGAAACAAGACCACTCGATTATTTAATGTTTTATGGAGGAACTACCAATTTAAGGAATCTACATGGGAATATGATGATATGATGAGGTATAAGTGTCCTCAACAATTATTTTTCATGTTTTTAATTTTGAGGGAGAAATTAATTATAAGGGGGGTGGAATGTAACACATGGATATTTTTATGAATTATTTTTATTAATTAAATATAATTAATTAGTATCTTCAAGTGCATGCGATTGTGAGTATAAAAGAATCACAATAAGCCCATAATATTAAATTAAAATTTTTGTCTAGAATTTAGGTTAGCGAGGATATTTATAACTCACTTATGAAAATGCATTATGATTTCATTGGCTATCAAGATTTTGTTGAAAAATTTAAATTACATATTTTGATTTTTGGGTGAATTAATAATTGTAATGAAATTAATGAGATGTATATTTTATATATGTAGTATAATATTTTTTATATTCATCCAATTAATATTTTAATCATAGTGTGTGAATAAAAACTATTTTTTTATAAAAACATATATTTTTAAAAAGGTAAATCTTACGCCTTGGAATGTAGAACAACTATTAGATTTATATTTTGACACATGAATATTTTTTATATGAGAACATATTTTTTTATAATTTTGGATTAAAAAAATTTATTCGGATGAATTTTTGATATTTTTTTGATTACATTCATGTTCCAAGGAATAGAAAATATATACTACATTTAATTTGAGGAAAACTTATTCCATCGAAATAATTTATAAGTTAAAATAAAAATAATTAATTTTTTTAAAGTATAAATATAATATATTTTTATTCTTAAATATAATGTATGTCATTAAAACTAATTTTAAATTGAATTCTTCTGTAAAAACATTTCAATACTTTCCACATTTTTATCTTTATATTACTCATTTTAGAATTCCGAAAATGTGATTGAATTTTTAATTAAATACTACGACTTATTTATTTTTAATTTTTAAAAATGGACTCCATATTTGTAATTATTTGGTCTAAATTATAGTAATAGTGCACTTTTATTTTTGAGAATTATGAATAGTGACTTTAGTAGATATTTTTAATACCATGGTTGATGGTAGATATGGTAATTAAAGTTAAAAATAATATTATATAATTACCTTTGCCATGGCCAAGAATCCTATTTGATGACTAAATTCGACCCTTATTATCTATTGTTTGAAGTGGAATCAAATAATAGCCTCATTCTTATGAATATGAAATGAATATAATAAACACTAAATAATGTGAAAATATGTCACATAACATTTTAAAAAGTATATTAATTTTAATATATGGTTAACCAAAAGAAAATATTGACTATACATAGTAATTTTAAATCTAAAAGAATTACCTAGACCATATAAATATATTTACAACTTTAAGAGATTATGTAATTACGATTAATTATAAGACAATTAGAATTTAAAAATTACATTATTTGTAGAATAATAAAATAAATGCTTTTAAAACAATTAAAAGAAATATAATTTGAATTAATTATGATTCACCATGAATTTTATAGGTGGCTCTAAAATGATATCAATATATTTAATATTTTTTCAATGTAATATTCTATGGAGATTTTATTTAAAGTCAAATAATTGAATAGTGTCAGAAAAGACACTATTGATTTTTTATAAATATATCATATTATTAAATTATTTATAAATAATAAAAAATTACCATAAAAAATTTAAAATTATATCGTCCAAAATTTCATAATGTATATAATTATTCACAATAAACAATTTACATATAAATATTTAAAATGATTTCATATATGTAATATCAACACCACAATTAAAATGAAATTGATTAGATAACGATAAATCAAAATGGTCAGGTATAAAATAAAATCAAAACATTTCTAAATTTTATTCATTGAGAGTATTTCGACCCATAATCGTCTTATCTTCAAGTTAAACCACTTCGGTGGCATGTGAATTTAAAAATTATTTTATATTTATTTAATATTTTTGATATTTCCAAATGTACCCCACCCATCTCTTATAAATGTTGGCCTCTACTTCTCTTTTAATCACACCTCTAAAACAATTTTTATCAGCCATTCCCTAGACAAATACTATTCCAACTTCACTCACTTCATCCTAGAGGTGAATCATTGGTATTAAATCCATCCTATGGAGAGCGTTTTTTCAAATCAATAGGTGATAGTCAAAAGAGAGGTAATTGTTTTATCAATTCATTGAAAATAATTTTCTTCTTATACATCCTATTATCTTATTCGTTCAATAATAAATTAATAAATTTAGTATATTTTACATGCTTATATGTTATTATTATAATTTTACAACCTTATTCTACTATTTATACATCATTTGAATAACAATATCACTATGCGTGCGTTCGTACAACTTACCTTTTCCACATCGGGGGATAATTTGATATTAAAAAATACATTATTTGGATTGGTATAATGATTATTATATTGGATTTAAATAATTTATTTAACATAATAATGATTCCTTATAATTAATATTTCATTCAATTTAACATCATCTAACAATCAATGGAATGATATCATCGGTCGTGCGTACGTATGGCCTACCATCTCCACAATGTGGGAAGATTATTTCTCCACGTTAACAATTCAAGAATTATTATAAAATTTATATAATACATAAAATAAAAAATTATAATCTTAATATCATTATGAAGATGAATAAAATACATTCTAATAAAAAAGACATGACTTACATGAAAAACCCACAATGGGATGATGAAGTAGTTTACACCCGAAATAATGGAAATATGAAATATCTTTTAAAAAAATGATATAATAAGATCATATATACTATAATAAATATGTATAGGTTTTTGGTATTATGTAATAACACGCTTTTACTTTTATACAGGTTGTAAACACATCCTATCCTAATGGAATGTACAAGGTGAAGGGTAATTTGGAAATCTCATTTTTATCAGAGATTTTTTATACATAAGTATTTTATATGGTATATTTATCATACACATCCATGATTCCAAACAATTTAATATTACTTCTATTATTATAAACATATTTATTGTTAATTTTACCAGTTGGGGAATTATTATTAAATGGTTTGAAATAATTCTATTGTCGTTATTCAATTTTATGTACTCTTTGACTTTTATGGAAAACGAATGAAGAGAATATTTTTTTTTACTTATACAGAAAGAATGGATTCTAACTCTTTCATTAAAACTTATATCACTAAAGGTTACTTTAAAATAATTCAATTTTATTTTCAATTAAAATATTTTCATTTCAAATTTCATAGCTTTTAAAAAAAATTGTTTTGAAGAAGAAGGATATTTTCAACAAGAATAAATTTTATATATTTTATCAAAAGTAATTTCCATATAATATGGCATTGTTTTATATTTCTATCCCTATTATGAAATTTATTTTATTATTTTTATGATGGAATTGATATTAGAAAATCCATTTTTTATATTGATTATTATGTAATGATGGCGAAGAAAGCAATTTTTTGATACTTGGGTTATGTTATGATGAATGGTTTATGTTTTTATCAAACATGAAAAAACGATTTCATTATGTGATGGGTAGGACATATATCACCCCAAATACAATGGGTAGTTATTTATATCTCATTATATATACATGAATGGATTGGAAAGTAAATCTGGTTTAGTAATACATTGTTGGAATGGGATGTAAACAATGTTTAGTGATGGAATTTGTCTACTATGATAGTCTTGGAAATAACCCTTGACTGACATAAAATGGTTTTCTATTTTTATGTGTACTCCAAAAAACATCTGGTCTTATGTTGTGAATTTTGTGATTATGTATATTAATTCTTACGAACGTTTATCCCATGACATGATATCACAATCTTTCGTATGTAGGATAAAACATTAAAATGTTATGTTATTATGTATTATGATTATGATATGTTTATTTTTCACTTATATACCATTATTTATCATTTTAGCTCGCCCTATTATATTTTTCTTTATCCTAGTCCATGAAGAATGGTATTAAGTATGCTATTTCAAAAATGAGTCTAGTTATGATCAAATAAGTGGGAGACAATGTAGAAAATTTTTGAACCAGTTGTTTGTGTTTCCATTTTTCTAAAGACATTATACCTATATGGTCCTGTTATAGTTTGACGATATGTTGTGATGGATATACTTAAATTTTTATGTCATATGAATCTATGTAATTTATGTGACGTTATAATTGGTATCTGAGGAAATGCATTTGTATCCTTTGAATACTAGGATGATAAATACTTAGTAAGAATCCTAAGGATATGTATTCGTTTTGGATACAATCCTATGATTTTATAAAGGACAGTGAATAAACAATGATAAAACCTATTGTTTCCGAAATAGATATTTTATTCTTGATTATGTGGTTTTCTCATTAGGATCAGTATTTATCACACAATTATTCTTTGTTTATGTCAATGGATAAAACCTGAAAAAATGATGTTAATGATGAATGTAATTAGAAATACAATTATTTTCCCCAATATCAAAAAAAGTTATGGGACTAAAATGGAAAATATTGTAACCAAGATCGCAAAACATTCTCATGCAATGAATCATGCAGTACATCCAAATGAGCAATGGAGGGAAAAAATATTTTGTAGAGTCATTCATGAGGCATAATCTATCTTCTTTCACTGGGTATTCATAACAATTAATGGCTGAATAATGGATAGGAACAACTGAAAATAAATTTTCAGTTCTACATTGTTAAGAACATGATAAATTCATCTTAGAAATATTTCATTTGGAAGGTGAAGCATATCAATGGTGGATTGTTATTAAGAATACAATGAAAATAAATGAAAATGTGTCTATGGAATGAGATGAGATCATGAACATATTTTTCAATAAGTAATTTTCATGTATTCTTCAAACAAATATGTAGAATAAGATCTTTGAACTTATGAAAAAGGAAGATGAATCTGATGGTACCTACAAACGATATTTTAAAAGAATTTCAAGGTATTATTTGTTATATTTATCAATTCTGAGAGTAAATTTGATCGATTATTTAGTGGAATAAAACCAATTATTCAAAGGTAATTATCCATAAGGTACATTAATAACGATGAGGAAATTGTTCAATGTGCTCATGAAGATGATATAGAGATTAGAGTAACCCGTCAGTCCTATAGATTTGAATAGAATATATTAACAGGATTCAATAGAAAATATAAAGACCACACCGAAATGAAGATGAGTTTTCCCTTATTCACAACTAGTGGAAATAAAAATGGATTAAATTTTCATTATGGGACTAAAAATGTTTTATGTGTGAAAAAATGGTCATCAGTCAGTTGAATGCTGATGTGTTGGGATTAATATGTCTAATGATGTGAACAATGATGCATAATATGCACCTCCTACACTTAAATTCTATATGTGTAATGAATTTTGGAATTATTCCAATCAATTCCTTAATCCAATGGATATTGATGATGATTGATGTCATAAAAATATTAATGAAAAATTAAATGGAATGATACACACAATCACTATAGGTAACAGAGAATAGGATAATAAAGACATGAAAGGTACAATTACCATCCAATCTAAAGTAGAAAATGTTTTATTAGATTTTGGATCCACACTCTATATTATTTCAAATGAATTTTCTAAGTTTATCCCCATATTACCTCAACAATTATATGTTGTGTTAGCTATGATGACTCCTAATGGAACAATAGTGGCGTAAAAAGTTTATTATTCTTCTTTATTTGATGCTTTTGGGAAAGTAATTCCTCCAAATATTATGATCCTTCATATAGAGTAATTTTCAATGATTCATAGTATGGAATGGATTTATCAACATGAACCTTATATCAATTGATGTGGAATGGAAGTCAAATTTTATATTCTAGATCAATCCATGGTCATCTATCGATTCAGAGATGAATATAACCTTGAAATTGAAATTTCTTCAATATTATGGTTTTTGATTTCTATTACGGAAGGTTATTTATCTCTATTATGTGGGTAAAACTGAAAATTATGAATATTCTCATTGTGTGGGAGTTTGTTGATATCTTTCCAGATGAATTTATATGTATTCCACCAAATCTAAAAGTTTCATTTTCAAATTAACTCTATCTATGAGATACTATTATTTCAAATACACCTTATATAATATCCCTAATTGAGTCATTGGAATTGAAGAAGAAACTTCAATAGATATGACCTAGTGTATCACTATTGGGAACACCTGTTCTATCTATTATGAAGTAAGAAAGATCAATGAGATTGTCCATTGATTATTGAGAACATAACTAGATGACAATTAAGAAAAAGTATCCCCTTTCTCACATTGATGACTTGTTCCACAAACTATCATATCTCAATACATTTTTGAGATTGATCTTCATTCAGGATATAATCAATTAATGGCTAATAAAGAGGATATAACAAATATGGAATTCCATCAAGGTATAAGAAAAGTGAATTTATATTGATGCATTTTTTTCTTACTAATGTCCCTGCTATCATTATGTATTTAATGAATCGAGTATTTAGAGGCTATGTTGATCAGTTGGTGTTAGTCTTTAAAGATATTTTTTTTACTCTATGAGTATGGGTGAACAAGAAAACCACTTGAGAATTGTACTGATGACCCTGAAAAAATAGATGATTTCTAAAAAAATTATCAAGTGTTAATTTTGGATACATAAATTTTAATTATTTGGTCACATAATTTCAAGAGAGTGGATTTTTGTGGATCTATTGAAAATAGATGTGGATGAATGTTGTAAAAGACCGAAAATAGTTATAGAGATCTGTAATATTCTTGGTTTGGTTGGATATTAATGTTGTTTTGTGTATGATTTTTCATGATTATATAATCAAATCACGTAGTTCACTTTTAATGAAATTATGTTCATAAGGACAGAGTAATGGGAAAAGAATTTCAATGATCTAAAAATAATGTTAGCCACTGAACATGTGATCCCACTACCTTATAGTGGATAAAGAATTGTGATCTATGGTGTTTCACCCATGTAGGTTTCGGGATGTATTATCATTAAAAATGATATGGTAACTTACAATGCCACAAGGTGGTTGATAATCCAAGAAAAAAAGTGCACAATTCAGGATTTGATGCCAGCTACAGTAATCATTGCATTAATCAAATGGAGGCATTATCATAATGATAAAAGGTGTGTTATTTATTTGACTATAAACGATTAATGTATATTTTCACAAAAATGACAAAAATATGCACCAAATAAGATGGTTGGATTAATAAAAAAATTTATTCCTCATAACATTACCACCATAAGAATGTGAAGAAGGTAGTAGATGGTTTTGGTCAGCAATGCCATGCTCAACTCTCTATTCGAATGATCAATAAAGATCGAATATTTATTGATTTGAAAAGGATGTATCTATAAATATTAATAGAAGGGTAGAAATCATATCCTTCTTAAATTAATGGTCAACCATATACATATGTGATGATTAAAGAGGCATTTAAAGAATTTGTGGATCTATAAAAAAATGTAAAAAATGTTCCTGAATTCAACTATGATTTTGATGAAATAATAATTTTATAGAATCGAGATTGTATTCTCCCCATACATGAATTAAAGGTTGATAAATTTGATGATTCATACAGTACTTCATTATTTATACACCATGTAAGAACAAAGATGTACATAGACCTAAAATTGTACTTCTATTGTAATGGAATGAAATACTATGTCACTGAATAGGTTTATCGATTCATGGTTTCTATGTAAGTTTAGGATTTGAGATAAAAGTCTAAGAGGATGTAACAACCATTACCCATACTAGAATGGAAATGGTAAAACATCTCAATAGACAATTTTATAGTAAATCCCAAAACATACAAAGTCTATAGTGCTATATAGTTATAGATTATCTCCTTTTGATGTTATAACACTTCATTTTTATTAGATATGGTTTCCCTTCTGAAAAAAATTCCCATGATATATGTAATGAAATATGTAAGATTTCATGGAGTTTAATATTCCAATATATTTGATCAGGATATGAGGTTTACCCTGATGTTCTGGTTAATTCTTCAGCAATCACTGGATATACAGTTTTGTTTCATCATATATTATCCTCCTTAGACAGACGATCAGTTTTAGAGGACATTTGAAACTCTAGAATATTTGTTGATTTCTTTCTCTTTGGATATCAACTATGTTTTGGATAAAATCTAACCTTTGGTGAATTTATCAGAAAATAATATCATTCAACCCAGTATTCAGATGGATCGTTATGATTCCCTCTATAGAAATAAGTGTATTACTCTAACATTGTAGGATGAATTTGGTAAAATAAAGCTATTAGGACTTGATATTGACTATAAAATGGTAGAAAAAGGTCATATCGATTAAAAAACCCATAAGAGAAGATTTGATTCGACAAAAATAATTGAAACATAAAGAAAAGACCATGAGTTTTAATTAGGTGATAAGGTGTTTCTACAAATATATCCTTCAAAATGATTAATGATATTTGGAAAAAAGGGCATGTTGAGCCATAGGTATATCAGTTTTTTTCAATCTATGGATCATGTGGGGATGGTTTCATAATGATTGAAAGTTACACTAAATATCTCTCATGTTTAGGATTTTTAGTTGTATCTCTGCTGAGAGAGTACATACTTAATCTTTCACATGTACTAAACTTGGATGTCCTACTACTAGATCACAATATTTCTTATCGAGAACAACTGATTGAAATCCTAGATCATAGAGAAAATGTTATATGAAGAATGACTACTCACCTTGTTAATATTTTATAGAAGAACCTCCTATTTGAGGAAGCTGTATGCGAACATGATAATATGAAAAGTGAGTGGAATCCTTATCTGTTTACTTCCAAGTTACAAATTTAGATCGTGATATTTAGTTTAAGGGGGTAGAATACAACACCAAGATGATTTTATGAAATATTTTCATTTAATAATTATAAATCATCTATATATTGAAATGAACAAAATCTTGAGTTTAAAAGAACATGGATATGCCATTAGAAAAAAATTACCACTATAGAATAGTCATTATGTTAGACAGAACACGTACAACTAACTTATTAGAATGCATTATGAATTCATTGGTCATTAATTATTTTTTAGAAAATTAAAATTAGATAATTTTTTAAAATTTTTAACGAAATTTATTAGATATATATGTTATATACTTAATAAAATATTTTTTACATTCATCTAATGGATATTTTAATCAAAGGGTGTCAATAAATCATACTTTTTGTATAAAAACCAATATTTTTTTAGAATGGAAATCATATACCATTGAATGGATAATACATTTTAATTAATATTTTGAAAAATTAATAGTTATTATATGAAAACATAAACTTATTCTTTTAATGTGTCATATAAATATTTCCATTAGATAAATTTTTGATATTTTTCTGATAACATTTTTTTAATCAATATTAAAAATGCACTACATTTTATGTGAAAAAATATTTTTCCATTAAAATAATTTATATTGTAAAATTATTAAATTTAATAGTTTTAAAGTATAAATATATTATATTTAAATCATTTTATATAATTTTATTCTTATAATTAATTTTATGTTGAATTTATATATTAATTGTTTTAGTCTTTTGTAATTTTTAAATTTTTAAAAACATGTTCTCTCATTCTAAAAACAAGAGTGATTTTAAATTAATTACTACGATTTTTTTATTTTTAGAAATGGACTCTATATTATGAATTAGTAGGTACAAATTATGTTAATAGGATACATTTATTTTTGGAAATTATGAAATGTAATTGGAAATTGTTTTTATTACAATGATTGATGCTAAATCAGGTAACTGAATGTAATAAGAATATTATAAAATTACCTTAACACAAATAAAAATACTATTAGATAATTGAATTCTAAACTTATCATCCATTTTTTAAAATTTAATAACATAATGGACACTTTCCCAGTAGTATGACATGAATATAATAAAAATTAATTAATGTGACAAAATATCATAATCTCAATATATATAAGTAAATTAATTTTAGTATATGTATAACCAATAAATAATGAATGCAATATTTAATATTTGGAAATATAATAAAATTACCTACATTAAAGAGACTTATTTATTATTTTTTGATATTATATAATTACCATTAAAGAAGACAAAATAGTTATTTTGAAATTATTTTATTAATAGAAATATCAAATAAATGGTATAAATAATATTAAAAGATATATAATTTGAATTCATTTAGGTGCTCCAAAAAATTTCTATGTGACTATGACAAGTTTTTAGTATATTAAATATTTTTTTTGTTTTTATCATCAATGTTGATTGAATTTATCGTCAAATAAATGAATTGTGTCAAATTTTATACTATTGATATTTTTAAAAATACTATATTATTAAATTACATAAAATCACAAAAAATATATAAAAATTGAAAATTGAAAATTATAAGGTCTACAATGTCATAAAGTTTCCAATTATTAAAAAATAAAACACAAAATTAGTTACTTATAACCATTTAATAATTAGAATCTTATTTCCACATTTAAAAATAAAAATATTATATAAGGATAAATCAAAATGAATATGTTAAATATAAAATTAAAACATCTCTTAAATGTATTGATTTATAGTATTTATACCCATAATCATATTTTTCTTATAAGAATATATTTTGGTGGAATTTGATTTTTAAAAATGATTTTATTTTAGTTAAATGGTTTTGGTATTTTCAATGGTGATCATCCACTCTCTTATAAAAGGGAACATCTTTTTAGCTTATAATCACACCATTAAACCCATTTTTATCTGCCAACCCCTATCCATTTCCTTTACCAATATACCTCAATTAATCCTAGAGAGAAAACATTGGGATTAAATCCATCCTAAGGAGACCTTTTGTGAAAATCAAAAGGTGATACTTGAAAGGGAGGTTATTGTGTTATCACCTATTTCCAAATTATTTACTTATTCTACTTCCTAATATTTTTTTGATTAAATACAAATGTAATAAATCCATTATATTCTAAATGCTTATATGTTATTATAATTAAGGGAAAACCATATACCTCTTCATATCCATCCGACAAATAATAATATCACCATCCATGTGTATGTACGACTTATCATCTTCACGTCATGGTGTTATTTTTTATTTAACAATTTATTATTAGGATGGGTATAATGTTCATTTTAGTGTATATAAATAATTTATTTCACTTTATAGTAATTAGTTATCATTAATATGCCATCCAATTTCATACAATTTCACCATAAAAGGAATGATATCGTAGATCGTTCGTATATAAGACCTTCCATCTCCACGATGTGGTGAGATTCATTGTCCACGTTAACAATTAAATAATTATTATAAAAAACTATTATGAGTAAAAGTAATGATTATGAACTAATTTCAGTATTGACCTGAAATAAATACATCATAAGCTTAAAAATATTACTTACATGAAAAACTAGGAATTGGACAATGAAGTAGTAAACACCTGAACTAATGGAAATATTGAAACACTATTAACATATTGATATAATATGATCATATATGTATTCATTAATATGTATACGTTTAATGTATAATTTGTTAGAAAAAAATTACCATTATACATAAGGATAAAATAACCATAACTTACAGAATGTACAATGTAATGGATAATTTTGAAATATCATTTTTATATGAGATTATTTATATGCTGGTATGTATCGTGGTATATTTATCATCCGCATACATATTTTCTATTTATGAAATATTATTTATATTCATATACAATTTTTTATATTTAATATTACCCTTTGGTGAATTTTTAGTATATTGTATGAAAGGAATATTTTGTTGTTATTATATTTGAGATAAATATTGATTTTTCATTAAAAAGCACAAGGGGAATGTTTCTTTAACTTTTAGAAAATTATTGGACTATTATGCTTTATAAAATATCGTTATTTTATATGGATTACGATAGAATGATTTTTAAGAACCCCATTTTCTATTCCTTGGGTTATGCTATGATGAATGTTTTATGCTATTGTGGAACATGTAATAATGATTTCATTATGTGATGGGTGGGACCTATATCTCCCTTAAATTTATTGGTTAAATATTTATATCTCATGAAATTGAAATGACTGGAATGAAAAGTAAATCTAGTTAAATAATACATGGCTGGAATGCTAAGTAAACCAGATTCAGTAATGGAATCTGTCCACTATGATGGTCATGGAAATGAGCCATGACTAATATGGAAATTTTTTCTATGCTAATGTGTATAACACAAAACATATTTTCTTATTTTATGAATTTTGTGGTTAAAACCATTAATTCAAATGAACATTTACCCCAAGGAACAATATCATGATCATTTATATGTTGGGTAAAATTTTAAATTGAAATCTTCTAATATCCTATGATTATGATATTATTGATATTTCGATTGTATATCATTTCTGGGAATTTAACCTCACCCTTTCTTATGTTTCTTCTCCCCAAGTCATGAAGAAGGTTATTAGGTATGATATATCAAAAATGACTCTAGTTATGATGAAATAACAGGAGGGCAATGTAGATGTTTTATGAACCATTTGTTTATGATTCCCACTTTCTAAGGACACTATACATATATTGTCCTCTCATGTCTTTATTATATGTTGTAATGGATATATATAAATTTTAAAAGTAATTTAGATGTATGTAATGTATGTTTCATTATAAATATTGGCTTTTATGGGTTCATATTAATTTAGTAATAGTTGATTTAATACACATTAGGTCATGTATATTCTATTTGAGTTGATTAATATTATTATAGTTAGGTTTTATTTTCTATTCGTTAAAATGAGTTTTTATAATTTTAATTCAATTTAAATATTTATTAATGGACTCAATTGTCATGGTAAAATTTTGACATTTTTTATTTGGGCCTATTATATTATATTTAATTTAATTTAATTCAATTGTAGATTAATTTTTTCACTTCGTTTGGTCTTGGTTTGGTATGTTTCAGGTCAAACGAATTCAACTTATATTATCATTGGTGGTTTTAATTACATTTAAATTTTATTGGTCGTTGTATTTTTTTAATTTATTTAAATAAGTTTTTTTAATTTCAATGTAATTAGAGTTGGTTATATTCAATCTGGGTTTGTTCTGGAATGTTTTCATCAATTTCATTGATTTTTTTAAATTCATTTTATTTTATTTTCATTTGGTAAAATACGGTTCATTTCATATTCATTAAATATGGAATGGTTTGATATGTTAGGTTTGGGTTAGTTTCCATAATTTTAATTTCATTATAATTTATTTACTTCAAATTTGTTTTGAGTTTTTTTCGTTCAGTTTAAGTATGGTTAAAATTCATACTTATTTATTTAGTGTACTAAAGGTTTGTTTGGTTATGATTAATTTTCATTATATCTCAATATTTCCATTGAAAAATAATAATATATTTATTTTTTATATTTTAGGTAGGACTTTTTTAGATTATTCATATCTATTTTACTACCACTCTGAAGAAATATTTTTAAAGAGAAAAAGTCCATGAATGTGGATAAATCTAAAAATGGTAATACGTATTCTATTTTTATTGAGAAAATTGGGTCGATGGTGTAAATTAATATTATGATATTTAATATTAGGAGTCTAAATAACCCCTCTAAAATGATTGATTGAGGGAATTGAAGCAATCCTAATTGTCTTATAAAGTCCATTTAAAAGGACTATTTATATGCTAATGTGTACATTGGCACTCAGATCGAATCCGCATCGATGGTAATTTTTTTAGAGAGGATTATTTTTGTTTTATATTTTTAATGTTAGTGGTTTATTTGTAGGGATTATGTTAAATAAATTATTTATTTAATTTTCAAAAGTTAAATAATAATTTGGATGAGTTCATCATTATGAATTTGATCTACTAATATTCTTGAGAATTTCTACCAAGTTCATTAAATTAACACCCACTTCACCAAGTGAGTTTTGATCCAAATTCACAAATGATTTTTTAATTAATATAAGCCTCAAATTGGGAATAGATATCAATAAATTATTTTTATGTAAGGATATATGTTTTAATAACCAATATTTAATTTTTGTTCCAGTATTCCATGTAATAAAAATGTCAATCAAAACTTTTCATTAATACATAACATTATATGTTCAACATAAATAATTTAAATTTAATTAATATTAATCATGAAAAATCAATAAAACACATAACATAACTACTTATGAATCACCGCAATGGAATATTTATATAGAAATTTATGGGGTTATTAATAATTATTATGATGTTTATGATTATTATTTAAAAATATAAGACACATAATGGTACAAGATATGAGTAGTGTGTCTAACACACAAAAATGTTGAAGAGAATTCAACTAGGAATTTTGATAGAATGATAATATGAAATAATGCTCTGATTTTTTATTTGATTCAAACAATATTATGAAAATAATTATTAATCAAAATAATTTGAATGATAATTATAAATGATGATGTAAAAACAATCTTTAATATTTTATAAATAAGAATACAAACTTATATGAATACAATTAAAAACACATAAAGTAACTTAAAATTATGAATGGATGATTGGTATATTAATTTTTGTCTTTCAGGGGATGTTCATATTGGCCTTGGAAAGGTTGTGTTCTTACTAACCTATCCTTTATTATTTGAAATTCAACCTCCATTAAATGTGATAATGATTATCAATCTATAGAAAAATTAAGTGGAAATTTTGTATTCGAAAAATTTTCTTCATGTGGGATATTGAATTTTGAAAATTTTGAAGTCCATATATAGATAAATATTCATAATGAACTTTATATAAATGTATATTGAGATTACACCATCCATATTTGTTATAAATTTAACTTTTTGAGAAAATGATTTTAGTATTTAACCTAACCATGTTTTGTTTTCATGTAATCATTCATGTTTTTTCAAGGAGTAAATTTGAATGCATTTATGTCTATGAATATTCCATCAAATAGAATAAGTTGTTTCTAAAACATTTTGAGATTAAATATTTTATTTGAAAAATTCTAATCAGAATTGTTTCATTGTATTTGTATAAAATTCAATAAAGTATGAATGATTTTAATTCCTAGAAATAATTGTGGGATGCACTTCAAAGTATCAGTTGGACCACTTTTGGTGGAGTTGGACCTTAAATTTTTTATCTAATACTTTTTTATAAATTCAAGCACATATTATTATGTTTCGTCATATATGGGATCCTAGATTGATCATAGAAAAATTATATTCATGGCTGGTCTATTTTTCACCACATATCTGATGTGCCTTCTTATTAGGACCATATGTCCATTTAGATGTAACAATTGGCCAAAAAATCAGTTCAATTATTCATATCATGTTAAATGGGGAAGAATAAAAAAATATAATCACAAATTTTTGATAAGTAGGGAGATAGTTATATTTAAAAATTAAAACTGACTCTGGTCATTATGGATTCAAATAATGCTCAAAAAATAAATTTAAAATTAAAAGATTCATTTTTGAAACCAATTATTCACTTTTACAGAAAAAATTACACATGGGACTAGAAAAAAATATATGAATATGAGTATTACTTAATCTCTCATACACATGACACTTTTCATTTTCTTATAATCAATAAATATATATCATAATCCTTTAACATTCCAAAAAAATTAAAAATATTTCTCCTATTTTGGGGTCAAGATCAGTTCACTCATCAAAAAATAATTCCACAAAAATGTACATTAATAATGTTCCAAAAAATTAATTTTTCATACTCAAATTTAGAAATGAAAAATTTGGACACATAAGACCCTCTCCTCTCAAGATGAGGAAACTATATTTATGTTGGTTAAATCATTCTCCAACCAAATGTTAAAATAATTGGGTTTGTAAGACATCTCGTCTTCTTTTACCTATAGTAATGTTCAAAAAAATCAAGTGATATTTTTTTGGGGTTTTCAGTGTCTATGAGATGGTTGTAATATTATTTCCAAAATGAAGAAAATATAGTAAAATAAATAATATGTAAAAAATGCATTTTTTTTAAATAATAACAGTAGAAAATAGAAACACATATGTTTAAGTTCATGATTCTATGAACGGAGCCACAAAAGAAGAATAAAATTGGGAGAGGGTGGAAAAAATGATATATGTACAAAAATAAAAATTTAATCAAATGACCCCAAAAAATAAAGATATTTTTGTTCGTTTTTTTGATGAAAAACAGGGAAAAAATATCACACTCACCTCCCAACCCTTTTTGACCTCCTCATAATAGTAGTATTAATATTTATAATATGATTAATGGTTGAGGAATAGTGTCTTTACCCATTCATGATACAACCCATTAATTTTATCAAATTTTAATATTTTTTTCTACACTTTTCAATATAATTTGTACAGGATTTTATAAACATATATACATTCTGACAATTAACTAAATCAAAACCTCTCCACTACATTGAAATTGATGATTGGCCTCAAACATATGATGTACCTTTTAAAATAATGGAAATGGTACCCAAAATGAAATCCATTTCCCCCAAACATAAATTTCAATAAATCATTTTTTGAAAATCCATGTAATTACTGTGTGGGAAAAGGTATTGGTTTTTTATTTTAAAACTAATTAAAATGATTTCATAGGTCTGATGGGGCTTCCAAATGGAGGATAAATTTGTGGTAATGGGAGTATTTTTCAATATTCTGATATTCATGTTGTTTTGATTGTGACTCTACCATATTAATGTTTTTTCAATATGTATATTATACTCAAAGGTCAAAAAATCATGACTCACAACTGGAGGAGAAAAACACATAGTACGAAAATTTTTCCATAGGTGATCATGGGATGAAATCTGAAGTCGTCGACATGTTTAGGGAACCACATCTTTCCAAATAAAAATTTGAGAAATCAATATTTTGTGATATAGATTTAATATAATTAATCAAAATTGATGATGATAATACAAAGTGTATTAGATGAGAAAAAGGTCTTTTGACCCACAAAAATGGTTGGAAGTAATTTTATTTTTATTGTTGAATAATTAGAAATCATTTTTTTAATTGTAATTATGGATTTCTATATTTTATATGTTTCAATAATGTAACAATAAAATTTGAAGCATAAAAATTATTTTTACAATAAAATTGTTTTAAAAAGAGAAAGAGGTTAGGTGAAGAGAGAGAGAGTGAGATAAGCATAGATAGAGAGATCGTTGGATAAAGATAAGGAGAGTCTGTTTAAAGGACTATGGTTCCCTAGGGTATAGAATTTGTGGTACTTCAACACTATCCATTGGTGTGTCTACAATAGTACATGGATATATCATGGATGTTTTTTTGGTTCATAGGATTTTTGACCTCTCTATGTGATGACTTAATCGATGTCCATTAACAATGAATTTCATCATGAAATATGGGCCATGGACATTTAATCCACCAAATGGTTAATTATAATAATAACAAAAGGTTTTTCCCAAATAGAATTATAATTACCTAGGAGATGTCAAAAACGTAATGTGGTGGGTGTTACCACATCACCTTCATGGAATACATTTTTAAACATGTTATTGTCATGGAGTAACATATCCTTTTTTATAGAGATTTGGGTTCTTATAAAAGTATATTTGGTTCTCCTATAGTTCATTCAACCTCAAAAATCTACCTTCAGTATATTTATCACAATATAAATTACTAGTTTTCACAATACCAACTAAATTCTATTTGATTTCAACTTTTTAATGAAATGGTTTAGCTAAAACAATCCTAAAAGAAGATATCCCAATGTGTTTTGTCATTAAATAAAATAATTCCAAAGTCTATCACCCATAAATTCAGGGAAATATGTTCATATGGGCTTAACAATTTACCGAATAATTCTTGAATACTTCATTTTTCAAAACATCATCTGTACCATTTGATTGGATGATATTTAGTTTATGATTTACGGGAAACTACATTAATTTTTAAAATAGAATCTGTTGTATTATTTGATAAATATATTTGTATGTCACTTGTTATGGATCATAATGATCCAAATTTATAGAAGATTTGGATTTTCAGAACTCACTGATAGTGTCTGCATTATCCTCCAAAATGTGTTTAAGCTTGACTATCCTACAAACATATTCATCTATATGAAGATTAGAGGAAAACCCATTAAATGGGATAATTGGTTCTATGAAATATATTTCCCACACATTGATGATCACGCATAATATTAAAGTCTTTTGGGTCATTTCATTTAATGTGGTCATTTTCCCATTTTTTGGAAAGTGCATCAAGATTTATAGAACAGAAATGTGTCCTTGATGAGGGAATTAATGAAGAATAAAAATTTATGTATTTTTTGGAAGGTCCTTCATTGTAAAATGTTTCTAAAAGTGCTAATTGAGAGTTTTAACTCCATGATGGCGGAATATTAATCTTCAACAAAAAATATCTCATTTAGGATGTCAGCCCATGTACTTGAATTGTTATTTTATTCAAAAAAACATAATGTTTTATTTCATTTTTATTATTCATTTTTTGTTCTTATGATAATATTTCATGAAAATACTAACAACTATATAATTATTATTTGGTAAATACCATGGTGAATAATTAGTGGGATACGAGATGTGTTTAATGGTATATTAAGATTTAATGATTTTAGAAAAAGATGAATTATAAATTCCATTCATGTGATCAGCAACAACATTTCTTATCATGTTTTATCATTGATCTCATGTTCAAACTCATTGAGAATTAGAATCCATATTATTATACATGGTTTTGAATCAATTTATTTAAATATGAAAAATTTATCTCTATTTTCTATAAAGATAACGATTTTGGATCCTAATATATTGGGATAAAATTTAACTAATGTAAAACGTACAACTTGGTGTTCATTTATAGTGTCATTGTAATTATATTGAGTTTTATCAAGTGATTATGACAAAAAATAGATGAAATTAGGAATTTTATCACTTATTTGAACAAGAATAGAACCAATGGACAATCAAAATAATCAATAATAAATTTAAATGGTAAGGACCAATTTGGTAGTTTTATTATTGGGGAAGATATAAAAACAGATTTGAGTTGAATAAGACTCTATTTCAAGCCTCATAAAAATAGAATTCAATCTCATTCTAGATTAGATTAGTGTGTGGGAGGGAAATTCAACTACTATTCTAGATGAATCACTAATAGAAACCAACATGACCAAGGAATTAATGTATTTATTGAACTGATGTGGGTCCAAGAAATGATTATAACAACTCAATTTTGGAAGTATCTATAAAAATATCCTCTTGTGAAATTTTGTAACATACAAAAATTATATTCTTAACCATTATGTAACATTTTTCCACACACATCACATGGATAAATTTGATAAATGTTTCAAGGTCCTGAGTGAGTGAATGCAAGCTACATTCATGTTACTCAACATGAATTGTAAATTCATCCATGATAACTTCTATGAAAAGATAAATGATTTCATAAAATATACTGATATAAAACAATTTAATGTTTTATGAGAATTGAAAAGGAAAAAATGATTTCTTTAATTTTTATATGTTATATATGGTCAAGTGATTGTATTATTTACATGGACGTGAGGTATGATTCAGATTTGAATGTAACTAGTGTTTCAATAAAGAATGAAATAATGAGTCTTTTCTTCTAATATTCATATCATTTTCTCTAGGAAATTTAAAGGGTTTTAAAATAATCTAATTTCAAAATTGATCTTCTCATTATTGATAGTCACACTCCATTTTTTCACATGATTTATACACACCTCTCTATGTTCATATGTGACCATATATTACCCACCCTTATTGGGTAACACTTGAGGCATACTAACCCATTCACTAACTAATATGGGGAGCGTTATACCAGCTAGGTGAAGCAATGTATTCTCCTCCCTAACTAAATCAAGTATGATTGGACTGTGTCTTCTTTGATCCATATTGATTGGTTTGGATGATTCTTCTAGTTGTATTTGATTCATGAAAATATTATGGATGAATAATATTATAAAATCTACATTCCAAATAATGGTATTTTTTTCATTTAACACCATAACATGTTTGGAAACATCTATTTCAATATGTTAAACAATTATTAAGATAGGTTAATATTGATCATGGAGAAGGAATGGATATTTTAGTTGTGATAGAAGAGGCTTCAAATCATTTTCATAATTTATTTGTGGGAAAGAAAACATATGAATAGAGGAATGTATATTAGTTGGTTTTGATTTGTTTTCTTCAATAATATCCAAGGTGTAATAGTAGAAATCATACTTCAGATAATATTCAAGATTGATTTCATTATACTCTACATTTATGGTGCCAATGAATTAAATTTCAATGTCAACATAAATATTTATTAGTAAAATAATCATGGTAAAAATTTTAAAAAAACTTCTCTCATTATAACATAACAAACATTATTGAATTTGGGGAGAATCCATAATCATATGTTCCCATGGTTATATGGATATTGATTTAAAATTGATCATCTGATGGGTATTACATGGATTGAAAATGTTAATATTGACCTATTGATCAACAAATATCCAGGATATGATTAAGGTTTGGACATCAATCATATATCAAAATTACTAGATGAATGTCTATTGAAAAATTAATGGATATATAGAAGATATTGGATCACCATCCTTGTTAAAGAGATAGAAATCACATGTGAAGAGTATATCACACACTCATATGAGGACATATTAAATTATAACATCATGGTTAGCTCAACTACAATTAGCTAACTAGATGAGAATACTCTTTTTCATCATGGAACATATACCAATGTTACATAAATTGGATTTGGGAATTTAACATGTTAAAGAACATGTGTCTATTAGTGCATAATCAACATTGGAACACCCTATTGGGCATGGAAACATAAATTTCTTCTGATATTTTCACTTCATGGATATAGACTATTTGTTTGGAACATTTTCTATGGTATTCATTCGTCTCTTATGGGTGAAAAATCATTATGAAAATTTCCAATCATAGGGGCTTGATTTGTGGAATCTAAGAGGGGAATATTGATTTCCACAAGATTAAATATTCCATGCATTCTATGATTATGTGAAAATGACTACCATGGATATGATATGGCTGGAAGCAAAGGATTCGGGTTCCATATTGGAATGGAAGGATGTGAGGAAGTTGATTCTGGTTCTCATTATGCCTTTATATTCATATCATTTTGATTTTCAAATTTCAATGATTTATTTGAGGATTTATTATGATGAAAGTATATGTGATTACCTGATCAATGTTCAATTGTAGTTATATTTCTATTGGATTTGGGAAACATTTAAAATTGGTGTTTGGTATGATTAGATTGTTTATGTCGGATATGGTGGGATTCTTGATGACCAAATTATTTTTCAATGTTTTTAAGGATAGACTCGGTGAAGGATGTGAGATCATCCATATCACACATTATGGGATTCATGCATATAGAGGAACGTACCATACTAATACTAGATTGGATATGGTTCATGGGAAAGTTCTTAGGCTGGGATGGGAAGTGAGAAGGATCACAAGTATAGTGGAAGAATGGAAGAGTAAGAGGATGATTTCTCTATTTTTGGGAGGGATAGAAGGATACTTTTTTAAAAAATTATTATTGCATTGAAAATATTGATATTTATCTACATATTGATAACATAACTGAGGGGGAAGAGGAATGAGATTACCATTGCATAATCCTAGGTTATTAGTACAATATAATATCTCAGAGTGGGGTAGGATGGAGTAACTATTAAAATTGCATAATAATTGAGGGTTGGTGCTATATTGATCATAATCTACATTTCACACAATCGGTCAAGATAAATCTTATGGAACATCTTGATGATGTGTACATGTATCTTTTAGGTGATCTGGTGAGCTGTAGATTTCACTATATTTTATATGTCTAGGGAATATATATTATAGAGAAGATTAGGTTATCTATTTATAATCCACCAAAAGTTATCTAATAGGAACTGTAATTTTATTCATCCACTCATTCATCTTGTTTGGATCAATGGAATGATTATTTTGGACATTTTTAACATGATCATTTGATCATGTGTGGAATTTTTTTATCCACATTTCATATGAAATATCAAGAAGTTGAAAAAGTTTTTTCAAAAAAAGAAACAATTATTTTGGAATCGGTGAGTGTAATATATAGAGAAAATAACCCATCATTGAATAATTGGATCAAGTTTGGGATATAGATTTTATGGCATGGTAATTCTTCTACACACATTTTGAATCTCCCCCAACACTCATGGAGTAATTCTTTGTGAACTTTATAGATACTACTTATTTTATTTTGGATATAATAAATTTTTGATGAAGTGAAGAATATCTGTAACAACATTTTCATCAGGTAATGTTATGTGGTTATGGTGCCATGAGGGAGGTCATAGAGAAATTATATAGTGGAGTTTGTTGTGGTGAATGGGAAGGCTCGATGATAGATTTTTTTCTTTAGAAACCCCTAGAGGATTTAAGGTAGAGAACACCCCATGGAAATCATTGATGTGATGATGAGATTTGTAATTGGATTGATAATGGAAATGAGGTAGAAGATGAATCAAACAATATTTGATTTCAAAATCATCCATAATATTTGGATATTAAATAATAAGGTTCTTATAACTCTTATTAGTGGAAGTGAGTACTTTTAAGGATTCATCCAAAGGATTATCGATATATATAGTTCAATTCAATGGTAATGAATTGGTTGCAAGTTACATTGTTGTCACTAATATCCCTACTAATTTGGTGAAGACTTATCATGATTTTTGGGTCAAGAAATATGATATATTGTTTGGGAGGATATGGAGATATTATATGAATTTTGATTGAAGTAGAAGGAAGGTTTTTCATTTAATTTTTTTCTATGATTTCTTATTGGAATTTATATTTATATTTTTGGTTTATCTTCTATATATTATTTTTATTAGATGGATGGTTTTTCATTATGTTTTATTAATATTTTAATTATTTTTGTTATATATAATTATTTTAAATAATAATAATAATAAACTATAGACTACTAGTTGAACTATTACTAGAAGAGGATCCAAATGAGTAACAGAAAATTGTCACCTATTTAACATTAAAAGGTATGGTTGTCTAATAATTTGTATAGTGGAACTCAGGTCAAATTCATTTCCATGGTTTTTTAAGTCGATTAGTATAGATTTATTTTTTGTTTGTTGTTTTTTAAGTGATAATTTAAAATAAATGAATTATATTTTTATTTTATGAATTTAATAATAATTTTGTTGAGTTTATCCTTACTAAGAAAATATTTTTAAATCATTGATATATTATAAATATTTAATTAAATTAACACACACATCATAAGATTATTTATTATCTGAATTCCAAAATGTTTTGTCTTTAATCCATGCTTCATCTAGAGAACTGATCTCAATAAAATATTATTGAATAAGGGTTCAAGATTTCATGAATTCCTGAGTATGATTTGTTCGTATAATCAATCATATCCACATTATACTCAAAACATGTTTTTAGTAAATGAAATATTATGTTTAACACACACAATATCAATTTAAATAATATTAATCAAGAAAGATATATCAATCAATAAACATCCAAAAATTACGACTCACCAAAATGTTATATTTAATCATCTATTAAGGTGGTTAATAATACAGTATATGGAGTTTATGGTTATGAGTTAAAATGAAATATAAATAATGGGATAATATAATAGTATAGTAGAAAAAACAAACAAGAATGACAATGAGAAACAAACATGATGATTTGATTAAATAGGAATGTATAAACCCAGATCTTTTTTTAGGTATGTTTTCCTTCTCTGGTCATTTTTGAGAAAAAAAGAAATTTCTAGAAATTTCCAAAGTATGCCATGTAATTTAAGAGTACACTTAGTGTACTAGGTTACAACAGGTATCCATGTGCTGGTCATGTAGTGTCCACACACACGACCGTGTGGGGGTGACTTGGAGGCCGCCAAAAGAGGAGTACAAAAATGACAAGTACACGCCATGTAATTAAAAAGTTCACACCATGTATTTTTTCACATCAAATAGAACGAGGATGCGTCTAATTGATAGAACAACCATCATTAGGTTTTGTTCGGCTAAGAGCTCTCATACATCTGCGATCATCCTCTCGAGCCCCCAACCTCGCATCTGATCTCTGATTCCACCTCCATCAATTGTGTTGGGATCACCTCGGTATGATCATTATTCTACTTGAGATTTGTTTCATGATTCCTCATCATTCTCATGTTATCCCTTTTTGAATGTTTTATATGCTTTTGTAGATCTACAGTGTTTTTGGGTTATTAAAGGCCTAAGGTTCACGTATAGGGATCTACCAACATTGTGGTAGGTGGTTTGTTCCTTCTCTTGAATTTACATGAGTAATATGTGCAATTTTTTCCAAAACCCATGAACGGGGTATTGCGTGTTAACCGTTATACACATTTTGATTTCATGCCATGAATGTACACATTTTTAGAGGTTAATTAGATGTGAATAGGGTTGTTTGTGATTCATTGGATGTGTTTTCCCATGAATGCTCTATTTATGACAGTCTGGTCTTGTTTATACTGTTAGGATTTTTTTATGTTCATCCCATTCCTATCACACTTGGATGGATTAATTATTTTAACCCGACATGATTGATATGTTGTAGACTGATTATCCAAGATGTTCAATAGGTTTACATTGGAAATATTACTTTGCTATGCCTATTTGATTTATACAGGGTTGTGAGAACCTGGTGTAGTAGACTGTATGGGGAATTGACCGAGTGAGATTCCTCTGAGAGTCTTTGAGAAATTTAGGCAATAAGGGGAATTGACCAAGTGAGCTTCCTTAGAGAGTCTTGAACCAATTTGGGCTATAAGGAGGATTGACCATGTGAGATTCTTCAGATAGTCTATGATCACTTGGGGCTATAAGGGGAATTGGCTGTGTGATCTTCCTCAGTGAGTCTTTGACTACTTTAGACTATAAGGAGAATTGACCATATGGGGTTCCTCAAAGAGACTTTAAATTAATTTTTACTATAAAGGAACTCGACTGTGAGAGTTTCCTCATAGATTTTTTATATATTCATATGACTAAAACGGAGGGGATAGGTTGTGTGTACTTCCCATAGGGTTTCTTTTCTTGATTAGCTACTAATTTGATTTGTGGAATTATTTTTTACTGAGGACATTCATGTTCACTGCATCGTCAATTATTACCTCCAACATATATTCACTGATAGATAGGCATAGATCATTGGGTGGTTGCCTACTATATTTAGTCTCTCACCCTATTTGGGTCTTTCTTTTGGGCCCAAACAGATTATATTGTTGTAGTTATAGTTAAGGTAAAGTGCCCCTCAACTTCAAGTTCTTGAATGACTGTGGAGCTGGAGAACATGGGACCAAGATATGGCATATGATGATGAAGAGTTGTTTACTAGATTTCCTTTTTATTTGGTTTAGTAATGTTGTATTCCATCATAGTGACTTGTTCGGCTGCTTTCCTAGACATATGTATCATGAATCATTCATATATATATGTGTGTGCTCTAGTTTATTATTTCTCAGTCTTCTGCTATTACTTTTGTATGGATTATTACTACTTCCTCTATTTTTATTATTTTTATTTCAGTGTGATACTCTTCCAATGAGGGAATAGTTTCCCCAATATCACACCCATGTCCCTTGCAGCTAGTTGACAGCCTCTATGTTCGGGGAAGTGCGCTTGAAGCCATGTGACCAACCAGGTATGGGGTGCCTCTAGGTGGCTTCTGAAACTAGGATGTTACAAAGTGGTATCAAAGGAATTATTTTCCATTGAATTACTGTTTGGAGCCTTTATACAGGGATAGGAAGAAATATGTACTGGGTAATAAGTTGTGCCCAGGAGTATGTAACATGTGTACCGGGAAAATCCAATCTACCTCGTTGAATGCAATTTTTCTAGTTTTTAAATTTTACAGTATATTTTATTTTCACCGTTGGGTGACTCACATGTTTTGTACTATTAAAATTGATGTCATTGATGTTCTATTTCTTTCACAGCCCGATGAGTTGAGGGTATTCCATCACATGCATCAAATAAGAACTTGTTAGAAGTCACATGTCATGCATTCTTTCCATGCCATTTTGGGTGCATTAGTGGTTGCATGTTGTTTTCATATGTGTTGTGTAGAATATGCATGTTTTTGTGATAGATGGCATGAATGAATACCTACTTTTTGATAGAGCATTGATTGTGTAAGGTTGTTCTTGAATGAACACCAAACATTGGTTCATGAGGTGTTATGGGCCCTCTTGGATTGAAATTTGGTGGATTATTTCACTGTTATACTTTTTATAACATGTATAAAATGCCATGTATCGATTTGTGGTGTGTATTGGCCCTCATGGATCAGAATTTGGCAATTAAGGGATAGTTTCAATGTTTTTCTGGGCTCTGGAGTAGTTTTTGAGGCTTACTGTCCAAAAAATCAATAATAGATTCTATGTATTATTAACTACACGCCATGTGTTCTTCTATTCAAGAAGAAATTTTTTTCTTACGTACTTTTCATGTTCCATATATACATTCTTTATAGTCTCTAACCATGTCATATGACATGTGGGGTGAGACACAGGATAGGGAAATTCTCATGGGAACACGTCGTATATCGGATGTACTCACCGTGTGTCTAGGACCTGTGTTCACCAATGTGACTAATGACACAGAAAGATAAAATCGTAGGATTTACATGTCATGTCAGACATGCACACACCATGTATTTTGATCCTGGATTCCGTCTATGAAATTAACAACACAGGTCAGTGAAATACTCTATGCACACGCCGTGTCCATCTGAAACATTCCATGTAGTGTGATCCATGTAAAAAGCTTTGTAGCAAACAAAATGGGATAGTGATGTTAGTCAAGTACACATCGTGTCCAGAACAAACATTTTGTGTAGTCTAGTTCTAGGAGAAACTATGTGGTTAAGCTGTGTAAGGGAACTCTGGTAGGGAAGATGCATTCAAGTACTCATCGTGTAGCGGACATAAACACCGAGTATCTGTGTTTCGTAAAACATGAAGTCTTTCTTTAAACTATTCACTTATAGTGCATTTATCTTTTAGTACTTGATAATCTTGTTCTATGGTGTGTGCTTGACCTTGAAGATTCATGCCACCGAGACGTCCTCTGCTTGTACGCCAGTTGCCAGGCGGTGATCAGACATCAGAAAAGGTTGATCAGGGACATCCATCGGATCCTCCAGTTGTGCCAGCCTTGGCACGAGCCACTGTACCTGACAAAGTTGCTGATGTAGTGTTCACAGAGGGTTTCATGAGGATGATGCAGACCATTTAGGGGGCATTGTATCCTTCCCCGTCAATGGCAGAATTAATGATGGTCTTTCAAAAACAGCATCCTCCCACATTATCATGAGATGGAGGACCCCAGGCTACAGAGTCATGGCTAGAATCCATTTTGATGATCCTCGAGCATCTGGAGATATTTCCAGAGTTTAGGGTGAATCTCACTGCATACATTCTTTGAGACTCTTCCAAGAGGTGGTGGGATGTGGTCTCATATGTGGAATGACAGCAGAATATGGGTGGGTATGAGTTTCAGCGCATCTTCTACGGTTACTTCTATCCAGATACCTTGAGGGCCGATCCTTCCTAAAAGTTCATAAGTCTAGAGCAGGGTACTAATTTTTTATGGAGTATTCCTCTCTCTTCACTAAGCTGGAAACGCTTTACACCATTTATAGGGAAAGATGAATTGTTACTTTCATGAAAGTTTGAGGATGGTCTCATCCAGGATGTTGGATCCCAGGTGAACATCATTAGGTTGAATTCGATATCCTCTATCTCCTACTGGGAACTGATGAAAGAGAATAACATGACGGATTCTAGAGTGGAGATATAGGGTGGTTCGGCACCCAGAGTTAGTATTACTCCTCTTGAATGCAGGATACACCGCTGGGAGACAGCACGTGGAGATCAGAGTAGGCGGGATGCATTTCTAGTATCAAAGTGGTGTGCTACCAGTGATGAAAGAGGGGGCATACGAGGCCACATTTCCTAAGAGACCCTGTGGAGTGACGATCTAGTGGCAATATGGGTCACCTTCAGAGATTTAGTCAGCCCTTTTCACTATCAACTAGTCATAGGGGTTCTTCGATGACTCCTCATTCAGAATCAGTGCCACCAGTTTCTCACCAGTCTGGGAACAGGGGTTCTTCTGGCCGATCTAGCTGAGGTGGAGGTCATGGTCATGGAAGTCGGTCACCTGTCATTCAGCAACAATAGGGTCGATCAGCTCAGAGTGGTCAGGCAGGGTCACAGGGATGTGGTGCATGCCAATCATTTATAGTGGAGCAGAACTAGCAGGAGCAGTATCTCGAACCCTCTACTGTTTGAGGTACGAACATAGTAGCCTTAGTTTTAGATTCTGCTATTTTCGATACACATGAATTCCATACATTTATATCAGTTTCTATCATAGAGATCCTTGTTGTTTGCATGTTTTCTTCTGCTTTTATATTTATTTTAGACACTCCATTGGGGACAAGAATGGATACTACACGTCAGCGCAGGGATTGCCCTCTAGAGGTGGGTGGGTGTAACTTTTTATGGGACCTCTATCTCTATGAGATGATAGGCTATGATTTCATCCTTGAGGTTGATTTGTTAGTTCTCTTATAGGCAGTTGTCAAATTTTATCATCGTAGGGTGAGTTTCACATCACTAGAGGGTATATCGTTTTTTCATAGGGGTGAGTGGGATGTCCCAGAGAGCATATAAGGACCCGATCACCATGGGCTACGAGGAGTTACATCCCAGATTGCTAGACTATACCTGGATGACCATGGGACATCACAGATAGACATTCCTCCAGTGGAGGATCATTTCAGGGTTGTCTTCCCAGAGGATTTTTAAGGTTTTCCTCTAAAGCGAGAGGAATAATTTTCTATTTATATTGTTTCATGAGATGCAACAGTATCCATTCATCTTTATAATATTGCTACACCAGAGTTGTAGGAGCTCAAGAAGTAGTTGGAGGAGGTACATGAAAAGGTTTTCATCTAACCCAGTACTTCTTCTTTAGGGTTCACATGTCCTATTTGCGAATAGGACAAGTGTTAGGCTTGGGTTTTGTGTGGACTATAAGAGGATTAACCAGTTGACAGTCAAGATCCGATATCCCTTACCCAAGATTGATGATATCGTTGATGAGCTTCGAGAACCTCAGGTGTTCTTGAATATTAACATGATATCTGGTTACAATCACCTGCCCATTATAACATCTGATATACCTCTCAAATCCTTTTGAAATATTTATGTTCTATACAAGTATATGTTTATGATTTTTAGTCTTACGAACTCACAAGTAGTTTTCTTGACACTGAGGAATCGAGTGCACCATCAGTACTTGGATTATTTCATGGTGGCCTTCAGGGATGATATCTTGGTGTACTATCACACTCTACATGACCATGCTACCCATATTGAGATCACTTTATATTCACTATGGGAGAATCAGTTATATGCTATGCTCTCAAAATTCCACTTCTGGATGGATCAGATTCATTTCATTGGTCATTATATCTCAGAGACAAAAGTATCTGTAGACCTAGAGAAAGTGAGAGCAGTAGTTTCCTGGGAGCAGCTGAAGAACCTCTTTGAGTTGTAGACATTCCTAGGGATAGACGGATACTACTGACGCATCATACTATAATTTTCATGCATATTAACACCACTCACAGGTTTGACTAAGAAGGGTGCAAGGTTATTTTTTTCAGATTCATGTGAGTCAGCCTTTCAGGATCGGAAAATGAGATTGACATCATCACTGATACTAATCTTGCTAGAGTCGGGAAAGAGTTATACTATTTACTATGAGGTATCTTGTATCAGGCTAGGAGGTGTACTTAAGCAGGGAGAAGGAGTCTTTGTGTATGGGTCTCGGCAGTTGAGCCCACATGAGAGGAATTACCAGACACACAATCTTGAGTTGGCTGTTGTTGTTCATGTCTTACGTTGTTGGATAAATTATCTTCTTCGAGATCATTTTTGGGTTTTCAAAGACCACAATAGTCTCATGTACATCATTAGTCATCATGATCTGAATTAGTGACTATGAAGGTGGGTTGAGTACTTTCATTCTATTGACATTGAGCTGGCCTATAATCCTTGGAAAGGAAATGCAATGGCAGATGTGTTGAGCAGAAGGACTCAAATACAGGAAGTTCATGAGGCCAACAATGAGTGGAAGATTATGTCCCTATTCTAGGAGATGCATTTGGAGGCGCATGATATACAGGGGATGACATTTCTTTCTTCTGTAGCTGTCACATCTACTCTTCTTGATCAAGTTCGAATGAGGTAGCTAGTAGATTCCAAAGGTCGAGTCTTATGGGAGAGTGTGTCAGGATAGGATACTATTCCTAGATGGACCATAGGTGAGGATGAGATCTTACATTTCATGGGGCGCATATGGGTTCCAATAGACATACATGAGGAGATAGTATCGAGCATTCATTCCTCAGTCTGGGAATTTCATCCTGGTGTCACCAAAATGTATCGTGACATAGACCATCAGTATTCGTGGCCAGGTATGAAGAGATATGATGTTGGTTTCATCATGTCATGTTCCACCTATCAGCCAGTGAAGGCGAAGCTTCAGTGACCTGCATGGATTTTACATCTGTTTCCCATTTTTTAATTGAAGTAGAATGATGTCGTGATGGATTTCGTGATAGGTTTACCAAGGTTTCCTCGAAGGAATGATTCAGTTTGGGTTGTCATTGACAGACTCATGAAGGTTTCTCACTTCTTGCCGATCAAGGAAACCATGAGTGTCGATGATCTGGGATGGTGTTACATCCGTGAGATTTTGCAATTACATGGAGTTACACACTTCATTGTTTCATAAAGAGATACATGTTTTATATCTCAGGTATGGCAGGGGCAAGAAGAGGATTTTGGTACACAAGTACTTTTTTGAAAATCTTACCACCACCAGATAGATGGTCAATCTGAGCTTACGATTTATGTTCCTGAGGACATGCTCCGAGCATGGATTTTGGATTTTGGAGGTTCTTGGGAGAAGCACAAACCTCTTGTGGAGTTTCCCTATAACAAGATTTTTTAAGGAACTATTCAGATGGCACCTAATGATGCTTTGTATGATAGGCTATGATAATCACCCTTATATTGGCTGGATGTTAGAGAGGAAACCGTGTGGGGACCTCGTATGGTTTAGGAGACCATAGATCATATATAGATGATTTAGAAGAGGATGGCTACTGAATAGTATCAACATAAGTCTTATGCTTATCAGTGGATATGTCCTATGGAGTTCGAGGTCGGGGATCAGGTTTTCTTGGGTGTCACACCAAGGTAGGGGCATTGAAGAATTAGGAGATAGGGTAAGCTTTCAACGAGGTACATCGGGTCATTTGAGGTTGTTGAAAGAGTTGGGATGGTTTCCTGTCGGTTGTTGTTACCCTAGAGGTACTGGTCTTTGCTTGACATTTTTTACGTTTCTCAACTCTGACGTTACTTTTCAGACCCATTTTATGTATTTCAACCTGAGGAGGTTAAACATGATGTGGATGCATCCTTTCAGGAGCATCCTATATTGATTTTTTATCATAATACAATGGTTCTTCATATCTGGTATGTTCCTCAGGTACATTTTCTATGGATGCATGAACGAGTACAGGATGGGACATGGGAGATGGAGGCCGACATATGAGCACAATAGCCAGAGCTGTCCGAGGTTTCTTTTTCTATGCCACAGTGAGGATATTTGAGGATGAATTTCATTGTGGGGGGAAGATTGTAAGAACCCAGCCCTTCCTTTCAAGAATGTGTTTTTTCTAGTCGTTTTTTAGAAAAAGTGGAATTTCTAGAAATTTACAATGTACAAATCGTGTACAAGGTTACCACAGTTAACCGTGGGTTGGCCATTTAGTGGCCACACACATGACCATGTGGGGGTAACTTGGGGGGCCACTTAAAGTGGAGTACGGAAATAGAAAGTACACGTCGTCTACTTCAAAAGTACACACCGTGTATTTTTTTCATTAAACTTATTGGGGTCACGTCTAATCAACAAAACACCCTTCTTCTAGGTTTCTTTCAGTCGAGAGCTCCAAAACAGTTGTGATCTTCCTCTGAGTGCCCGACCATGCATCTAATTTCTGATTTTTCAACTGTCAATTGCGTTGGGATCACCTTGGTAACATATTCCTTCTACTTGAGCTTCATTTCGTGATACCTCTTCGTTCTAAAGTTATCCTCTATAGAACGTTTTTGACATTTTTGTCGATCTACAGTGTTCTTGGGTGATTCAAGGCTTGGGGTTCCTGTATAGTGACTTCAAAATGCTGAGGTATCTGTTTTGGGCCTTTCCATTGAATTTACTTGAGTAATATGTGCAATTGTTCCTAATACCCGTAAACGGGGTATTACGTGTTTACCATTTTACCCATGTTCATTGCCTACCATGCATGTACACCTGTGTAGAGGTTTATTGAATATGAATAGGGTTGTTTGCTATTATTTGGATGTGTTCAATTGTGCATGCTCTGTTTACGACCGTTTGGAACTATTTATCCGGTTATGCGTACTTTATGTTCTTCCCATTCCTAGTACTCTAGCATGGATTGATTATTTTTATCTAACATGCTTGATATGTTGTAGGCTAATTATCCATGTAGTTTTGTAGTTTTACTTTGACCATATTTCTTTGCTATGATATTTTGATTTAAACAAGGCCGTAAAAACATGGTGTAGTAGACTATAATGGGAATTGACAATGTGAGCTTCCCCAGAGTGTCTTTGATAACTTTAGGTTATAAGGGGAATAGACCGAGTGAGCTTCCTTAGAGAGTCTTGAACAAGATTAGACTATAAGGGGGATTGACCGTATGAGCTTACTCAGAGAGTCTATGACCACTTAGGGATATAAGGCTAATTGACTATGTGAGCTTCCTCAGATATTCCTTAACTACTTTAGACTATTAGGGAAATTGACCATGAGAGATTTCTCATAGAGTCATCAAATTAATTTCAACTATCAGTGTAATTGACTGTGACTGCTTCCTTAGAGAGACTTTATATATTCTTATTACTGAACAAGAGGGTATAGGCTATGTGTACTTCCCAGAGGGTTACCTTTCCTGATTAACTTCTTATTTTATATTTGGAGCTATTTATTAGTGAGTACACTCTTGTTCACTACTTATTTGATTATTACCTTCCATATATATTCACGGACTATTATGAACACATCTTTGGGTGGTTTTCTTCTGGGATTTACTATCAAAGCCTGTTTGGGTCATGCTTCTGGGCCCAAACAGATTATATAGTTGCGGGTATAGATAAGGTAAAGAACCCTTCAACTTCATGTTCTTGATTGACTGTGGAACTAGAGAGCATGGGACCAAGCAGTGTCTTGCGATGGTGAGGAGTGGTTTACTTTCATTCTTTTATATTTGGTTTAGTTTTGTTGTATTCCAAAATTGTGACTTGTTTTCTGCTTTACAAGAAATATGTATCATGCAACTTTCATATATATATATCTATGTGTGTGTGTGTGTTCTCCAGTTTACCTTTCTCCAATCTTCCGCTGTTACTTTTTTTGGATTATTACTCCTTACGCTATTGTTAATGTTTCTCTTCCGTTGTGTTACTCTGCCAATGAGGGAATAGTTTCTCCACTATCACACCCAAGGCCCCCACTGCTAGTCAGTAGCCTCTAGAAATCAGGGAAATGTTCTTGAGGCTATGTGACAATCTGGGTATCGGGAACCTCTGGGTGGCTTCTGAAACCATGACATTATAGGGAAAGTGAAATAAGAGAATGAGTTCAAAAATGATTTTAATTTTTTTAAGAACATTAATATTTTTCAATAGTGTGTAGAAAAAATATATATATTATTATAATGAAACATGGATTAATATTTAGTTGAAATGAAACTACTGTACATGATTACCACGGAAAACAGTTAATATACATGAAATGAAAGAAATATTGAATAGTATCTCAATAAAAAACATGGGTTTTTCAGGTCCTCCTATGTCTTTTACAAGGTTATGGTCATGAAAAAATATATTAATATGATCTAAACTATAAATCTCCTTCATGTTGAAAATAAGTATCTATTTATCACCGAAGGGAGTGGATATTTTTCATTCCAAACATGTCTTGCATGTTGTCTCACAAATATGAAAATTCCAATAGATGAATCTAGAAAAATGTTATTCTTAAATGTTTTATAAATAGATATTTAATTTACACCTTCCATATGTTGTATCAATTAGAATTTTGGAGCCAAATTTATGGATTTTTTCCCAAACCATGTGACATTTTATAGTTTTGAGTATACTTTATCAATTTTCTAAATGTTAATTATTTTATTTTTATTAATAATACATTATATACAATTATTTTCTTCCAAGATAAAGGGAAAATTAATAATGTATTTCAAACATAATTTTTTACTCTCAATTGGTTGATTTTGTTGATATAAAGTAATGACAAATTGGATGTGTTTAATTCATATATAAAATATTGGTCTAGAATTAAAAGCATTAGTTTAGTCTGTTTTTGTTAATTTAGGCCTTCAAAATTTTATCCAATATTTCTATAAATACTAAAGAATTTTTTTGAGTTTCAAAAAATTTGGGATAATATATTGATCATATATTTACTATTTACAACGACATTACATTTTTATCAAAGATTAAATGGGACTTACTGTTCAGTCTATATGTCCCTATAGATTTCAAAATTAGCCAATGATAATGTGGATTGACTTTTCATAAAATTCAGTTAGAAACCATAATAAATTATCTTTTAATTTGGATAAGTATACAATGAGTTATGATTAAATAAGTATTCCAAATTGAAACTGTTTTGATTCAAATAATTCTAAAAAATAATATTTACTATTAAAACATTGGAATTTCCAGAAAAATATACTCATTTAATTGATAATTAATAACTGGAGTTATCTAAAAAAATTAATAAATAATAACATAATGATTTTTTAATAATATTCAATTAGTATATTGTGTCTATTATTTCAAATACCTTTCTTATCCTATGGATAATTAGATAATGGTGAGACATTTGAGGTGTACAATATTTTATTATGATGAATTTTAAATTAAATTTTTTAATACATCAGAAGTGGGAGAGAACCAAAAATTTAGTTCAATTACATTATACATAAAAAAAGGGAAATAATGGTTCTAAAATATATATAATAGAGTTTATTTCATTGAATGATTATATTATATGATGATTACATGTTAAATAGGTGGTATTGTTGAAATTAATTGTATAATGGTTTTGAAATTAATATAATTTACTTTAATAATTAATATTTTAAAAATAATATTGAACTATATATGATTGATGGGTTATAAATACGTTATTATATTTATCTTAATTGTTTTTTGATACATAATAATCAAATAAATGTTATCTATTTTGTAAAACCTTGATAGTTTTCAAACAATGAAAATATAAGACTATTTATATATATATATATATTAAATTATAAAATATGTATACTATGTTGTTTGGGAAAAAATTACATTTGTTGTGTAAGTATTATATGAAAGGGATGAAGATGCATAAGTGTTGTTTTGTAAGAAAAATGTCAAATATGATTACAATTTGTATGTTTTATTATTCATGATATTTGTAGTCGTATAATGTGTTAGGGATAAATTTATCATTGTGATCACAAGTATATTATTGTTTTGGAATAAAAAATTATGATATAATCATCCATAAAATATCATAAAATCATCTACCTAAAAAATTTCATGACATTCTCACATACATAAGAATACTAATCCTGAAATTTAAAAACACATTCAATACATTAAATAATAAACTAAATAACACAATATCATTTATCTTTCCAATTTAAAAATGGAATGAAATATGGAGGAATCCAAAGAAATTTTAATTCCTAACGATAAATAATATAAATAATAAGACACACCAAACACCTTCCTCCCATAGAATACTAACTATTACATATTAAATTAACCCATGACTAAGAGGTTATATAGGATCCCACAAGAAAATATTCATTATTATACACAAGTTTCCACTTCTATTTAATAAATATATCATAAATATATCCAAAAAATATAATTACTCAATATAGTTATTTTGAAAAAATTATAATGAATCAAAATTTATTAAAATTGAATAAATATTATTAACATATTTAATTTTAATGTAAATATAGTAAACAAGTGTTGTACCTACATTAACTCATTTTCTGTGATCATTGAACATCCAAAAGTTTTGATGTATTTCATAGCATTTGTGTTTTTTTATTTCAACCTAATGATTCAAAAAAATCCAATAATTTGAAACTAACAATTAATGATAATCATGGTTATTTCCATTAGAAGACATCAAATTTTATTTTTTTTCTTGGACCTACTCTTATAATAAGTAATCATTTCATGATAAAATGATACTATGCAATCATTATTGATAGGTGCGGCCTATAAATACATAACAAATATTACATGCTACTACAATACAACTTATTCGTATATTTTCTCCAATAGTCACCTAATTCCATGAGAAATTCCTTTCTCTAAACCTCTTCCTTGAGAAAATTATAACAAGGTATGACCCAAAATTTCAATTCACATAAATACAATAATAATAAAAGATAAATCAAATTAATATTTTTACCCATATTTTCTCCCAAATATTATACTTTACTTTATCTGTATAGTGTGTCCGGGAGAGTGTCCTAAAAGAAACTATTTTAGTATTTTGGATAGAGTATCCTAAATACATTCATATTATAACCTTGTTTTTTAAATAATTTTATTGACTATGTTGTACTCAACCATCAGTACTATATAGCTATTCCTCACCAAACACATATTTGTTTGGCCAAATTGCCTAGGGGATAATCCATCTATGAAATAAAAAAACAAATATTATATAAATCAATCTTATAACAAAAATAAATTATGGTAAAATTTTTACTAGGGTTTTGTAAATATATGTTACGCTATCTAATCAATTGGTTATACTAGATCCTTAGGCTATGATGGATTGATCTCCTTTATAGAAGTAGTAAGACCCTATGTCATCATCGGATCCTCAGAATGTGTCTGAGTAGAATTCAAAAAGGCATTAATATAGTATCATGGAGAGATGAATCAATAAGAAAAATATGATGGCATAGAATTCTATGGAATTAAATAATATGGAGAGGGAGTATGAGCCATTGTCGGAGAATATAATGATTATATATTAGAATTGTGTGAAAATACTTGTGAAAACATGGGTAGCTTAGAGATTTTTGGTGCCTCTAATGACAGTATGGGATAATAATTTGTTCCAGATTATATGTCAGTGGATGGTAAAGGGTGTGATAAAGTATGATGAATGTTTCACAATGCTCTTGTACCACCGGCTCATATCTCTGGTCTATGAGATGGTACAACTCGATGAATTGGAGAATAACTATAACCTATGTGGTGGATCCTAATTAAAATTTGAAATAAATTATACATATGACATTATATATTATATATATTTGTAATAAAATACTCCCAACAAGAGCCAATATAATTATTGCCATTTATCTCAATTGATTATTATATGTCATCCTTTTACATTAGAGCTCTTTAATTTTATTTCACTATCTGTATATTAGAACTACTATAAAATTAATTATAAATATATAAAAACTGTGTAATAAATAAAATAATGAATTTAGGGCATTAATTAATAAAAGAATAAATATTTTTAAACCAAATAATGGTTGTGTAGTGATATACAAAATGATGTTTATATTTACTAGGATGAATATAAAATCAGAAAATATATTTCATAGAATATCCAATACATTAAAATTCTCATATTCTTCATTGGTATGAGGTATTTTTTTCTATTTTCAATTTGATCCAATTCTATTTTTTTTCTCATTTAGTTTTTTTTGGTCAATTAATTAGGTTATTTTTCTACTTTTCTATGATATGTCATTTGGTTAATATTTTGGGTTAGTTCATTGTTCCATTTTTTATAAGTGGTCATCAATTCAATGTTTTTTATTTTCCCATTAATTAGTTTAAAAATAATCAATTAAATTCCACTTTTTCCGGTTTAATTGTTTCAGTTATTTTAGTTTTGTAGATTCTAATACAGTTTAATTCAATAAAAGTAAATGAATCATAAAGAGAAAAATATTAGTATATATTAAAAATTAACATGAATGGAATGTTGGATAAAAAATATTTTTAATCAGTAAAATGGAAATATTAAGAGTAATAACATTAAGAACAAAACCAAAGTTAAAATAAAATAATAAATAATGTAAATGGATGATTTAATATATTTCCCACCTGATCATCATATTCAAAATCAACACATACTATTGATCTAATGGAGTCATTAAGAGGAATAAATTTATTGGGGAAATGGTAGTATGAATAATATAAATTTCATTATCACGATCAATTAAAATATTTCATTACATTACTTTAGTAATGACACTAAATTTAGTTCATGGATCTTATTTAACCTAAAAATGTTTTTATCAATATATGCCAATATATATGGTTCATAATTATCAAGACTTTATTTCCTCTCAATAACTCGAAACGAATAATCAACAATAAGTGTTCCATACCTATTAATCAAAACAAATCACATTCATTTCTTTATTTTGTCTCAACCAGAAGAGTAATAATCCATTTTTATCATTTTCTCTCTAACCCTAGAATATCATACATTTTCTAATTGAGGAATAATATCAATATTAATTTATTACTATCTATTATTGGTCATACAATAAAACCATCATGTTTTTTTATCATGTTCATTACTCATCCTGTGAGAATAAATTTATTTCCATAAAAAAATATTCATTATCATTAATGAACTAAAAAATTAGGACTAAAATTTGAAGGTTATTTTTTCATAGACATATATTCCACATGATTACTCAATAAATGAAATATAAATAAATATTAAAATTAACTACATATTAATTTTTATCAATTTATTTTATTAATAATTTTACATTAAATTTCATCCAAACATAAAACACATTTATATAAGAGGACTCTCACCTTCTCACATATAATGAATAATACTTTCTAATTATTTTTTTTCTCCATTTTTTTAAAAATATTAATATTATAAAATATATGTAGAACTAAATCAGATTATATAACATATACAAATCAATTTACATATTTAATGTATCCATAAAAGAAATTAAACAAAACTATATGATTTTACATCTCCCTATATTAAATGGATACAATTATTAATGTTTATAATCCTAGAATTCCCCCTTTTTGGGATATGATGAAAACTTCTCTCAATTTTCTCATACTAATCTTCATAAATTCTCATTGTTTTGTTCCATATTGAAGTCAAATTAGAAATATACATTTAAAAAAATCAATAAAATCTTGATCCGTGTAAAATTTTACTATAGAACCACATGGTTGATTATTTTTCTACATATAATACATCAATGTGTAAATATTTATTTTCATTGGATACATCCAATGAAAATGAATAGGTCCACTATGAATTATTTTAGTTGTAATATAGACATCTATAAAAAAACTCATGTAAAAATGATGGAGTAAATACATTATCTAACTCAATGAAATTATTTGATCCCCATCCAACTATTTTTTACAGGAACGAATTAGTAAACTCTCTATAAAAAAGATCTCAATAAAAATGGTAAAATAGAATAACTTCCACTATTTAATTATTATATATAAGAGTCTAAATGGATATTGTAATCTACTCATCAAAAAGGATTTGACAATCCAGAATCATTAAATATTTCAACTTCACCTCTCTTATATTGGGTAGTATTGATATATTTCTTGAATATGCCTTAGGATTAATAATATTCTCTAGTACTTCTACAAATTGATTTTTTGGCATCATTAATCACATAATAAGAACACATATCTTTCCATTTATTTTCAGTAATACAAAAATGATGTAATTATATTCTGATAACCCGATGAACCATGTCATTCCATGATATTAAATCTGGTTTTTTATTTCCCAAGTCATTTGTAATAATGGAAATCAATATTTTACATATATTATTTCTTTTATAACTACCTATATGAAATTATGTAACATATATTTTGATTAATAAAAAAACTAAAGGAATAACATTTTCATTTTCAAATTTTAATTGGTTTTTTTGGAGACATTCTTCCTCATTATTGATTTTTTCTGACCCTTTACAAATAAAAAAATACTATCATTAAATTCATTAATAAAATTATTTCCAGTTACAAGATCATGTGGATTTTATTTCTCAATGGTATTTTAAAATCTAAAACAACTATTCATATATAGATGATCCCTTGTAAAAAATGATCAAACAACTATAAAATAATTACAAAGAAGATATTTATGCCCTCAAAATTGTTTATACTTCATCAAAATTGGACATGATAGTTTCTAGTATGTTCCCAATCCATACATAATCTCATATATAAGAAGATCATTTATCGTCCATATAAGTGAAACACACATCTGAATTAATTTATTTAACCATGCATCTTATTTAAGCACCCACACAATCTAAATATTTTTTAACTATTTTATTAATTGTTAAATGTATACATATATATCTTTCATAGGATGAAAGGATCTAGATATTACAATACTCATGAATGTGAATGTTTTTTTCCAACACATCTACAGGATAAGGTAATAAATGTGTATGAAAACCTATCACACTATGTGTGATGTAATATTTTTCCCAATAAATTAAAACCATCAGAAGATAAGCCCAGGATCACATTAAACATGTCAGATACAAAATTAGGATATAGATAATCAAATTTCCTCAATGTAAATACATCTATATGATACACATATGAATCATTTTTCTTTATCCACAATGTATCATTCAATCATATATTTATTTATATTTCATCATAAATGAATATATTGTGGATTTTTTGAGTCAAGGAATTGATTCGCATTAATTTTTTTTCCACATGGGATAGTGTTCTAATTGTATTCAGCATCCATTAGGACGTTCCACATTTTATAAAATCTTTCCACTTTGTATCACCCTCCTAGAATAATCTATAATAATTCATAAAATAATGAATTCTATTTTCTAAAAATTCAATTAAATTTACTAAATTACATTATATATAATGTATTGAGGTAATACCTACATTATCTGAAATTAATTACTTAAAATGTTAATAATATAATCTATGTACGTATTATAAATACAATATATAGTTTTCCTATGAAATTTTTAGCTGCACATACCATATTTTTCTTTTTACCAATTGTTGATATACTGGATTCGTGGTAGTAACATTCCTAATTTACCCCATTTAATCATTGAACTTTTCATTACAAGAATCGTGTTTCCTAATATCAAAGGATTTATGGGTCAGTATCCTATCATTATCATGATAAAGAATAAATTCAAATTAATCATCAAATAAATTCTTTAATACAATCCACTCATTCAGATCATAAAAAATTTGAGATTTCATTTTCACCCCATTATGAATCCAAACATAGTACATTGTATGAATACAATATTTTGGTATATTATAGAAAAATTCTTTATGAATTAACCATGGTCTTACATCACAATTACATCATTGTTTGTGTAAGTTACTACTACTTGAAGCATTGTTAAATGAATATTATAAAAAAATATATCAAACATGTTTTGAAAATAAATTAATATCTGATAGGTTTCATGTTTCCATAATCTATACATTTAATAAAAAAATTATACATCATGTTTTAAGCGTTTTTAAATAATATTGAAGTTATATCAAACTATATTTAGGGAAATATTAATATCATACATTATAAGAATGCATAACTGACACACAATTCTATATGTGAATAATAATATAAAACACCACACGATATATTATATATAAAATAACATTGTAAATTTAATGTCATAGTATTAATATCATTTATATCATTGAATAAAAACTATAAAAAATACTATAAAAATTATTACTTGTTTTTTTATTTACTTCTCTTATTCATTAAAATATTTACATAATTTATTCTCCTTATATAAATTCACGTGTAAAATATTATTATTTTTAGGTATCTATCTTCTATGTAGTATGTACACTCAGTGTGATAATATAAGTTAACCAAAAATTTCAATAAATTGTTCATTTATTATAAATTTTCTATTTGACTTTTTAGTAGTTCTTGTAATGTGAAAATGCCCCATGTGTTTTGTAAATAATCACTACAATTGGATTTTTATGCGAATAGAAGACCATTTTGAGATTAAAGAGGGAATTGATTCACCTATATCATTAGTGGTCTATTAATCATAACCCCTTAGTATTGGACATTTTTTATATTTATTATGATAAGTGTGGTCTCTTGTTGTTATGAAATTAACCCTTTTTAAAAGTAAATGATTATATATTTTAAACTGACCTATATGTAGTTGAATCAAATAATTTATCAAATCAATCAAGTTTTAAGGATTCAAATTTGATAATGTTTTTTTGAAATATAATATAAAATGTTTTTATTTATATGTGTTCGAATTTGGTGAATAAATTGATGAGGCTTAAAGGAATTTCATATAGGTTCCTTTGTGACTGTCCCCTTCAACATGGAATAGGGGAAAAATAGATACCAAAAATATTTATCTTAATATAATGGTCCCCATGAATGTAATCATTAGAAAAAGAATAAAATTAGGTCTCGTAATATCAGGTTTTATAGGTTCATCACGGTTTAGTTTTCCATCATTTTGTCTCATTTTATGGAATTGGATTAGTTTTTTTCGGTTTAACATAGTATGGAAAAAATCATAAATAGTTGTGTTAATGTTATGTTGTTCAATTTTAATTTATTCATTTTGTTATGTTTTTTTTGTTATGATGGTTTAGTTTGATTCAATTCGGGATTATCTAAATTATTTCAATTTTTTGTGATTCCCAGTTAGGTTCGATAAAATATTAGATATACCAAGTTAATTAAATTTGTTTTGGTTCAAGTTTTTTTATTTGGTTTATTTTTGTTTTATGAAATTATATGTAATCAAGTTCACATAAATTTAGTATCATTCTAGTCAGGTTAGGCTATTATTTATCAATTATTTTCAGTTTGATTGGGTTGTAGTTGTGTGTCTTTATTCTAAGTGGTTATGGTTTGGTTCAATTTTATATTTTCAATTTGGGGAAGTTTTATTCAAACTGGTTTACTTTGACCAAATTAGTTCTATTTATTTTGGACCAAATAAATTCTATTGGTCTTGATTTTGAGATATTTGATATGATACAGATAAATTTGGTATATTTTAGTTTTATTCATGTTGGACCAGTTTGGAATTGTCTAGTTTCAAATATTATCTTCTTTAGTTCTGTTTCTCGAGTTAGTATAGATTAAATATATAATATATCATTTATGTTATTTTTTCATTTTGATAATTTCAATTAATATTTCTTCAATATTTATTTTTTCAATCTCATTTAGTTATGTTCTACTCAGTTTATTCTCCTTGGATTTCTTTGGGAATGATAAATTTTGGTTTGATTGTATATTTTTGTGTTGAGTGAGGATAATTCTATACATTCATTTTATTTTGTTATATATTTTCATTTTTAAAAGTGTGGTTTTTTGTTCCAGTTTTTTATTTTTTTCTTTATATTTACTCAATTCAGTTTTTTTTGGTTTTATTTTTTTATTTATTTTTTCGTCAGTGAATTCAAACAATATTTGTATTTAATATTATTCATGTTAGTTATTTTTTTAGATTAATATTTAATTTCAATTAGCTATGATCATTTTAGTACAATTTTTTTATTTTAGATTATATTTCTGAAATGTAATGTAATTCATGTATAATAAATTCTACTTGGATCAGACCAAGTCTATTCATTTTAATTTCCTTTTTTAGGGTGAGTTGGTCTTGTTTTTATAAATATTTTATTTTATAGTTTATTTTCGATTTAGTATATATTGATTTAATTGTTTTTTCATTAATCCTCCAGAATATTATGTATGTTTGGTATAATTTAGTTTTCTTTGGGTTTGAAAAATTCATTTTAGTTTATTTTATTTTATTTTTAAAATAAGGCCTTTAAAATAAATTCCTCTTTTTTAGATTGGATCATATCCATTTTTTGGATTATTTTATGTCATTTCATGCGTATTTATATCTATTTCTTAAAATATAATTTTGGTCTATTTCATTTAATTCATGTTTGGATGATTTTTGAAATTTCAACTTTGTTTATTTCTGATTGGGTTGGTTTAAATAATTTCTAATAATGTAGTATTTATTCCAATTTGTTTAGATTTGATTAGTTTAATAGTGATTGGATTGTGTTTTTTATTGTGTTTTTATTTACATAAACCCAATTTGGTTTTATTAGTTTGGTAGTATATAGGTATTTTTTAATTCTATATTTTAGTTTCATTTAGGTTGGTTTTTTTAGTTTGGTTTATGATGAGTTGAGTAGATTTTTTCATATATTATTAGAGTAAAGTTATTTTATTCTTTTCATTTAAACTTATGGTTATAAATTCATATTTTTTTAAAATATTTTATGTAGGTTAGATAAGGTATGAATAAAACTAGAGGGACTAAATATTAACTAAACTAAACCAAACTAATTATTTTAAAACTAATCAAACCCAAACTAAAAAGAATTGAATATATAATAACTGAATGAAACCAACCATAATGATAAAATACATCTGAATAACACCTAAAGATAATAAAATTTGACTAAACTAAATGTAACCAAAACAATCAAAGATGAACAAATGATAATGATAATGATTCATTTCTAATTGAATGGAACAGACCCAAAATAAACCAAAATGGCCTAATCAAACCCAAACAGACATGAACCGAATATAAGAAAGCCCAAATAAAAAAATATTAACTTCTTTAAAAAATAAATTAAATGTTGAAAATAATGAGAATCTACCACAATTATTTAGTCATAGGATAAAGATGATACTTATTTTTTATAAAATGTCTGAAAGATATGAATATGCACATTTATATATTGAAGAAGAATGAAATAAATAATTAAACATGTGAGATATCCTTGTTTGTATGGAAGAATCTGTAACAAAGGTTGTTATTTATAAGGATTTAGATGAAACAATGAACTCATTAGGAGAAGCATTGCCAGATTTTTTGGGTACATAGGGAATAAATTTTCCAGTAGTTTTTTAAAATTATTTGTATATCCATTAATACACAAACCATTTTAAAACCCCATTGGTATTCGGTTCGATATCCCAACGGGTTTCAAAAACTACTGGGATAGGTTTTATAAAATCATCATATCCCAATGGTTTTGTCAAACCATTAGGATAGAACTACTGAAACAATTGGGTTTTTCAAAAACATGGTTTGGGTCCAAATGTATAGCCTACATTTCTCAAAGGGAAATAGTGGCTTCCACCTCTAGATATCATTGCCAATCCTGCCATTGATTCATGAGTTATACGAGATCATTGAAAACCAACTATTTTATTTTTTTTTTCATCCAAAACACTCCCACTATCATATTTATAAACAACCACAACACTACATTAATTATTGATCACATTATGAACAAACAAGGATTATTTTTCCACATTATAAAAATATCATCAACAGCCCACACCATAGTTGAATAATTTAATCTAAACTACTCTTTCACTACTACATATCATCATTTACACACTTTCAGATACCCATGTTTTACTACTTATCTTGGTTGATATCATTCCATAACCTAACAATATATTATAATTCAAATTTTACTCTAATATCAGCATCTATTTCCCTACCAATGAAAATGAGGAAATTTTTTTTACTTTTATCTATTACCAATACATATTTCTTAGTCATTATTATAATCAATAAAAGATTTTAATGTAATCTTCAATAAGAATAAATAGAACATCACAGTTGTTCTTGATCAATTTATCTCTTTGCATTAGTCCCAAATATTAATTTCCCTAAACTTCCCCTAATATAGTAATAAATATGTTCTAGATAAATTTCACCACAATATACATCCACATTATCCCCTCAAACCTACCAGCATGTACCATTATATCCAAACATGTTTGTTTATTTATTAGAGAGTATATGTTTCAAAATTTACCATATACACATGATGTGTCTTAATATAATCAACATACAATGTGTGCCTTGAGCTAACCATAAAGACACCTCCCGAACCATTATGTCCCCTATTTTTTACCTACCAACCTCATAACCTCTATAGTTACACTATCCTTCTAGAAATTTCATTACATTATTTGAAAAATAGTAAATCATAATATAAAAATCCGAGGATTGTAATGTCTAGTTTCATGGAATACTATGTACATAAAACTTAAAACATAAAACTAAATATAATATTATATTATTTATTCTTCATAAAGAGACCCAAACGTTCATTTCTCTCATAAATCAAATTAATTTAACCTGGAGAGTACATTTTAAATGGGTTGAGCTAAAAATATTTTTATTTTAAGAAGCAAAAAATAATGCTTTAGCACATGTGTTAGAAGGCATTATATAAGGATATAAAAAGGAATGGAACATATGCAATCATAACATTAAAACATGGGATCATATGATCATGGATTAAAATTAAAATGGTAGAAACATAAAACATAAATTTATCATGAGTCAATGCTCCTTTCACATAAAGTAGACCCAATTAAGGATACCCAACAAGACCGTGGAACAAGGCCACATGATTCAAGAGTAACCGCCATGACCGCTAGACATATAATCTCATTTTACTAAACATTACCCAATTAATTGAAGAACTTTTTGGGGTTCACCCATAATAACATGTCCATTAATATTATTTACACATATATAATCATACATAATCAATCATACATATGCATAAAAGTACACATGGAAAGAAATGTTTATTATAATCAAATCATGAAGCATAACAAATGGCCATATCATAAAAGTGTCCATGAATGAAAGGAATTAGAACATAAATGGAAATTCATAAGGTAAAATATGGACATATGAAGGTATGTTTTGTCAAACATAAGTGATAACATTTAAAACTATATTTAATAAATTTTAGCATTAAAATAATTTAGTGCGGTTCCAAATACAATACTAACGATCATTTGAAATAGAAATGGGAATAGTATTTCATATAATAAAAAGATAAAAAAGAAGGTTTTAATTATAAAAAGTCTAATATTATAAAACAAATTTCTCTTAAAAAAGTTGGTTTATTTCTCTTGAAATTGAGAAATAATTTTGGATGTTCCTTAAACATGTTTGATATTCAGAAATTATTGAGGAGGGAACCACTTTAAACATGTAAATCCCAAAAAGAGAATTTTTAAATGTTATTTATATATAAATTTGACATATATATATATATATATAATTAATAATAGTCACATAAATATTTAATAAGAATTCATTTGGGTAATAAGAATGATTGATCTACTTGATGGAATAAAGCTGATTTGAGTAGAATCCCTTACCTTAAGTCTGATGGCATCCTTCAATTTATCTTAATGTCTTATATAACCCAATGAATTTCATTAATTCATATTTAAATAACATATTATTCATAAATTTGTTTATTATAACTTTATTTGGTTCATTAATATCAATTGTATGGGTTAATATGTTCAATTTCATTTTTTCGGAGCGTCTGTTTCCTTGCTTTCCATGATTGGTTTACTTATATACAAGTAAAGATAAACATGTATGATGAGAAATGTTTTCATGAATTTTAGTTGTAGGTTGTTAGTGAACATCAATAATATTAAAGATTAATAATATTTATTTTGTAATTTAGACTTCATATTAATCATCTTATAAAACATTAAAGAGAACCCTTTTGGAATAATGGTGTGGTTTGATCACATCGAACAAATTTTTCATTATAGATTAATATAATGGGTTTAAAATATTCTATAACCTTAAATTAGTCATAATAAATATATTATAGTTTTTATAAACCATGAAAATTGTTTCATTACCATAACTGAAGATGATAAACAAAATTGAAATCTCGTCATTATTAAATTATGATAAATTAACACATATTAGATGGTTTTTTCAATTCTACTATAAAAAAGGGAGAAAAAGATATGATCATGACATATTCCATTATCATAAAAAAAATTCCATACATGTAAGCTATTATAGTTTTCATAACATTTGGATGAAGGGATGAGATGAAATAAGAAGAAATAACGGAACTTGAATGAAAAAAAGAAGTGAAAAACAAGTTTACATCTTCAATATATCTTCCTTTAAAACCGCTTTAGGGGAGTGGATTGGGTGTTTTGAATAGACCAAGGGATGAAGGATGTGGGATATGGGATTAGGGAGCCATTTCATCCAGATTTATAAAAGGAACAAGGCTTTATAGGAGTCAAGATAAGAGGAAATGACGTGTGGTATTTATAATGGAGGAGAGATGGGGTTTCCCATTATTTTAATCATTAGTTTAATATTTGACCTCAAGAATATGAATTTTTTTGATTAATTTGAAAAAAAATAGTAAATATAGAATTTGTGTTCTAATGAATTTCCATTTACATCATTTATGACTAATTCATGATGCCTAATTTTAGGTTTTAGTATTCCACATAAATTATCATATTTTACTATTCATCAAAAATTTATTTATTTTCGAAAAATCCCTAAAATTCAACCACAATTTTTTTGACCTGTAGAATGCCAAAATTAACTCCTCTTTATAAATATAATTTACTAAATATGCAATAATTAATTTTTAATTATATTTATAATTTTAACAAAAAATGAAAATTTTAAAATTATAACGGCTATTCAATCCCTCTAGAAAATTAATTTAGGTCTCATAAAATTATAGTATGATCAAAATAAAAATAACATAAATTTATGAATACAGTTTAAGAAATTAATTTTTTCTTTTATTTATTATCTTAATCCTTAAATTATAATTAAATATACAAGAATTACCAAAATATCAACACTTGAATAATAATATTTAAAATATATATTTACTTATACTATGATATAATTTTACCATATTATCACTTATAAGATGTATAAAATTTACTTATGCTTTCATTGATGTGGTTTCTATTACATTGGCCAATTTACTATTCATAAGGGTCACATTACTATTCAAATGTAAATGTTACTATTTCATCAGTATGTGTTCTTTAACATCAATGGATACCTTTTATTTAACTCCTTAATAATTTATAATGTTTTTATTATGTTATATAAGTAATATTTTATTATTAAATATAATATAAAATTATAAGAAGTGAATTCTATTCATAAAACATTGGATCCTTACATTCCCCCCCCCCATTATGAAAGTTCACCTTCAAAATTTTGTTTTATATTTTAAGTAATAAACTGGTGCAGGTAATTTTGCTTCATTGCCGCCTCAAGATCCCATGTTGTCTCTTCATACGGATGGTTCCGCCCTATTTCTTTGACTATGTGAGTAGTCATGTTATATAGAAAATTTTCTCTACATTCTGTGATCATCAATGGCTTCTCCACAAAAGAATTATCATTCTACAAGTACAAAAAATCTAAAGAAAGTTCATATGAAGGATCTAGAATGTAATTCATTAAGGGGGTTACATGGAAGACATCATAAAACATAGGCATGGTATGTATATGTGCTATTCCATTGCCCATAACATTAACATGATCAATAATCTTGATGGTTCTGATGTACCTGATAGTAATATTTCTATACATCCCAAATCTCATCACATTATTCCATGGTAATATATTGATTAATACCATGTCTCTATCAATGAATTCAAAATACCATCAAATAATTTATGATTGATACTTCTGTCAACATTGGGATTCCATGATGCACTACTGAATGTTTTTCTCCTTCACCGCTCTTTCTTCGAACATTTTAGGTCTTAGCTTTTTACACTCACCCACTTCATCACAACATTTCATTTTTTTACACCTTTTCCAATAATGGGATTCATAATATGACATTTTTTGTTGGAGTGGAAACAATTATTATAAGATAATTTGATGTGTTTAATATGTTTTCCACATAATCCCATGAATTTCAAAGAACAAGCTTTCAACATTTCTTCCAGTTTCTAAAAGGATCGCTCAGACTGGCCATCAGTTTGAGGATGACAGGTCGTACAAAAGTTTAGTTCAATGCTTTTTGCATGTTGGAATCTTTTACAGAACTTCTAGGTGAATCACATATCTATATCAGATACAATAGAGAGTGGAAATCTATGTTGTCTTACAACCACTTTGATATATACCTTTGAAATTTGATCCAATGTGATGTCCTATGGAATTGTGAAAACATGGTCTATATTTATAAGACGATCCACAGAGACCCATATATGATTTTTTTCTTATGGATGTCCTTTTATGTCCAGTGACAAATTTTATTTTGATGTTCTCCCACATCTCTGTTAGTAAGGGTGTTCGTTGCATCATGCCCATAGAATTATAACATTCATCCTTCAATTTTTTACGTACCATGTCCTTTGATGTATATTCAGCAATATCCTTTTTAATATTCTCAAACCAAAAGTTCTCTTGTAGATCTCGATACATCATCGTTCTCCTAGGGTGAATAAAGAAGGATAAACTACATGTTCCATTCAAAATATCATTCTTTATCGTGGAATGGATGGTAAACGTATTCATCACCGAATTTATACAAGTACTTCCAAATTAATTTTTAACTCATCGGATTTCTCATTTCTAATAGCCTCCACCCTTTTCATATTTTCCACTTGTTTTCTTTGACAATCCATTATTTTCTCCATGTGGGATGCTTGAGAAACCATCTATGAAAGGACTGATGTGGTTTGTGCCTTATTTATTACCATGTCCATTCTCTACAAATCTAACAATATTGGTTCATTCTCAACTCTCATCATTAATAAATAAGCCTGATACTTTCTACATAGAGCATCTTCCGCCATATTTGCCTAACCATAATGGTAGTGGATTGAGATGTCATAATCAATGATGATCTCTAAAAAAATTCTTTGGAGCATATTAAGCACATTCTATGTGAATATATAATTGAGACTCTTCTGATTAGTATATATCTCACAAATCTCCCCAAAGAGAAAATTACACCATATTTTCAAGAAAAATATCATAGCCACCCACTCCAGATCTTGCATGTGTTATATTTTCACATGGATGTTTTTTCTTGATTCTTAGGCTAGAAAAATATCATTTTTCATTACCACAAAGCCTAATACATTCTTTGAAGCATCACTATACACCAGAATGTGTTCTCTACTAGTTGTGAGTGAGAGTGTTTGCATAGTTATAAGCCGCTTTTGAGGTCCTTAAAACATTACTCATATTCAAAAGTACAAAAACATATCACCCCTTTCTATGTCATTATGTTCATTGGGTATGAAAATTGTGAGAATTTATTTCAAAAATCATCGATAATTATTGGATATCCCGAGAATGTTGCGGATCTCTGTTACATATGTTAGCCTAGGCCACTCTTCAATTTCCTTTATCTCGGAATGGTCCACAGATATATCTTTTCTAGTAAAAACATTCCCAAAGAATGATACTTCTTCCATCATGAATTCAAATATTATTTACCTTAAATAATTTTTCTACCTTTAAAAAGTCATCATCGTATTCAAATGCTCATCATGTTTCATCTTTCTCATAGAGTATATGAGGATATCATCGATAAAGACTACCAAAAAATTAAAGTAAATCTATAAAGACTCTATTAAATAAATAAAAGAATATTTCTGGAGAATTATTATTTTTTAAGGGATTATCAATGAACTCATAGTGTCTAGACAATATTCAAAACATTGTTTTGGGAATATCATCCATCCTCACCATTAATTGGAAATATCAGGTCTGAACATCCACCTTAGATAAATAACTGGGCTCACCTAGTTGATCGAACACATCATCTTCATGAGGTAGGGGATACTTGTTATTTATCTGTATTTTATTACCTCATGATAATCAATTTATAGACACATCATATATCCTTATTTTAATCAAAGTGGACTGGTGCATCCCAAAGTGATGTACTTGGGCTTACAAAACCCCTCTCTAGATTCTCCAATAGCTATTTGATTATCTCTTCTAGGTCTATGGTGGGAATTAAATAATGATTTATTGATATATGTAGATATTTACGGAATATGTTTAGTTTATAACTCAAGATCTCGATTATTATGAATACTACACAATTATTTAGAGAATACATTAGTGTAATCCTTCACGATGATCATATCATTTAGAGGTATCATCTCTTCTATCTCAGTCATATGAGCTAGAAATTATTTCTCAAAAGTGATTAATATACATAGTTTTGACAATGATTTAAATGGAGATTCACATTCCTATGTACAATTATAATGAATTGAAGGATGATATGTATATGAATATTGGTCTCCTTTTCTTGGTAGTTGTTGTCGTCATTGTATAATGATATCAAATTCATTCCCATGATAACATTGAACTCCACTAAAGGAAGTATGGCAATATTTTCTAGGAGGTTCAGTCCAAGGATGTTAAACAAGGAGGTGCTATATAGTTTTTATGCAGTAATTTCCCCATTTTCAATTCCAATAGATAACGTAACCTATAAATTTCATGGTGGTGTTTGAATAGTTCTACTAATCATAGCCAATATGAATGAATTCATATAACCTGAATTAAATAGTGTGTTCACTGTTATTGAATGAATAACTAGTATACATGTCACCTCATCATTATCTAGCTCCACCACAAGATTAGTTTTAACGTAATACCTTCCTTATATCCTTAGAGGTTGTTGTTGATTTCCTAAAAAACCCTGGGATTTGAGAAATTATTCGAATAATTCCATTTCTTCATGTAGTTCAGACATTTTATTATATGATATGAATTGATATGACCCTTCCTTTGTTATTCCACATTATTGGAAGTATTTACAACCCTTCCACAGTTATTTTATATATTTTATTTCTTTCAACATTTGATGCAATTCTCGGTACCCTTTATACGGTTCATGCGATTCTTATTACCACAATATTAAAAAATGTGATGTTCGACCTTCAATTCATCATGGGATTTATTTTAAGACCCACCCATATTAGACTCCATCATATGATTTTTTTTCACTGGGTCCTCGAGACCACTGAGTGTATATGATATCAATTTCAACCTTGATGGAACAACATACAATCTCTTCATGACTGTCGAAGTCATGAATATTCAACACTTTTTGTAGACTCATCTTTAGTCATATAAATAATGAATCATCTTTCTTTTGGTGTTCAAGAGAAATAGAGTGGTGTATCTCATAATCCAGGTGAAGTTTTCTTCGTATGCACTAATGGACTCATCTCCCTTCTGATTGAGACTGAGGAACTCTCATTAAATCTGGAGGGGGAGGTACAGGTAATATATTTATTGAAAAACATTTTCTTGGATTCCACCAAATCCATGGTGTCAGTTTCCACCTAATACATAGTTTTATTGATTAATTTCCATCGCTAATCGGCTTCCACTAGAAAATTATATTCTTTTACAATGAATTTTTCTTCTTTTGAGAACTGGAGGAATTTGAATATCTTTTCAATGGTGTTAATCCCCTATTCCACAAGGTGGGTATTTGATGATCCACATAACATGGGAGGTCATTCCCACATAAATGATTAAATGAAAACATCATATTTCCTTAGAGGAGGATGTCATTGTACAAGAATCAAGTTATTATTCATAAGTTGAGATAGATGATCATGTACTATAATAATGGTTTTAGCACCCATTCCCATCATTTTAGGAATATCATTTGGGAACTCTTTACATTTCCTATCATAATTATTGTGGCCACATGTGCTTCATTTTACATCCATTAGAAATGAAAATTATATTATAGTTATGGGGCATGGATACACAGCTGTTAAGCATAAAAATGAAACATTATTCATAAAAAAATAAACACTTAAAGTAAAATTATATCCTAATTTGTGGTTCCCTAGGTGTCAATCTAGGTTACCAATGATATGTTTCTAACATATATTCTTATTAACTTTTACTTGTTCAATTAATAATGGATTGTAATGTGCTTATGAATTTACCTAATCATGTCCTCCGATAGTGTCAAACCAAGAGTGCATTAAGTCCTATTGTCATGCTCCTTTTCTAGTTTTATTATAGGTTAATGTGTTATTTTTCAGTTTTACCCCTAGCCGCATCTACTCTAGATCCTCCTCCACTTGTTTGCATCCAGAAATGGATGTATTTTCTGCGTAAACCACATAATCTATACTGACATGAATTCGGGATGATTTCATATACATAGTCTCATTCCTAAGTATCATACTATAATTCTATATTACTAATCTCCAAATAAAGCTAGACAATCCATTGATACCAACTATAATGACCTAACCCTTTTAGACACATCATTACATGATTTAAATAAGTTTAAAGAAACATATTACAATCCAAGGATCATACTATCTAGTTTCTTGGATTCCTAGTTTCATAAAATATAAAACATGGTACTAAATATGAAATTTCATTATTTATTCTTCATAAAGAGCCCCTAATATCCATTGTGATCATACATATTCATAGGGTATTATGGTGATAACATGAAAAAAGGAATCATCTAAAAATCCCAATAAGGGAAAAACATAAGAATAGAGCTTCATCACATGGGTTATAAGGATTGATATAATGATTTAAAAAACCATTGAACATATGTATTCAAAACATTTAAAAATGAGATCATATAGACATGGATTCATAGTAATGTGACCGAAAAATAAAGCTTGGATTTACCTTGATCCAAATCTCATTACACATAGAGGACCACAAGTCATGGTTAACCACCATGACCTTGCACATGGTAGCAATAATTAAGGATAACGAAAAATACCGTTGCAAATAACATCCAATGAGACTCACCATTAATCAATGAATTGGAGAACTATCTAGGAACACCTATCCTAACAAATTCAGGAATATTCTTTCCACATAAAGAATCATACATAATCAATCATACATAATTATAAGGTTCCCCATGAAAATAAATGGGTATTATAATCATGTCATAAAGCATGATAAAGGGGCATATAATACAAGTGTCCATTAAATAATGTAATTAAAACATAAATAGTCATTAATAATGTAAAATAATAATATATATGGTATGTGATGTCAACCTAAATTTATAACATTAAAAAATATTATTTAGTAATTTTTAAAATTAAAATATTTTATTTAGGTTTCATTGAGAAGACTAACAATCATTTAAAATAGAATTGTGAAAAATAATTTATATAAAACATTAATTGAACCAAGAATCATTTAATAACAAAAATACTGATTCAATTAAAAATTGTGGCTTAAAACGAGTGTTAGTGTGAACATTACTTTGTGTATGAATTCAAGAAGATCCCTTAAGAAGGTTTTATTTTCAAGAAGTATTGTGGAGGGGACCACAAAAAAACAGGTAAGTCCCAAAAAAAGAATGATGAAAGGACATTGATATATGTATTTGGTAGATATAAAATGAATTTAGAGGATTCTCATGAAAAATAAGATAACTTCATTTTAGTAATTATAATGATAGATAAACCTGAAAAAATAAAGGAGGCTTGGGTAGAATCCCTTACATTAAAGATGATGGTATCCTTCACATGATCATAATTTCTTGGACAACAAAATTAAATTAATTAATTATTATTTCTATAACCTCTCCTTCTTGAAATTGATTTATTATAATTATATTAATTATATTCATTACCTTTTTGATGGGTTAAAAAGTTTAATATCATGGGTTGGGAGCATTTGTCTCCTTGGTTTTCATGATTATTTTACTTTTACCCATGTAAGGATAAACATGTAAGAGGATAGTGGTTTTCTATAATTGAATTTGAATGTTATAAGTTATCATACAGAATATAAAATGTTCATAAAATTCATTTGGATTAATTTAATGAAGATGAATTATTATATAAAACATTAAGGATAACCCATTTGGTTTAGTGGTGATTTTTATCATATTGAATACATACTAATTTATAAATTAATATCTTGTGCAAAATATTTTCCAGAACCTTAAATTAGACATACCACATATATTATAGTTTGTTTTAACCATAAAAATTGTTTCATGGCCTGAATAGTTTACAGTAATATAAATTAAAAACACGCCTTCCTTTTATATGATAAATTAACACATCCCAGATGGTGTTTTAATATCTTGTAATAAAGTATTTGAATGGAGAAATGATGACGAATTATTCCATTATCATAACAACACTATATTATATTTAATCTACTACATTTATCATGTCATTTTGGTGAAAGTAGGTGAGGAGTGAAAATTTAAGAAAGGAACATGAAATATAATTATTTAAATGAAAAGATGAGTTTTCCTCTTGAATATAACTTACATGAGATCCTATTTAGGGGAGATGATTTGATATTTTGAAAAGAATAAGGGATTATCAAAGTGGGGGAGGGGCTCAAGGAGATATTTTAGTATAATTTTGGAAAGGAATAATGCTTGAGTGGAATGAAGATAATGGGTAAATATGGGTAGTATAAAAAGTAGAGGAGAGGAGGGGTTTTCCATAATTTTAATCATTAGTTTAATTTTCATTCTCAAGAAATGTATATTCAGGTTCTATGAGACTTAAATTACTATATAGAGAATGTGTGTTCAATCCAATATCAATTTATATCATCCATTCCTCAAACATGATGCAGAAATTCAGGTTTTAGCATTTATCATAAATTATCATAATTTACAATTCATCAAAACATCATTTATTTCCTAAAAATTTAAAAAAACAACCCTAATGTTACTTGATTTGTAAAATTTAAAAATTAAATCATTTTTATGAAAATAATTATATAAATATGTTAAATTTTATTTTTAAATAATATCAAAATTTTCTTGAAAATATATATTTTAATACTAAAACATTTTTCATAAAAATTGAAAATTTAATTAAGGTGTATTAAAACTATATTATTGATTCATTGATGATTAAATAAGGTAAATATTGGTGGTATACCGTTAAAAACAATACACCATTATCAATATTTATATAACAGTGTATATATCTATAATTTGAAGACATATTATAAGTATTCCATCACACATTCTCAGACACATAACTACCATAATACTTATTCTCTATATCATATTCCCATGTCTCAACCTACCCATATTATTAAAAGATAACATTGACACCATAGATATGCATGATCCATATACTAAATAACCACTATCAAAACATATTTTTCAAGATATATAGATTTAAACTGTAATGACCCGACCCTACCCGGGCTCGAGCCGCAACCACCCCAAGCCTGCCTCCATAGGCCAGGGGCTGGCGACCAGTGCCGAAGGCAAAACAACTCAGGGAGCCCTTTTCCTAAGTACCTATACACACACACACAACACACTCAATGCAAAAGTGCATAGTAAGAGAAAAGACAAGTAGAGTAAAGTGAAACTGCTATATATAAACCACCAAAAGTGCATCGACCTCTAAACATTACAAAGTAAGGTGAAGGTAAACAGAAAAAGAAAAAAATGGAAAAACATGCGCCCAACCAGAAAAGTGCCACAACCCAGAAACATGTGAACAAAAGAAAAATAGCTAGAAGGGGTCCCCCACCTGGAACCCGACTACGACCACTGCATGCAGTCCAAGCTCCTGAACGCCTATGATCCACTAAAGTCACGACCAACCTGTCTGTCATCTAGAAGGGCACGCCAAGTGTGGGAAAAGCCCAAATAGGGGATAGTATAAACATACTAAGTAGGATACTACGATGGCTGGAGGGAGGAACAAAGGTGGTACCGAAGGGTGAGCAGTATAGAAAACAGGTAAAAGTAAAGGAGTACAACCGAAAGTGTAGTAAAGAGTGCAGTAAAGAGTCCATCTCAACCCAAAAAGAGGAAAGAAGGTAGACTTATCCAGACATAAGGAGCTATAAATGGTTAGAATATGAACTTCCCATTGAGTCTTCGCTACCTATAGCAGGAGAGTAGACTCACCCAACCATGAAAAGATAGACACGGAAATCACGTGGCTTACCCCCGCGTGTCTTCGCCTCTCCAGTAAGGAGAGTAACCTAACCCATGAAGTGGGTTATAGAGCGAGGTATATACATATACATATGCCCAACAAGAAGCTCGAACAAGGTCATAAGGGGATCTCCATCCCGTAGCTCATCCCAAGAATGTGAGTAGCCAACAGTCCCAGAAATAACCCCATCGATGCCCAGCATCCCACACGTCTGCCCCGAAATACAATTCAAGGGGCTCAAACCACCGCACCTCGACACAATCCGCTATGGGTGACACTGACTCGCCTGCACGGTTTTAGGTCGCATCACAAGGACGCATCTCGGTGGGGGAAAATCTCCTCGTACTTGAGAGTTTTGGGGGAACATCAAACAACAACTCGTCACTGCCCCACAGTCGGGAGGTCTCATCAAAGTCAATAGGCGACCCCCTGCCCAGCCCCACTAGAGGGTCCCTGGATGTCGACCTATTCCCACTATAGGGATACCTAGAAAGATTCGATGAGTGCCACACTACCCAGTTACGTAATAGGGTAATCCACTATAGGGCGACCCGGCTAAAGTCAGTGATGGGACCACTGCCCAGCCCAACTGGAGGTAACCCAGCATCAAGGACCACTGCCCAGCTCAGCTGGAGGTAAGCCCGGCATCAGGGTCCACTTCCTAGCCATGCTGGAGGTAAGCCCGAAATCGGGGACCACTGCCCTGCCCCGCTGGAGGTAATCCCGGTATTGGGGACCACTGTCCAGCCCAGCTGGAGGTAAGCCTGGCATTGGGGACCACTACCCAGCCCAGCTGGAAGTAAACCCAGAACTGCTTTGGCCATCCCTGCTAGATGGTACTGCTCGGTGAACACTGTTGTACTGGCCATCCCTCCTGGATGATACAATAGTCAAGCCCTGCTCGAAACAACCTCACCCTTGCTGGAAACAACCTCCGCCCTACTGAAAACCACCTCAGCCCTACTGGAAAAAACCTCAGCCCTGCTGGAATGATCCTTAGCCCTGCTAGAAACAACCTCAGCCGTGCTGGAACAACCTCATGTGTAGAGGAACAGTGTCCGCATAAAGTGTTAGTCACATCGATTCCACAATAACACTACCAGGGAACACGAATGAACAGGAGAAACTCCACGGTCCTCCTATAGCGACCACACTCCAATCCGCTGAGTCACTATTGATGTTGACCATGTCAACTAATCCCAGAAATTGGGGAAAACACCCACACTATACGAACACCCATAGTCGCAAATGGTGTCGCAGTTCGGTGAAAGGGCACAGTACTGAAACCCCTCATAGCTGATGAAATAGAGGAAACAAACCATCTCTACCAGCCAAATGAGAACAGAACCAGGGGAAAACTCAACCCTGCAGGTTAACAAAAAAGAACATAGGAACCCTCTACATCATGAGAGGTTAAAAGTACGTAAAGAAGAACATGGAGTGCACATGGGGCCCACATGACGTGTGGCCTCAAGTCAACCCCAACCAAATGCACAAACATTCTCAGGTACAAACAACCAAATGTACCTCCAAGTGTTCCCGTATACATCTAGAGTATTATAAGTTTCATCCCAAAGGCTATCGTGCACACGTAACACAAGGTCAACACGAAGGCGTAACGTAACAAATCCAACCTGTTACCTCAACGGCTGAGTCACAGCCAACCACATCTCTATAAACACCAACAACACTATCCCAGGAGTGAACGTGATCACACTCCAATGGTTCCCTGCAAACAGAGCAGGAAGAACCACCACCAAGGCACCTTCACATTCCACATTTAATAAGGTCACGTATGAGGCTCCGCTCTCTTGAACAGATTACACCACTGTAATCCTCGCAAAAAATCATTCGAGATAGACTACTTACTTGCCTCAAATGGATATCTTATGGAGAAGTCACCAATACCACCTCACGCCCAAACAACGTCCCGTGATCCTATGCCTCAGCCCTGAAAACAGTCGGGTGCATCGCACCATTGCGATCCCCTCGGGAAAACTTGTCAAAAAGACTATTCACTTGAGCGCAATGGATATCCTGGGAAAAAGATTCATTCCGACGCACCGCACACGAGCGGCTCTTCATGGGACTCGCATCCCTGTCCCGAAACACAACGAACAGATCACACCATTTCCAACCTCTTGAAAAAGTACAGAAGATGAACGATTCACTTGTCCAAAATGGTCACCAGGTGATACAGATTGAAAATCACTATCAACACCCAAATGGCCATCACGGGGCCCGCACCATCATGCGGAATTACAGCGGGCAGACTGCGCCAACGTGATGCCCTCAGAAAAACACCCAACATCGACTGCTCACACGCCCCGAATGGACGCCCGATGTAAAAGTCACTAAATGCTGCACGTAGCTCAAAATACGGGCCATGGGGCACGCACCTCAACATCAGCCTCAACTCCTGAAACCACCCTGGAAATCTCATCCTCGGTGCTAGGGTCGCAACGCCACTGATGGCGCTCAAAATGGATGTTGGAGGAGACTGTGCCGTCCAAAACCAGATCCCCCGGAAAACGCCAATCTACATAATGCACATGACACGCCTCTAAGTCCCTCGTTTTGAGGGTTAAAAACCCCCGAAACCATTTCAAAAACATCTTCTAGACACAAGCTCCGCACTTCCATAGACGGCGCGCGAAACTGACTCCCGGTTTATGATTTATTAAAGCATAAATTATTTTATAATAATAATAATAATGTATTATTATTATTATAACCTTATTAATATTATTAATATTAATATTTTTATTTTTTTACATCCTAAAACATGACCGGCCGTTCGGCCGGTCTTCTTCTTCCAATAGGACCCGCAACTTGGGGGTCCACGTCGCCCAGCCGTGGTCCGTAGACCCCGATCTCCCCCATGCGCACTGACTGGCTTTTGCCGATCGGTCCTCCTCTTCCGGTCGACGCCACCTACTGACGCTGAAGCCTGTTCCCAGTCGACCTCCCTACTCGATAGTCGTCGCCCTCGGCGAGGCCCTCGCCTGGCCGCTCGACCTCCCCCTGGCTGTCGCGGCCGCCTGTGCCACATGCCCACAGATACCCACAGACGCCCCCCTACTGCCGCTGCGAGCCCCGGCTGCCTGAAGCTCGGCCGAACCACCACGCCCCCCTACTGAAGCCCGTCGGACCACCGCGCGAGCCGCCGGAAAACACCCACAAACACCAGAAATTCCCGCAAAGTCCGATGAACTACTGCGACACCATCTGAACCCAGATTTGAATTCCGAAATAAGTGCTTGAAAGCTCGAAACTAGTACTACGCATTTAGGGGCTTCGTTCGACGATTGAATAAAAATTTACATATTTTTATGAATTCAAAGTAGGTGTGGTAAATTAAAAACGAAACGTACGATCCTACCTGCGAGGGCGTTTCCCAGCGCTTCACAGAGAGTCTGCCGCCGCGGCGCTGCCTTACAGGTGCTACCTCACCATAGTAAAGGAGGAGAGGGAGGAGATATTTAGTTGAACTCCTTCCGCCAGGAGGTCCCAAATGAAGGGGAGGAGGAGAGGGTTTTCTTAAATAAAGTATTAAATTAATAGAAATTTAATTAATTAAATCTCTAAATTTTAACCCGCATCTGAAAATCTCGACGGGGTCGATGTTAAGCCTCCCCTAGGGTAAAAAACACCTCTTGAGCACAACGTCGATCTCAGAACTTGATTATGAGCTTCCTTTTGAATGTTTTAAAACTGAACGCTCAAATCCTCAAAATTACTAAAATGCCCCTGGGGCCATTTTTCGCAGACGGGTCGTGCCCACAAAACAAAGACCCCTCGTAGGGTAAACGGAATGCTCTGAACTCAACGGTGCCCCCTGTTTTCCAATCCGAACCACTGTTTAATAGATACTAGATTTAACCCATTAAATGAATAAATTAATTATTTAATTTATCCGTTCTATGCTCTGATAGCGATCGAGGGGTCCAAACGTCCCGCACCGACACGTTTTATGTCATTACTAGGGTAAAAACCCCATTCTTTACCCATTCGTACACTCGGATCTCTGATATGAAGCACCGTTTAGGAGTTATCACATTTATTTGGCATTTCCAGTGTGAACGCATTGAAAAGTTAATTTCGGCCACACCGGGGCCCGGAATTGGATGTCTTCAGAAGGCGCTGCTTTGGAATAATATCAAGAATATTCCAAAGTCTTTTATAGCCAAAAACTGGGTTCTTACATAATTCCCTCCTCCAATATTTTCATCCCCAAAAAGCAAGGCCAGGGAACAACTTAGGGTACTAAGCTTGCGCCTGGCTCTCCTGTACCTAGAAGAACTTTTGTATAGTCCAGCATCATTGCACACAGATCAAATGATTTGATCCATTCACGCAGGGTCAGCCCATACCGGTGACGTGTATAGAAACATGCACACACCTTATCAGGCAAGTCACGTGGGAGATGTCGTGCACCCACTCAAGTCTTTGGGGTTAGGGAAAGGCGGTAGACAACCTTTACATCCCTTCGCATGGTCTCAAACGACCCGAAGGCTCTCGGGGGTAGCTCACCTCCCCGATCGAACCTCTACATTGCACACCGCGACTAGAATCAACGACCGCACCTGGAAAAAGTCCCAGTGATTCTCTCTTTTAGAACATCCATATGGTGAAACCCGCAACTATATTTGGTCACGCAAGATTTCATAGTCAATGTCTCACAACCAAGACTCTCTTAAATGCTCAGAAAGCGATGGAGTCGACACCATCAACTAAAGAAAAAGGTCCCACGTCTTTCTTCATACCAACTATGGTTACACCGACGCCCTGTGACACCCTGGTAACACCCCAAGAAAAGAGAAGGGAGAAAAGCATTTCACACACAGAGTCTAAAAATTCTACTGCAAAAAGTAGAAGAGTTTCTTATCATACCTCTTATCACCTCATGCTCCACAGGATCGTAGACATCCAAAGCTCAGGGTTGTCTGTGGTCCAAACTATCAGCTCCCGGAGCCTGACGTGGACCGCCCAGTGGTGATGGGAAGACTTCGTAATGTCATCCACCACTACCAGCTCCTCCCGCTCCACTGCTATTACCTCCTCTCTGGGCGCTACTTCGATCACGGTGTTACCTCCATCGTGGTGGTGCACCTGCTGCCTGCCCAAAGCTATCTGCATGCCTGGTCGGGTAGTCCTGTGCCAGGTGACCTCGCCCATTGTAAGCATATCACTGACTCTCTTAGGGATGCACTGGTGCCCTACGACACCACTGTGGTGTACGTCCACGCCCCTGAGTCTGCTTGTTAGAAAGCCACCTACGTCAAGGTTCTGCTTGCTGACGCCCGCTAGCTGCAGAAGACGTCTTGGCTCCAATGTGCCTGCTGCCACCACTAACTCTAGAGCGTGACAGGAAGTTCTCTATCACTAGTGCCTACTCTAGCACCCCGGCATATGTAGAAATATCCAAAGGTACTATAACAGCATGAAACGCTTGACAGAGACCCTGAACAAATATCTGTGCTTGGATGTTGTCGTCATGGACCATGTCCGGGTAAAAGCCTACACGGTCTGCGAAACTAGCTGCCTACTCGGCCACCATCATCCCTTCCTACTGAAACTGCAGGAGCTCTTGAATCTGAACGATGTGAAAGTAAGAGGGGAAAAACTCCTCATGGAACTATAACTGAATGTCTCCCCTCGAAAGGGACGAATCGAAAAGAAACTGAGTCTCCAGACTCCACCAACGTCAAGCTACTCCATGGAAAAGGTTGGCGGCCAAAGCCACCATAAAATCTACTAGCGTCCGCACAAGCCTGAAAAGGCGAACCACGATCCCTAGCCAAACCTCTGCTACCTGAGGGTCTGGCTCACCACTGAACCTTAGAGGTCTCTGCCACTGGAACTCATGGAGCGCTCTCAACCTGTGCTTAATCTCAGCCTACTCTACTGAAGCTGTCTCCTACTCAACAGGTGGGGTGATGCTACTGGCCCACCCGGAGAAAGGGGCTTGCATGATGGGTCCTGGACTGTGGCCTCGTAGCTCACATGGTCGTCATCACGCACCAATGTTGGCATCTTGGTTTGTTGTCTTCGCGGGGTCATCGTGAATATTATGAAGGAGTGCCGCAGTCAGATGAGCATATATGTATATAAAAATAACAACGATGTGGAGCTTACTCAAGAAGGACATTCAAAGACTCAATCCTATATGATGTACAAACCAATTTTCCTAGCTAAAAGTTTCTCAGCATGTTGAGTCGACAAGCGTGTTATCAGGGTCTTGGTGAATGGATATGTCGGTCGGTGCACCGTCACTAGACTCCCTGGCCTGAGAGCCGCTCTCGAGACATGATAACACAGTTTCCCTAAACCCCAATCAATTCTTTTTTAAGTACATCCGAACAACGTCCCAAGGAACAACCCACCTCTAATACCACTTTTTCACGACTCGACCCTACCCGGGCTCGAGCCGCAACTACCCCAAGCCCTCCTCCATAGGCCAAGGGCTGGCGACCAGCGCCGAAGGCACAACAACTCAGGGAGGCCTTTTCCTAACTACCTATACACACACGCACATCACACTCAATGAAAAAGTTCAAAGTGAATGAAAATACAATCAGATTAAAGTGCAGTTGCTATATATAAACCACCAAAACTGCATCGACCTCTAAACAATACAAAGTAAGCTGAAGGTAAATAGAATAGAAAAAAGGTAAAAACATGCACCCAACCAGAAATGTGTCACAACCCAACAATAAGTGAACAAAAGAAAAATAGCTGGAAGGGGTCCCCATCCTGGAACCCGAATATGACCATCGTACGCGGTCCAAGCTCCCAAACGCCTATGATCCATTGAAGTCACGACCAAACTGTCTGTCATCCGCAAGGGCACACCAAGTGCGGGCAATGCCCAAGCAGAGGTGAGTATAAAAATACTTAGTAAGATAACCCAAATCTCGAGGTAGAAACAAAAGAGGTATCGAAGGGAGAGAGGTAGAGCGAAAAAGGAAAAGTAAAGGAGTACAACCGAAAGTTCAGTAAAGAATGCAGTAAAGAGTCCATCTCAACCCAACAAGAGGAAAGAAGGTAGACTCGTCCAGACACAAGGAGCTAGAAACATTGAAAAGATGAACTTACCATCGAGTATTCACTACCTATAGCAGGAGAGTAGACTTTTCCAACCACTAGAAGATAGACACAGAAATCACGTGGCATACCCCGCATGTCTTCACCTCTCCTGGAAGGAGAGTATCCAAACCCAAGAAGTGAGTTCTAGAATGAGGTATATACATATACATATGCTCAAAAAGAATCCCGAACAAGGCCACAAAGGGATCTCCATCCCGTAGCTCAGCCCAAGAAAGTGAGTAGCCAATAGTCCTAGAAGTAAACTCCATCGATGCCCAGCATCCCACACGTCTTCCCCAAACTACAAGTCAAGGGGATCAAACCACAGCACCTCAACACTAACCGCTTTGGGTAGCACTGACTTGCCAACACGATTTTAGGTCACATCACAAGGAGGCATCTCTGTGGGGGAAACCTCCTTGTACTTGAGAGTTCTGGGGGAACGTCAAACCACAACTCGTCACTGCCCCACAGTCGAGAGGTCTCCTTAAAGTTGACAGGTGACCCCCTGCCCAGCCCCGCTAGAGGGTCCCTGGAAGTCGACGGGTTCCCACTATAAGGAGTCCCGGATAGAGTCGACGGGTGCCACACTGCCCGGTCCCGTAATAGGGTATTCCACTAGAGGGCGACCCGGCTATAGTCGGTGACGAGACCACTACCCAGCCTAGCTTGAGGTAACCTGGTATCAGGGACCACTGCCCAGCCCAGCTAGAGGTTAGCCCAGCATCGAGGACCACAACCCAGCCCAACTGGAGGTAAGCCTGTCATCATGGACCATTGCCCAGCCCAGCTGGAGGTAAGCTCAGCATCGGGGACCACTGCCCAGCCAATCTGGAGGTATGACCGGCGTTGGGGACCACTGCCCAGACAGCTGGAGGTAAACCCGGAACTGCTCTAGCCATCCCTGCTGGATGGTTATACTCGGTGAACAACGTTGTACTTTCCATCCCTGCTGGATGGTAAAACTGGTGATCCCTTCTCGAAACAACCTTAGCCCTACTGGAAACAACCTCATCCATGCTGGAAACAATCTCATCCCTACTGGAAACAACATCAGCCCTGCTCAAAACAACCTCATCCCTACTAAAAACAACCTCAGCCCTGCTAGAACAATCTCCGGGGTAGAGGATTGGTGCCCGCGTAAAGTGTTGGTCACACCAAATCCGCAAGAACTCTTCCGGGGAACACAAAGGAATGGGAGAAACTCCTCGGGCCTCCCAGGGAGATCACGCTCCAATCCGTTGAGTCACTGTCGAAGCGGACCGAGTCAACTCATCCCAGAAATTGGGGAAAGCACCCACACTGTACGAACACCCATAGTCGCAAATGATGTCATAGTCTTCTGAAATTCACGGTACTAAAACCCCTCACAGCTGAAGAAATATAGGAAACAAACCATCACTGCCGACCAAACAAGAACATTACTAGGGGAAAACTCAACCATGCTGGTCAAAAAATAAGAACAGAGGAAACCTCTACGTCGCGAGACATCCAAATTACGTAAAGCAGAACACAACACACACAAGGGGCCCACACGAAATGTGGCCTAAAGTCAACCCCAACCGAACTCACAAACGTTCTCAGGTACAAACAATCACAATTACCTCCAAGAATTATTGTATACTTCTAGATTATACCACGTTCCATCATAAAGGCTATCGTGCACATGGCACCCAATGTCAACGCAAAGGTGTAACATAACAACTCCAACCTTTCACATCAGTGGATGAGGAACAACCAACCACATCTCTTTAAACACCAACAACACTCTCCGAAGAGTGAAGGCGATCACACGCCAAGGGTTCTCTGTAAACACCGCAGGAAGAACCACCACCGGGGCACCTTCACATTCCACATTTAATAAGATCACGTATGAGGTTTTTCTTGCATGAATAGATTACACTGTTGTAATCCTCACAGAAAAACATGCGAGATAGACTACATACTCACCTCATACGGATATCTGATGGAAAAGTCACCAACATCGCCTCACGCCCGTTTGACATCCCGTGATCCCGAGCCTCAGCCCAAAAAATAGTCAGGTGCATCGCACCATTGTGATCCCCTCAGGAAAACACCTCAAAAAGACTTCTCACTTGAGCGCAATGAATATCCAGGGAAAAAGATGCATTCTGGCACACCGCACACGAGTGGCGCTTCGTGGGACCTGCATCCCAGTCCTGAAACACAACGAACGGATCACACTGTTGCGATCCTCTCGAAACAGTACACAAGATGGACTATTCACTTGTCCAAAACAGTTTCCCGGTGATAGATATGGAAAATCATCGTCAACGACCAAACAGCCGTCATGGGGCCCCCACCATCGTGCAGAATTACAGCGGGAAAACTGCGCCCATGCGATACCCTCAGAAAAACACCCAACATCGATAGCTCGTACGCCCCGAACGGATGTCCGATGAAAAAGTGACTAAACACTGCACGCAGCTCAAAAGACGAGTAGTGGGGCCCACGCCCCATCTTTGGCCTTAATGCCTGAAACCACACTAGAAAGCTTCTCCTCGGTGCCAGGGTCGCAATGCCACTGACGGGGCTCAAAACGGATGTTGTACGCGTCCGCGCCGTCCAAAACAAGATCCCCCGAAAAACGCCAATCTGCTTAACGCACGTGACGAGCCTCTGAGTCCCCCGTTTCGGGGGTTAAAATCCCTTGAAACCATTTCAAAAACTTTTTCTTTACACGAGCTCCACGCTGCCACGGACGGCGCGTGAAACCAACTCCCGATTTATGATTTATTAAAGAATAAATTAATATATAATAATAATAATAATGTATTATTATTATTATAACCTCATTAATAATAATAATAATAATAATATTATTATTATTTATATCCTAAAATAAGACCATCCATTTGGCCGGTCTTCTTCTACCAATAGGACTCGCAACTTGCGGGTCCTCATCGGCCAGCCGGGGTCCGTAGATCCCGGTCTCCCCCATGCGCACTGACCGGTTTTTGCCAGTCGGTCCTCCACGTCCAGCCGACGCCTCCTGCAGCCGCCGACGCCTACGCCCGGCCTCCCGCCCTGCTCAACCGTCGTTGCCCCCAGTGAGGCCCTCTCCTGGCCGCTCGACCTTCACACGGCTGTCGCGGCCGCCTATGCTGCACGCCCTCAGAAGCCTGTAGACGACCCCCAGCTGCCGCTGCGAGCCCCGACCGCCTGAAGCTCAGACGAACCACCGCGCCGCCGTTCTGAAGCCCGCCAGACCACCACGCGAGCCGCCGGAAAACACCCACAAACACCGGAAATTCCTACAAAGTTCGACGAACAACCGCGATAGCATCCGAACTTGGATTTCAATTCTGAAACAAGCGCTTGAAGGCTCAAAACCAGTACTATGCATTTAGGGGCTTCGTTCGACGATCAAACAACAATTTACACAAGTTTATGAATTCAAATGAGGTGTGGTAAATTAAAAACGAAACGCACGATCCTACCTGCGAGGGCGTTGCCCGGCGCTTCACGGAGAGTCTGCCGCCGCGCCACTGCCTTGCCAGAGCTACCACGCTGGAGTGGAGGAGGAGAGGGAGGAGCTCCTTGGATGAACTCCTTCCACCAAGAGTTGTCAATGGAAGGGGAGGAGGAGAGGGTTTGCTTAAATAGAGAATTAAAATAATAAAAATTTAATTATTTAAATCCCTAAATTTTAACCCACATTCGAAACTCTCGATGGGGTCGAGGTTAAGCCTCCCCAGGGGTAAAAACCACCTCCTGAGCATAATGGCGGTCTCGGAATTTGATTCTGATCTTCCATTTGAATGTTAAAAAAATGAACGCCCAAAGCTGCCAAATTACAAAAACACCCCTGCGTCCATTTCTCGCAGACGGGCCGCGCCTGCAAAACATACACACCTTATAAAGTTAACGGCATGCTCCAAACTCAACGGTGCCCTTAGTTTTCCAATCAGAGCCACTGTTTAAGTGATACATGAGTTAAGATGTTAAACGGATAAATTAATTATTAAATTTATCCGTTCCACACTCCGATAGCGAGCGAGGGGTCCAAACGTCTTGCATTGACAGGTTTTATGTCGTTCCTAGGGTAAACACCCCATTTCGGACCCATTCATACACTCAGATCTCTGATCTGAATCACCACATAGGAGTTATCCCATTTATTTGGCGTTTCCAGTGTGAACGCACTGAAAATTTAATTCCGGCCACACCGGGGCTCGGAATTGGATGTCGTCAGAAGGCGCTACTCTGGAATAATATCAAGAATATTCCAAAGTCTTTTATAGCCATAAACTGGGTTCTTACATACAATAAGAATATATATGGAAAAAATATATAATGATTTATTCTATTACATTATTTCTATATGAAGCATCCCATTTTCCTAAGGGTAACTACACTTTATGACAAACAAGTCATGCTATACATAATATTCTATAATAATGCATGATTACCACATATTTCTTCATTATTCAATATTACAAAATCAATAAAAAAATTTCTTTTATTCAAATAGAAACACATCTATATTTTGAAAAAACAAAAATGTAATCTTGTTTTTTTACATGGAAATGATCCAATACATGTGTTCAATTAGAACACAACATGATGCACATAACACATACTGACACAACCATAAAATCATATAAAATATATATAATAATAAAACACACCTATTTTCTTTTAATCTAACTATTTTATAACACAAAAAAATTATCCACAAACTAGATCTTTTAAAGGACATTAGAGTTAGAGACACAATAAAATCAATCACCCTCCACAAATACAACCAGCTTCCAACTAAAATATTCTTTATATGAGGTAATATATAGATAAATATATCCTATATAATTTTAAACAACAATATAAGAAAATATATCGTGAGATAAATAGTTTGTAATATGATAAAAAAACTACCTATAAATTAATAACATTCCATATTCTAAATAGAATAACATATATATTGTCATACCAATCAAACTATACATAACCAGATTAAATATATGGAGATCAAATATATATATGTTCATATTTTATGAAAGGTGAAACCCTGGCTCCAAAAAAGATTCTTTCAATCTAACACCTACCATCAGTATCCATTCCTGGATTCTATATCACTATTTTCTACAAAACTATCTATGTTTTTACATCCCCTTCATATGTCAATGTACATAAATTATGTTTTCTTTCAATATGCCCAATGGAATTTTTCAGGTAAAATAAGTATCTCACAAGTAATGGTTTCCCTAGAAAATGTTGATAAATATATGTACGCGTACAATAGAGAATATATGAAAAAAATCAATAAAACCCACTACAACCATGATTGACCATCCATTTGGGGTTTTGTACCTTCTTCAACCAATGTTTGATTAGTACTTGATACTGATGTTATTTCATACCATTATATACCTTATTCTTCCAACTAAATTAACATCACATGAAAATATTGTGGAAAAGAAATATTAAACCATTCTAAATAATTCAATAAACCCTAAGGAACAGACGCATATCATATCATAAATCTCATTATCATATTAACTATTTAAAAACTACCAACTCAATAACGTGGGGAAACCATATTAATATGGAATATTAGTCCTTTACCTAGTTTAGTTAATCATACACATCATTCCAATATGCATAATGGTTATCCCACTCCAAAAAAATTATTTCAATCATCACAATGTTCATATTGCCATATATAGAGTATCCTTTATTTAAATTCATGGTAAAAATCATTCTTCATATACCATTAAATCTATGTGGATACCATTGAAAAAAATTTAATAAGACTTATAGGTTTACCTTTAATGAGTGAACATGACATTAACCACTATATCACAACAGTGAGAGGAAATCATCTTTATCCTATGATCACACCACATCCAAAAAATCAATACCACCAAACTAATAACAATGTTCTTAAACTCATATTTCATTCAAGTAAAGTTGTGTCAACATATAAGGACAATTCCTATATACACCACATTGACAAGAAACCACTTCATAGATGAAAATTGAGCACCTACATGTAAAAACATATTTCCCTATGCTAAGAAATCCTCAGAGACCCCAAATCCAAAAAGAAAAAACCCATGTACCATTAGGTGACTTCTTGTTGAAACTGTAGTCATATTAATAAAAAAGTGGTTTTAATTTTACATCATTCCAAGACACACTCCATTAAGATCTAATATCTTCCTTTAACCCATGATTTACCTTGAGTCCATATATTTTTTTGGTTTTATTCACATAAATGACCATACCCATAAACACAAATCACATGACACATAAAATCATAAATAAAAAAACAAAATAATTTAGTAACCACTTAACTCATAATTTTAGGGATCTAAACATATAAATACATCTTATGAGTTGGTATGAGGATAAATAAATTGTTGAAACTTTTAAAAATACATGATATTAATAAATTATATAGAATATACTTCAACTGTGAAAAAATAATAATAACCTATGAACAAAAACAAAATATAGATATCTATTCATGATAGGACCCATAATGATGACTGAATTTTTTTTAAAGAATCCATCATATTGTAGTAGATAATAATTGGTAGGGGATAAGGGATGGATCCCCTATTTAGGAGGATTGTAATGAGTCAATCACATAATTTAAACAAATTAAATAAATAATGATATAATTTATTAAAAAAATTGATGGAAGTATTCAGGTATCAGGTACCCATCCTATAGGAGACTATTAGATAATGGACACAATAAATGGGTCTATCAGGCATTTGGTGGACATTTAATGTCACATATTCCCTTGAAATGCATACTGAGAAACTAGTTCAATTTCTCTAATCACCGGATGCACGTCCACTATGTACCTCATGATAGCCCACTTAGTACCATGTGATTTTTTTCATTAAATGTAAAATCCCAATACCCATTCCATATTTCCAAATATACCCAAAAATTATTCTTTGAAAAATATTTCACAAGTGAATGAGATAAATAATAATTGTTTGGCCATTTATAGTCCAAACCTGCATCACGTTTGAACTCATGTCATTACATAATACACATGCCAATGTGTTTTCCTTTGGACTAGATAATTTTTGATTTCATTGAATGGAACTTCATTTTTAATAAATTCACAAATTAAAATACTATATTTTTTTACAAATTGTCATTTCGATCATATGATTATTTTTAGTAGATATTTTGGGTCTTGATATTAAATTATTTCATTATTAATTCACTACATTAGTAATAATATATTACAGATTTACCAAATATTTACAATGGATGGTGCTAATATGTATAATTTTAAACTCATCCCATCTATTATGTAGTATTTTTAATTATTTCATAGATGGTATGGGAGAAAAATATGTAAATTCACTACTAAAAAAAGGGCAGTGGCGACCGCCATTGGCGGTCTCTATAGGTGGCCGAAATGCCGCCATTAGAAACCGCCATTGGCGGTTGCTAATACTGCCTGGACAGCAGCCTATAGCGACTGCCAATGGCGGTCACTAATGCTGCCCGGCAGGCAGCCTATAGCGACCGCCTTTGGGGGTCGCTAAACTGGGAAATTTTTTTAAAAAAAAATTCATACCAAAATAAATATATATATATATATATTTATTAAATATTATATATATATATATATACATATTAATGAAAATATATATATATAATATTAAATAAAATATTTTTCATTTTTTAATGAAATGTACAAATTGTGTTTTCTTTTCTTCACGATGCAAAATCAGAGATAAAACAAGGTAACAACCATAAAAAATGGAAAAAAATTTCAAACAGCATAAACATCAAAATAATCATAAATGATAAACATGCTTCAACGATCCGAGCAGGTCTATCTATTTCAATCTTCTGCTTCAAAACCTACAATAAGACAAAAAAACAAAAAAAAAACAAAACAAACGTAAATTGAACATAATTATTCAGTTATTATATATATATAATAAAATTAAATCTGACATCAAATCATAGTGCTATAATAATTTCAAACCACCAATTTATGAAATGTTATCAGTTCAGGTCATTTGAAGCACGTTTGCTCCGAATTCGACCGTCTGACGCCGTTTTTGGGGTTTTATGACACCGGAAACATGTTTCCGGTCACCGCAGTCAAACAAAACCTCCGATTGATGTTCCGTCTGCCTGAACATTTCACGAATCACACTACGGATGTTCCTGTACGGTTTCATGGCATTCTGAGGTCGTTCGGGTGGTTTTGACCCCCCAACGCGTCGTTTTAGCGCGCACTGAGCTGCTGAAAACGTCACAGGTGGTCGTACCGCGCGCACCCCACATCCGATGGGTGCACCGTCTCCTCCTACACGTCACTAATAATATTCCTAATGTTTTCGTGTTGTTTCAGGTCATTCGGAGCACGTTTTCTCCGAATTCGACCGTCTCACGCCGTTTTTGGTGTTTTATGACACCAGAAATGCGTTTCCGGTCACTGAGGTCAAACGACACCTCCGATTGACGTACCGTCTAACCAGGAATTTCAAAAATCACAAGACGGATGTTGTCGTATGGATTCATGGAATTCTAAGGTCGTTCGGGTGGTTTTGACACCCCAACGCGTCGTTTTAGCGCGCACCGAGGTGCTGAAAATGACGCAGTCGGCTGTACCACGTGCACTGCATGTCCGATGGGCACACCGTCTCCACCTACACATCACGAATAATATTCGTAATTTTTTTGTGTGGTTTCAGGTCATTCGGAGCACGTTTTCTCGGAATTTGACCGTCTCGCGCCGTTTTTGGTGTTTTATGACACCTGAAACGCCTTTTTGGTCACCGCGGTCAAACGACAGCTCCGATTGACGTTCCGCCTACCCGACCATTTTACAAATCACACAAAGGCTGTTTTCATATGGTTTCATGGAATTTTGAGGTCGTTCGGGTTGTTTTGACCCCACAACGCACCCTTTTTGAGGGGTCATAAAATAGTATTCAACATTGGATTTAGATTTTATTTACCTATTATATTTTTTCACTTTTATTATTCTTCATTTAGATATAGTGTAATGGATTATGATGGAAAAACATCATTTTCCATTACTATTTACTAATTTTTTGTTGAATATTGTAGTATTAGATTGGTGCATAAGTGGGGTGAATATATTAGGTGTAACTATATAAAAATATAGGATTTATTTTTATTATATGTATTAATATATAATGTCATGTGTAACATGGACGGATAATAATATATGGTAGAATTTAATTTATTTAGTTAGATATGGAATATTTTTTTGGAAAGAAATGTTGAGAACCTAATGTATTTTTATGAGTGATATATATACATGTATTACATATTAATGGACCATATCTTCTTTAAATTAATATTATTAGTTCTGAAATGAATTTTTATTGCAAGTATATTTTCTTATGATTTTCAAATAGTATCTATTTTTCATTTAGGGAGAGATTTTTGAAGAAAACATTAAATGTGAAATTGAATATATGATAGTGTTTAGACATGGGGTTCCCTCAATTTACATTCATCCATTTATAATATATCCATTACTAAAATGATATTTTAAATTTTCAATTGATGATATGCTCTAAAAGGGACCAGTCATTCTCTATATAGAGTTCTAATGTTACTTATCATGATAACACATTGTATTTTGTGGATTTTAGGAATATACTATTTTTTTATCCATGTAATATTCAAAAAATATTATCACCTAATAAAAATTTTTCAATTAGTCAATAATTATAAGGGGTTAAAATATTTCCAGAATATTTATTTGAGGTTGTGTTATCATTTTAAGAGGATGATGGAGGGGGACATTTCATATACTTTTTTTAGGTGGAGCTATGAGAATTTCTTCACGGGTATTCCCTTATAAACTATGAATTCACTTGTTTTCATCCTATTAATATTAAAAATGGTTTTATATGAGAATCACTATATGTTCATTATAGTTTTTATGAATTATTCATGTTATTAACTAGGATATAAGAGGAGTATGATTATAATATTAAGAATGTATTAGAAGCAATTCAATGACATCAGCTATATGGAAAATTCTCCAATTTAAAACATTGGATATGTGAGATGAATATTATTGAATTTTTTTTCTTTTAATGGGGAACAATAATTAAACCATCACATTTTGATAATTTTTTTAGTAGGATTTAATTAATATAATTATAGAGTTATGAATTCTCTTTGATTAAATAGCCTTTTATATAATATTTATTATTCAATTTACATGAAGGGTGACACATTCTGTAAATTATTCCTTAAAGGATGAATAATTGTTGTGGAAAAATAAATTTAAAGAGGTGGTGGAGAAATTTTGGAGGAATATGATTAGTTCTACAGTACATTTATATTTAGAAGATGGATATATACTGAATAATTATTGAATCATTTATCAATAAGGATATTTTATTATACTGTTGTGGGAGTGGGATGTATCCAATTAGCAAGATAGTGTTTAACATGATGTAGTTGTGTTTTTACCTAATTAGAGAGGGATTTATTTTCTTTAATATTAAAAATAGATTATAGAATATATTCTCTCAATGATATCTAAATTTTCATCATTATAGAAAAGTGGTTTTTTTATAGAATGGAGGCTTTGAGATTACATTTACATTAGATAAAGGTGTCATTTTAGATGATATATATAGTTGGAATATATATAGTGTTTTCTTTAATAATGATAATGATAAGTTAAGTATAACCTATTATATTTTTGATTTACACTGGTTAACATAGTAGTTTAGTGAGGATGTGTTCCAAAATTAAATGATAGTTTTTAATCTATTATTTTTTCAATTACTAAAGTCGTTTATTGGATATCATGAGAATTATATGTCAAGATATGATATAGTGGTCGGGTATTTATTTGATTAATGGATACATTATTGTGATAAACAATTTATTCCCTGGAATGTATTTTGTTCTATAGGTGAATAAAATTAGAAATCCACCAAGAAATTATTAGTTAATATATAACTATGAATCAAAAAATTTCAAACATATATCATGATTTTATGGAACGATTTTAGTGGTAGGAAATAATGAATTCATTTATAGAGTTAATGTTTTAATGATTTATATATCAATGGTTTAATTTCTATAATAGTGTTTTTGTTTTAATTTTACAATAGTAATATGTTCCTTAGTGGATGTAGGAGGATATATCAATGTTTTCCATGAATGGTATTCCTTGTTATTTGTTGGGATATAACATAAAAAGGGATATTATTGATCAGCTAATGAATTTATCTCATTCATTCGTGATTAATAAGTAATGTTTTTTAGTTGTGTCAGCACATTCTATATATAGATGATATATATTTAATTAAAATTGTTATATGGAAAGTCATTTTTTGAGCAAGAACATTTGAGAAGTGATGTTTTTAGTGTGAGTGATCCATTTGATAACTCCTATATCTATCTGAAAATAAGTCCAAACAACCATCTTTTATAAATTAAATAACATGAAATGTCATATAAAAATATTTACTAAATGTAAAAATCAAAAGGAATATGAATTTTTCCTGTATCATGCCTGTGTATTGGTTAAAATCATTAAAGAGGGTATAGTTGCAGTTTCATGAATATAAATATAACAAAAATTCGATATTTATTGGATGTATTAATTTTCACAATGATTATCCGCACAAGGGGTCGATGAACCATAATGAAACAATTACATCATAGTGGATGAATTAAATCCACAACATTAATGAGTGATCGAGTTACTCTTAAACCCCTTATATTACAATGAAGTAATATTTTTTCTCTAGTTATAGTAGAATATCCTAGAAATCAACCTCGTGGTTAGTTAAACATTTGTGATCATTTTCTAATGACTGGATCATTTTATTTGAAAGTCATATGTGATAACCATGACTTCATTATATGTAAACCACTACATAGGGATCATCATAGAGAAAAGTGATTCCTCTTTGCATAAAAAAATCTATTCCAATAGAAGATTGATTTAAATGAGTATCAATATTTGAACCTCAATGGAAATTCATAGGATGATTAGTCCAATACTATCTATGATAAGAATAGGTTACCTTCTATATGATTCATATTTGTTTATGTATTTATCTTTATACTTATCAATAGAACATATCCCAACTATATCTTAAAAGAGTGTAATTATGATACATCCATTCAAAAAAATCAGCACTAAATTTACTAAAGTAGGTGTTCATATATAGTAGTATAGTCCAACATAGTACATGATCGCTCCCCTAAACATACTAAAAGTGTATACTAAGTGGGTTATGGATAAGGAAAATGGGAAAAGTGTGACTATAAAAAGCAAAACACCAAAACATGTTTAGCTTCTATCTGATTTGTAAAATATTAATTCATATGATATTTATTTGGGAAAATTGAAACTTCTCTATACTAATTCACACAATGTAATTACTTATATTGAGTGATAATTCATGGATAAGGATGATATACCAATATATGGAATCCTCTTTAGCAAGATTGAGCTACATGAATCATGAGATTAGATTCCAATCACTTTTCAAACCTAGTGAATATAAAAGCAATTTATTTACATTTCATAGACAAGTACTATGAAGAATATCCTCCAATGGTGTAATGAATTCAATAATTTTGTGTCAGATTCCCAATATTAACTAAATATAGATATCAATAATATACAAAATCGATCCAACTATATTGAGAATTTCCAAAAACCATTAATCATGTGTCAGACCATATTATTTTTTCATTTGAACTCCTCAATTCCCATAATTTCATTGTAAATAAAATTTATATCATTGATGGGTGATATGAAAATGTACACACAATGAGAAAACTATATCATGAGTATTTGTAATTGAACACTTCTCCACTAAAAAATAGGATTACCATATAATTCATATTTAATCAACTATGATGCATATATTAGTTTATATTTCATTTTGTACCTTAATGTGGAACTATCCTGGAAATTACAAACTATCATGAGGTATAAAAATATTTATTTTTTTAAACCATTGTAGTGAAACATATTTTTCTCATATAAAAATATATCATTCAGTTTTATCTCCAAAACTAAATGTCTGATATAATTATTTCATTACATGTTTAACACCATGTTGAAGAAGACAATGGTCTTTAACCTCTCATTCATGGTGAAACATAAAAATTAGAAGGTTAAATAATTTATCCTTTTCATAATTTAATAGAATATATTATTAAATTTCATCTTCTTGAAGAGTACCTGTTGAATCTTTTCATAGAATCTTTTGGTGATGAGTTGCAAAAAACACTAATTCCCTAATGTACCCTAGAGGTGTTATTTGAATTCTCGAAGTCACATAATAAATCAAATGTGTTATTCTAAATTCTATGTCAATGTATTAGGTAGATATATAAACATCAATAAATAATGATAGAAGTGTGTATAATGTGTTTATTACACTCAATCCATCCGTGATTCCAACTCTAATTCCCAAACATACTCTATATCATATAGTTCTCCCTCATAAGAAATAAATATAGTATCTTCACCCATATCTAGAGTGGGATAATAAGGTATTTCATTCCACATATTTTAAATAACATATAGAGTGCATCCCTTTTGAAAACAATTTCCTAGAGTAATTCAGCATGGACTTGATGAATTACATTATCAAATGGCCAAATGACTTAAAAGAGAAAAAATGTTTATCTCATTGGTCACATTAACTACACCATCTACTATAAAATACTAGAAAAAACATCCATGAAGTATTTATCTATATGGAGATAGTATAGAAAATGGTTTAATCAAAACATGTAAAATTAGGAAAACCAATAACATATGTCTGGTTGTACAATATTATTTAACTAAATAAAGAAGAATAGTTATATGAAGACCCACATGGACATGGGATATTATTTGATGACTGGATAACCACAAAATTCATATGATGGGTACACATAATACTAAATTTGTTATGATGAATATTAAACCTGATCATTTTCTATATAAGTAACTTATTTATTAATAACACATCTTAAGTTTACCATGTTTTAGAGTTTTAGAGAGACCAGATACATCATGTAATTTTTAATTACATAACATAAAAAAGAGAAGAAAAAATATATTCTATACAAGGGTTAAACACCTTATTGGTACCTTGAACACTACCTAGCATATACACATCCTTATACACTATCGAAATAGGTTTTTAAAACATAAGGTGACAAAAAAACAAGCTTAGTTAGGGTTTTTAAAACAAAATGGATACCAAATACTATTTTTAAATTTAAAATAAAAACAAAACATAAGATTTTATGTTCATTGTTGCATGGATAACAGATGTTGAATGCATTTAGAAATAAAAAATTTAGTGATTTTTTAGTTTATAATTATAACATTAAAAAATAAATATCATTCATATATAAGATTATATTAAATTCAATTGAAAACAAATAACCATTAATAATTAATTCTCTAAAATACCTTCGTTTAATGCATGGATGCTTTATTAAATCTAGGGACATGGTGGAAATAGGTCCATGATGAATTAGAATCACTCTATGATCTCATAATTCAAACCGAAAATGATATGTTTCAACCTAAAAAGGAAATGAAAATTAAATACAATATCTCAAATTCACATTGATTTCCCTAAATCCAACTCTACATCATTGAGATGGATTCTTGGGGGGATTATTCTAGGAGAAAAATATAGGTCGAAAGTGTCACTGGTCTCTGATATGAGTTGCAGGTATACCTACTTCTCGTCAGCTTCATTTGTATGTGACAATCCCCCAGATAGTGGGATCTGAAAATGGGAGATGTTGAACCCTTGATGAATCATCCGTGGGGCATTGTATTATTTTTTGGATGTATTCATTGTCCACCTCTCATGTAGGAGAAGACGATGTTTGATGGGAAGAGAGGAGGTGTTGCGAGGAGGAATAAGATGGGTGGGGGTGTCGGCTTATGTGACACATGATCCCTCTCTTTCTATATTTTTTAAATTTATTATTATTATTATTATTTATTATATCAACATTATTTTATATATATATTTCTATAATATAATATTTTTAATAATTTTGACATCTGAGAATATTATTTCCATAATCTAATAATTGTCTTTTAAAAAAATAAAAACGCAGTTCTTATTGTTATTATTATTATTATTTGTAATTAATTATTTAATATAATTATATATTATATAACATGGAAATAAAAAAATTCATCATGTATTTATTTCCTTTAATTATTAAAAAAATACATTTTTCATATATTATCTTGTTTTTAAGTATGTCATTTGATATACTTATATTTAAATGTGTATTCTCTATTGCTATATAAGTAATTTATTGTAAAGTAATTTAACGATCTAAATTATGCTTTATTTAAATTTATGTTTATTTCATGAAATATTTTATATGAAAATGATAATAAAATTTTCAATTGTAATAAATTTTAAGGTTTTATAATTACAGTTTATGTTAATCAAAATTGATTGTATTTAAATTAAAATATAACATTAAAAATTACTATTTAATTCATTAAATTTAAATATAAATATTTATTTTTAATTTAATATTCATTTATATTAAAAATGATGTTAATATATTAATGTAACTAAATATATTATTTTATAATGGTTTTTATTGTTTGTGTACATACATTTTAAATACTTATTTATTTAATATTCCAAAATAAAATGTAAAAATGATATATTAGCTAAATGATTCCCTATTTATTTTAGTTATAAAAGTTATTATTTATATTTACATGCACAGAATATATTATCTTACAGACCATAGTTATAATGATATATATTAGTTATTTCAATTATCATTAAAAATGAGATTAATAAAAAAATAAATTAAATAACATATTAGTCAAAAAAATTACATTTGAAGTGAAAATTTTATGTTTACTAATACAATAGAATTTACATTCTACCAACATTAAAATAATTTATCCCAAAAAATTTTATCAAGGAATTTATTTAAATTCAAAATTTAATTATTTAGACTTTGTAAAATTAGAAGGGAAAGAACATGCCTTAATATAAATCCTTAATAATCAATGGAATAACACTAAAGTATCCAATGGTCTCTGTATATCCTAACCTATACATTTATCTACTCATTAGCTATGAAATAAACTATGATAAACTATAAGCCTATTTAAATTTTTGTTTATATATAAAAAATTAATTAATTTATAACATAACCTAAAAACGAAAAGGATTACAAGTTTAGAGAGTCTAGATACATCAGGGAAATTCATATTACACAACCTATAAAAGAAAAGACAAAAATTAATATTTTCATGAGGTAAAATCTATAGCGGATCCTTGAAAACTATATTATTCCTAAATATCCTATTTTCTTCTGAAACACGTTTGTAAAACCTAGGCTGATTGGAAAAAACTCAGTTATGGGGTTTCAAAAATAAACTAAACCAAATAGATTTCCTAAATTTATAATAACAAGTAAAACAAGTTATAATGATCATTAATGAAAGGATAATAAAACATGAATACTTTACGAAATAAAAATATTAGTTATAAATGTTTTCAATTTAAATATACAACATTTTGGAAATCAATGTTATTAATTGATTAAGCTATAAAAAATTCAATTAAAAACATATAATAACTAATAATTATTATTCTAAAGTAGCAGAGAAAATAGAATGGATTCTATGTTCACTATATAGACATGGTGGACAAAGTCCCACGATGTATTTAGTTTACTCTTTAATCCAACAATGTTCTTAGGGTAAACCTCATATGCACCAAAACGTGCATACGATAAACATCCCTTATAGAATATGTGACATGTCATCAGATTATAACATTACCTAACGCATTTGATCAATATCAGGGGGAACACTTCATATGATTGGAAAAAAGTCCCATATGGGTTTTAGGTTCTTTCCACAGAAATTTATTTCACTAACATAATTTCTAGGTGTGACTTTTTGGAATTAAAAACATCATAACATATATATATTTCATCATGATGTCAATGAAATTTCATCTCAACCATGAGCCATTAAAAATATTTCATAAAATCTGCATCCATGATTATACATGTATCATGAAAAAGTATTTTGGATTTAAATTACATATATAAGTATACATTATTGTACTCGTATGTTACAATTTTACATAAAATACCCTTGTTCACATAAATATTTTTATTTAAATTAAATTATATTGCATATTCACATGCACATATATTGATCCTAATAATAATTGATCCATAAGTCAAAATGAGGTATACACAGAGTTACATATATTTAAATATATAAACATATAGAATAAAATAGTTTCACATAAATTGAAATATTTTTACCCATATTTCTAAAAATGTATTTACTCTCATCATTCTAATAATATTTTTCATAAATGTAATACATATGGGTATGCATATATACATATATAATAATATATGTATACATGTACTAGATTTTAATATGAAACATTAATTTGACTGTAAGATACCATTTATAACACTTATAAATGCCTATTTGGAATTCATTAAACATTTAAATTAATTAATTAAGGGACATAAATGGAAGACATGTCTTCTATCATGTAATTAAATATTTGCATATGATCGGGTATATAATGATACTATCCAATCATTATCATTAAACATGGATTTTTAAAATCTAATTACATCCTTTTATAGAATCCCAATTGTTGTCCTTTAATTATTGAATAAAATTTCCTTAAAATAAATCTATTGGGCCAATGAAATTTTATGTATTAAATTTTTTAATTTAAGACAAAAAATAATTGAAGACAAAATACATTAAAATAATCCCAATTACATCACCAAACAATCAAAATAAAAATATCAATATCATGTGTATCGATATAAAAATATGGAGTATAAAAAATATCAAATTCTGAAATGTTTTTAAAAAAATTAGCACGGTTTTAAGATAAAATTAATTATTTTACCATAATGAAATTAAAATAAAATATTTAAAAAATCTTCAAATAAATATTATAAATTTACAAAAAAAAATCATATAATGTCTAAAACATATTAAAAACATGAATCATTTAAGTATTCTATTCTCAAAAATGTCATTTAAAAATAAATATTCTTCTAATAAATCATTTTGTTATATGGAGTTTCAATAGAAATAGTAACATAAAAAATATCTTATTTACTATTATAAATTTAAAATATAAAATTTATTTAAAAAATAATCAAATAAATTGTTAAATTTAATTATGGAAAGTCGAAATATATTTTCGGAAGCAGTGAAACCATATGAAACCGAGAAGATTTATTGCTCATAAATAATCCTTCAATAACATAGCTCTATACAATAATTTTTTTAACAAATAAATTCATTAAAAATATATAGTTACCTTACTATGAAAAAAAATTAAAAGTTATTAAACCATATTAAAATTAATTACAGTAATTGATGAAATCAAATTGACATATATTATTCAATGAATTGAAAACAAATGAAACTCATGAGAATATGTTTCATAATAAAAAAATATATAATATTTTATAAACTTAAACTATTTTTAAATTTAGATACATGGATTGATATAGAATCTTAAATAGTTCCCCTTGAAATCATAAAAAAAAAGGAATTATTTGGACAATCAACAAAAAACCATTATTCAAAAATCACAATGAATGTTGAAACCAAGAAAACATATTCCACAAAAATAAAAATCCATTACATTATTTGCAAACTACCCAAAACAAGGTTTTCTAGGAAAGTTCCTATGATAAAAGATAATTAATGATGGAAATTGATCTTCAAAAAAGTAAAAAATACTTCAATAACATAATAAAAATAGACCTTTAATGGAAACCCTCTTATGGATGTACATCCCATTCCAAATAATTTTATATACACACACATGAAACCCAAAACCATAATTATCCATTGATTACCACATGTAAAAATTAGTGTGAATGGTGGGACTCACCCTAACATGAAATACCAACATTCCCCTTATAATGAAACCCTAATTCGAACCAAATATGATATCTAGGACCCGAAACCATAACTGAAAATTAAAAATAATTACCCAAATGTATATCATTTTCTCTAAATCTAACTCGCCAATGCAGAGATGGATTTTTGGGTAGATGGTTCTAGGAGAAAGATAATGGTTGATGGAGTTACAAGTCTTTGACATAGGCTGCAAGATGACAAACTGATTATCAGCTTCATCCACATGTGACCATCCCTTTGATGAAGGGATCCCAACTAAGACATGCCAAAAACTATAAAAATAATTACTATATCATTTTCTTCGTTTATATTCATGTCTGCAGGCCACCACTCTTACTGGGGAAGATGGCTACCGAGGGGATGAGAGTCGGTATTGTGGGGAGGATGAAAATGGACGGGGTTGTCATCTTAGGGGACACGAGATTCCCACCCCCTTTTATTTTCTCTTTATTGTATTCATTATTCTTATTCTTATATATTATTATTATTATTATTATTATATATATTTATGTTAACTATATTTTATTAAGATTATTGGAGATTCAAGATTATACTATTTATACAAACTAATAATTGCATAGTAAAAAAATACAAACACAATTATTGTTATTATTATTATTACTATTAAAAAATAACTATATATTTTCTAATATCTAAATTAAAAAATTCATGATTTATTCTGTCATTTAATTTTTAATAAATACTTGTACCTTTTTTACCATGTTTTTATGTAAGCCCTTTGATAAAATTATATTTAAGTATGTATTCTCTATTGTTGCATAAGTAATTTATTATAATGTAATTTATCAACATTAATTATATTTTATATAAAATTATGTAATTTATCGAATTTATTATAAAAAAATGATTTATAATATATTCAATAGTATTTAATTTTATTTTTTTAGAATTACACATTATGAGAATTAGAATATATTTCATTTAAACTAATATATTACTTAGAAATTAGTTATTTAATTTCCAATATATCAAAAAAATATTTAGATATAAATTATATATTTAATTAGATTACAAATACTCTTAATATTTAGATGTAACTAAATAAATTTTTATTACAATTTTCATTTTATTTTTTAAAAATATATTTTAAATAAATATTTTGAGAATAATCATTAATTTAATGATTAACTAATATATTAACGAATTCAATCATTTTTTATTTTTGATAAACAAAATATTTTTTATGTTTATGAACACAAAATATATTATCTTACAATCCACTATTAAACAGATATATATTAATTATTATACATATTATTGATACAATTATTTATCATAAAAATGAAATATTAATAATATTATACAAAAAATTAATTTAAAATTTAAAATATTTTGTTTACTAACACTCATGATGTAGTAGTCTGAACTGAATTATATATTTCTAAACCCCATTAACAATGAAAATCATATGATTACATATTTATAATCATTTCCTTCTAATGGTCAGGATAATTATATTCAGTAAAAAAACTCATAATAATAAGACTCCCCACCTATAACCAAGCCAGTATAGAATATTAAGGGTTTTTTATCCCCAATATATGTGGAAAAAACATCCCCATACAAGAAAATTATTTTTAAACATTGAATCACTATATATATTAATTCATTTTCCCTAACAGACATCACAATATATAAAAAAAATCATTAGACAATAATTTTCACATCCATAATCTATTAGACCAAAGTGGCGATTGAGGCTATGAAATATGACTACATTGTTGACTCAAATTCTCATGAACCATTTACATTAATGTGATATATGTATACAACCGAATAATAATGACATGAATTGTAAAAATCATAATGGGGAAATTCTTACAGTCCAGAAAAATATAGTGTCATTTTAGACTAACCATTAGTCCAATAATATGCCCCATAATTTTTATGAAGGGATTGAGAAGTACGCACAATATGCATCAAACCCATGCATGATAATTAAGTATTAGTCTCATGGATGGAATTATCATCCCATAGTCCATATTTATGTCACCTTAATAAATCTATTCATTTCTCTATCAATTACATCCTTCCAAGATACCATTCAAATATTGACTAAACACAATAATTCTATTTTTGATGACCTATTAATCACTAAATATTTTAATGAATTGATTTTTTCAGGTGATACATATCATTTAAAATATATATATATTGAACTCCACACATTAATATCCTTCATTGACAATTATTTATAATATTTTGTGTGTCAAATATAAAAACCATGTATAAATACAGAAATCCTGAAATTGTCTAAATAATCATTCCACAATTTATAATGTATCTTGTATAAATATAATAATTTTCTAAATCCTCTTGAGTTTATTCTATAATGAAGAAAACATTTCCATTATATCTAAACAATTCATGGGTACTAATAGGGAGAGAGAAAAGTCCCCTAGTAATTTTATATTTTTATATGCAATACATAGTACCATAGTCATATCATCAATGCATGATGTACATTGTTAATGGCAATTTAAGGTATGTATGTGGTTATTGTTCTCCCTTTGATCTATAGTAGACACATTATATATATCCAAGTATTTAAATGAAGAATTAGAACTAGATAGTGGTAAAATCTTATGAATTTATTTCTTCTCTATATGGTTATGGAAATGCAACCATGAATCCATAGAGTTCATTTGAAAAGGAATAATTTTTTCCCATTAGGTGAATTGATGTTAAAAATAAACCTAATCACTCATCACAACACATTTGTTTTAGTAGATGATATTAAATACCACGCATGTGTTATAATTTCAAATAAGGGAAAGATAAAAGTCTACATTGTAAAGACATGCATTTTTGAAATGATATTAATTTCTTGAATGAATATGTGTTACAAAATATTATATATTATTATGCCCATAAAAAAATTTATAAACCAATAACGTATTTCATTTATTCATATCAGTGTATTATTCAGAATTTAATCCCAATAAAATTCAAAATTTTAAATTATTATAGAAAAAAATATTTTTTGGGAAACGATTGATCATATAGATCATCTAGAGTCATCGCTCCCATGAACAAAACTATCAAAAACAAATGATATATATTTTAAAAAAATGACGTCATAGAATTTAAAAATATTTATTGTTGAGTGGGATGGAGGTGAAATATGAATGATGAATGAAGGAATGGGGAGGTGTTTATAGGATATATAAATGCAATTGGAATAGTAATCTGATTGTTTGAATTATAATTATATCGATGGGAATAATAAAATGATGGTTGGGAATAGTAATCAAACCAATTTTACTTTCAACTCCAAAGAATACAAATAAAATAAAATAATATTATTCATTAGTAATTAAATAATATTTTAAAATTTTAATTAATAAAATGAATACCATCATTAAAAGATCAACAAAACCATATATGTTTTATTAATAAATTGTATTTTTATATAATGTTAAAAGTCATATATTTACAATTAGAAAAAATAAATTACATATTTTAGGAAAAAGTCTAAAATTAATCTCATTTATAGATTAATAATACTATAATTTTCAACTAATAATTATTTTTTAATACTGTTCAATATTTAGGTTAATAGTTAATATTATTTTTTCGTAATCGATGTTTTTTAAATATAATCAATCCTAATTTAATGTTGAATATATAAATTAAATATATATATGATTTAAAAAAATATAAATTAATTTTATAAAATAGTCATTAAAATTTAATAATTTTTTTTCAAAATGATAAATGTATATTCAATTTCTAAAAAGTCTACATCAACACTTTGAATATGATTGTTTTTTGATTTTCTCCATTCCTTTTGATTGAACTAATTAATTTTAATTATAATGTGAATTATATTCTTAATGAAAACATAATTTTTTTAAAAAATTTTAACATTGAAAAAATATATTTTATTAAATATATTATCTTAGATATTTATATTTGTTCAATATTTCATCATAAATCCACCCCCTCGTCTATTTTAAATAACCCACAACCCTTTTTAGGAAAACCACATACCATTATCTTGCCAATGAAATAGTTATACCATTATAATCTATATCTATTTACTTGTAATCCTTTGGTAAATTTTTGTGTTATCATGATCCAAGATATAAGGGATTTTAGTACCGTCGAAAAGAAGATATACGAATAAGATGGTATGTTTTCATAATGTTTTCTTATCATTTTATCTTTTACCCCTTTTTATCTTTCTATAAAAAAACTAAAATTTTATTATTAATTTATAAGTAATTTGAAATTATAATAACAATTTTATCCTACTATAATGACTATATTATTTATATATGTATATGTTAATGTTCACTTTAATTTTTTTTTACAATGTCTCATCCATGGTTGCACAACCACCTTTGGATTAAATATTATATTTCATATTATTTCATCTATCATTTTTAGATAATTGTAATTAAATATAATATATAATTCTATAATTACATATATTTTAATAGTTTTTTAATTACTTTTACTTATTTATAAATCACTTGAAAAAAAATTAAAAATTTGAAAAAATAACTGATATTTTAAATAAGTTATGTTATCAAAATATTAATTTAATGAAAAAAATAAAAGTAATAGGTATATTACAAGGATTATAAATGATAACAATCAAATAAATGAAAAAAATGTAGTTCATTTTTTTAATAAAGATTTTATTATTATGCCTGAGATGGAAATTTGAAGAAATAAATCTAGATTAACAGTTAGAGGATTCTCAAACCAATCTATTTCTTCTGTTTTATCTAAAATTTCATGTTGATTTGTGTGTGGATATTACAACAATATCATTTAAATTTTATTACAATTTTATTTCCTTTTTTATCTCTAGCGGCATATGTGTTCTAACCATGTCAAAATATCTTTTAATCCAATAAGAAAAATCTTTCTGAAATAAATTAACTTTTAAAAAAACCCCTTCAAACAAAATGAGTTTCTTACAGGTCAATGAAAAATTAAATATTCAAAAAAAAAATTATTGTCTAATTTATTTGAGAACCGTAATGGTTATTCATTAAAGTATACTTTGTGAAACATTTTTAAATCCCCTTACTTTAATTGGATTAATTTTTTTACTAGGATTATTATAGCATATTTTCCCATGTTAAATTCTTTTCTATCATAAGTTAAATATTTGATAGGTTATTATTGAATTATATATCCATATAATGCATGGGATACTTTTAAATATCATATGATATTATATGTATTACGAGTGAAATTTATTCTATATGTATTCACCTTACGATGTTACAATTAATAAACATATATTATGAATAAACATAAATCTAGCATTATTCATTAATATAAGTCATACTTTATCATAGTGCTTGGATGATTCATTATAATGAATATTCCAAAATCCATGATTTTTTAAATGGTTCCCCCATTATTCTGATGGTGATTCCAATATTATGATATGATGGATATTATTATTCTCACTCAAGTAACATTGACTCATGACATGAATTCATTATATGATATTCATCTATTTAATAATATTTTTAAAACCAATTCCATTTTTTAAATCGTTAACTAAGAATATGAGTGATATTAAATGGGAAATGATGAAGTATTGACATAATGTCTCTATTATTTCATTAGTTATCTATGACCCGGATTTTATAAATATACTAATCCAATATATCTAATATAATATTGCTATTATGATATTTGCCATAAAAATGTGTTTATAGTAACCTAAATAAATATATTGACTTGATAGTTGGTATCAGAGATATTTATATATTTAATATAATATTTTAACTAGAAGACATTAATGAAACCCCATGGTATATGTTTGTGTTCTTTTAGAAACAACAAAAACTCTTAGAAAAGTACAATAAACAATAGATTTCATAAAATTAATTATTATTCTGGTTTTTGGAATTAGATGTTGATCTAGAAAAAATATATATATGTGTAACAGCCTAAAAAATGTTTTCTTAGGTATTTACATGACTTTTCACCAGCATCATGATAATGAAAACCTTCTCTACACATGGTTTGAAACTCATGGGAGTTTTTCTTATCTCAATCATAATATAACTAGAAATGATTATGATGTATGTATAAATTAATTAATTATATCACTTAAAAGATATAAAATTAATAAAATGCATTATCCTTGAAGATTAAATTTTTGAAAATGATAAATATAGGGACCCTATAATATATGATTTTATAATTTATTTTCAAGTGAGAATAATTTATTTATTCATTATTAATTGACAAGTGTTTTGTTCAAGCGCACCCTATTTTTGAAATTAGTGGGATATAGGTTATTCAAGACCCATAACCCATGTAAGGGATACTACAATGATTATCTAAATTAAATTCCCATATAAATAGTATGTTCAGCTCAAAACATCGAGGTGATACATACCCATATATGATAGTCTATGAAAAAAAACCATGAACCATGTATAATTTCAATATTTAGTCAATTATAGGAATCCATCCATTAATAAATTTTTTAATCAATAACCACATATGATTAATGGGTCTTCAAATCCACTACCCTAGGTATAGTGGGTGAAATTAATGGAAAGTATTTTTTAGATTCTCCATTATTGAATGATGGAGATGGTTAATTTGTTTTCCATTTAATTAGATGGAGAGGAAAATATATTCTAACTGTTGAAAATGATTATTAATCTAAAACATAAAATGGAATAAATAGAGTCGAAATAAATTATGTTTTTATTTAAAAATATGTATTTTACTCAAAATATAAAAATAATAATTTATATTGAATTCATTGAGCATAAGAAGGAGGATGCTGAAACTTCAATGAATTATATGTAAAATTACACAATGATTCTCGGATAAACCACTAGTGTTTCTATTAATAATGATAGGAAAATAAGAAGATTCTATACTAGATTAAAACCACACCATAAAAATTCTATATCTATATAATAAATTTTTAGTCGATAATTTTTAGTTTTGTGATCTATGAAAGTAGAGATGGAGTTTAGATAATCATACAATTGACATGGATATATGAAGATAAGAATAAAAATTCTAGATGGAAGACTAAATGAAAAAACAGGAATGAAGATCCATCCACACACATGATAAAGGTGTGGAAATAATAATCATGTAAATTTCTTTAATGGGGTTTGAAAATTATACCTATATGATATATAAGGCCAACATTATCATGACCATCGATGATATTTAGATAAGTCAAAAAATGTGACATAGGAAAGGAAGAAACATCCTAATTCACAACAAATGCTTCAATGATTCAATAGTAATTATAAATGGATCTATGAAATCCAAAACATGATATATGGTCTTATGAGGTTTAGCAACCTTAGAAAACGTCAAATCCAAGTGATCAAGGTAATTATTTTTCAATAACTACTATTATGGTGGAATATGGAAAAAATGGTGGTTAAGGAAGCCTCCCTATTTACTAAAGAATTGATTTTTATATTTTGGTTCTATTGATTCCATTATATTAATTATTTTTTAATTAACTTTTTTGTAACTCCACGAATACCTTGAAATAGTTATTTCAATGAAATTTTATTTTATTAGGATCATTTAATATCATGTGTTTGAATATTCTCTTCGTAGTGTGTTTGGAAATATTCTTCCAACAAATCTCTTCATTATTACCTTGTTATAATTTTATACAATAATGGGCATGGATTTATTCTTGTGATATTATGATCATAATAAAATTCATGAATGGAAATAACATTAATTATTTCAATCCAGTCCCTGATATAAAAAAAATATTGGAGGGTCCTAAACCTCCATGTTATTCATCCGAGGGAATCATCTATTGGTGGTTCAATGCTCTTTGTCCTAAAAAAAATCATAGATCAATATATTATTACATTGACTATATGGATCCCTATAAGATCACCATAAATTGAATGTTTCCCCTTCAAAGGATTGATGAATTTTCTAATCAACTTCTAGGAGTAAAATACTATTAATATATCGATAATCATTATGGATATCAACATTTCAATGTTATGAAATATGATATTTATAAAGAATGTCTTTTATTAAATTTATTAACATAATGATTTCATAGTGAATCTCTACAAAATTACTAATTGCCTGAATATATTCATGTATTAGTTGAATATAGTCTTTATATACACCCTCTAAAGTTTTTATGTAGTCTTTTATGATGATATTATCATTAATTTTTAGAAAAATAAGGAACATGATGATCATATATGAATTTTTCGGTGATTATTGGAAAGGAAAAAATGTATGTTATGTTTTTCAATTAATGATTTTGGATACAAGATGTCTCATCAATAGTGAATGTTATCAGAAGTGAAAAAAATATATGTGGAACCCCCAAAAAAATATAAATTGAGAAATGACCTATACCATTATGTATTATATAAATATATAGTTTTATTTGATTACTTGGATATTATAGTTATTTTGTAAGAAATTTCCCACAATAATCTCTCTCACTAAAAAGGTTAGCACTAAAAAGGGTGAAGTATATTTGGATGGAATGATATGATAGAATAATTAAGGAAATCAATAAGATACTAATCAATTCCCCTAATACACATGACTATCAATTTGAGAATTATTTCTGATATACATTGATGCATCAAAGAAATGAATTTTTTGTGAACTCATGTAAAATATAATTAGTCATCCTAAGGATCAAAATAGTTGAATACCAATGAGTAGAACATCAATACCCCTGATTGTGTGTCACCATAATTAGACATTAATATTATGTTTTTATGGGATTTCCTTTATTTTGGGAGTTGTGAAAAATATATATCTCACAAGAATATAACATATATATTTTTATATGATGATATAAAATTGAATCCTAGATGATGGTTAGAATTGATTAATGATTATTATTTATCTATACAAAACAATCTTATAAAGGAAAACATGGTAGTTTGTGATCTTAGTAAAATATATTTTTTATTATATTCATGATGTAGATTTATAAATACCCTATATTATTGTATGTGCAATGGAATGGTATGTAAATATTAATGGTATGGAATACATCATATCATGACCAAATGACTACCAAACCTGCTATTTGAGGGTAGATAAAGAATACCCAAATATATGATCTATAACTTAAAAATATGTTAAAAGTAATAAGAAAATAGAGGAATTATAAATTCCCCATAGATGAAGATGTATTTATTCTATGTTGAACTAGAATTATTGTTCGTTCATCTCATTATATAATGAATGATCAATTGAGTAATTGGAAAATATCACATTATCCATCTATCCTGGAGGTACCATGTTGTTTGGTGGTCATTGATAGATCTTTTGGTGCGAGAACATGATGAAGAAGTTCGTTGATTAAACCTCAGTGTTATTGGTATTATAGAAACAATACAATAGAGATGTTACATCAACATTTTATACCCATTTGGATATGGGAGAACATTTTCATTGATGATATACCCTATATCCATAAAACAAAAAAGTAAAGCAATGTGAAATGATTTTGGGGGATTGAGTCACCCATACATCCAAAAACATAGTTATTATAGATTGTTTATCTCATAACCAACATTATAATATATGTTTAATGTATTTTTTGAGGCTACCTAGGGAACCAATTTCAATATTATTTGTTCATGATCAATGGTTCACAGCTAAATTGTGAAGAATACATAGACATGATATAAACACTGAATGGAATATCAGTATATCTTGTGATATCCAAAATAATTTCCAATATGAATGGACAATTCATAAAATCATGTAAAATATTGAATCAAGGTTAATTGGATTTCAAGGGTGATTGGATCAATATAAGAAATTTATTCAGTTTCAATTCAAAACCAGGATGATGTGGTGAAGTGAGTTCCCATAAATTTGTTGAGTTCTAGTAAGGTATTTATATTCCCTCCAATTGGATCTCTATATTGAACGTGATGAATAAATTGTATATTTTGGTAAGAAGTTATTTAGTGTATATAAATTCACTTAATCTTGTGAATAAAATGGAAATGATGAGCTAATACATGAAATAATATATAAAAGCCTATTATAATTTTAAGAGTCTAATTCATGAAAACTATATGAGGAACCTATTATTTGTTGTTGGTGACAAAGTTTTCAAAATAATATCAAAACAGAATATAGTCATATGTTTTGGAACAAATTAAATTTTAGACCTCAGTATATTGTCCCCATCGATATGAATTTTCATAACATATTAGTTGAATATCATTTTTTACTTCAACAAAACATATCCAAAGATATGGATTTATTATATGATTCCAATATAAGTAAGTACATATTAAATCCCTAATAGGTACTTAATCTAAAGGGGGTACAACTGGTGTATAAAATATATTAGGAGTAAAATATGGTGATTTTATTTTACTATAGATAAAATGTTCTATGCAATAATACATATCAACTTCCCAACATGAAATGGTGAAGACATGGATAGGAAGTGGAGACATGGGAACATGAGGGAAAAATAATTAAATATACCCTTATTCATTCTCAAACATGAATGTTAGTTGAAATTTAAAGGATGAAATTTATTAATTGTTTAATAATGAATTGATCAATACTTTATAAATGATATTTTTCTGGAATGAATATGAGTTATATTATATATATTACTATACACATACAACACATAAAAATGTATAAATCCTTATTTAATAATAAATATTAATAAATTATTCACCATGTAATATCATTTAAATTCCAAATATAACTACATGATAGAGAATTTGAAATCCAAAAATATATTCGATAATGATGGATCATGATGATTTTCAAGATTCATCTCTACCCTGAAACACACTATGGGAAACAATATTAGTAAACAAATCCAAAATCTAGTAAAGGAAAACATATAACCTAGAGATAAATTGAGTTGGATAATGAATGAAATTATCCTGTGTTTTTTATAGTATATAATATGGTTGTCCGAATTGTAATGTGACCATTGGAATTTTAATGTGACTGATAAGTATATTAACAAGATCATTGGGAATAGTACCATAAATGATGGAATTATAATTTGATTTGAAAATAATAAAATTTAATATAAATAATATTTTCAAATAGTAATTTATTAAAATATTTAAATTTTGATTTAATAAAAAAACATAGAATAAAACACAATGATATTATAAGGATTTTAAAAAAAAATTATATTTTAATGTACTTAATAAAAAATAATTATTCTTTTTAATAATATAAATCACCATTATTTGAAATTAATTCTCATGAAATGAATTTTATTTTTATAATCCTCACATTTATGTTATTGAGTTGTGATTATTTAGTAATTTTCTGAAATAAATCAATTTTTAAGTGAGTTGTAAAAATACTCCTTTCTTAACTAGTGTGTTTTAAAATATATAATTAATGATAAAATAATGACTCTATAAATTAAATAATAATGTATCTTGTTAGAAAACATTTGACCCATAATTGAGTCATTTAAATACAACAAAAAGTTTTTCATACCTACAAAATACTTTTCAGTGTTTAAAAAATCAAAGTGTCCAATTAAATACACTTTTTTTATATATTTATAAATTTAATTTTTGTTAAAATAGAAAATTTAATATAAAATGTGATTAAATGTCTGCAAATAATGTTATTTTAGTCAAATATATATCATTTTCCCATAATTTTAATATTAAAATCATTACATTGGATTAAATAATTTATTTAAAATTTCATCCTAAAAATAACATTGTACTCAAGTATAAATATTCCCTCACCAACCATTGTAAAACCACAAACCATCAACATACCAATGTGAATGATCTACCAAAATCTACCCCCCTAATCCCCTTATAATCCTTAGGGATGTTTTAGATCATTAAAACTCCAATATTTCTTGTATTTTATTTCCATCAAAATAAAGAAACACTAAGATGTGGCTATATTTCCATCAACTAGACATCTCATTTTTTTATTCTCTTCCACCATTAATATAGTCCATTAAAATAATGGTATTCATATATTAGTTTACATGTATTTTTAAATTATACAAATTATGTTTTCTATTATTAATAAATACATTTCAGAATTATATATTTGTCATTATACTTTTTCATCCATTGATAATTCCTCAACATCTTCTAGTTAACCGCATATGAGGACAATTACATACCTCTACATACCACCTCTTTCATCTATCGATATAATTAATTATGTATAATATATAAATATTTAATTATGTGTATTGTATGATTCTATAATTAATATTAATTAAGTGTTATTGAACATGAATAAAAATAGTGACATCAACACATGATGATATAGTCTAAGAAAAATATGATGTCAATAAATTTAACTATTAACTATTTGAATTAATAAATATAATTCAATGATTATTAATGTAGAATATTGAATTAATTGTAAAAATTTACTTCTTGTCCCAGTTTTTTATAATCATTATTTTAATATATAGGAAGCATAAATATGAAATAATAAAATGATATTTAAGGTAAGGGAATTCATAAACCCAACTCTTTAATTTTGGTTACCCCATTTCGCATAGTGATTTTAATATATTAATTCCTAAAATACTGTAAAAATTAATTTAACATTCATTAAAAAAATACAAGGGTAAATATATGTTCCAAAATTTTAAAAATGGCTTTAAATAAAATTATAATGATTTTTCAAAACGGAGTTCATTTTTTATAAAATATATCGAATGATATATATATTTTTATTATTCAATGAAAAATGATATTTTTTCCAAAAATATTCATTCACTTTTTAATTTGGGAACCCCAAAATATATTCATAAATATTACAATTTCAAACCATTTGGATATCCATTACTTTCCATATTTTTATATCATTCCTATGATTGTTGTAATAACTAATCCCATGTAATATAATTGATTATAACTATTTTATTACTACGTGTGTAGGATAAGAATTATATATTCTTCCAACGAAATGGTTAACATGATATATCACAATTGGAGTTGAATATTGTATGAATATTATTTTATAAATTTTTGTAGTCATGGGGTTATTATTCCTACACATATATTATGCATGAAAATGAGGATTTTATTAATCCAAACAATGTGTGCTAATTGACCAAATTGATATGATATTTCACTATTATGCATATTCTAAATTCCATGGTTTATTAAAATGATTTCATCACACTTATTTTTATTATACCATGCTTATGATATTATAATGATTATTACCCTCACCAACATAGTATTAGTACATTTATATCGTTCCTTCTATATTATCCTACCCATTATTGTTCTTTTATATCTCCCATGCCTTTTATTTATATATTCTTCTGAATACACGTTCTAAGGAGAACATGAGATCTGGTGTAAGGAATAATATGATTAATTGGATTAATAATTATTCTATAGGTATATGTTATTTATAAACATTTTTCTTAATATAAATTTTTTTCCCTTCCATGAATATTTAACTGTTTTCTATCTATCTATAAAATGATGTAGTAGACATGTTATAAAACTTTTGGATGTTATTTCTATAATGAACCTCTATTAATAGTAGAATTGATTTTAATGTAATTTAAGATTATAATTTATTACCCTAGGAAAATATACTAAAAATTTGGATTAAATGAACATTAGTTGATGTATCAAGTGTTACTTTGTTGACAAATCTTGAATTGTATAGGTATAATATCATAGGTATTGGGTACATTTTATACTTATTCAACTGGTTATTTTAAATTAGTTAAACACCCCCATACCTAATAAAAAATTTATCCCAATCACAATGTATATAAAATAATTATATATATAATATCATTAACTCATGATTCCAAATTATCTTCTAATTAGGATAATGTAGATGTACATTAAGAGGAATAATATCTTTAAAAGAATGATATCAATGATTGAGCCCAAATAATCATGGAATTTGCCTCTATTACTAGAAATGATACTGTAAAAATAAAAATGGTTATATAAGAGGATTCATAAAACACATTTATCAGTTACCTCATGACTCGTAATGAAATAGAGAAGTGTGTATCCTTTTTAAAAAAATTGATATTCTTGCATGGAATTATTTTGAATTCCCTATATTGGATTCCCATTTAGATACCAAACATTAGTATTTTCCTAATCACCAGAAAAACAATAACCATGTATCCAAAATATTTTATAATATTTAATCATTAAAAGTTAAATCCTAATTGGAAAATATGATCAGGGATAACATTATTCAATGAGATTTATTCCTGACTAATCTAACCCATTTAACCCTAATAATAAATAATTGATAGATATTAAATGAAAAGATTTCATGATTCTCAATAAAAAATTCTCATAGAATTACATCTTAGTGGAAATCAAAGAAATATTCATTAATGAAACATGTATACTCATAAACCTCTCTTTCAGGGATGTGGGTTTTGTCTAAAACCTTCTACACTCTATAAAATAATGTTTAAATTTTCATTAGGGATCCCTATATTATATAAATCTAGGACATAATTAAATTCATCATAAGATATATTTTGGACACAAAACATCATGCTAGAAAAAATATATTCTAGTCTATTTTATAGAAGACAATTGATTTATATGTGGGTGAATGGTAGTCATGACTGATAAATATGATTATTATAAATCAAATCATGAAGTAGTTCTCAACAAACTATGGTAACCAGTCATATAGATAATCCTATTGACATGTTATTCCATGGTAACATCACATCAATTCAATAACGTAATTCTATGAAACTATGACATCAATGTTCACATTTAAAAGAATTATATGATACACAATATACCTTATATGAATCACTTATTAAATATAATAAATTGCCCTAATCATAGAATTGTCACAAAAAAATGTTTAACTTATATTCAATGTTTATTTTTTGATCATATACATATATAAATAGCATTATTCAAATTAAATTAGTTAAAACTTAGTTTATTATTATGATCATATTATTGAAAATACTAATCCAAATGATATGATTATACTTTTTTAGTGTTAAATTATCAAATTAAAAAAAATAATTTAACTGTATATTTCGTTAATTACATTGTTTGATAGTCTATATGGATAAAAAATGTTTCTAAATTAATTTGAGAGAATCTATACCATCCTGTGGGATTTAATGACAAGGATAAATCCATATGTACAAATGTTATTAAATGAATAAATACGTTCTAGAAAATCTAGATAAATCTTGGATAAAATTTTCAAGAATCAGATAATATAAAAAGGGGCCAAATTTATGCATTCATGTCTAGCCCACAATTCTATACTAGATTTATCGGAATGAAATGTTTCCTTGAACATTATTAAAAATATAAAAATCAACTTGATGATTAATTTTTGTGTGGATAATTTATGTTATAGAAGTCAACATTTTATAATAAATTATTTGTATTTTAGGTCATCTTCCTTCCAAAAAATCAATTCAAATTATGCCCTTTAAAATGCCTATTTAAAAATGGATAGAAATACATTATTCATAAAAACAATAATAATTATGGCTAAAAATTTAAAATTTATAAAAAATTTGGAGGGTGAAATGTCTACATTTTTGTAAAAAAATTTGAGGAAGAATATTTCTCTAGATTCCTACTGTATGAATAATCAATTTGATGGGCCAAATGTTGGGGTAATATTGGAATGCAAATGCCCACCACATTTGACTATAAATATATAATAATTATAACCATGAATGGATTTGGATGATCAAAAATTAAGTATGATATTTTTCATGAAGATATCAATTATAATGAAATGGGATGACCTGAATTAATATTGTTTAAAAAATATAGATATCTCAAAACTATGTATTTCATTTTTTTATATATTTATAGTTTAATCAAATAAGTTTTCATCAATTTTAGTTTATTTTTAATGCATGTTTCATCATAATATTATCTTATAATAATCCGACCTGAATTATTAATTTTAATAATCCTGAAATTTTTTAATTCAATTTTGAAACTCATTCCATTATTTCTAATTATCATTCAATCAATTTTGTATTTTTAACTCTCTCCATTATTCATTTTTGTGTTCAGCAAAAAATGCTTTCTATGATTTATTATGCTTATTATCTTTTTAAATAATCCCCATGTTTATCATACGTAGTACAAATATCTATCTTAATATATGTGTATGTCTCTAATCACGATGATTCATAATTTTTGGATGTTATATGATTGACAGTATTTAATCATTTAACATTATTTGAATTCATATTGTGTATATAAAAAAATATGTAATGAATTGATGAAATTTTTTGTTCACCATGTTTATTCCATTTATTATTGAATCCCAAGATTCACATGGGTTCATTAAATATTAAATATTCCCTAATTGAGATTTTATGAAGATAAAAACCATAATTAATGATTTAATTAGCACATTAAAAAATCGGAATTCCTAAAAAATCAAATCATCAAGAAGATGTTAATTTAATGAATGGTTTTTTAAATATCAAGGACATAAAAATATTAAATACAAAATGATGAACTCATACCAATAATTATTAAAATATTAAATCAAAATTTTTAAATTAGTAAATTTATATAGGCTCTATAAACAATTCTGACCGACCATTAACAAGAAAAATCATGTACAATACACTCTAAAATTTTTACAATCTCTAATAATTCAACCTATGTGTCACTATATACATTATAGTATATTACTGGAAAATTAAGGACCAATAGATACTAATAAGATAGAAATAGAATAGCAGTATTTTTTTGGATTTATAACTAGAAATTGGTAGTTTTTATTTATTTAAAGAATCAAAGAAAAAATTAACCCATGCAAATATGAAAAACTAAAATATAAAAATCATCCATCACAAAATAATAAAAAAATTGAAAATTGGAAAACAATAAAAAAACAAACCTTCATCTTAATTTTCACAAATTCCCTATAGCCTCTTTAACAATCTATCATATTTTTCTAACCATTGAATATAGGGAAATATTTTCGAAATTAGGATGACCATTTTGTATAATCAATCCACTCAAAACCCATTTATTTCAAATCAAATTCAACAAGACATTTCCCATTAATGGAAAACACCATTAAAGAACTAATTTCCCCTAATATGAATTACCAATCCCTTAGAATTCAATTTTTGAACATGGAGGTTTATTTCAAACTAGAATTGAATTTTATTCATATTCTTCATCACTACGATGGCCTAGCCGATGAGGATTAATATCATCACCTAAAATAGTTCCTATTGGTGTTCCCTTATTTTAATATTAAAATTTATTCTAAATATGAAATAAAAATTCAAGAAATCACATTCTCTCTATACAATTCTTCCATATGATGGCTATAATACATCCTTCCAAACTTAATAACCAGATAGAACATCAAGAAGCGACTCTCCTACAAAATTTTATTACCTACTTCTCAATATACTTCTATATAAAATGAAATAATATGTATATATCAATTTCACAATGAATCACTCCATGCATACTTGGATAAGACAAAAATAATATGAAAATGCCACCTTATTAAATCATGAAATTTAGCATACTTTGATGAGAACATTATTATGTTATGTGATTTATATCCATCTCCATATTTAATTGTATCCCATAACAATGTTAATGATGAATGTAGTTACCAAAAAATGGATAATGATTATCATAATGTATTATAATATCCCATAATGTATCTCTTACACCGACTAATATTGATGTCATTAGTAGAAGAGAAATTAATCATTCTCTATATGGAGACCCATGAGTGGTAACATGGAAATGTTGTTTCCTATAACAATGATGAAATAAAAGTGAAATACCTTAATATATTTAATAAATAATGATATTGGTTGAGACACAATATTATTAGATATAAATTAATTATGTCACAATAATCACTACAGATAAAATTCCAGGGAATTATTTTTATCACCGGTAGGATAACCTGGTTTCTCATTTCAATACTCTCTATTATACCTTTAGTTATCAAATTTATTGTAAAATTCTATATCATGAGTCAATAATTAAATGGTACTCTATAATTTAGTTCATCTCATTTATGGTCATCAAAGGGGAAGTATTATAATATTTTTTCATATAACATACTATCGAAGGAAGACACTACTAAATATATAATTAAATGAAGAATAAGTTTTATTAATCCCTTAATCCTCTATATCATGGGTATGTACATTAATGATACCTATAAAATCTCAAAAAGAAGAATCATAGGAATCATTAATCTCTATTAGTTCATATTTGGGATTAAATTAATATATCCAAAAAATCAGTTCTTTAACACTTTCATATTGATAAAAGAATTCCCAAATAATTAGTCAAATTATTAATCCCTCCATGAAGGTTTGTAGTTTTTCTTGTAGACACAAGTGTCTTGATTGATTTAAAATTGTGTTTATAGTTGGTTATAAAGATAATTAATGGGGTCTAACCTGTCAGGAATTAAAAAATAATTTCCCCATATTATTACATATACAATTTTCTATCAAAATTTCTATCCATTACAACATTTTCTCACATACCATATTAAAAACACTGATGACGACTCATTCGAAAATTATAATATGAACCTTTATGATCAATACAATGATTATATGGGATTCTTAAGAAAACATTTTGGGTGTTCAGGAAAATAATCATTAATGTTATAGAGATGATCAATGAATTAAATGCAGCAATCAATTAGGGAAATATTATCTTATCACCAACCAATTATAAAAACATAAAGATGATTCCTAAAATAAAATTTAATAAACAAATAATTATTATATAAGGTTTATCCACCATGAAAAAAATATATTTATGGGAAATAAAATTAAATCTATACAGCTTCCTAAATTCTTAGAAAGTCCGCTATAAATGATGACTGAATGGGTCAACCAAGAATGTATTGATGGCGGAGATAATAGCCCTATTAGGAATGATGTATATGTTTTCACATGAGATGTGGATCATTTATGATCTGGGATATTCTATCAAATTTGAATTCATTAATACTTCTTTACATCATTTATTTATGCCTGTATGGAGTTAATAATGAATTTTGAATGATATAAATTTAATAATAACATCAAAAATCATCCCCATGAATTAATGAATATTTCTAAGTACTATTGGAAATTTTTAATGTGAAGAGTAGATATAATTGGGCTATATACATTGAATATTTTTATGTACTTTAAATACACCCTTATAACTACCAAATTATTCATTAAATTTCATTATAGATTTATCTAGTAAGTAATTATAATTATAGATAACATCAATTTCATGATGTTAGCTATCATCAAGATATTTTGTTTCCCCGCAAATTAATATTGATCAACATGAAAATTTTATGTGCTTTTAAATGGAATAGGTCACATTAGATGTGTAATATATAGTTTATACTCTCATCCCACTTTCATGTAATAGTGAAAAAAATATAAATTCATTTAAACAAAATTATCATTTAAATATTATATGATATTGGATAATAAGATGTTATTTTTTATAGAAAATATCCTATATATTCTATGAGATTATTGATCTGAAATTTACAATTCCACTCAAGTAAATAAATTATTTCATGTATATGGGATAGATAATTTCCATCTAATTGAAGTTTAGATACCCTCCCATGACATACAAACATGAAATTAGTTTTTTGAAGATGGGAACTATTCTTAATAGCTAGTTGATTTTGAGAGACATGATGAAATAGGTTATGCACCAATCAAAACATTATGATTTATCACAATAATTTTCTTTTTCATTAAACAATAAGGTTTTTCTCCACACATTAATCTAAAGATAATTAGTTTATTTCCTGATAACTCCATTAATAATTTCTAATAAACCCCTAAAACTATAACAAAAAATCATAATCTTGTCCAATGGATTATAATATTTGATCAAAATTTATAGAGCATTTATCTTCCCTACTAATAATTTAAGGTTCTCAATGATGTAATTTAAATTATTTCAAGACTAATGTAAAATAATATATGATTAATGTTATTAAAAAAAATTATATAAAGACATATATATATATATATATATGTATATATATATGAATTTAATTATAATTTTATAATGGTACAAGTCATATGCCCTAATAATAATTTCAATATGTGTCATTTCATTAAGAATATAAAATTTATCATATGTATACCTTATTGTAGACTTTCAATCTTTAAAAACTAGTCCATATAAAATGAAAAATATTCATATTTTTCAATCATTCATGGTCATAAATTTCCAAGAGATTTCTATTATATGAGACATTAAATATTAATTTTTCCTTCAATGTAATGTCATTATATATATATATATAATTTATTCCAGATGTATATTATTTTAATTGATACTCTCACCAAGCAAAAATGTCATTTTTCACTTGGACATCAGCAAAAAAATCCCCATATGTGATCTATGTGGGTCATAATTCATGTTAATATAAGATATATATCGATAAAAATATCTTTTATCATCGTCTTAGATATATATTCCACATTAATATGGGATCTCCCTTCTGTTTCATGTCCTGTATTATATTATGTTAGTTTTTCACAGTTTTTTCCATTATGGTGGGATTGTTTCAGGTGTCCTTCATATAGAGACACCTATTCAAATTGGGGTTCCTCCTAGGATGATCAAATATAGCAATATATATCCATTTATTTTATAATATTATTCATATTTTTATAGATAAGTTCTTTATAATATAATTATATGTGGTTTGATTCTTATTATCCTAATATACTAAATGACTCGTGTATCCTCTTTATATGACCCAATCAATAAAACTATTATAAAAAACCCTCTATCCATCAAAGTGTTTGTACCATCAATTTAATTTTGGGTTTCACAATGGAAATATATAAAGACATATCGATCTACATATTTCACCAACAAAAGAGTCTATTATTTTTAGAGGTTAACATAAAATAACTACTTTTGTACTGATTCCTATTATCATCAGATATATCATTACTTCAAGATTACCTTTTCAGGACCCACCATAAAATATATATCAACCCTTGGAACCATATCCCACTATTGTTTTTCTTATTCATGTTATATATTTTAATATTAGGATGTATTCTTGGATTATATATCTTTGGTATGAACAATTTGTGGCCTTTATAATGTTCTAATTGGATACATAGGGACACATCGGTGTTTAAACATTGGTACCAAAAATTTTATTATCACCATAAAATACCACAAAAATTCTAGTGTTTGGTTCTTCACATTCACTTTAGGTCACTCAATGGTTTCAAATTAGGATAGGGTCACCATTTCAAACAAATACATGAGGATTTATTCTTCATTATTCATAGAAATATAGTAACATATTAATTATCTATAATAGTCTCCTCCATATATCAGGACTAAATAATACCCTAAAACTATCTTTATGTTTTTTTAGTCAAATTGTAATTTGGTTATCTGCAATTCTTTTTACACCAAATCAAATCAATTTGGTTTTTTATTTATTAGCAATGTTAGTGAAAATTTGAAATAAAAATGTTTCTAACCATTTGGACCTATAATATCATTTAATACACATCCATTTCACATGATATTAAAAAAAATGGTATAATTAGTATGACCACAAAGTTTTTACAGAGGTATACCCAATATGACATGACTTCCTTACTGGATATCCATGAAAAAATAAGGGATTCTAATAAATGGCCTCTATCAATAAATCTATACCATGTTAAAATACCCCCATTCAAAAAGAAACCCTAATCTCATATCCTGGGGACAATATGTAGGGATTCCTGTGGTTCTCATCCCATAATTGAAAAATCCACTTATGATGTATTGATGCTCGATCTATATAGGGACTAATTACAATGAACTGTGTATGGATTAATTCATATTATCTGAATATAGGTAGTGAAATATAAATATTGGTTTTTTGACATTGAATTTTTTTCACCCAATACCACTAAACATTGTTATCAAATAATTTTAAATCCATATTTAGGTTGGGATTAGGGTGTCTAATTTTTCATCATTATCTTCCTTCCACAAAAAATAATTTATAACATGATTATTTTGAATCATAATAAATCCTTCATGGAAACTAATATATAGAACATCATAATCCAAATATGTAAAACTCTATGTAATTATTTAAACGGATTTATATATGAAATAATAATAAAAATTATATTACTTTTTGATTAGAATATCATTTAACAACATGTTCCCACAACAACAATTTTATGCAACCCTTCATTAAAATAATGATCGGTGTCCTTCATCAATATACGTTCATTATTTTTCCAATTCATTAATCAAATACAACAAGTAATTATTTACATCGAATTTACTCCATGTTTAAATGTGTTCAATTATTCCTAGTTTTTATAATATATGGTACCCTCAATGGTCTAATAACATCAAGAAAAAATTATGTGTACCTCTCTATATGATGGTATATATTTTCATGTTGTTGTATAACAAATGGTTTCTAACTTTCACTAGCTACATATTTTATCTATTCTTTTTGTCCATGAGGTATGAACAAAAACAACAGTCACATGGTCCCAATCACATGACTCAAAACTTCATGGAATAATAGTATATCATTATTGAACATAAAGTTTACATGAAAATAGAAAAAATTATATTATCAATTAAAAACCTATAAAAGTTATTATGTGAAAAAAAAATGTCTCCACTCACTCTATCATTCACATATATATGGAAAGAAAATAATGGAATGAAAAGTGATAAGGTTAGAAAATTGTGGCTCCAACCATTTAATCTTGAAAACCTTTAATATATTAATACTGGACAACATAGTGTTATAAAAATGGTTGTGTGGAACTATTTAATCCTTTGTGAGTGTTTATCCTTTGAAATCTATACATTAATGTTCAATAATTGATCTTACCCTTAAAATAATATGTTTCTTTGATTACTATTTTCATATGCTCAAGACATATTCTCATATATCCTTTCCAAACATGATTTTATTCAATTTTTATTTTTATATCCATTAGGATACATGAACCCTTCTAAAATGTCAATTCCCATGTAAATACATAAATCATTTATAATGTGTTTAAATCAAAAAAAAATTCACAGATACTGGTAATGAGTATATAATAAATAAAGTAAACCACATCATAGTAATGATATTCTTGGGTTCATATTCAGTATTTCATAACTAATGAAAATCACTTCTAATAGGGATAGATGTTTAACACCATATTCCTTTAATAATACTATAGAATCTCCCATTACTTTAATATTGTTCAATGAAAACCCCCAATATGATTATTCAAATACACCATTCCCTAATTCAATTTCATTGAGTTATGATTTATTTTCATGACCCGTCCCTCGGGGCCCGTGTTTTGACTACCCCAAACATGCCTTCCAAACGCTAGGGGATGGCGACAAGCATCGAAAGGCTTGTTCTATAAAATGGGAAGGAATTAATTTTATTACAAGTAAACTCACATAAACCAATTACACAGCAATATACAACCACAAAGTAAACTATATAGTAAACAAGGTGTATACAGAAAGTAAAGGGGCTAAAATACAAGACCAACTGAATAGTATGATTAGAACTGAAATGTAAAAATAAAACTACAAACATCTCCTATGAACACCCACCAAGGATCCTATATGAAAGGTTTGTACAACTCTCAAACGGTCATCTCTGTGGTATGCCTCGTCTAATGTCCTCTTTTGAGAAGTCTCTGGATTTGGTACCCTCATCCTCTGTCAGTGTTTTCTGTCGTCTGCACAAGACACATCATGGTGCGGGTGAAGCTCATGCATGGGTGACTATAACAATACTCAAGAGGGACCCTGAGACCCTCATAGTTCTCCTGGATATTATCAATGGAAAAAACCAAAAATCACAAATAAATAATCATCAAAACTACTTAAGTATATGTCTATACATATACATAAGATATCAAGAAATACAAAGGTAACACCTCGAAGGAAGATGTACTGCACATGTATCATTCCAAAGGAAAAAGTACCACATAGGTATCACTATGAAGGTTGAATACTCAACTCACATAGTTATAAGTGAAGTATAGATGTTCAGATGAATAATCACAAAACTAGGTCATTTTAATCTATCAAGAGGGACTGCTGGTGATTATACATAGTCTGGCCCACACATGATCGATTTCTACTAATCCCTACAATGACCCAAAAATTATCTGACCCACAGTGGATTGGTATGTGCTGACCCACAGAGGATTGTTCAGTGCTGACTCACACAGGATCGGTATGCGCTAACCCACACAGGATTTTTGAGCACTAACCCACAAAGGATATGATAGGTACAATCCCCTGCAATGACCCAAGCATGATCTGGCATGCCCAGGGTCAATATGTAAAAAACCTCAAAATGATTCATCCCCAACCTCCGCCTCACTACCAGCCACCTGATTCCTCTCACCTGGGGCGCTCGAGTTCCGTAGAATTTGCGCTCGAGATATTGGTTATACCTTAACCACCACGATGTTCCTGGAAGAAATATCCCAATTGTCTGTCACTTTATAAGGGTCCTAATGAAATAGACGGTGCATCAGTCAGACACTTAGTATGTATGTTATTTGTGTTTTTGCACTAAGGGCCTGGTTGGATTTGGGTTTCAATCCAACCTGTCTGAACTCCATCATTATCCAAAACTCAAGTGGAGTATACCAAAAGGACCGTATCGATCCCAGGATTCTAGTGTAAAAGATGGTTCTTCAAACAAATGCTCGATTATCCAGATATGGCCAAAAAGTCATATTTGGGTCTCGAATGGCCCTGGTCTGTTATGGAATGGTCGAACTGACCCGGCTTAGGTCGACCCAACCCGATTCAGGTCGACCAGACCTGATCTGGGTCCAGTCTGATTTTTCTAGGTCACGGAGGGCCTGTCCCTTTCGTACTACTCAATGAGCCCAGTCTGGTGGTGTGGCCCGTGATGCGACATGTGGTCGGGATTACCGTTTTGATCTTCCCTAGCTGACACCCAGGATGGAGGCGCCTCGCAGGTCACTCGAATTTCCAAATGGATGTTTGGTTTATTAAATTGGGACCTACCATATTGGGTCCTACTCGGTGTTCCACAAACATCCGGTTAACCATCTGGTCCTCTTCTTCACAGCGGAACGACAGTGCCACTGTCCTCCGCTGTTGACCGGGTGTTATCCGCCCTTCGGCCTCCGCCGCGACCAAGCAGTTGTGACCTCATCCTCCACCGGCGTTACAGACGTGCGCCGCTGATTTTCCCCATGTACGGCTGGATATCAGGCACCTCCATGATCCACCATGGTCGACGGGCTACAGCCTCCTGCTCAACTGGTGGGGAAGACGCGCGCTGCCCCCCAACCTTCCGTGTGACCGACCGGGTTTTGACCGCTGCCTTCTTCAGTGATCCACCACGGCCTTGTTCAATGACAGAAAAATATGAAGACTACATATTTTCGATCCTCAGGTAGAGGTTTTTTCTTCCATATGTCTCTCCCTACAAATCTTTGTGTTTCTAGCATCATTAATTATATTGTTATGATAAACGCATGAAGAACGCATGATGAAAAAAAGTTAAAGGGGCAAGATATATTTGAAGGATGATCGTCATGTTAGATTGGATATCCTCATTGTGTATCCAGGAAATTAAGAATTATAAAATAAGTTCAATTATAATTCAATGTAAATCCCATACATCAATCGTCTGTTCGCTATTTCATAAGGAGGAAGATGAGGTCATTGAAGGGGACTCCGATGTTCGTCTCTCCCTCAATACATTTCCAATACGTACTCGTGGTTCATCCTAGTTCATTGTTGGAGGTGGTTCTTCATTGGAGGATTCTCTAGCCCAGGCCTCCTCTACATTTCACCAAGGGAAATACCACCCACAATAAGAGTTAATATTATAACTCTTCATTAACTAGTTGGGATATTAATTCAAGATTAATGTTTCCTATTAAATAAATGGAAAAGTGGTTACTCATTTGGTGTAACTACGAATTTAATGCCAAAAATTAAATGTCTGACAACCATTGTGTGGTCACTATCATTATGATTCAAATGGGAGTTTTTAAAAATAAAATAAAAGTTAAATATTTAATTTTTTATTTGTCCAACACTCCCAAAAAAATCCAAAAAACTAAATCTTACCCTGGACCTATTATGGTCATGGTGAAGGTATCCTTAAGAAAATATCGACGTTGTGGGTTTAACAGTTTCCTTTGATTTTAATTCTGAGCACCGGTTCGATAGTTACAAAATGCCACTAACACGATTGATAAACGTACCAGAAAAAAAGTTCAGAAAATCATTTCAGGCACACCGGGAATCGAAATCACACGCCATCATTTTTAACAGACTCGTAATATTTCCTTTTAATTAAAAAAAATTCATGGGTAAATCCGATTCTTTACATTCTCCCCACCTCAGGGCTCCGCACCCCTGAAATCCACAACACAAACTAGGGAAACATGTGGGGTTACTGAGCATGAATCTGAGCCTCCCTCTCCCATGTACTCTCCATGAGGTTCCAATGCTGTAAGTGTATGCACACCAAAGGTACAAACCAGACACAGAGGACCATCTATTATCGGTCCACAATCTCCACTAGAATGTCCGAAAACATTGCCCCATTGTCGATGTCCAGCTCACCCCAGTCAGTGATGTGTGAAGGATCATGTATATATCTTCTCAGTTTGGATATGTGGAAAACTTCATGCACCCGGTGAAACTGAGGTTGATGAGCTATGTAGTAAGCCACCTCACCAACTCTGTTGAGGACATAAAAGGGTTTGATGATCCTTGGAGATAACTTGCCTCCTCAGAAAAATCTCTACAAACCTCATTGAGGTGAGACCTATAGAAAAACATGGTCTCTATCCTCGATCTCCAGAGGTCTCTATCTCCTCTCTCTATAGGACTTCTTCCAACTCTGTTCAATCATTATCCCCTCCTGGATGATCTGCACCATCCCCATGGTAGTCCATACTATCTATGCTCCATCAAGTGATGACTCCCCTAGGTCAGTCCAGCATAGAGGTGATCTTTAAGGCCATTCGTACAACACCTCTATTGGTTCCATACTGATAGTGGAGTGATAGTAGTTGTTGTATGCGAACTCCACCAATGGAATGTAATCCTTCCAACTGTAGAAAAAATCAAGGACGCAAGCACGTAGCATGTCCTCAAGGGTCTGAATAGTCTAATCTGCCTAACTATCTGTTTGAGGTTGGAAGGCGGTGCTTAACCAAATTGGTGTTCTGAACGCCTCCTTCAACCCCTTATATAACAGGGAAGTAAATCGTTCATCATGATCATAGACAATCGTATATGGAAATCCATGAAGCTGTATAATCTCCTACACATAGAGGCATCCCAATCTCTCTACTGATCCCTTCTCTCTACTAGGTAAGAAGTGGGACGACATTGTGAGTCAATCAACGATATACTAGATAGAATCATAAACCCTGGATTTGTGTGGAAGTCATGTCATAAAGTCCATGGAAATTACATCCCACTTCCACTTTGGCACCTCTAGTGGCAGAACTATGCTCACTGAAACCTGATGCTCTACCTTCAATTGTTGCAAAGTGAGGCACCAAGGGACAAACTCTTGCACTACTTTCTTCATTCTCGGCCACCAGTACTAATGTTGAAGGTCCTAGTACATCTTCTCCACTCCTAGATGTACCGCTAGAGGGAATATACGCAAATCCCTCAACACTTCCACCCATAATGGCACCGGTACCATAGTATATCCTCTAAAGAGGATGGTGTGCTCCTCACCTTTAGAAAATCTATCAGGTGCTAGTCTGGTGGATATTAGAGCATGTCATGCCTTGCAGTCAGTTCAACCATGATGTTCCTCCCTACCGTATTGAATGTGTGTGTGAGTGACTATCCAAGACTGAAGATAAGATGGTCTGTCTTGATCCACATAGGATATCCACAAAATCAACTAGCTGCTCTTTCACCTCACTCATCAACTGTATACCAAATCTCTTACAGAGTGCATCTACAACTATGTTACCCTTCACAAGAGTATAGATTGTCTCAAAGACATTCTCCTAGAGGAACACAACCCCACACTATTTTCTCAGGTTCAGGTCCTTATTAGAGAATATATACCGGAGACTCTTGTGATCAGAGTAGACTATAAAATGTGCACACATCTACTAATGTCGTCACATCTTCAAGGAGAAGACCACTAGTGCTAACTCCAGGTCATGGGTAGCATATTTCTGCTCAAGCTCTCTCAGTATTCAAGAACTATACATGGTCACTACTCTCTCATGCATCAGTACAGCCCCATGCCCAAATCCTGATGCATCACAGTAGACTACATACCCAACATCCTCCTCTGTAACCTCAACATGGGGGAACTAGCCAGTCTCTACATCACCTCCTGGAAACTCTGCTCGATTCTATCCAACCACATGTAAGGGTGCCCCTTATTCATCAATGCTGATAAGGGTGTCGCCACTCTTGAAAAGTCATGCACTAAACTTCAGTAGTAATCAGCCAAACAAAAAAACTCTGCACCTCTGTCACGCTTCTGGGAGGCTCAAATGCACAAAAACGTTTATTATGGTAGGATCCACTACAACTTCAAAATTTGATATAATGTTTCTCATGAAGTGGACCTCTCATTTCATGAACTGGTTCTTCATGAGATTACCATAAAGATGGTGCTCTCGGAGTGTGTCCAGAACTATCTACAGATGATAGGCATGCTCCTCCTCCATTGTTGAGTATATCAGGATGTCATCGATGAAGACTACCACAATGAGATCAAGGTATGGCTAGAATATCTTGTTCATGAGTCCCATGAACACTACTGGGGAATTCGTCACACCTAATGGCATAAAGAAGAACTCATAGTGGCGATACATACATCTTAAGGTCATCTTCTGCACATCCTTGTCTCGTACCCTGAGCTGGTGATAGCATGATCTAAGGTCTATCATCAAAAACAAATATTCTCCCTTCAACTGGTCAAATAGTTTGTCAATACTCAGATTTGGATACTTGTTCTTCATGGTCACTTGGTTCAGGCAACGATAGTCCACATAGAGTCTCAAACTCACATTCACCTTATTAGTGAACAAAATAAAGGCTTCCCAAGGAGAAACACTGATCCTAATGAATCATTTCCTATGCAAGTCCTCTAGTTTTACTCGCGTCTCTCAAACCTCCTCGTGAGGAAACCTATATGGTGGTTTAGATAACTATGTTGTCTCAGGGTATAAGTTGGTGTAAAATTCCACCAATCTGCGAGGAGCTAGACCCGAAACATCATCAGAGAAAATATCAGCGTACTATTCCACCACTACAAGATATATTTGACTCTCAAAAAACAACCATTATGATGGTATGGCTTGAAAACTGATGTGTGATTGGTTGCACCTTCTTCTAGGTAAGTCTATCATGTGCTGCAAAGGTTCTCTTCTCACCTGTAATGGTAAACTAGGTCTCGTTCTTGTCGATACCCCGCACTTTGTGCTTAATACATTTAATCGGAGCCTGGACTGTGGATAACCATTCCATTCCCAACACTATGTCTTAAGGCCTCAAGGATGCTGCTAGAAGATCCTCGCTAAAGCTCTTGCCTCCTATAGTAATCTTACATTACCGGAACCATTGTGTAATCGTCAAATCCAGTCCTGGTGGAGTCACTTGCCATAAAGATCGAACCAAAGGCTCCACCGATATCTCCAAGATCCGAACGAGGGTCATGAAAAAAATAATGAATATAATATATGTATATAATTAAAATAGACAAAGTCTATTAGTCACAAATAATACATTGAATCATCTCTAGAATGTCGTGGTCGTAGGCCTGAGCGTCCTGAAGCTGAGCTCATCCCTGTCGAGCTACTCCATGTGGTTAGGTTGGACCTTCCGATGGTGGTGGAAGTAGAACCTCAAATCACCACCCACTACCTATTTCATTCCCTACACATCTACCATTTCGTACTCCTACCAGTATACCACGTCGATCGAATCTTCACCTCTGCCCAAGCAGTCCTTCGATCATCTATTGGTCATTTGTATGGCGGGTCAGGTAGTCGCGAACCATGTGACCCTGCCCACGGCATGAATAACACTTCTTATTCTTCACCGATCTTTCTCTGTCTCGAGAGCCTCGCACCACCGAACTTGTATGTTGCGGTGGTCCACCTGTAGGTCTGGTCTTCTTAGACCTCTACGTCATCTGTCTGCTTCCAGCTACTGATAACTCTGCAATGTGTCGTCCATTGGTGTGTCTTGTTGTTGGTGACCGCTCAACAAGGATCTCTCTACATGTATTGCTCTCTCTAACACCCTCCCCTATGTTGGGATCCTGATAGAAACCATCAGAGCTCTAATCTTTTGTCTGAGCCCCTGCTCGATGGTCTGGGCCCAGAAGAAAGGGTCATGCACCATGTCAGTGTCGTAGCATGAGAGGTCTTCGATCCTCATTGAATATTGAGCCACAATCTTGCTACCCTGCTGTATGAGGAGAATATCATGTATACTCTTTGATCATAAGGTTTCTAGGACGAAATGTGCCCTGAAAGGGCTCTCGAAGTCTGCCATATGAGAGTCACCTCGTCGTGAACTTGGATCATCGAGCTCCACCATCTGCTCACTACTGCCTGAAGAATACTGGCAGCAATGATAACCATGGGATCAGCTGGTGTCCCTGACAGTCGAAAAACTATATCCAGAGCTTAAATCTAGTCCACAACCACCTATAGATATGTCTCTCCCTAGAACCTCAATGCCCTATAGTGCTATAACGTGTACAATGTGCTCAAACGGTGTGGGCCCTCTACTGCGGGGGCTGGTGGCATCAGCTTCCCAACGGGTAGTGGTGCTGCTGGTACACCACCTAAGGCTTCAACTGCTGTAAGGGACCATGCACTGAATCCATGTTGCTCGGTGGGTTGTCATCAAATACTCTACCTAGAACCCTGGCTGGCTATTTGCATCGAGGCATCCTGAAAAGAGGCAAGTGTTCCACGATCAATACATTTTTACCATGTGAGATGACTCATAGATATCACAAAGAAACTATTTCTGAAACACATACACAATCAGTGTTTTCATGCACTGAATTAGAAATCAAGGGATAGGGTCCCGGTGAATGGATACGTCGGCCGCAACACCAACTCTGGATTCACCAAACTAAAACCACACTCATCACACTTAACAATATTACTACAGATAAAATATCAGATTCCTATTTCATTTGTAGAAATGACTCCACTAATACCAATTTCTCATGGCCCATCCCCCACGGTCCGTGTTGTGACTACCCAAGACCTCCTTCCATTGGCTAGGGGCTGGCGACTAGCAATGAAGGAATTATTCCCTAAAATGGGAAGGGGTTTTCTTTTATAACATGTAAACTCACACATACCATGCACACAACAAGATGAAAATACCAAGTAAACTATATAATGAATAAGGTGTATATTGAAATTAAAGGTTCCATAATACATGCCCAACTGAAAATTACGAGTGAAACTGAAAAGTGCATGTAAAATTGGAAGCAACACCTGTGAACAACCAATAGGGATCCTACCTGAATGGTAGGTACAGATCTCTAGCGATCGTCTATGTGGTACTCCTCATCTAATGTCCACCTCCGAGTAGCCTTCATTCCTAGCACCCTCATCCTAGGTCAGCGTTGTACATCGTCTTCACAATACATAGCAATATGCGGGCGAAGCCCATGAAAGGGTGAGTATGACAATACTCAGTAAGTACCCCGAGACCCTCATTGGTATCCTAGAGTTCCAAAATTTAAAAACCACAAATCACAATGCAATAGTCATCAACAAAAATTATGTATATTCCCATTCATAACCTATGTTATCATGACATTTGAAGGTTACACCACGAAGGTATAAGTACCACACAGGTAACACCATGATGGTAGAAGTACAACACAAGTAACACAATGAAGGTAGAAGTAACACACAAGTAACATCACAAATGCAGATGAACCACATAAGTATCACCATGAAGGTATAAGAATCATCCCACACAAGTATAGAGGATGTATAGAAGTACAAATGATTAGTCATGAAGCTGGATCATCTTATTCAGTCAAGAGGCACTGCTGCTGATTATACGGAGTCTAACCCATGCAGGATCGATAGGTACTAACCCCAGTAATGACCCACATTGGTTCTGACCCAAACAATATTTGTATGCACTGAGCCACATCAGATTGTTTAGAGCTGACCCACATTGGATCTTACCCATGGAGGATTAGTATGCGCTGACCCACACAGTATCACTGAGTGCTGACCCACACTGGATCTGACCCACATAGGATCAGTATGTGTTTACCCACACCAGATCAATAATCTCTGACCCACAGAAGATAGATATATACTAACCACTACAATGACCCACAGTGGATTTGGCCGGCCCCAATATGATAGGTCACTAATCTTCATATGATCTGTCTCCAACCTCTGCCTCACTTCCAGCCACCGGATTCCTCGAACACAGTGTGCTCGAGTTATGTAGAATATGACCCCGAGATATCATTCATACCTCAACCACCATAAATTTCCATGATAAAGTATTCCAAAGGACCATCACATTATAAAGGAACCAACACAATAGACGACACGTCAATCGGACGCCCAGTTTGTATGTTATTAGTGTTTCCGCTCTGAGGGCCCAGTTGGATTCAAGGTTCGATCGCCCCACCCGACCATACTCCAACATTGTCCAAAACTAATGTGGAGTATACCAAAATAAGTTTCTAGATCCTAGGATTCTGGTTCCATAAATGGTTCTTCAAACATAAACATGGTTCTCAATATATGGAAGCAAAGGCGTATTTGGATCTAGAGGGGCCCAGGTCTGGTCTGACCCGATCAGACCACGGTAGACCCAACCCAATTTGGGTCAACCCGACTCGGTCTAGGTCTGACCCGAATGGACTAGCCCGCAGTGGGCTCAGCACACTGAGTCATGTTCTCGCCCAGCCTACGAAGGGGTCAGCCCGTCCTGGCTCGTTGGGCGTGGCCCACTGGGCACAACCCGCTGGTGCAGCCCGCTGTCAGGTAGGCCACCGCGGTGGGGTCTGCCCTAGCCAATTCCTAGGATGGAGGTGCCTACCAGTTCACCCAAACGGCCAAAGGGCCATCAGATTTTTGGATGTAGAACCCACTGAAGTGGGTCCTCCTTAGTGTGCCACATCCGACTAGTTCACCGGTCGGTCCTCCTCATCCTAGTGACATGACTGTGCCGCTGTCCTCCGCGGTCGGTCGGGTTCCATCTACCCTTCGACCTCTGCCACTGCCAAGTGGCCACAACCTCTGGTTGCACTGGTAAAATGGGCACGTGCCTCCACTCCTCCACGCGCTGGTAGGATACATTCTTCCACCCTGCTCCATCACAGCGAATGGACCACGAACTCCAACTCCACTGAGGGTGCAGACACCCCCCCCCCATTCTTTTTGTCGGCTGGGTGTCGACCACCACCTTCTTTCATGAGCCATCATGGCTTTATTCCAAGATCAAAAAATATGATGACCACATATTTGTAATCCTCTCATCGAGGGCTCGGAATCCATATGTCGTGCTCAACAAATCTTTTTGATTCTTGTGTCATTAATTTTTTGGCATTGATGGACTCACGAAGAATGCACAAAGAACAAAAGATAAAGGGGCATGGTATATGTGTGGGATGATGGCCATGTTAGATTCACCATCATTGTTGTGAATCCAAAATATGATGAATTATCAAATAAATTTAATCATAATTCAATGTAAATACCCTACCTCAATTGTCTGTTGGAGATGTCATGAAGAGGAAGCTGGGGTCGTTGATGGGTATGTCGGCGTTCATCACTCCTGTAACACGTTTCCAATTTGTGCTACTGCATCATCCTCATTCTTCGTAGGTGGGTTGTTCTTCATTAGAAGATTTTATATCCCATGCCTCCTCTCTCTTTCACCAATGAAAATACAACCCATAAGAAGAGTTAATAAAATAACTCTTCTTTAACAAGTTAGGTTATTAAATAAAGAGTAATGAATCCTATTAATTAAAGAGAAAATTAATTACACATTTTTTGTAACTGTGCATTTAATTCCCATCATTAAATGCATGATCACCCTTATGTGGTCCCCACCATTAGGATTCAAATGGGTGGTTTTAAAAATAAAATAATATATAATTATTTTATTTTATTATTTTTCCTACCCTCCAACAAAAATCCAAAAAACTAACTCCAACCATTTTACCTACTGCGGTCTATTTGAAGGTCATCTTAAGAGAATATTGGTTATGCGAGTTCAATCGTGTCCTCATATTTCAATTCTGATCACTGGTTCAAATGATACAAAACACCACTCGTATGCTTACTGAACATACCCAAAAAAATCATAAATTTATTCAGGGCACACAGTGCTACAGAATCATGTGCCATCAATTTTTGGGGACTTATAATACATCAATTAAATTAAAAAAATTACATTGAAAAATCCAGTCTTTACATTTATAAATTTGATAAAAAAAATTCAAGAAGATCTAAATACACTTAATGTTATTTTTTCTTCTATATCACTAGTTTCATTAGAATATTATTTAATTATATTCATATTCCATTTTAATACTCACTATTTGACCGTAAGATAAATGATATAATGATTTATAAATAATGAATAAAAACTCCTTGAATATTTCTTTAAGACATTTTACATTAAAATTGTGATTTATTTTATATGAGGTTTATAATAAAATTGCTACTTGAATGGCTGACTCGTCTTATCGTTCAAATTTATTAGACCATAAAGGCACAATTCACTAGATAAAAATACAATACCTTAAAATTCCAATTTAAAAATAGATAATGCTCATTATGGTGAAATTACGAAAATAGAATCCTTGTAAAATTATGGGTATAATCCATCCAGGAATTGACATCACACAGCATTTGACTAATTTAGAGTGTTAAAATATGAAAAATAAAAAATCCCTATCGTCAAAAAGTTACAATTGGAATCCTGAAAAAAAAATTCACTACATTCTAACTAAGGAATTCTCATAAGTTAATTTTGAACAATGTAATGTAAAAATAAAAAATAAAAAATACATTGGGATCCATTACACTGAGCTAAAAAATTCAAGCCACTATCTCTTGGTCACCTAACTAATAAAAACAATATGGAATCTCACTAGTCGTCACATATTAATTCACATTATTTGTGTAAAATTCTTAGAGGTACAATTTTATATTACAACATCCTTTTTGAATATATTTATTTTCATTCTAAATTCACCACTCATTGTTTTGAATATTTTATGTAACCCACATCCCTCATAGTTTCATAGTTTAATAATGGACTAGAGTGATGGTAAATGTGACACCATATTTGGTGTTCCTATATCCATCAAAGAGTAGTAGAGAAAAACGTATCAATGAATCATAACCAAATGGGTTATACATGAATTATAATAATGGTTTATATGAAAAATACTCAACATGGATAATTAAACATAATGAAATTGTCTAAGGAAGAATAAAATATTTACAACTCATTGTCTCATGAACATTTACTAACATTCATTGATTGTATATGTCATTCTATAGTTTTTATTTCTAAATCAATACAATTTTATATGTTTAAATGGAATTTATGTCTACATAATACATCATCAATTCATCTATTTTAGAATTATTATTTACCTATTTCATTCCCTTTAAATGTTCATGTGGATTCATGTATTATAATATAACTATTTTATAATTTAATATATTATCATTGATTAATGTGTTAAAATGATATATATCTGAAAAATTAATTCCATTAGGGATAGAATAATTTTAATCATTAATAAAATATAAATTATGTAAAAATATAATTTATATCATCACATCCTCTGAAATGGCTAATAAATGATGAAAATATAATAAACTATAATGGTAAATGATTTTATGAACTCAAAAAATCATATTTTGTTTATTCTGAAATAATGATTTACTATCACAGATCGACTCATTAGGAATATTAATGAAAATATTATAGGTGCGTTGTTTTGTATAATTATGTGATCTATGTAGTTGAATATTTTTCTTGAAATTGAATGCTACTGTGTCCTGGCGTCACAAAAAATATTTTTTATCTCACCATTTATATTTCAAACTCATATTTTTATTATTATATTGGAGTATTATCCCTCTATATATGATTCTAAAATCAATATCAATTATCCACATCTAAAACTATGTTGAATGTTTCATATATTGTGACTAGTAAATTATGATTTAAAAGTTGTACAGATCACTATTCTTGGTTACAAATTATTGTGAACTAGCTATAATACACCGAAATATATCTTGCAGTTCTCATAAGTTAATGATTCTTTATTTTTCATACCTATAATGTTATCAAAGAAGGCATATTAGTTACTCCCAATATCATAATTTAGAGTCTATGTGATCATGAAATAAATTATGTTTTATTTTATTACACTTTTCAATCATATCATTATTGTACCTATAATGGTTCATTCCCTCTTGGTCCATTACATTGTATGTTATGATCATTTGAGGACTTTGGGGGAGGATATGGGAGTTCTTAGTGGATGATGGAGAAACAATATAGCTGATGGAGGAAATATGAATCATCTAAAGTTACATAAATTAGAAGTTGGCTTCACGACATTTCAAGGGCCCATTAACGATGTGTAGTTTTTCTGAGGTTAAATAATAAAATGAAAACATATTTTCCAGTGAAATTTAACATGAAGGATTAGAGGATTTTAAAGGGAATTTCATGTTTTTTAAATCACTGATGTGGTGTAGTTATAAAGCTATATAGCACTCATGTTTTCTTCAAACCCAATGCTCTGTATCATTCCAGGTAACTAACGGTTCTCCCATGAGGATTTTTAGGATTCTATTTCACTGGGTATTGATTATCGGCTTCTCGTCATTGATATATGGTGATTTATTTTATTTTCTTATTAGTTCCCTTCATTATTCTTCAGTGATTCTCTATGGTTGTGAGATTTGATTTAGGTGGTATGTTTGGGATTTTTTTTGATGATTTTTTGGTTCTATGTAGGTCAAACAATGGATTTTCATGTGCATTATTGTTTGTGTGTATTATTCATTTCATTATGGTGTGCAAATAGTTATAAAGACGTCCTTGAGGTATGTAATCCATCATTTCTTATTAGTCTATTTCATGTGGATGGAGTTTTCTCTTTATTATCTATGGGTTATTTATTTCATTGATAAATTAATTATAAATAATTGGTCAAATGTAATTATACTTTAAATGGGATTTATTCATATTCTTTTACAGTACATACATTATTGATATCTTGTGGGATTCTTGGGCGAGAGGCCTCCTAAAAATTGTTGTGACTTGTGACTTTCTTATGCTGGATGATATGTTGCATGACTATTATCAATACTTAGATTGTTGTTATTATAGCATAATATATAAATTTAATAACTACTTATAAATGGATAAATAACTAGTTTAAAAAGGATTATTGTGTGTTTGATAACACCCATAAAATATGGTGAAATGTGATAAAATCGTTTTCAAAGATATTTAGAATGATCATTATGTGTTGTGATGTGTGTTCGTTATTTTTGGGGTGGCAATGTGTGGTTGTGGATTTTTGGGATTATGGTTGTTGTTTATGATCATGGGGTAGGGAGGTGGTTTTGTAAGCATAAATTTTAAGGTGGAATGTTGGTATATTAAGGAGTTATTTTGGGGATGCCATTTGGCTTTTTTTATACTATATGTCCATGTAATGATGGAATAAATAATAGCTAGTAATGTTTGAAATACATGAGTTGGGATAGTAAATGAGAAGAGTATAGTTAATGAAAAATTAAATTATAGTTTTTTTAAAAAAAAATTTGAATCTAAATAATATAATGAAATGGATGGATCCTTAAATTGGAGGGAAATGTGATATTGGGATTGATTCTTGTTGTTTGGTGTTATATATTTAGAGGGGAAAGCATAAGAAGCGATATTGTGAGTTTATTATCATTTGGTTAACAACCCATAGTTTGGAATTCTAATTTGATATATTTATATACAACTATATATCATATGATATCTATATTAACCCCACTTATGTTGAGAACCATGTTTTGACACCCTCATAATCACATGAGGGTGTTTTTTCTAACATTTGGTGAGGAAGAAGGTTGTCTGAATAGCCATCTCTTTCACCCTCTCTTCCTGGAGAGGAGGGCACTGCATAATTTGTAATGAATAGAGTTTTTTTACAGTATTATATGGTGGTTTTGATATCTTTAGTTTCATTGAATGAGATGTAGTGGATATGGTGTTTTGTGAGGGATGTGATACGGTTTTTCTTTTGCGGATGGTTTTGGTGAGGGTCATTCATGGTATGAGGAGGGAAAGAGATTTATGTCCAAAATGTTCATGGTACACAAGTACTAATTATGTGTATGTTGTGGTGATGTGATTACCCAAATACCAAAGATTTAGATGTGATTTTTTCATGCTTGTATGGTGATGTGACATGTTCTCTTCAAGTGAGGTTTTTGGGGATTGTGATTTTGAGGAGGTGTGGTATACATAAGAGAAGAGAGTTCAAGGACATAAAATGTAGGGGTGTGAGAGTTTAATACCCAGTAGAAATTAGTTCCTCAAAACATTATCAATTTTATTTTATTATTATTATATTACATTTATTTTATTATTTGGTGAGTGTGCCTTTCTGAGGATTGGATGGATTATTTCCTCTATAGGTGTGGTTTTGTTCAGCAGTTTTCTAAAGGGTTCTATAGTATTCATCTTTCCAATGTGTATGAGAAACTTTGGTTCTCCTGGTAGGAATAATTAAATTCCCACCCAATGTATATAAAATATATTCCTGTTTCATGGAGTATTAGGTGGACTGAGATTGAAATTACTAACATGGACATTGGGATAGTTACTATGTCTCTTTTTTTATTTTATATTGTTTATTTACTTTTGGATACTTTCATCTATATTAGTTCAATTTATACATGTATTGTGGGATTTTTTTATTATATATCATTGAGTTTTTTCTTAGTGGTTCATAATGCCTCTGGATCCTTTTTTATTATATTGTCTAATTTCTTCCATATAATAGATTTTTACAACCTCACTAATAGTCACCAACCTAGGGCCTAAGAAATGTAGGTCTGGGGGTCATTATCTCTCTCCCATCATTGTTGTATATTTAGTTGGAGGGGTTGGGATAGTGTTTTAAAAATCCCATGTTGACGGATTGGATGAATTTTGGAGTATGTCAATATGAGGATTAAATGGGATTTTACAATATTAGTTCCATTTTACCATGGGGTGTGACGTATGGATGAGGCACCAGGTAGAACCCATGATTTTAGGTTCCCACGTGAATTGGTGTATGAATATTGAACTTATCGAATAGAAATGTTATGTAGACCTTCTTAAAGTTTAGAGAACTATGAGCGGTACATGCATGATTTTTACTTCTGTTTTTATTTTATTTTTTGATTCATTTGGGGAGGATAAAATTAATAAAAAATAAATATTAATGAAATGAAATACTACCTAGTATTAAAAAATTATTGTTTCGTTGTAATATAATAGCTCATGTTCTTCATTCATGAGTGGCTTATACAATTGAGGATTTATAGGTTGATTTGGTTAATCGTTGGTCGGTTGATATGCTAAAGGGTGATGAGTCTTGTTAGAGGGGGTTGTGTGCTTTCCATTCATGAGATTTTGGGAATTATTATGGTTTTGGATTAGATGGTGAGATAGAGAGATGTCTACTGGTACATGAGATGACAATCAATTTTTCTATGGTCATAGTGGGATACATGGTTCGTTTTGTATTTTTTCAAATGAAATGAAATGTGCATCAATGGTGGATGTTGTATATAGGGGAGAATATGGAGAAACATTTTTGTGGGTCGACATTTAAAGAGAGTTTTGGGAATAGTTTTCTTCAACCAAAAGGATGATAATAAAGAGGTAGGATCATATTTCACTTTTTTAGGTGGGTATTTCAGTGTGATATATGGGAGTCATGATAAATGAACTTATATTTTTTTCTATACCATCATCTAGATGAGATGTTTTGTGCAATATGATTAAGGGAAAATGTCTTGAATTAAATATATTATGTAGATACTCATTGTTTCCCACAAATTTGGAAGTTTAAATGAAGGTGGAGGTGATTGAGAGGATGTAATCATGATGAGGTTTACCCTGAGCTGGGATTTATAAGGTTTCATCTACTGGAATTGTTTTTAGTGGAAGGTATTAGGCACCAAGACATTCATGGATTCAACTAATGGGGATTTGATATTAGTAGTATCATTTTAATCCTTATGGGGAAAGTTGATTCCACTTATTTCCAAGGCGCTATAGGATTTTATTGTTTTTGATGTGGATTCATGGACATCCCCACCTCTAATTTCAAATGGTTCCCCATGAATGGTTTGGTGGACATGGATAGGTTAAACGCAATACCATGTAGTTGATTATAGGTGGAATGTTTTAGATGTAATGGTAGCATAATTTTCCATCTATGAGGGGGGTAAAGCACATCAAGGAATACCTAAGAAAATATTCATGTTCAGGGCCTTCAAACCACGTGTTATTGTGCAGGTGTCCATAAGTAGATTGTTTGAGGATCTGGGTGAGATCATTTTATTCCATATAGGTGTGAGTTCTTGACGGTTCAGATATCGTCTAAGGTATGGACAGTTTATTAAGAACTCTATATTTTCATTTTATTGATTTATGTGATTATAAATCCTTTGTTTCACCCACTATAGTTCATGTTATATAATTGAATGTATAGAGTATTATTATTCCATTTTTATTCAGTACCCTAGTTGGATGCCAAACCAGCTTGATTGATTTGTTTTGGGGTGTAGATAGGTGATCAGTTCATATCAGTACCATGGGGATCATTTTGTATAATTGATTTATTGATAACATGTTATACTCAAAATTGACTGGTTTTATTCCATAAGTTTTTTTTAATGAGGTCTTTCATAGGAGAGTCATTTTTCATATGTGTGTGCCCAGAAAGTGGTATTCACTAATGAGAAGGATTGTCGCATGAGATATCAGTGTATATTACATTTTATTCCATTATTGGTAGATTTTCTAGTGATATCAGTAGACCCTAGGACACTGGAGGACCATATAGTCATTGGTGATTCCATGGATGTTTTCTCTAAGGTGGTTGTGACACTACCGCATAGATGTTATTTTGATTTCGGGATTGACATGTAATATGGTGCTTCTCTAATTTTAATGGATCCATATCATATGGAACCTTATTATTTTAATGATTAGTAGATTCATATTTTTGAGCTAATACAAATGATTTTTAAACAATTAGGTCTTTCATAATGAGAAGATATGGGGGTTTTCTCTAAGAAGGATGATGGTAGTCTAAGGTTGTGGGTAGAGTACAAGAGGTTGAGCTAGGTAACGACCTAGAATTATTTCATTATTCTTAAGGTAGATGATTGTTCTGACCAGGTGAGATGGGTGACTTAGTTTTCTTTTATCTATATATGGTCAAGATATTACTAGTTGCAATTTAATAGGAATGTTGTAGAGAATCTATAATATGTATTTTAGGTCCTCTTATTCCACCATGTATATAGAATTTTTTTCTAACTATATGTATTATACACAATTGGTTTATTTCATCAGGAATGTTGTGTCTTAGTAGTGTTTCATAGTTGGATCATTGAAGTTTGGTACAATTTCTTATTGGGCGGCACTGAAGAACGTAGAAGTGGTTCTCATTTTTATAGGTCTCGTATTAAATTATTGTTGGTTTGCACACGATTTATCAAGCGTTTCAACCATATTGAAATATTTTTATTAAAAAGACTAGGATTTTGTGTGGACTGATATGTTCCAGAATTTGACCAGTTTCCCTATGAGGATATTGTCTAATACTCTAGTGCATCAGTTTTCTAAGGTGGATGTGATGATTGATTTTTTCTAATGCTTCTCATCTTGGTTTGGGATATATGTTGATGTATCACAGAGAATTTATCTCTTACATATCATCGAATATATGTTCCAATGTGTGTTACATTCCCACACATGACATATAGTTTTCAACATTTACGGTTTCTATGACATTGTGGGGTCTTTACACCATTGGATAGTTCATTGTGGTCTTAAAAAATCACAAGATATTGAGCTATATATATTATCATCATTATCTAATAATGTAGAAATAGATATTTATGGTGTTTATTTAGGTTTAATATTTTTAGTTCTTATACTCCTCTAGAAGGGAAATGTTTTTTCTGACACATTGACAATGAATTTGGGGAAAGGAGTTTCTTAAGATTCTATGAATTCATAGAGAGAAATTGTGGAGTTGTAACCATGAACATGGATTAATGAATAGAGGATATTATATGATACTTATTTCAAATGATGATATAATATTCTTGGATGAAGCAGGAGAAAGCGTCTATATGGGGATATTCATAGGTATAGGTGATGTAGGATCAAGTTAGTTATGATGATGCTCCAAAGGGGTGGTGGAAGGATGGTTGGAACTGGGTGTTTTATCATGGGAGGTCATTCTTTTGGTAGTAATGCATGTGGGAGTCTATTGTGGGTATCACAGCTCACCTATAGTGGTACAACGGGGATATTTCATGATTTATCATTGATAGAGGATATAGTTTTTGATTCCTATTATGAAATATTTTGTTATGGTGTTTGTAATAAAATGTTTGGTTTTCTAATTGGTAATATTTGAGGATCATGTTCATGTCAGTTTTTTGCTTCCTTTACATATTAATGACTGAAAATGATTTAATATCTTGATGTATTTAGTCATAAGTTTAACCAATGCTAAGGATGACTGTAATTATATCATGGTGAAATGAGATCAGTTGAAGAAATTGGCCCACTTCATATGGATCAAGTAATCTGACACAGTGGATGATTTCTCTAAGAGGTAACTGGATGAGGTTTTGTGGATTCAAATACTTTTGAGGTCCTTTATATCATATCAAGATAAATATTTTACATCTAGAATCTTGATTGGATTTCAGAATACTTTTGGCATTAAATTTATCATAATCACTATTTCCACCCCTAGAAATATGGGAAGATAGGGCGGTATTGTCTTGACATTGGAGGAAATGTTTCAGGGGTGCTTCTTGATCTCTAATGGATCATGGATATGAAAAATAAAATTGGTTATGTTTTATTATAAAAATATGAATCACCCATCCATTGGAATGGCCCGATTTGAGGAATTGTACGGATAAAAATTTAATTCTCCATTGTGATGGATGGAGGATTGGGAAGAGATAGTTCTTAGTCCTAATATTTTTCAAATCACAACATATAGTGCAAATATTTTTCATGATATGTTGAAAGAAGAGAAGTATTGGAAGCAGTCTAATGTTGATTTCAAGAGGAGGCCCACAGAGTTCATGTATGAAGACTATGTTTTCATTAGATTTTCCCTCATTATTTCCATAAGAGGTTTGGTATAGGTATTGAGGTTTCACCCATGGTTTTTGGATCCTTTCATGTGTTTGGGTGAAATAGAGTGGTGGATTATGGGTTATCATTTCTATAACATTTGTAGACGATCCACCATGTCATCCATATTTCTCATCTTCTACGGTATCTTCACAATTACTCCTATATCATTAACTGGGGTTAATTTGGTATAGAGGATAACACAACATTTATAGTGTGACCAATATAGATCCATTTTTATAAATAGAAGGTCCATTATGGACAAAAAATTCATTTATTTTCTGTTTTAATAAATTAATTGTGTCATTTAGGAGTGTAATTAGGAGTGAGAGACACATATGCATCCCCAATAGATCTTATTTTTTCAATTTTTCTAATATTTGTTTTTTGTAAAATTATTTTTAGGCCCTTTTTTTATTAGATGTTTTCCCAGTTTTTTAATTTTTGGTTAGTTTTCTGTGATATATTATCCACATATGAAAATTCTTGGACCTAATTCCTAATCGATTCAAATTAACTTTGATGTGATTAATCAAATCTGAGAGAGTCACTTCCACCAATATTAGATAGTATCGTGAAATATATGATGGAATTCTCTAATAAATTTACTCGACGATTTGTTTTTATTTTTTTATATAGTGTTTGTGTCGGAATTTGGTTTTGTGGGAGGAGATGATTTGTGGATGTGTGATTATTAGGTTGTGATATATGTTTTATGGTCATTATGATTAGTGAATCTAGTTTTTAGATGGTTTTGATGTATGGTGAGATGCTTGTGTGGTATCTCATGATGTTTGTGTTCTTCCAAATTTCATATAGGCTTAGTTTTATATTCTCAATGGAGATATTCATTTGATATTTTTATAATGTAACAGTTTGTGACCTCGTGATCTTTTGGGTTTTTAGTTTTGTGTGTTGGTGTTGTTGGTGGAGGTTTCAAGATTTTTTTTTTGGAATCTCAATCTACTATAGTGTTACTACAGGAGAGACACATTGTGGAAGGTTACCTGACATGAAAAATGGTTTCAACGACTTTCCATGTCTAGTTCATGAAATGTAGAATTTTGGTGGTAGAAAAATAAAAAGGCTCTCTGTTTTTTGAGAGAAATAGTGAACCACGAATTATATAACATGAACAAGGTTACACATCTGGTAATCTTCTTATTCAGTGTTTTTATAATGTTTTTGAGAACTTGGGTATTCCCAAAACCATATTCTCTCACTCAGTCGTGATTTCTATAGTGATCCATTGATGTTTTTTTATATTTCTTTTTGATGGGGATTGATTCACAAGTCACTGTCATTGATCTATGGTGAGTTCTCCTATTATTGTCATATGTTTCCTTCCATTCATCTTCACAGTTCACTATGGTGGAGATTTTTTGTTTGTTGCGTGTGTTTGGTATGTCTTTTTATTAAATTTGGTGGTCCTATAGGTTGATCCACATATTCCGATGTGTAATTGGGGTTGTCTTCATTCTTCTTTACACTATGGTACATAGCGTGTCATAAAAACATCTTTAAGGTAGTTAATCTCTTGTTTCTCTTTTTTGTTAATCATGCAAGACATGTTTTCACATATTTGTCTTTGTTTTATGGGTTTTTAGGATAAATTAATGAAAAAATGTTCATTTAAAAATTGTTGGTTAACGGGTTTTCTTCGCATGGTTATATATATTTTTTATGATTGTAACATTGTGGATTGTATGATAATGATGCCTCACTATAAATTACGATCATTGGGGGATTTGATTGCACTAGATGATAAGTGTCACAAAAATTGTTCCTATTGTTTATATTTTAATATAACCCTAAAATGTATATTTATTAACCACATATACTTGGCTAATGAAATGGTTACCTGATATTATGTCTTGTGTGACAACCCCCTAAAATAAATTATAATGTGATTAAATCTATTTTGTAAATCTATAATGTGATCCTGATGTTTTGTGGTGTGTAGTGTTTCTTATTGGATGGAAATGTGACGTTGGGTCATTAGTGGCCTATGGTTGTTGGGATTGATTTTTAGGCTTTAGGTAGTTGTTTTTATCCATGATTTTGTGGTGGTTAGATGGATTGTTTGGCCATGAATTTGTGGTTGTGAAGTGGTAGTTTCTTTGTGCAAGATACCTAGGAAGAGGTGCTAGAAATAATATTTTAATAATTTTTAATGACATTTGTTGGATTGGTAATTGGAATGGGAATATTTAATGAAATTTAAATTAATGCGTTGAATTTTAATGTGGTTTATTCTAAATAATAAAATTAATTTGATAGATAATAAAAGTCGTTAGAAATATTAAATTTGGATTGTGTCGTGTTTTTTTATGTATTTAGAGGTTGAAGTGTAACGCCCCAACCCCAGCTACCCAGAGTCGGTGCATTACTTCGTAACATTGGCATGATCACAAGAAAGATCAAATCTCGAAAGACCGATTGGTTTAGTAGCCTTGGAAATACTAGATATATTCATATGTTTTACATTACATCATAAAATGAAAAACTAATACAACAACATAATGTTTCCACAATACACACTATTAGCCCCTCATAAAATCCCTGCAGGTCATTCATAACTTACTTCTTCACATCCTGGGAAAAATAAAACATAGAAAAGGGGTGAGCTCAAATGCCCAGTAAGGATAACAATATAGCGGAAACTTTCATAAATAAGAATAAACATTTAAGGCAATGTATAACTAAAACAAAAGCCTTTTAAACATGAACTTTCAACATGGTATGGCATAAATAAAATGAAATAATGCCATTTACTTATTCACATGGATATTCTACTAATCGAATAATCACATGCAAAAATCAATAACCACTTTCATAATGTTGGAATGCATAATGCCAGACTATCATAACCACATAGCCAAGGCCTCGTGCCAAGACTACAAATAAGATTTTGTCAAGGCCTTGTGCCAAGACACTAGTTTGTCTCATGAGACCTACCGATGCATCGAGGAGCTATAGCGGGCTCCACCCGTCACTTATTAAGTCCAATGCATTCCCATATGAAAAGGTTTAAACATAACATAAACATTCGTATTAAAACTAGCATACGAAATGTCAATAATTTCACCATAAACTATGAATGGTATAAAAATAGCACATCCACAGTCAAACATATCACAAAACCTTCAATACAATATAGAAGTTTTGTATCATAATAAATCAACTTCAAATAATCTTAAAATCCATCAAAGGATGTTGACATAGATGAAATCAACATTCTTTTTAAAGAAGTATCTCCTTTTATTTTGAAATCATTTAAGATCCATATAAAATAAAACATTTTCTTTGAAAATATTCTTATAAGCTTCTATGGAAAGCTTTGACGATTTTATAACGGCGGAAAATAACCGCACCCGCCGTATAAGTTAAAAAAAACATTCTTACCTCAATTCAGTCGAAAAGGTTAAAAAGGACCTTGTTTTGAAAACGACGGAAAGATTCCTTTATAAACCTCTTATAAAAAGTCAAACAAGGGTATAAATGACTTTAACCCATATTCTTGTAAATAGTAAAAATGTTTTGAAATACATTTCAAAGAAACATGGATGTGGATGATAAAGAGATCCCAGTAGATTATTACGTATAATACAACCTCGAATAATGAAGAGATTGTGAAATAACCCTTACCTTGTACTTTTCCTTGGTTGGGGTAGGTTAACCTCCTGTATAATGGTGAAATAGTTGTTATTAAATTATACAAGAATCATATATTTTAATATGATATCATATATGATCTTTTAACATTGATTTGTTAATAATATCTTAGAATTATCGTCGTTTCGGGAGTTAACTTACTCATTTTCTTTTATATGTTTTGTTACATAAGCCATGGTTGTTGTATCTTATTCATATCCAGAATGATATACAGTCCTTAAACATCATTTTTAAATCATCAAATGATAATTATACTTGAATGGATACGATGGAGAATGAATCTCATCGCGTTCGTGGAGACGGTAGTCCGTACGTACGCACGAGCGACAATATCATTCTTTTGATATTAAAATAATATATAAATGGATGGTATATAATATATACAGAATCATTAACATGTTATATTTATTATTTACATGAGTTACACATCATTATTATACCCATCCAAATAATATTATATTGAATAACAATTACACCACGACGTGGAGACGGTAAGCCGTACGTACGCACGTATGGTGACATGTTATTCAAAGGGTGGATAGAATACTGAATATGATTGTACCATATTTATAATAACATCACAGTATATGTGAGATACTGGAGTTTTTATTTCAGAATGGTAAGAACAAAGGAAGAAGTAGTGGAAGAAGAAATGAACTTAGAAAAGGGTGGTGAAATCATTACCTCTTCTTCGGGTTCTTCCTTTTGATTTGATCAAAAGGGCTCCTTAGGTTGGCTTTCTGATCAAACTAAGGCCTCTAGGTTGTAGTGAGGGATGTTGGGAGAGTATTTGGGCAGAGTTTGGCCGAACCAAAAGGCTTTGATGGTGTGAAGAAATGAGAAGGAGGAGTGCCCTTTTATAAGAGGGGTGAGGGGCACCTTTGGAAAAGTTAGAAATATTAATTTATAATAAATTCATATTCGGTTTACAAAGGTTCCAAAGTTGACTATTCAAAGGATGAGGTGGGGATAGGTCGAAAACAACTCATCCAATAGAATTTAGACAGGTTTGGGTACTTATATTAACCTTATCATTAAGTATTGACTCTAAGTTAATTAGTTTCACTTTTACAATGTCTCTTTGTAATTTTATATAATATGGTTAATAAACTTACTATATACATCCAAGCAACCCCCAAGTGGTCCATTAATGAGTAACCTATCATAATATAAGTCTCTTGGCCGAACCTTAGATTTTTAGGAATTTAATATCAATTAATAATATAATATTTGTTTTAAGAACTCTTTTATGTCAATTTTGACACTATTCAATAGTTGATTTTTGTGAAACTCCTAACAGATTGATTACTTCGAAAAAAGTCAATTAAATCAATCCTAATATATCATATTATCATATAAAATTAGTTTAATTCATTAAAAGTTTCATATTATAATTATTTGGGTATTTATAAAATCAATTATTTTTATTTTTCACTATTTTAGTAATTACTGCATCATCATTGTGTCATAAATAAAATAAATTATATAATGTCGAAAAATTATAAATAAAATATCATTATGTAGGAAATCTTTTTAGATTTCTAATGAATATTTATAATCGAAAATCCAACATGTATATCCCTATGTACAAATTGTTCTTCTAAAAGATGTAAGCTTATGCCATTTTTATTTTTATTTTAACTTTATTAATATAATGTGTCATTATCACTTACAAGTGGATCCATAGGGTCCCAAAATAGACCCAAAGATGCCCATGGTCGACCATGTATCAACCAATAGGGTTAAGACACGTTTTAAGGTAATTTAGTATTATTATAATATTATTTTTTTTAACCCTTATTTACCGGATTTACCCTTAACCATGGTAAATAAAATATTTACCGCAGTAATTATTCAAAATGTCTAAAAATAAAAGTTACCTATTTACATAATTTGAACATCCTGATTCCAAATATGGAATCCATTTTTCTAAATTCAAAACACAGAAGTGGCAGAAATTAATTTAAAATTAATTCCCGCTGTCAAAACAAAAAGCGTGTTTTTAAGAGATAATAACTATCAAAAGATTGACACTTGTTTATGTTCGGTTTAATTGTAAAATTATGTCCAATGACCAATATTATATTAAATGGTAAAAATATATTCTAAATATAAATTAAAACCACTCAAATTCACAATTTATCACTATTAATTATTTTGATTAAAAAAAGTTGTTTTTAATTAAAATTTAGTAATTTTCACTATTCATCAAAATATGAAAGTTATCCGAAATGTACCAAAATTTCACCCTAGGCTAATTTTGATATTCCGAATCCAAAAATGAAGTACATTTTGAAATATAAAATATATATGATTTCAAAAAGTAGGTATTACTATTCACAACGGCTAGTTTAATTAGTTGTGGTGTGTGTTAGAACTCGAGGTTGCGTACAACACACGCTATCGCATTATTCGATGGGAAACGTACCGTAGAAGCTTGGGGTGTTACATGAAGAAATAGATATTATGTGATGAGATTAGTACTATATTGTTTTTAACCCAATGGTGGGGGTTGTGTCGGGTTATATGTGTACACAATTATTTTCAAGTGACTTTTATACACACCCCACCCATTATGATAAACATGTGTTGACACCTTCAAAGTCACATTGGGTTGTTTCATTTTTTGGGAATGCATTTTAGAAGGACAAATGGATGGGTACCGACTCATTACCACTCTCTCTTCCAGGAAAGGTATGTATTGTACATGGTGTGATGTCTTGAGGTATATTGGTGTATACATAGAGGTTATGATATCCTAGGTATCCTTATGTGAGATGTTTGGTCCCATTTTTATTCCACCAATATATGGTATGAATGTTCTTGTGGGTTATTATATCTTGGGGGTCAATCATGGTAGGAGGAAGGAGTGAGATTTATTTCCTACATGTTCATGATACACAACTACTTTGGTAGTGGCAGTTTCTGTGATGCGATGGCTCATGTGTCTTCTGGTGGGATGAGTTATTAGGTGGTGATCCCAATTGTCTGCATGTAAAGTTCATTATGACTATGCTTGGGGGAGGTGTGTTATAAGGAAGTTATGGGAGCACTAGGATGTATAAAATTGTGGTTTAAGAGTGGTCTTTGAGTGGGAAAGTGGTAGTGTTTACCCTTATCAATGAGATTCTTAATATATAATATTACATGGATTTTTTTAATTAGTGAGATTTACATGGGAATGAATGTATGGATAGTTAACATGTTTAGGTGTTGTTACATTTTATTATTTTATCATAGGTTTATTAGAATGATTCTTATGCCTATTCACAATAGACATTTTTTTCATACTGGGTATAAATGTATTACACCACAAAAATGTAAACAACATTCAGGTTTCTAGATAAATTAGGTGCACCGTTTTCTATAATATTATCTCTGACCATGGGATTGGTGTTGTTTCACTGACTTAGCAGTGCAATGGGGTATATAATTTTGGATACATTTATTTGTAATATTTCCATTCATACAAGAATTTTGGGATCGTTTAGTTTTGGTTTTATATTTTTTTATTGAGTAGGTTGTTGATGATTCATATTTTCTTCTGATGCATTTTATACATATTAATTATTCCAATACAAGATATTTTTATACCATTAATTCTAGTCACCAACCTAGTTCCTACCAGAGTCGGGACATGAGGTTCATTATCTCTCTGACATCATAGTGGTGTCGTTGGACGGAGGCAGTCATGTTAGTACCTCAATCACTAACTATTCCTTTACCCTAAAAACTAGGATATATGTTAGGATAATAATTCTTATTAGGGTGGACCATTATGTTGAAGGAATTATGATATGATCTAGATTGAAAAAATTCATGTTAGGAGGACCATGTCCCAAGGAGGTATGGATAATAGAGATTTAATTGAAATTTGAAAAAGAAATACCTCTCAAGTGTTAAATGTGAATCATTTACTAGGGGATTGTAAACCAATATACTTTGATATTGAACAGATTTATCCCCATCATCAGTTTCAGATCCAAGATTGATGGTGGTATCACCTAAATCTGGCTCCTTTCAGAATATTCCCATTAACTGAATAGTGTGGAACAAGTTCATTTGGTGACTCTTCTCGATACCATGCCTGTATAGTGCTCAACCCATGTTCATGCATACCATAATGTTAAACAAAATATACTATTTGATAGTTTTAGGTGTACATAAATATATACCACAATGTTCTTCAGAAAAATTAATAATCGTTATAGATTCATGTTAGGTTGTTCTTGGAATAAAGCTTAGTAAGGAGGTTTTATCAACTCATGTTCTAATCAAAAAATGATGTCAAACATTTGTGGGATATATGTTTTTTAGATATAATATTGATAAACTCTTTCTATGAGAATTACATCCTTATGTGATATTTGGAATGTGTTTTTGTCCACTAAGATGGTGGTACATCCCAATAGCGTGTTAATGAGAACCCATAGGCGGTAAACTAAAGTTGAATCTAGTAACCTAGGTTAAGATATAAATCAATGGAATTCATATTTATCTATAATAAACATAAAATAGTACAATATTTAATCATGAACCATGATAAATGGACAAAATATTATTCCTTGTGGAATATCTATCAAGGTGCAATGCAATCCTACCGTATAGAAAGTATACAAAACAATTGTTTTATTATGGGGATTCTCATTATCATAAATGAACAAACACGTTACATATTCATTTTATGGATTGTTCTTTGAGATACATGTTTTTTCTATAATTGTACATACCTATCAATTATGATGGTGGTGAATCTTACCCCATTACACGTATATTCAGTCATAAATAACCATCCACTATGAAATATTACTATATTTCTAACCAAATGAAGAGTTATTAAAAACTATAATGTTGTTCTACAAAAGGAAATCATAAATTGTTTTAAATTTATGAGAGATATATATTTATTATGGTTTTTTCTAGTGTGTTGGGTGGATAGGCCCTAGATCGATTTCAATTAGGTTACTATCCAAGGGGACATAGTAACATCCTGATCCATGATTTAAAATAGTTGCTGAGAAATAGTATAACCATTATATAACCAATTAATCATTGATCTGCATTATTAAATCCCTTTATAGAATAATAGTGTAATTTATGTTGTCCTATAAATTATAAATATGGAAAAACATATTATATATATCACCATGATTTTGGATTCCACGCATTTCATAGATGTCCCATCGATTATTCCCAAATCCCCAACAATAATAAGATTCTAAAATTCACATGTAACTATTCACCCATCTATTTTTATCATCCTATAATTCTAGAAAAAATATTTACTTCACAATTATATCATGTACTCTTACCAAAGGTGTCTGGTGCCTGATACGGTGACATGTCCTACATTAGCGCCTAGCCTCTGATGCCTACATAAGACCCCAAATACCCAAATTTTATAGATTATATGACATATATTGTTAAAGAGATATAAATATGAATTATAGAATACCTCAGAAAAAAGTATACTAACAAACCCTTCTCCTATATTAATCAATGTTCTCTTCATGAGTATTTTGACTCTAAAAGGGGGAAACTGATCATTAAATTATTATTATGTGTTTTATCAAATATATATATTTATATATATTGATGTAATGATTATCCAACGTCATTAAAATGATAGTGTTCATGAACAATACCCAACTGGTGTATTCTATGGAACATGGGTGGTTATCCATCATCCTTACATATCCATTACGTGTATTTCCTAGCCCTACCAATAAAGAAAATATATAGTGCCAAGAGGATTCAAAAATAATTATACATTCAACCATTATTTTATTGTAAAATTTAACTTGGTCTCTCAAACATATTCTACATGGGTATGCATCTCCCTAGGATGATTTGTAACCATGTCCCCAAAATGTTTTCATACTCATTCCACCTCCCTTGGTCTGCCATTACACATGTCACATATGTGGTTGGGTCATTTTCCAATGACACCTAATTGGGATATCCATTCAAAAAAAATCCTTTAATAGGTTGTTAATAAATTACTCTTCCTCCAATAAAATATATAAATATTTTAATGTGGGTATGCATTTTAATGTTCACTAATTCAATTATAATATCCTTAAATAATGTTGAATACATACCTAATGTAAACCTCCAAACATGTTCCTCCAAAAATTATTACACAATCAAGGAGATTAAAGATATTCATTCCCATATTATTTAGGTTCCCTATCATTTTTGTACTTATTAATATTCTCTTAGATCATAATGATCATCGTATAAACCATATATCACAAATCTTGTAAGAAACAACATGGAATAAACCCATTTGATTATTTAATGAGTATTAAATCCAAATGGGATTCTCACTAGGAGTATGACATTATCAAAACCTTATTTTTTGGACATAATCTATTGTCCACTATAGGAGGCATGTCCATATATAGGATACTGATGAGATATTCCAAACACATTTATATAGAAATATATCATTTGATTGGTGTCATCATTCCATATCTCTTTAACAATATCTTGAAGATTGGTGTCTATAAGTTCCTTATAGTGGTTATAATCTATGACCATATCATCCTTGATGACATCAGCCCTCATCCAATACATTGAACATTTACATTTATGGGCCTTATATTATGTTTAAACCCCAAAACCAACCTCCACAAATATAACCTACATTATAAACCATAACATCTTCTAATGTGTAATCCCTACATATTACACATTGGACCACATTCCCAACAATTCCTATATTTAATAAATTTGATGTTAATATTAGGGAGGAAAAATATTCTCTCAAATGATCCAATTATGAATAATCCCTAATTCTTCCTTAAGGGTCCATATACAGAATGATTTACTCTCCCTCAGTCGGACATATCACCTACCAATCACTTATTTATTGACGTTCAATATCATATACATGTTACCATTCATCACTAAGATATGTTAACAATGATTATTCAATATTATCTCCTTGTTATTTATAGACATAAAGGATAATGAAGTATTTGTGGGTCAAAAGATTTCCCCATTAAATAACATATTTCCTACAACTTCATAACACAAACATCGAGATCAAATGATTTTAAACTATATAAAATGTTCCTTTTATGAAAAAATACAATGAATCTAGAAAGACAAGTGATTTGATTCGTGTTAATAGGGTTATATAATAAAACACTCTTGTGTTTCAATAAAACCACTCATATACATGGGATGCATGAACATAAATACACATTATAGGTCCTAGATTAATTACCTTTAAAGGTAGTTCACTTAGTCATGGTTTCATGATGTTAAATGGAACATAATTGTTCATTTGAACATTTCATTTAATTGTAAAACTTATTCCATTAGGTTGAATTGAGCTATAAAACTTCTAATTTCCTTTACAGTAATACACAAAATACCCTATTATGCTCTGAAACAGTACTCCGCATTTCCCATATCATCCATTTAAGTCAAATAATTCTATAACTTCTTGTTGTGAGAGATCATAAAAATTAAACTAATCAATTAATTATAGAATACATTAAAAAATTTGATCACTTTCATTGAAGCATACATTAACAATTCTATTAAATATAAGGATTACAAAATATATCTTAAGTATCATATAGTGTATTATATGGTGAAATAATTCCTCCAAAATAGAGATATTAGTAAAATCCCACATCCTCTTAACCAGTGCACAACCCAAACAATAGCTGGTAAATTCCCACATACTACCAACATATAGATAGCATGTTTGCAAAAAAAACTCATGTGACATAGGGGTTCATTTGAAAAAGATTGATTATCTGAAAAAAATTCTACTCATATTATTAGATGACTCTATTTAATTTGTATCACATATTTTTTAGGGAAATTAATGGATTTACCACATGATTATACTAAAATATCATCACATCACATAATACATTGTAGAGATCATTGATTATGGACTACACAAGATTTTATTTTTAGGAAATAATTTTTATTTCCAATCATGAAATATACACATCTAATTTTAATAAATGATAAATTCAAGATTATATTATGAATAACATGATGCATTTTATATTCTTATTATTTTAATAATTTTAGCACAATAATAAATAATTTTCGGTATTACATTTCATAAATGATAGGACTATCAGTCATCTTTATTTTTTCATCACTTTTATCTTTTCAAATTAACACATTATAGGATAAATTTATTCTTTTACCATATTAATGTGATTACTAGGTAAAATCATCCAATTCAAAAATATGAACTATTATGAGATATTAAAACAATATATCAACACAATGTCATGTTATATGACATTAAAAAATGATTGTTTTAAAATAGTACTATTTAAAATTAAATTAGTATCCATGGTAATATTCCAAAATTATTTTTTCCCTAGGACTATATTAGAATCTAATCTGACTACATGCACTATCACGTACAAGAATATACCAAAAACATTTAGGGGAATTTATCATCCACTTTTTTGGGGTGACTAATTAAAACCCTTGATATATATCTTTAAGACCACAACCTAATATATTTTAGGAGAAAATAGAAATATTTCTTGAATTATTCATAAGATGATAATATATTTGTACACATGGAAATTTTCTATGTCAAAATTTACTAAATATAGTCTTGTAAAAAATCTAATTTATTCATAATATTAGGATAAAAAACAAACAAAATCACTGTGTAAGAATGTATCGCATACATAATTATTTGGTAATATTTAACTAAAACTTTATATCACCCATATCAAATATTATATTAATTGTGTTTGTAGAATTATATTTATATGATGATTTTTATTAAAAATAATCCACTTATTATTGTTGGAACATCATCCATTAAATAATAATGAATACCTAGAAAAAGTCTTTTATACCAGATAAAACATTTTTATACTTCTCCCTTTTTCAAAACTACAATAGAATCTTCTAAATCAAAAAAAATTGTATCACATCACATTTTTCATTACAACTCATTGTTGGTCAAAAATGTCCCCTATAATAAAAAATAAATACCTAACTATGTAGCCTATATAATGATTTTTTGGGATCGATATATTATAATTCATTCAATTCAATGTTTCATTAACAGTTTTCTTCATCATTTGAAAACAAATTACCATTTCTATCAATTTATCCATTTATTTTTATCTTCGATATATTTATAACTGTTGTAATGTATAAATCTATTATCCCATACACTTCAAAACAAAATAATAATTATATATAACACTGATACCAAGCATAGAAATTCCATGGATTCTATCAAACTTCTTTTCGTATTTTTTACAATTCCATCCTAAGGAATAATTACTTCTTCATCCTGATAACACCCATAGTATTAAATAATAATTAAATTTTATTTGAATAAACAATTAGAAACACTTTAAATAATTTTTCTTCTTCTAGTTGACCTTTTTCAAACATATATCATCTACACAATACCAAAACTAGTACATCAACTATAATCAATCATCATTCCTCGTCACATTGTGAATATAAGATGAAAATTTCTAGAACAAAATCAATTTTTTACTATTTATAACATTATGAATTCTAGAAAAAAACAGCACTTAGATGATATCTCTAATTTCACAAGGACATTAACATATCCAATAATATTGAAAATATGAGTACAGAATGAATTTATTTTTTCATTTTACATCTTATACTTTTGAAGAATCAGGTGAATCATTTTATTATTATCATAAAAATCATGATTCATTAATTATATAATATAAACAAATTATATGTGATGGTTTTATCTAAGACAATGAATTTCTATAACCTAATGTCTATTATTATTATACAATTATTATGATTGATATACATTAATATTTTCCTTTATAGGAAATTATCTCAATATTATGGTTGATGAAAATGGTGATATTCATCTACAATAGAATCATTTGTAATATGATTATCTTGTATTATTATTATTTAATAAGGATGATTATTAAATGTTCTACCATTAATAATATGATTAGTTTTAAATTCATCGTATCCATTACTGGGATATGATCAACATTTCATCATTACATACACATTTTTTAGCACGTTAATAATCCTTGTCTATATCTAGAAAATATAAATTGATGGGTATATTATATTTAATCCTTCGATAGTTATGTAAAATACTATTTATCCAAATCCTTCACATGTATATAAATTCATTCATATTTTACTAATACCTTACATATATTTTTGTCTAAAAATATCATTGTAGAATGAAAATTCCATGAACAACAAATAAATTGTTTTGTGTCACCTTGTTATTTTAATCACATTTAAAATATATATCATATAGACCAATTTCCCAGGATAACCAAAAATAAATGATCAAGATCTTGAAAACTTCCACAATATAAGGAATCTAACCATTAATATTTTAATGGGGACATAATATCATCATATTATATCATGTTATTCCCTTTACATATATGAAATATTATAATGACGTATCTTGCAATCATATTCCATCAAAAAAATAATGTTTTTAAATAATATTGATGTTTCATGTCACGACCCCCTCCTCACAAAGTGTACCACCCTTGGGCCAGAAATGTGAGAAGGGAGATAATAACCCATCAGTCCCACCTCCAGTAGGCCCCAGGTTGGCGACTAGCACCGAGGGTATAGTAACAAACAAAATGGGAGGCATTACCCTCTATGAGAACACATGTGGAAGAGATAGATAAGGCAGCCACCAATCAACTCCAACATAGACTAGAATATAAATTAAAACCCAATTACACCTATGAAATGTCATGAAAAAGTATTACAGTTGGAAGGGAAAACAACAAGTACCCAAAATAAATAAAAACAATAGCAACCACAAGCCCGAACAGCTCCTACAACCACAAGCTAGTAGTAACTAGCTAGATCTCCAACCTGCTCCAAGTGACCTCAAAAACAGTTTATATAAACATAGGGTGAGTATAAAAGTATACTCAGTAAGATCCTCCCCAAATCCTCTCATGAAAAAGTAAAGAGATCATGCTAAAGCATAGTGAGAAACAAGTGAAACTAACTCGTTACCTAAGCAGATATACTAAGTTCCCAACCTCATCATGGCTACTCTCACCAAGTAATTCATACAAGAATATAGAATATTGTAAAGAATATCAAGGGTACCCAACTAGTACATCCCCCATTGATTTTCCACTTTTCCCCAATGTCGCACGTCCTAAGCATCTCTCTCCAAAAGGGATTGCCCGTAGACACCTAGGTGAAGCACCACAATATGCACCTCGTGCACCACAAGTCGTGCCCGCAGACACCTGGCCGAAGCACCCCACCATCCTCCCAACCAAAAGTAACCAGGTAGTTTCTAGGAGCCACCACCGCTCGAATAATGTCTATCATACGTTGGGTATTATACCTCAAATCGTTACATTCCATACACAGAGTAAGGATACTCAAGCCATCACACCCTATACATGTTACACCTATAGTATTATATAGGATACTATATCTAGTATATATGTGTGAGAATAACCCCAACCCATTACATCCCTCTACACACATATATAGGGAATACTAACCATTGTTTCTTCCATCACAAGTAACTACAAAGAGAAGATATTGGGGCCAAAGGGGGTAGTCATCCATTCATCCTCCCACCTGAATATTGGGGAAAACACCCCCTAGGGCTCAGAATCCCCAGGATGTCAGTTTCCCTTAATTATAGGGTGATGTATCATATAAAAACACAAAAAGTATAGAATATACTATAACTCACAACCACGCTATGGGCATAACCAATTCGTAGACACAACTACATATAACTTCTCTCAGAATCCAATAGGCTACTTCTAAGACTAGGTATCCTATAAGTCCACATCCATTTTAAGAGCCTTATTAGATTACATCATTCCCTTTTTATCAGTTCTACTGTATGTTAATTAATTCTTTAAAAATTAATTAACCATTAAGAAGATCCACATTAAATTTTATTAGCATCACACCCAAAATCCAATGTTCCTTCAAAAGTTTTAAAACTCAACATTTTTTTCCAGCGAACTCCAACCCCATGAGTTGACACAATTTATTTAAATATTTATTACATATTTACTTTCCCAAATTCACAGGAATTCTCAAAAATCAATATATGCTACTAACACAAAGGGATCAACATGGTGACTAGATGTACCACCCATCGAGTCTTTGCCACCTATAGCCAGAGCATATAACCATTCCCCCTTGAGAAGCTAAACATGGAAAGCACGTGGCATACCTCACGTGTCTTCGCCTCTTTCGGAAGAAGCGTAAGCAAGACTAGCTGCCTTGAACAGTGGGGAAAATTAAGCATAGAAACATCCAAAGAATAAGAATGTATCCAAAAACAACATCCATCTCATTCCATCATCCCCGGTGTCCTCTACGACACCCACATGCATAAACCGATGCATCTCGCTACTCAAAGCGTCATCCACTACCAAAACTAAAAGTCTTTTATTCCCCCACATATCACAACACCCCTCTAGGGTCACGACTCATCACAAGAAGCGGGAAAACAACCATCATATAAATTGGGATATGACCATTTAACAAACAAGAGGGTAACTCAGAACCCTTCAAGGAATTATCAAACAAACAAATTCTTTAATCCATCTTGAATTAATAGATTTATTTTATTAGTACCAAATTTAGGCAACCTAGTTTGTAAGTTATCATAAATGATTAAACATGATTATTGTGCCAATTTGATTAGCATCAAATTACAACAAGACCCAGATTCATTTTCATGCATGTTTTTCATTAGACCAATAATTATCAAATAATCCCCAGTTATGTTCTTTACCGATTTCCATCAAGAACAAACAACTAAGCAAAGCAAGCATAGATATCACACTATCTAGCAAAACAAGAAGCAATATCATAAGATAGATAAAAAATTATTTATCTAGTTCAAAATATTTATTATTTCAATTCTATTGTCATCCAGTGGGATTAAACATGCTAATAATATAGTTGCACATAAATGAAATAGAAGCAAAAAATCCCCTACCTCAATGGTATTTGACGAAAACTCTGACGGTAGAAGAACACTCAAGAAGGCCGAGTTGATTATCTAAAAACCCACCTTAAATCTATTCTCCTAGAATGATCAAGACCAAAGCCCATCATATTTGGCATCCACACACTTAGGTATACCCGTAAAGGATGTAGATCTATGAAACCGAGAGAAGAGGGGAAGCAGATCTAAGTGGATCTAAGAAACCAAACAAGAACGATCACATACCTCAAGAAACTGGCTTAGATTTAGCATGATAAGACTTTGGATCGACTCCAAAGCACTTGGTAGAGGTTCTTCTACCTTCAAGGGAGTAATCCCAAATTATGGCTGCTTAGGAGATTAATCAAGCGTGTTAGAGGTGAAACGGTTGAGATCCACAATTTTAGGGTCTAATTTATGTGCCCTCATGGTTAGTCCCCATGGTTTGACTAACCGTGCGTTAGCTACTGCCTGGGCCACACCTCTCGCACAATTTGGCTTCACGGTTAGACAAACTATGCGCCTCCATTGTATAATGTATTGCCTCGCCAAACGAACCTCACACGGTTAGGCTGCACAGTTAGACAAACCATGCGCTAACCGTGAATTAGCCGCTTCCTCCAAAATTACCTATACACGATCTAGCCGTATGGTTTAGACAAACTGTGTGCAGCCCATGAAAAAGCTAGTTCCCTTTATTTTTCCTTAAAGATTCTCCCAAATGCACCCCCTAGTCACTACTCCAAATCAAGGGTAGTTAGAAACATAAAAAGTACCTAAAAACATAATGTGATGTTACAGTTCACAACTGTCTACCATTGAAACAATTCATCAAAAAGGAATATTTTGGAAAAGAATCATTGATAAGTTACTTTGACCTCCCGGAACTCCTCTAACACCACATTTTCTTGAAGTTATGGACTGAAAAGATCCGGGCCATTACATTAGATACCTCTCAAAACATTCTCATCCTCGAGAATCCAAACCCCACATAAAAAGAAAATGAACAAGGTCTGAACAACCACCCATCAAGATACATCTCAAAAAAGAGAGATCCACAAAAAGAACAAAGGAAGGCATCTCATAAACATGATTTTTTTTCATAACCACAAAAGCTACATTGATACATGAAAAATGTTAAACATCAAACAACTCTGGGTACTGAGCACGTATTTGTGACTCACATTCCAAGGTACTCTCATCCACGCCATTGTCTCGCCAGAAGAAACGAACTAAGGGAATAGAATGCTTGTGAAACACCTTATCCTTGTAGTCTTGGATCTAGACTAGTCTCCCCTCAATGTTTTCATCATCAACAACATCGGTCTCTCCCCAATCGATGATGTGAGAGTCATCATGAAGATACCGACGGAGTTGTGATACATGGAAAACATCATGTATCTGACTCATCTGTGGGGGAAGTACTACTCGATACACCACAACTCCAACACGAGATAACACCTTGAAAGGCCCAACAAACCGGGGATAAAGCTTACTTCCATGACCAAACCTTCACTGCCCATGACTGGGAGTCACCTTCAGAAACACATGATCCCCAAAATTAAACTCTAAGGGTCTCCTCCTTTGATCAGAATGTTATTTCTGATGATATTGTGTTGTCTTCATCCTCTCACGAATCGCTTCAACCATCTCCGTTGTATTCTGTACTAGTCCTGGTATGAGAATTTCTGACTCTCTGACCCCTGTCCATCACAACAGATAACGTCAAGGCCGGCCATAAAAGGCTTCAAACGGTTCCATACTGATGGTGGAGTGAAAACTATTATTTTATGAGATCTCTACCAAGGGTACCTTCCTCATCCATGATCCTCCAAAATCATGAACACAAGATCATAACATGTCTTCAAGAGTCTATATGGTTCGCTCTATATGACCATCCATTTGAGGATGAAAATTAGTGGTAAGAAATAGTACATAACTGAAATAATATTGGAGACCTCTCGACGCCCTGGTGTTAAAATGAGGATCTTGATTAGAAATGATCATCTTAGGGTCTCCATGAAGCCTTACCACCTCCTATAGATATTTACTCGACAAAACATCCACTGAGCTTAACTCCTTGATTGCTATAAAGTGGGCTGATTTTGTTAAACGATCCATTGCCACCCAAATAGCATCATGTCCTCCTGGAGATCGAGGTAGACTTGTAACAAAGTCCATTGAGATGTCCTCCCACTTCGATTGAGTAATCTATAATGGCTGGAGAAGTTATTCTAGAACACGGTGTTCATCTTTCAACTTCGAGAAGACCAAACATCGAGACACAAACTCTGCAACTGCATGCTTCATTCCAGGCCACCAAAACCGACTCCTCAATGCTCGGTACATCATTGTCACGCAAGGATATACCGCTAAAGGAGATCTATTGAACTCTATAAGAACTATCTCGTGCATCATCAATGAAACAAAAATCCTTCCATGATACAACACTCGGTGTTGTTCATCCTCTGAAAAACCATCTGGGGCCTCACCAGGAACAAATCGGTCTCTCCAGACCTCCACCTCTAGATCTCCCAATTGGGACTCTTCTACATTCTGCATCATGGATTAATATACAATCATCTGAAAAAGATATCCTCTACCCCCAACTTCTCCCATATCAAGATGTAATGCTGAAAACTCTTCCATTACTCTCCAGGAATCACTAGATTCACACACAGCATCACTACGTGACTTTCGACTCAACGCATCAGCCAAAAAATTCCCCTTTCCTATTGTATATGATATTTTGAAGTCATATTCATGTAATAACTCCATCCACCAATGATGTTGTAAGTTCATGTCACGCTGGGAGAAAACATACCTCGATCTCTTATGATCGACGAAAAGCACAAAGTGCTCACCAATGAGGTAATTTATCTACAACATCAGAGGAAACACCACAGCTTCCAAATCAAGATCTTGAGTGGAATAGTTACATTCATGGGGACATAACTACCGAGACCCATAAGAAACAATTGATCTTTTCTGCTTCAGAACACAGCCTTACCCCAGATATGAAGCATCGCAGAAAACATCAAACTGAACTCCTTCAGCTGGAAGACAAAGGACTGGAGCACATACTAACTACACTTTTAGACACTCGAAAGCTACCAGACACTGATCAACCCATAATAATGTCTGATCCTTCATGGTCAAAGTTGTCAGTGGAGTCACAACTCATGATAAATTGGCTATGAACCTCCGGTAGTAGCCTGCAAGACCAAGGAAACTTTGAACCTCTGACACTGTCTTAGAGGCTTCCCAAGACACAACTGCTTCAATATTCAATGGATCCATAGCTACTTCCTATTGGGAAACAACATTCCCCATGAAACTGACTTCTCGAGCCCAAAAATCATACTTCGACATCTTCCCAAACAGATGATTTCATTGAAGAGCTCCCAAAACGGATTGTAGATGATATGCATTCTCCTCTTCAGATGTGGAGTACACAAGGATTTCAATTATGAAAACTACCAAGAACATGTCCAAGAACTCTTGAAAAAAAATATTCATCAATCCCATGAATACAGCTGGATCATTAATCACACCAAACCGCATTACAATGTACTCATAATGCCCATGACGACAACGGAATGCAGTCTTCAGGATATCCTCATCCCTCACATGCAACTGATGATATAATGACCGCAAGTAGATCATTGAGAACCAAATTGCACCATTCAGTTGATCGAAAGATTCATCAATCAGTGGATGAAGATAGTGATTCTTTATCATCACTTTGTTTAAGTAACGATAATCGACACACAACCGCAAACTGTCATCGGCCTTCTTCATGAACAAAACTTGTGCACCCCATGGTGACACACATGGCCGAATAAAACAACACTGTGATAGACCATAAAGTTGTATATGTAGTTCTCGTAACTCAGAAGGGGCCATACTATATAGATACATAGAGATAGGACACACTCTTGGCTATAGCATGATCCCAAACTCGATCTCTCATCGAGGGGGTAATGCTACAACCTCTTCTGGATAGACATCAGGGTACTCCTCTATGACCATAGGAAACGCCAACTGCTGAACCTATGAAGAACTCATCGTCATCTCAGCCATCATGGATGATAAGGCTGGAACATGCCTATGACCCATCCGAGGATCTCGATCAGCAACAAACACCACTTTCTCTCCATCCGCACCAAGGAAAATGACCTTATTCCAAAAGAAATCCACGATAGCCTGCACCGAATACAACCAATCCATGTCGAGGATGACATCATATGGTCGTATTCATAAACATAAGAAATATCCACAGAAGCGGTGTTTCCCCAACACTAGCTCACAGTCTCTACATACTTCAAACAATTTAGCTAGACTTCCAACTGGCGTAGTAAATGACAAGGGCACTGGAAGCCTCTCTACCTCATGTCCCAAATCATGGACAAGGTTAGGATATATGAAGGAGTGTGTCGCTCCTAAATCAAACAAGGCATACACCAAGGTAGAATACAAGTAAAGGGTACCTCTAGTGACGTATGGATCACCTGGAGCTGGCAACACTAGAGCGTCAAGCTGACCACGACCTCCTCTATGGCCTCTATAACCTAATGACGACCACCACCATGGTCGCGCTCTACTCTATAAGATGAGGAGCGTCATGGGATTTCCTCTACCTGCCCTATCTAACCTCTACTGATATAAATCTAGTGCAACTAGTTGCTCCTGCCTCAGCTGGAACTTCCTCAACGGAGGAACCTGGAGCGTAGCACCTGGTTCATGATGACCACTCTGAATGGTTCGGCACTCATGCTGCTGATGGCCATGAACACCATATAAAAAATAAGAACTTGATCCCTTGGCATAAGCCTGAGAGTTGCTACCTCTGGAGAACAGGTATGTGAAGGGCTGGGACCTACCCCAGACTGAATGAAACTCTTCTTCCGTGGAAACAGGTAATCGTGAACCATAGCTTTGCTTCGTGATGGATCTTGACAATCCCCCTCTCGTGATGATCCAGTCGTGTCCAATTTCCTCTCAAAAACCTCTGCCCTTGCCAGCACCTAATGATATGTCTTCCACATAAATTGGATGACCAGGCGTTGGATCTCTGGATGTAAATCCCCCTCGAAATGCTTTGCCTTGGCCTCCTCATCTGGTAACAGGTCCGAAGCATATCGTAAAAGGTTCTTGAAATGGACTCCAAACTCTCAAACAATGGAGATCCCATATCGAAGGGTAAGAATCTTCTGGTGACTAGACGCCTTCACAGTCAAAGAATGAAACTCGACTCTAAACCTCTATCAGAACTCCTCCCATGATATCGCTGACTCCTCACGATCCCGAGGAACATGAACCACCACTGCCTTGCTACTCCCCGCAACATCGTCACAGCTAAGGATGCCCAGTGCTTCGCACAGATCGAACTGAAGCCTATCTCAACCTCCTCCAACCAGTATTTTGTGACTGCATCTGAAATGGAGCTCTCGTACTTCTTCAGACTCTATCACTGAAACACTCATAGTGTCTTCCTCCATGTGTTGCCATCGTCGACCTCTACCTTGCGGCAACATGTTGGAACATATAGCTGGACATTTTATGCACAAACCTGATGAGGACATCGACCTGGAGCCATACCTGTAAAATAAAAAACCGTTATAACTCCTAAACATGGAAAATAGAAGAATCAACATTAATTAATTAATTATTTTCTTTTATTCATTTTATGTTAAACTATCCCATGGTCTACCCATTAAAACACAGAAACAAAGAAGAATGATTCATGCTCCTTTCCTAGGTCTCTACCCTGAAACTAGTGTTACCTTGTTTAGTAGGTATAGTAAACTTATAGTTCCATACATCATATCATAGGGGGGCCCTAAACACCTATGTCTCAGCCGGTCTCTAGTGTTTACGACACTTGATAAACATGAATGACACAGTTTCTCTACCAACCCATCCAAACTCACTTATGCCTAACTCCAAACTCCATTCTATCCCTCAACCAGACCTCTAATACCACACTGTCATGACCCCCTCCCCACAAAGTGTACCCCTCCTAGGCCAGAAATGTGAGAAGGGAGACAATGACCCCTCGAGTCCCGCCTCCAGTCAGCCCCGGGTTGGTGACTAGCACTGAGGGTATAGTGACACACAATATGGGAGGCATTACCCTCTAAGAGAACACATGTGGAAAGAGAGATAAGATTGACACCGATTTACTCCATCTCAGACTACAATATAAACTAAAACCCAAGTAAAAATATGAAATGTCATTCAAAAGTACTACAACTTGAAGGGAAAACTACATGTACCCAAAAGAAAGAGAAACAACAACAACCATAATCCCGAAAATCTCTTGCAACCAAAAGCTAGTAGTAACGAGCATGATCTCCAACCTGCTCCAAGTGACCTGAAAATAGTTTATAAAAATATAGGGTGAGAATAACTGTATACCCAGTAATATCCTCCCCAAAGCCTCTCATGCAAAAGTAAAGAGAGCATGCTAAAGAATAGTGAGCAACAATTGAAACTAACTCATTACCAAAGCAGGTATATTATGTTCCCAACCTCACCATGGATAATCTTACCAAGTAACGCATTAAAGAATATATCATATAGTAATAAATATCAAGGGTACCCTGCTAATACTTCCCCACTGGTTGGATTCTTTGCCCCTACATCGCACGTCTAAAGAATCTCTCTCCAAAAAGGATGCCCGCACATACTTGGGCGAAGCACCACAATATGAACCCCGTGCACCACAAGGCTTTCCCGAAGACACCTAGTTGAAGCAGCACACCATCCTCACAACCAAAAGTAACCAGGTAGTTTCCAGGAGTCACCACAGCTAACATAACTTGAATCATATATCGGGTATTATACCTCAAGCCATTAAATCCCATACACTGTGTAAGGATATCTAAGTCATCACAGCCTATTCATATTACACATTTAGTAGTCCATAGGATACTATATCCATAATATATGTGTGTGAATAACCACAAGCCATTACAGACCTCTACACACATATATAGGGAAAACTAATCATTGTGCATGCCGACAGAAGTATCTACCAAGAGAAGAAAGAATGGCCAAAGTGGGTATTCATCCATTCATCCTCCCACCAGAATGTTGGGGAAAACACCCCCCCCCCCACCCCCGAAGGCTCAGAATCCCCAGGGTGTCAGTTTCCCTTACTGACAGGGTGGAGTAGCGTATAGAAACACAAAAAGTACAGAATATAATATAACTCACAACCAAACTATGGGCATAACCTAGTCTTAGACACAACTACAACTAACGTCACTCAGACTCTAGGATGTTACTTCGTAGACTAGGTATCCTATAAGCACACAACCTTTTTAAGAGCCTTATTAGATTACTTCATTCCCTTTTTATCAGTTCTAATTTACGTTAATTAATTATTTAAACTTTAAATAACCATGAACAAAATCCACATTAAATTTTATTAGCATCACACCCAAAATCCATTGTTCCTTCAAAACTTTTCAACCTCATCAATCAGTTCTAGCAAACTCCAACCCCATGAGTTAACACCATTTATTCAAATATTCATTACAGATTTACTTTCCAAAATTCCTAGGCATCCTGTAAAATCATTATATGCTACTAACGCCAAGGGTTCAACACAGTGAGTAGATGTACTACCCATCGAGTCTTTTTCACCTATAGCTAGAGCATAGACCCATTCCCCCTTGAGAAGCTAAAAACAGAAATCAAGTGTCATACCAAGTGTGTCTTCGCCTCTTTCAGAAGAAGGGTAAGCAGGAGTGGCTGCATTAAGTAGTGGGGAAAAGTAAGAATATAAACAACTAATGAATCATCAAGCATCCAAAAACCACATCCATCCAATTCCATCATCCCTGGTGTCCTCCCCAACACCCACTTGCATAAACCGATGCATCTCACCATTATAGGTGTCATCCGCTACCACAACCAAAATGCCTTTATGCCCCCACATATCACAACACCTCTCCATGGTCACGTCTCATCACAAGTAGTAGGAAAAACAATCTTCACATCAATTGGGCTATGGACCTTTAACAAACATGTGGGTAACTCATAATCCTTCAAGGAATTATCAAACAAACTAATTATTTAATCCATATTGAATTAACATATTTAATTCATAGGTCCCAAATTCAGGAAACCTAATCAGTAACCTATCACAAATGATTAAACAAGCTTACTATGCCAATTTGATTAACATAAAATTACAATAAGAACGGGATTCATTTTCTTGCCTCTTTATCTTTAGCGAAAAAATTATCAGATAATCCTAGTTTACATTCTTTATCGATTTCTATCAAGAACAGACAACTAAGAAAAGAAAGAATAGATATCACACTATCTAGAAAAACAAAAGGCAATATCATACAATTGATAACAAATTCTTTATCTGGTTCAAAATATTTATTATGTTAATTCCATTTCCATATAGTGGGATTAAACATGCTAACAATACTATTGCACATAAAAGAAAGAGAATAAAAAAATCCCCTACCTCAATGGTTTTTGACGAAAACTCCAACGGTCGAAGAATGCTCAAGAAGGCCGAGTTGATTCTCTAACAACCCACCTTAAATCCATTCTCATAGAAATATCGAGAACAAATTCTATCATATTTGGAATCCACACACTTAGATCTACCCATAACGGGTGTAGATCTAAGAAACCGAGAGAAGAGGGGAAGTAGATATAATTATATCTAAGAAACCAAACAAAAACAATCACATGCCTTAAGAAACTGGCATTGATTTTTCAAGATAAGCCTTTAGATCACCTCTAAAAATGCTTTGAAGAGGTTCTCCTACCTTCAATGGAGGTTAATCCCAAATTATGGCCTCTTATGAGCTTAAATGAGCATGTTAGAGGTGAAGTGGTTGATATCTACAATTTTAGGATCTAATTTAAGTGCCTGCATGGTTAGTCCGCACGGTTTGACAAACTGTGTGCTAACCATGTGTTAGATACTTCCTTGGCCACCCCTCTCACACGGTTTGGCTGCACTGTTAGAAAAACCATGCACCTCCCGTGGAGAATCCACGGCCTCGTCAAACACTCGTCGCATAGTTAGGCTGCATAGTTAGGAAAACTATGCGCTAACCTTGTGTTAGCCACTGCCTCCAAGATTACCTATACATGGTCTGGCTGCACGGTTTAGACAAACCATGTGCAACCCGTGTGAAAGCTACTACCCTTTAGTTTTCCTTAATGATTCACCCAAACTCACCCCCAAGTCACTAATCCAAAACAAGGGTAGTTAGAAACATCAAAATTACCTAAAAACATAACGTGACGTTACAGTTCACAACTGTCTACTATTGAAACAGTTCATCGAAAAGGATGATTTTGGCAAAGCATCGGGGATAAGTTACCTTAGCCTCCTGGAACACATGTAACACCACATTTTCAAAAAGTAATGGATTGAAGAGGTCTGGGCCATTATATTTCACTATTTACACAACCAATAGATATTGTTACTTAACAAAAAAATAAAATCCAAACCTATTTACAAAAATCAATACTGAACTTTTCTTTCAAATGTTTATATATATATTAAACTAGTAGTATAATTTTTTGTATTACTAGATTCACCGATAGATAACCCCTACAGTAATAAAACAAGGTATTTTAAACTAGAATTGTTGGATGTCTTGCCCAATTACCATTATCCTAGGGATACATTTCTCAATAAATATTGAAATTAATAAAAAAACTAATAAAAATTTAGTATAAACAATATTGATTAAAAAAAATTAGGCTAATTACAATAATGATAAATGATTTTCTAGAAAATTAAGACTAAACTAACTATTTTCAATAAAATAATGACTAAACTAACTATCACATATAAAATGTAACTTCATAGAAGCTTGTATAATAAAAAATGTATCATGAACACCATTACACTAATCCATACATCATAATTCATAATATAAAATTTATATCATTGAATAAGGCAAAGAAAATGTATAAATAAAATAAAAATGAACAAATTTTAACTTGTGATAATAGTTTATGAATATTTCGTTAATTAAAATAGAAAAATATTTAATTTAACTAACCTTATCACAATTCCAATAATTAGAATACAAACACCTTTTATTAATTTTCAAATATCAACTCTTCTGTATTACTCATTATATGAAATTTAAATTAAATATATGATATATTTAAAAGAATATAAATTTTATATTATAATTTACAAATATACACTAATTTCACAATCTATATAACATATATTATTTATCAAATAAATAATAAAATATTATTTTTATGTGGGTAAATAATTTCCTCAAATATATACTTTAATTGGAAAATTTGAAATTCAAAACACATTTTAATTTACCATTAAATTTTTATTTATAAAATATTTTAAAATTACAATTATAATTCATATATATAAATTTTATATCTATGGTATAAATACTTCCACATATGTTTTACCAATTTAATATAAAATCTATTCTATCTAAGTCCATTACTATAGAATCCATTCTATTTTTTATTTTTAAGGTGTTATTTCTCCATGAATTTCTAACAATCTAAATGTTTTAACATATTTATTAAATTAATTGATACACAATAGTAATAATATATAAATGAATTATATGTATGATATTTTTAATTTATTAATCATATAAAAAATATTTTTTTATTATTCAAACATCAGATATTAATATGAACATTTTATTTTTTATTTACATGATTGAATATTCAATTTAAAATTATTAAACCTAATAATTTATCTACTTCTTGTGGATACCATAAAAATCCAAAATATAAATAGTCATCATGTTTTTCGTGATTTTTATTTTAATGTGGATAGTAAAATTACCGATTTAAATTTTTCACACAATAAGTACTAAGGATACATTCTAACATGTAAAAAAATATTGAATACTAATTTTTTCATTTATGTGTTTACTATATGGACACTTACATAAGGGGTAACATATACATAATTTATTTCATAATGAAAACTATTTTCCTAAAAAAGGATTAATCACATACATATAGAGTAATCCATAACATATAATAGCTTCTCTAAAAAATTATAATATCTAATGTTAGGGTTATTTTCTTATGTACTGAGTAACCCATATGTAAGATCAATATACTATGTAATGGGTAAATACATTACAAATTAATTTTAGCATTCTGTATCATGTAACCCATACAAATTATTTTTGTCCTGATAATAAAACATTAGTACATATTACCAATGCTTTTACTTATGGGTTATTTTTTTATATATGGTCTTATCATCATTAATGACATAATCTCTATCATAAATAAGACATGATTAATTATTCACATAGAAACCAATTTATATTCATACCATATGATATCATAGATATTGTTTCTTATGACACAGGATAAAATTATGGGATTAAATTAAATTATACAATACTATACACACCAGTCATAGCCTCTGAGGAACCAAAAATAAAATTATAATATATTTTGTTATTAATTTAGTCATAATAGTCTGATAACCACAATACTTACATGAAATAATATAACCTTTAATATATAACTAATTAGATTACAATATCATTTTTTTCTTTGAATTAGTAATATAACATGTTGATTCATTGATTAATGTGGGTCTAAGATTTTGGAATTTCTCAACATTCTCTATTGGGCATCCTAATTAGCTCTTCTAGGGATATATATGGTTAAATATAAAACCTCTACTATAATCATATTCCCCCCACCTCTATGATAGGATTTAATTCAATTTTACAGGATCAATTTCATTACTTTTTCTTTGTTTTTTAATTTTTCCATGTGTGGTTTCTCAGATGAAACTTATTTTCATGAAGGATTTTATAATCCCCATCCTTGTATGATCTATTCATAATCCAAGTACTTATAGACCCCATTTTGGTATAGTACGATGAATTGGATTGTGGCTTTAGATGGTGATGATAGAGCATCAATTTTGAGCTTTGTTCTTTCTAGTTTAGGTTTTTTCGTGTATAGTAGGTTTTCTAATTGTCATTGTTGAGATATTCAGCCTTATTTTTAGCTCATATTACATTATATTTTAATCCATCACATTGAATTCCATTCAGATTTGGTGTGGTGGCACTCCAGGGAGCTTGGGATTTTTTAGGTGGTGGACATTTTTTAGGCTCATATGTCTGCATTTTTAGTTATGTAATTATATTTTTTTCTTCTTTCATAGTTTCATTTTGATGATTTCAGAAATCTCATTGTGTTATGATGGGTTTGATTCATATTTTATTCATGTTTAATTTTATTTAGAAACCAATTATAATTATACAAAATTTTCTGTGATGTCTGGTGACAAGATTTTGGTTCTGGTGTTGTCCTACTGTTGAAATGAAATCGAAGGTTCCAAATATTTGGGATAATGGTCATAAAATGGAAATGGTTTGATGACCATAAATTTTTATTATAAAAATATTATCTACATCATATGCTCCACCTCTCCCAGCATGTTTGGTTTGGTTGGGGGTTCTCTATGTGTCATTGGGATGCAATGATCAAGAATACGAGGGTGTTCCATGAGGCTCAACCTGTGACACATTCGATTGTGCTCTATATAAAAATTATGAGGTGTATTTTCACCCAACAATTTCACCCTATAAGTTTCATTAGTCATTTTAGATCGTGACCTCTTTGGTATGATGATCTCTTACATCAGAAAAGATCTATTTAGCCACAAAGACTAGTGTGGTGATGGGTTAATTTTAATTTGAGGTTGGTTGTTCAGAAGTCATGTGGATGATAATGTTAGTCATGGTGGATCACTACTTGAATTTCCATGAGCCGAGGAAAGCATTGAAATTTTTAAATTTTAATTTTGGGATTTATGTTATCTCTCTCTCTTGAAATAATATTTTTATAATTTTGGGGTTTTTTAATATTTTTGAATGTGAGGCTATCACATAACCATAATGTCAATTTTGAAAATAATAAAAACATAGATTTTACAAATGTGGGTATGATGCTATAGATTGGTTTTTAAGGTTAATATCATCATTATGGAAGTAGATAAATTCATATATATATCATACATATCATTAAAAATCAACATTTAATATGATTAAATTAATATAAATTCAATTTTGAAATTAAACATTTTTAATGCATGATAAACTCGAAAGAGTTTCCTTGATCATAGTAAAATAATGTGAAGAACTGACTATGTCATCTATATTGATTACAACATCCAATTGTATCCTTGACTATAATGAGTGGTCCCTAAATCCCAAAAATTTCCTCTTTCTACATAAATATTAATTGAAATTAGTGAGATAATATAGCTTCAAAATTATTTTAGAAAAACTAATGTTTCTCAATAGGTGGATTACATCAATTTATATAGGATTTATAAAATTAATAAGGGAATATTTCATAGTATTACACAATAGGACATCCATCATGTATTAGATATAGCATATTCTAGTGATGATTTTATAATCACTTGAACGTTTCCAACAATTATATGTCTCTATAAATTCACTAACCTATTGATTCATATCCAAAGATAAACCATGCATGAGACATAAAAGAAACCATATACATGGTATCACTTTACTCCTTCATATCATACATAATGATATCTAATTATTATATTCTATGATGGGACAATATTGTCTCCTATATCATTGGTTGTGACTGAGGGTATGTCATATAAAATGAATTAAAAAAATTTGGTTATATGGGACATGGATAAAATAATTGAGGCTTCCTGATTAATGGGATGCATTAGATAAAAAACATGATATCAAAAATATAATCGTATTTAATTAAATATAATATATTGAGGAACATACATATTATTTAATGATAAAAATATATTTAACAAAAATTAATCCATAAAATGGATCTTAACTTATAACGCATTTTAGAGCCCATAATGACTATGTTTTACTATCAACTAAAGGGGATACCTGGAGTATTTATCAACCTCCAATTATGGTGAATATATTTGAAATAAATTATCTAATTATAATTGAAGTCTAGTTTTACAGATTTTGAATCATAATGTACAATAACACCTTGCAATTTGGACGATCATTATTCTCAAGGTGGGAAAATATATATTATGAAATTTTCTTTTGATTTTCAAGGAATAAAAAATGTATATATTATAATTCTTATTAAAAATGAATTTCATTGGAAATTTATAAACAATAATGTGTATACATCATGGTGGGATATTGTTCTATGTAAGTTATCAATATTAAACCTCTAAACTATATAAAACAACAAGGTTGTATCTATTTCATATTACATGCCTTCTATCTCATCTACTAAAGAAAACTATTCAGTTATGAGTTTATAGTTGGTAGTATATAGAACCATTATGAATCTCATTAATGAAATAATAGACAATAATATGTTAGAAAACAATGTCTTAAGATAAATAAAAAATTGAATTTGTGTTGTTTAAATAGAATTTATCAATTTATTTTTACCAAGATTTGGTCCCATTAATTATCAATCCATTCATGCTTGATCAAATTTCCCAACATATAACATTGATGTTCTAATTTATTGGTGATAGATACACCATTAAATTTATAATCTTCATAGAATTATCAATTTAGATATATTTTTATTTTTTAAAATATTATAAAGAAGAGAAAAATAAAAAATAATGAATGGAATTTATAGCATCAAAGGAATTATCCCAACGATTTACACTCAGGTGGTAATGTGAGACGAATGATGTAAGTAGATAATATACCCTCAATGAAGACCCATAGAACAAGTGAAAGTGGTAGCCAAAAAAGGATGTTATCAATTTCTTGGATGCGAGTATTATTTTTTTGATGACAATGAACATGTGAATCCATTGTTTGTTATTCTAAATAAGGGATACATAATGGTGACTATGGATGAAAATATTTATCTCATTAAAACAAAAATTTCACAACATTATGAAAATGTGTGGATTACTAGGAGATTAATATAGTATAATTAAAATAAAACCTTTAAATATAATTCATAGTTAAAATTAAAGATATGATATCTTATCTTTAATTTAAATAATATCTATATTACAAATTTGGTAATAATAAAATACGGATGGAGAAAATTATCCATGAAAAGGAAACGTTTACTAATCCATATAAAATAATTTCATATCATTTATTTTCTTTTAAAATGTGTACTGAAAATTTTAATTTTCAAAGGTCTATGCCACATATATTTCATGACATGGAAGAGGAGTTACTTGATATTCTCATGATTTGTTATATTATACATGGATGGTATTTTATCGTATGATTTCAAAACATTGATTTGATATCAAAATATTTGAAAAAAAATCACCTATTAATAATTTTCGATTGTTTAAATTAGTAGATAATTAATGGATTAACCTTTTACATAAAACATCTAATCAACACAAAGATATTTATAAAGGAAATATCATTGTTATATAAGTGTTATTTTAGCTTACTATATTACATGAGGTCGACATATTTCTTGAAAATTTATTATTTTTTTAACTTTTTCAATGATTTAACACGAAAAAATGAGAATATGACACACCACTTTCCAATCAAATTTTTATTAAAACCTTATTAATCGTTTAATGAATATAAAATTTATCTAAATAAAAATTTGGTTTCTATTTTAGTCATCATATCCACTTTTTAGTATAGGTATTTTGAACTAATGTTAAATGAAGGTTATTTCACTATAGGAGTTTTATTAGGATAGTGGTTCAACCATAATATTCAACAAATCTAACATAAAATCTATAATCAAAATAAATACTAAAATAATTAAACTAAAAATAAATCGAAACATTGTCATTGATTTTAAAATGTTTAAACAATGACTTCTACTCTCTATAATTACTGTTAACATCAATCAAACCATGTTGAGGTAGATTTTTCATAAAATTGATCTTATAAAATGATTTAATTGATTTATATTATTACTCCATAAATTTTATGTAATGATAAAATAAAAGAAACTTCTTATAAAATACTGGAGTCTATCATTTAATGTGATCACAATTAATGAATATGATGGATGTTGATGAAATTGATAATAATAACAATTTCTCAGATAATAAATTTTTCTACAATGATTTACAATCATGTAAATGGTTTGTGGGACACCCTATACAAATATTTCAAATCATAAGAGAATTATGATTTTAGAAAATACATAATAATTTTTTTTTGTAAGACTATTTATTATTCATGAATTGTGTAGATGAAATAATTTAGAGATGTATGCACAAATATGAGGTAAAATGGGTTTTATTACATTTTAAAAAATCACATAATTCAGGAAAATAAGGGCTTGATCCATCATTTGATACAATACATAATTTTTTTTATCTCCTTTCCATCTCAATAAAAACAAATATGTGATTTCATATAAAGTTTTGATCAAGGAAAAATAACATGAAACATATTAAAGAATTATGGGTTGAAATAAGATCAATTATCAAGGATAATTATTATTATATATTTAAATGAATTCCGTATTACCATTACCAAGATATTCTCATAATTCGTAATTTCTATTGTGTATATATCATTCCATATAATGGGTGAAGGAGAAGAAAACAACAAAAAACATAAACATTGGGTAGAATAAATTATTAAAAAAAATATATTTTTTTATAATTGAAATCCATGATTAGTCATTAATGACCAAAGGATAAACATAACGAATATCTTATTATGGGTAATGATTAATAAAGTTAGAGTTTTATTAATCACTAGAACACGTTATATTTGAAAAACTAGTAGTAATATTTTGTTATTGATCCCTGAAATAAAAACATTAAAAAATATATTGATTTCAAACTGAAAATATTTGATTAAAATGAAAAATTATTTTTAATTTTAATATAAGAAAAAATATGACAAATAATTACAAATTCCATTATTATTGTCCGTGGGAAACCATTTCATTTTTTTAAAATCATAATTATCTCCCAAAATGGTCTAAAATGAATGGAAATAATAATATACCACAAGTTTGGATAATGATGTTGTTACACATTGATGAGTCCAAAATGATTCCACGAGTTACATATGAGAATATTAGTAACTATATGGAGAAGACCGTGAATATTTTTTACAAGTGATTGAAAAAATATTAATCAAAAATGAAAAAAGTACTCTTGATTAACAAAAAATTATGAATGATTCTTGGAAAATTATAGACACATTTTCACCCCTTAATATTCTTGAAAAACATTCAAAATGTTTTTATTCGGATCTATATAAATCATAAACCATTTATAAATATAATTTTAAATGACATAATATATACATGGATATAATTTTGAACCAGTTCATTATCTCAAAAAAATATTTGATGATTCAGAGCTATGCATAGCTGTATACAATTAATGAGGTGTTATTTTTGTGCAAGTACCAATATGGATTTTTTTTAGATGTTATATTTTTTTAGGATAGGTAGCGACATATTTGGAATGGTGGAGTTTTGACTGTATGATATTCCCCCTTACTACACTATTGGTGGTCCAATGGAATAAAATATTGAAGGGATAAATTTTTATCAATGAATATAGCTGATGGTCCAAAAGTAATCCAAATGTTGTGAGAAATAGTTCCAAAAAATGGAAACAGATAATCAATTTCATTGATATAATGAAGGAATGTGATGAAAATTTAAAAAAAAAATGCTTCATAGGGTGTGTATAATTTCACAATCCAAAATTATACGATTTAATTATATAATGTAAAAAACATTTAGGCTATAACAGAATTTCATTATGAATTAATTCATTAATATAGTATAAAAATTGACTTGTTATGTTTCGTTGGATATTATTCATGTTGTGAAAATACGAGTTGATATATTACCTATGAATTATCATTTATGGATGGGTTATGATGTATGTTTCAATGTAATATAAACTCTTATAGAAAAAAATTTAAAATTACCATAATTTCTCAATTAATACGACTATTTAATAATGATAAAAGGGACACAATATTTTACCTTCATGTATTTTAAATTTTTTTCTCAAAAATATAACCATTTCCCAAACATGTACATTTCTCTATATCAGTAATATAGTTTCTAGAAATCATGGTTGGAAAATATGCTTCCACTCATTTTCAATTATTATGGTCAAACATCCATATACTCTCCCATTAAACTTCCCAGACACTCCTATTGTTAATTTTCCAATATATTAAATCCATTATAAATTAATTTTCTTTCCCATTTCAATACTTATTGGAAACAACACCATGATATTGTACCATACATACACACCCATTAAATCCCCATATGATCTAATTTTTTTCATAATAAATTCAAATATGGACTCAATAAACCATTCAATTAAAAATATAAATCCCAAAATATCCATTATATTGAAAAAATAATAAAATTAGACACTAATAGAACTAAAATACATAAACAATAAAATGATAGTTCTACAATCCCCCTTATATCCAGTCATTATATTTTTCACCCACCTCAACCCCATAGAAATCCAACTAACTATCCACTTGAGAATATTGTTTGGGTGATTACACCACTTAAGACCTTCATCACAACGCACAATTTTCCTCTCATACTAATGTGGAAGAAATATATAGATAACATTTATACATACCATCAAGACCCAAGAAAATCATATCCTGGATCAGATTTATATTTTTGATATTGTTTCCAAAAACATTCATAGGAAAAAATTAGTGGTAAATTCATTAAGAAAATTAGGTGACTTCAAGGGATTCGGTATTGTAATTATTATGAACATTATTTATAACTCTTTATCATTTCATATCCTACATTATCTATATATTTTTCCAATTTTGTATAATTTGAGTTGGTTTTCCCATGAATGTGTATGATTTCTAATAAAAACAATATGTTCCCAGTCTGAACAATTGTATCACTAAGAGGGGTAGGGGATGATATAGAGGCCCAATATTAACATACATGGATATTACACAATTATATATTAATATTTAATGAATTACAATAATACATGCCTAATGGCCATAATTGTTTTGTGTATTTAGAAACATGGAAACAAAATATAATATCATATTGAAATATCATAAACATATCCCATAAATATCTCCACCAATAATACTTATAAATAAATTCTTTCATTATCACCTGGGGAAAGGTAACATAAAAATTAATGATCTTAGATACTCTGTAATTGTAAATAATGGAAATGTGCACACGTGACATGAAAAAAGGTTTTGGATCTTGAGCATAACATTTTAAGATAATACCCTACATACTAGAGAATATAATAAATTTTTTCAATTCTGAAGATATCGATCATAATAGAATTAAGGGATTAGGTAATTAATGCAAAAAATATGATTAAAACATGGAATTCTTGTAGAAACATAAAAATATAACAAGATTTAAATAATTGTCAAGTAACCGATGAAAATACCATATTGGTAGTTTGAGTTCCCTCCCAATATCATCTTGGTAGTCATGGGTCACTCCCATGGCCATCTTAGTAGCATGAGTTCACTCCTCATGTCATCTTGGTAGTCTTGGTTCACATACCTTAATATTTTAACAGCATGTATTCACTCCTGATACCATCTTGGTAGTCATGGTTCACTCCCATGGAAATCATAATAGTCAAGGTTCATTCACCAAAAAATATTATTCTATCATATAAGATATAAATCTTTACCCAATGCAATAGAGGGAGATATAAGTCTCGCCTGTCATATAATGGAATTCATACACACATTTTCCACAAGATAATAAACAATCATATCATGACCCATGGAATAAAATCGGTATAATAAATATAGAATCATTTTATAACCAGTGAAATATATATACATGTATTAAGATCAATTCATCGAAAATGTAACCCATGAATAGAAGAGGGTTTCAAAATCATATAACCCATTAAGGAGATAAAATTTTCATATACATAGTTCCATAAAAACAGAAAAATTTCATATATATAATATGAATTGAAATGTTGGATACATTCCCTATAAGGAATAACTAACACAAATTCATGATATATTTGATGGGAAATAATTTTGAAAGAACATTTAAAATCATTTTTGGAGGGAAATATCCATTATGCATTTAAAATTATTTTTAATAAATAAAACCTTCTTTAGAACCATTTTGTAAAGTATCATAAAGTATTTAAAAATTTTAATAATAAACAATAAATCTTATTTAAAATGTCTTTTCCTTGAAAACAGGATGCAAAAAAATTTGGAAAACCTTTTTTTAAAAACAAGGTTTTTTTAATTCAATGGATTCCAGACTGAAGGGAGAGATGGTATGATTTTACATAAAACATTATCTCTTGTAAACAATGGTGGGAAAATTGAAGGATTATATGATGATATGTTGAATTAATAATGTATAATGGAACTCAAAAGTTTTATTGGGATATGGATAATAATATTACAATAATGGAAGAAAAAACATAAACAATCTCAAAAAAAAATGACATTGTTTCAATAAACTATTACAACATAATAAGATGGTATCAAAAATTACATACAATAAATTTAAATTAAATTATATTTAAAATATCATTAAAATATGAAAATTCATGACTTTTCATATAAAATATTAGAATATACTCCTCAAAAAAGAATTTAGGTGCATAACTAAACATGACTCTCAAACCTTGAAAACTGGGAATAAAATATTTGGCCGATTTGGTAACATTTGGAACATAAAAACCAAAAAATAATGATCATTAATGGGTATATTAATACCCATAAATTTATTTATAAGATACATAGAATTAATTATTGTGATTTACATACACCACAAAAAAAAGAAAAAGTGGATAAACTTTTCTGTATCTCATGAAAATAAAAAGTGAGACAAAATCCCCTAACATTCAGTACTGAATATCATCATACTCGTTCAAACTAAATTATTAATATATATATATATAAACATATTATAAATCCTTTTTATAACCATATAATTATATATAATAATATATATTTTTTGATTATTTTATTATATTACACACTTTTTTACCATTATATGTGGAGGTTTAACTTCAGATAATATTCTCTTTTTTCATAACATGTTTCTTAATTTGTTATATAGTAGGTCCCAATTAATATAAAATGATTCTAGAATGTAAACAATGAAATAAAATTAATTTATATATATTATATTTTTATTATAATAATCAATAGAATATAAATGTATGAAATTGAATACACAATTTTGGGAGACGATAAATCATATGTACTCTTGAATGTTGTTTCTTTTTTTATTATTATATTGAATGAAGGAATAAAAATGAAATATCTATATTTATGTATATAATATAATTATAGTATCATTATAATTATACATTTATCATATAATTTCACTAAACACATCCTTAATCCATTCCTTGAAGCTTATGAATGAATCACATTGGTTTAAGGGGGCGGTAGTCCACACTTCAACAAATTAAATTATTATATTTACAAAAAATGTAAAATATAGAATATATGTGTTGAGAACTGAAAATAGAAGAATAATAAATTAATAAATATGATATATAATATAAATAAACAAAACTTCCATCCTAATTTATACCATGAGATACGATATGGAAAATTAAACAATCATCTTTTGGCGAGGTAGAATTTTTCTATACACATTAGAAGTATGACCACTGACCATTATATGGAGGAGTGTGTTAGTGTAGGAAGAAACATTAGACAAAAAAGTTATGGAATATTTATTATATTTTTTTTATTCAAATATGGAATAATGATATTAGAGGTGGTGATGAAGGAAAATAAACTAAATGAACTTGAGAGAAGATATCATCTCTTAATCAGGTAACTCATTTTGTTTTATACCAAAAGGCTTACATGAAAGACATTATTCTCAAATATAATTTTCAATGATTAAGGGAGGTATTTTGGTAATATTATTGGGTGGAAATTTTATCATACTACGAGGTTTTATGTGTATGAAGAAGTGAGAGATGTGGTTCCCTTATATAGGAATAGAGGAGTGGCACTCTAGTAAATATTTGAAGATAAAATTACACAAATTTGCTTAAGGATTCATGTGGATAAAATTAGTATACAATGTCAATAAAGGGGAAGATATGGTTGATATATGGCTATAATATGGAATTTGGGCAACTGGATAAGTTGATTTGGGTATCAAATTTAATTTTTAGTCCTTAGTTAACCTTAATTTTACAATAATCGGTGTAAAAAACATTCATTACTTTCACAAATATTTTTTAAAAAAAATCATAGTTTCCCATATTAAAAATTATAAATTATTAAAAAATTAAATATTGAATCCATTTTTTCTGAATTCAAATCACAGAATTGTTAGAAATTAATTTAAAATTCATCCCATAGTCGGGTGAAGAATTCGAGTTTCTAAATTATAAAAATTCAAATGTACGCTAGGTTTTTATATCCAATTTCAATATAGAATTGATCATAATGAACTAAAATATATTCATTGATAAAAATATAATCTAATTATAAATTTTAACAAAATTATTATATAGTTTTACAATATAAATAAATTAGATAAATAATATGCTCTGAGCTAAAAATCCAAATTATTAACAATTTTTTAAAAAATTAATCTTTACAGAAAAATATAATAAAATTATCCATGACTAATAATTATGTATAAATTTAAAATATGAAGTTTATTTTAAAATATTATGTCCCTAAAACATCTAAAATATGGATTTAAATTAGGATCTCCATTAAAAGGAGATAAAATAACATTTACAGAAATATATGTTTCTAAACATAAAATTTGGGTTTTTATTATCTTATGTCTATCAAATCTATTGAATGAAAATAAAAAACTATTTTATTGAATATATTAAATATATATTACATTAATATAACTCACTAATTGAATTGAATTTAATTAATTAAGTTAAAATAGCTTTGTGAGTATAAAAGTAATACTATTATCTTTTATGTTCAATCAGTGTTCATAATCTTCTATAATTATTGTTAACCTATGATCAAATGTTATATTGTATAAACCATATATTTTCATAACTTAGTTAATAATATTCATAGCCTCTAATTTGACTTATTATTTATATCTATGTAGATTAAATAATCAATATTTAATAATATATTATTGTTTGGTGAACCTCGGTCTTATGTGTTATGCAAGATGATATGGAGATTCATTATTGAGTATAATACAATCTAACGTAAGTGTTCTGTGTAATGAAATATAATATCTATGTTTCATGTAGTGAACGATTTACTTGGTTTTGTGTATAAGACAATCCAAACATAGTGATTTATTATGAATTAAAAAAATCATCACTGTTAGGAGAAATTTAAAATATCAATGTGGTTACATTAATTCAAAATTACAATTCATAAAATCTTAGGGTGATAGATTCTTACTCCGTAAAGTAAAATTCACCCTAAAAATTCATCTTGGTTATTAATTTTTTAATATGTGAAATTTTCATTCATTGAAACTAACATCATAAAAACTATTACAAAAACATCCCCTAACATGAAATGTTGGAACTATAATGGTTACACAATGTAACCTATAATATAGTTTTCACATATGAGAACATTGGTTGGGTGAGAATATTCAACATGGAGGGAAAACATAAATATTTAAAGGGATTGATTTTTTTAATCCATCACAAAAAAGTGAATTATAATGAAATGTTTAGGGAATCAATTTAATAGTTTTTTAATAATTTAAAAGGACATTATTTCAAAAAAAAATGGTATTGGCACAAAGATGTTTCTTTTGACCATTATCCTAATGTTGAGTAATTATTTCATTAAACAGGAATATAATGAAAATATATTTAATTTATATATTCTAATAAAAAAAATTATTCTATAATTTGTATTTTATAAATTTCTAATTCATAAACTACAATATGTAATGTCAATACATGAATTTACATTGATGACTTATTTAATAAAATACCCTTTTAATAGATCTTATGGCCAATAAAATTATGAAAAGTTTAAATATTTATCTGTAAATAATAGAAGAAAATAAATATTTTTAATATATTAATATCTAAACATAATAATAACAATACTCTTTCATCATAAATAATTATTCATCCAAAATAATTATAAATTATCCAAGACAACATGTGAGCCATTACTAATAATGAAACCCCTTTATCCCTTTAATAATGGGTTCACGACCCATATCACTTCCAAAAATGAGTTGCTTTTAGCCTATAAACATGATTTCCATTTCTAATAAAATGATAATATTATTTCCAAATTATTATTTCATTCTTGAAACATGGTTAATCAGTAAACAACCATTGAACCATTGTTTTTAATAAATAATTAATGCATAAATATATACTCTGAAGATTTACATAAATTAACATGAATGGTAAACCTTATAACCCTTATCAAATAGTAAACTATAAAACATTAGAAATACATTCATGAAATTATCTTAACAGTTGTCCCCAATATATCCTAATGTAGATCTTGGTAATAACATTCCAAATATGTGAATACCCTCATTGTATATTATCACGATACATGGTATCAACTTTAATTTATATAAATACAACTAGAAAAAATGCATGCTTCTTTATTCCAAATATTAGTGGTTATATTCCAAAAACTCAGGAAGTGTTAAGCTTAATCAATGATATCATAAACAACTTGACTACAAGTCCATAATTAAGACCAATGTAATATTTACAGTCTTATTTACTTATTCATATCCCATATATATTTATCCCAAAAAAAATATCATAACATAAGTAACATATTAATGGTTATATTTCCCCTAATAATCTGTTTTCCATGGGCATCACCTTTTGATAATATCACATTTGTATTCCATTGGACCCATTAAATGTGTTTTTTTAAATAGGTAGAAAAAAACAGAAACTGAACAATGCATATATATTTCACATATCATATAACATACATCACGAATCTGAATACATAAAATATTATATTATTACACTTCATTATTATGCCATTTGCAAGGCTACATCACTCTATAATACAATACATATTTCCATTCAAATTTACTCTGTAGTCTATTCATCAACATCATTGTAATGATTACTCATACAACATTTATGATCCTATTCATTAGATTTTATATTGGGTCATTGAGTTTCATATTGACCATTTATACCCCACATAAAACACTTAAACATTGATGATTTTATATGGTGGAAAAATTAGCATCCATTCTTTTAAATAAATTCATTATATTTCCTATGGATTCACTTGATTTGTGTACATCCTTTCAATAGTAAAATAATTTTACTATTCTTCGAAGACATTCACTTAAATTATTATTTAGACATTCCGAAGAAAAAGGAACCATAATAATATTCCCTCTGTAGTATCATTTAACATAACTCTAAACTAACCCATTTTTTCTCTTCTACGATTAGTCTGAGATTTGATTAAGTTACACATCATTAATCATGTTTTTTGTTTTGAAAAAACATTAGCTATGATCTGAAAAACAATCACTCTAGTAATCATACAAGATGAGTTATCATCATATAATCATTTATAACTTTCTATATCAATAAAATTCTTTATATTGCCTATAATTTAATAAAACTATAAGACGAGTGTGGTTAGTAATTTTCAAAGTATAAAAACACAATCATGAAAAAGTTACTTAAAAGATGTCTATATCATAAAGTCTTCTTTAATCTATGAAACTCATGGATCATGAAGGGTTATTCATAGATAAGGTTTTTTAAACCCTTAATGAAGGTTTCTGAAGTTTTTATGAATTTTTAATTCATATAACACATAAGTTTAAAGCAATTTCTGCAGAAAAGATCATTGTCAAGTACCGGATTTCCCTGAGTCATGGGTATAACATCATGTCAGACATGTTACCCTTAGGTAAATATGTTTCAGAGCCACATCCAACTGTAGTATCCAGAAAAGGATTTATTTACAATAAACCACTCACTCTAACCTTCATAAAATATCTAGTATATTTTCCTAAACATCTAATCATAGTTATACTTATCCTTAGAGACATCCCAAGACGTAACTATAAAAATAGATATCTAGATCTCACTAATTTTTTCTTATATATGTTTCTAAAGGATGACTAAACCTATGATTTTTTTTCCAACTAATGTTACATAGGATTAACATACATGGATGTTAAACCATTTTATACTAATATTCATTACATTACAATAATTCAAGCCCAAGGAGTGTAATTTTTTAGTGTCTATTGAAACATGGAAACTAAATTTATTATCCTATTGAAGGATCTTCAACATCTCCCATTAATATCTCCACAATTAGTATATCAATAGAAAATTAATCATTATAACAAGGGGGAAGGATACATATGAAGGTTTGAGCTTAGATACTTAGTAATGGTATATAAAGGAAACATGTAATCATAACATGATCAAATCATATGAAACCTGATCATAACATTTGATGATCATACACTTCATACTAATGATCATGATAAATATTTATAATTCATAAAGCATGGATCATGATAGAATTAAGATCATAGGTCAGGAAAACACAACATAGGAATAAAATAATAAATTGCGGAAGATACATATTCATATAATTTGATTTCAATAGTAGCCAAGGAATCACTTCCAAGACCATCATGGGGGTAGGGTTTGACTCCCAATTCAATCTTGGTTTTCATGGTTCACTCCCATGTCCATCTTAGTTGCCTGAGTTTACTCAACCTTTTATCATGGTAGTCATATGTAACTCCCGTGGACATATTAGTAGCATGATTTCACTCCTCATACCATCTTGGTAGTCATAGTTCATTTTCATAGTTATCTTGGTAGTCAAGTTCCTTTCCAATGTCCTACATAGTCTATCAAATGATATATTAATCACTACCCAATTCATTAAAGGGTGATATATATCTCACCTGTCACATAATGAAACTATACAATCATGTTTCATTGGATTATAAACAATCATATCATAACTTTTTAAATGATATTAGTATCATAGACATATACACATATCATTACCTCTAAAAAAGATATATGTTTTATAATAATTTAATTGTAAAACATTTCTTATGAAATGAAGTGGTTTTCAAAAGAATATTACCCGTGAAAGAGAATGTAGTCCAATAAACATCATGAAATAAAATATAATCCATTAAAATAATTAATTTGAATGTGGAAATTTAATAATTTCCCCAAAACAAACATGTGTAAAACAAATATATTTTATATTAGATTGGAAATAATTTTTAAAAATATTCTATAAACATTTCTTGACGAAAATATCCTTTTTTCATTAAAAATTATTTTTAAAACATAAAACATTCAGGGTAATCATTTTCTTTGAAAATATCATTGCAAATTTATAATGGAAGAATTAAAAATTATAAAACATTATTAAAATATTTTTCTAGGAAAATACGTTACTAAGATCATTGGAAAACATTTTTTTGAGACATTTTGTTTTAATAAAATCAATATCTAACAAAAGATATATATGATTATTTTTTAATTAAAAATTATCATAATTTCAAAAGTGTTAGGAACATTGACTAATATATTAGGATATCCTGAATAAATAATGTATAATGAATCCCATGAATTTTTTTATGAGAAATTGATCATAATATTTTATCAAAGGATGTATTAACATAAATAATTTCGTAAAGCGATGAGATTGTTTCTATAAACTCTTATACCATTGTAACTGGGGATCACACTCTACAAGGAAAAATAAAATTATATGAAAAAATGTCTTTAAAAGATTTAAATTAACTATATAACATGTAATATAGATTTATTTACACCTCAAATAAAATATGTAAGCATCAAAACACGACCCGCAACGAAGGCAAATAAAGGCCAAACAATTTTACCGATTTGGAAACACATGAATCATAAACCCCATGAAATAAAGATCATAAAAGGGAGATTTTAATACCCATTAATTAATATGTATGGTATATATAATAATATCATAATAAGTAAATACACCATACAAAAGGAAAGAGTGGTGAACATCTCATGTATCTCACAGAAATACAAAGTGAGTTGAAATTCCCTTATCTTGTATCTTGCCTCTCATTGTACTCATTAAAACAACCTATATAATAAATAAAAATTTATTATAAATATTTTACCAAACCATATTCTTGTATATAATCCATATATTGGTCTATTAAGACCTTATATTACACTCTTCTTAATCATACAATGTTATGGTTCACTTCAGATAATATTCTATTTGTTCTCTGTATGTGTCTTAATTTGTTAAATAATTGGTTTCTATACTTATATCGTTATTCAATAATTTAAAACATTATATCAATATCATTTATATATACTGTATTTATATTATAATAACATATATAATATAGAATTATGAATTGGAATACACAGTGCATGGTGAGTGTAAGGCGTATGTACGCTTGAACACAGTTTCTGTTTTTATTATCATTTTGAAAGAAAGAATGAAACTGATATATATGAACATATTTATATTATATAATTAATATATGAATTTGATGTTATATATAATAAATAATTTCACTAAGACCATCTTCAATACATTCCTTTTAGTTTTTAAATGAATCACATCGCTTCAATGGGGTGGTAGTCCACACTTCCTTAAACAACATTATCATATTTTCACAAAAATGGAAAGTAGAAAAAGATGTGTATTAAAATTGGAATATAGAAGAACAAACACATTAAAAATATAATATATAATATATAAAAATAGTGATTCTAATATAATTTTCAACATGAGAGGTGGTATAGAAAATTGAACAATCATCATTTAGTGGGGCATAAGTTTTCCGTACACAAAAACAATATGAATGTTACCCATTAGATGTAAAATTAATTATATTTAAGTTTAATAATTATCATAAAAACATCCTTGTATATTTATTATATTTTTTTATAAAATAATTTAATATATATTGTGGTTTGGGAGGGGAAGGAAAAAAATATAGGAGCTTGAGAAAAGGTGTTACCACTTTATCGGGTAACTCTTTTTGGTTTCATCCAAACCGATTCATTGGGTGAATTTATGCAAAATGTAATGATTCATGGAGAAATTTAGGGTTTTAGGTATGTTAATTGGGGGTATCAGGCCCTAAAATAAGTGGATTGAGATGTTTGAAGAAGATGGATAGATGGCAGCCTTTAACAGGGAATGAGGAGTGTCACTCGTGTAAATATTTGAAGATAGAATTCAAGACAATTTTTGGATGTTTTATGTCGATAAAATAATTATAAATGGTCTATAAATTTTTGGATAGGGTATAAATATGGACATAAAGTGAATTTTTTACTATTTTATAGGTTTTTTGGGTATTAAATTTATGCATTTATCTTTCATTATTCATAATTTTACCTCAATCGATGTAATTAATTTTAATTACATTATTTAATATTTTTAGTCAAAATGTAAGTTGAACATATTTAATATTATAAATATTTCTTATTAAAAATATGAATTACACTTTTATAACCTCTAATATCTTAATTAATGGAAATTAATTTAAATTTAATCATGCATTCAGGTCAATAATATTGGTTTTTAATGTAAAAACATTAAAACATTTCAATGTTTTATGTCCAATTTCATTGTTAAGTTGATATAAATGAACCAAATTCTACTAATTGAAAACAAATATTGTCTTACTATACTTTGTAACAAATTTTAAGTATAATTTATCCTATAAATAAATTAAATGATAAAATATTTTTTAACTAAAGGTTCATTTTTTAATATTCGTTATAAAATGAAACCTTAAAGTGGGAGACCAAAAAATTACCATTAATTAATTAAAATTTTTCACAGTCATAGATGATTTTTATCTTGAAATATCATTTTTATACAAGTTCCAAAATTTGTACTAAAAATGGTATTTCTATTAAAAGACAGAAAACTATATTTATAAAAATATGTGTTTTTAAGAATCAAATTGATATTGTTATTATCTTATATCTATAAAATCTATTTAATTAATATAAAAAGTGACTGAATATAAAAAATATATATTACAATAATATGAGTCAATAATTTTATTCAATTGGATTTTTAGGGAAAAAGCATTATGTACAGAAAAATAATAATATTACCTTTTATATTCAATCGATATTCATATTAATTTATAATTAATTGGTAACATGTGAAATCATATTATATTATGTAAACCATATATTTTGATGAAGTAGTTCATAAAATTCATATCCACTAATTTGATGTCTTTTTTATGTATTATAATAATAAATAATTATATTTTAATAATATATTATTGTTCAGTAAACCTTGATCTTTCATGTTATGAAAGCCATCAAGGAATATCATTATTGTGTAAAACAAATGCTGTTATCAGTGTTACGTGTATAGAAATATATCTTTTATGCTGTATATAGTGCATGATTAACATGATGTTGGGTATAACAGATTCCAAACATAGTGTTTTAATATAAAATAAACTATCTTCAGTGTTCCATGAAATGAAAAATATCTAAAAAGATACATTAATTTGAAAAAATAATTCAGAAATTAATACGGGGTCACATGTGAACTTGCGATATATTATCATTTGTGTTACCATAAAAAATGAACAACCATTGATTACTATAAAATATTTCATTTACCACTGAAAAAAATTTATTCAAAAATCCATATAAAGAAAAGTATTTATAAGGATCACATTTAATTAAGCATAATTATGTCATTGGTGTTTTTTTCAAACAATCAAAACCCACATAATTCACTAAGAAAAAATTATTTTTTGTGAAATACAATGAGTAGAATATAAAATTTTAATCATATAGCACTATATAATCAACCAAATAGTGTGTGTGATATCTCTAGGAAAAATTATGTAATACCATTTTTTTATCACAAAACATTTTACATGGTATTCATTATCAAATTTAACAAATATTATAATAATAATAAAAAAATCAACACATTCTTACCCAAAAGATATTATGAACTTCCAAGACTTTGTAAAAATTCTCAGTCGGATTTCCTTGTCTAATTTTTCCCAATTTTATTGATCAATATAAAAATCTATCTCTACATAATATGATTGAGACTATTATGAACAGTTCTTACTTTAGTTCGGAAATCCCAATAGGATAATCCTAATAGCTAAATATGATAATTGTGCCCAATAAAATCCCTGGCTGAATATAATATATGTGGAAAATACAATAACTAACTAAATATGATAACTATATAAATATAATAGTAATCATAATATTTTTAAATATTTTCTCTTATCTATTCTCTTATGTCCAACAAAAACATCTTCAACATTACTCAATACAAAAACTTCTTCTCTCCATCTCTCTAAAATTCATCATCGCTTCATCTTCTCTACTCTTCACCATGAACAGTACCTCAATCTCAAAATTAACGATGTACTTTTCATCTTTTATAAAAACCCCAAATGTTGTTTGGTAACGATTCCTGATAAAATTATAACTAATCTAAATTTCTTGAATTTTCATGGCTCCTTGAATATATGGTGCATCTTGACATCATCATAAATCATTATTTTATTTAATTTCTTCTCATTCCTTCTCAATTATTCTAACCACTTCAACTCTATTAAATATTTATTCATAACCATACTTCCAAGTCGTATTACCAAATTATGATTAATTAATTATGATTCTTATAACATGTTCCCTTTTGGGGGAAATAGATACATTTGGATTGCATGATACAATTACATTGCTACCTTCACGTTCTGATTTGGTCATTATGATTTGCTAGATAAATTTGCATGAACCCTAATATTATGGATCATGAACCATTTGAAAAATGAATTTGAAAAATAATAGTATTTTTTCCATATTTTCTGATTACGATACCCATTAATGTCATTCTCTTATGATTTATATATTTTCACATTTAATCGGACTGAAAACCCGTACCTTTAGTTTTTCACATATCCCAAAAATTTTCCCAACCATGAATTTTTATCCCCCCCATTGAAAACCCAACCAATAATATACCTCATTCTTTTAGAAAATTCTTTTTTTTCAGGTCTAATTTCAATATTCCTCATTATGATTAAGATAGGTGTAATTAACTCTTGATAAATGGTTAACTACATTATTGTTCGATCTCTACCATTTCATTTTGAATCATCAACAAAAGATTCAATTCTGTTACCAATTTTATCGATGAGAAAATTTATTTGATAAATAGGATTGTACATTGAATATGATGATATTTCATAAAATTCATCAATACGATCATCCTTCTCTGCCTCCATAAAAATATATATTTGAAAAACTCATTATGAAAACCATGAGGTTGGGAAACATCAGTTTTAACAACCATAATCTTCCAAAAATATCACTATGTATAATTACATAATGTATTTTGTTACACTAAATATCAGCTATAGAATCACCTTAAATTTAATGTCATTTACTGTAACATCACTATTTTACACAAAAAATTACCTTCATTCCTATACATAATATGATTAACATGATTACGATTAGAATATATTTGATTTATATAATCTCATTCACTCCAGCATTCTTTCATCAAGATTACATCACAAGTTTTACAACATATTTATAATTTTTTAGAACTCTAACTTTTTGAAAGTATCATCATATTTTTCTTATATTCCTATAGACTCTGATTCATCCCATTTATAATAAATTATTTTATTATGGAGTTAATTTGAATTTGGTGAGCCTTTTCATCCAGACAGCTTCTCCTAAATATGATGGAAATTTTTAAGCATTGTGAATATGATTCTCCTAATACAGTGTCTAGTCTTAATGGAACCAAATACAAGGTCATGTGATTAATTTTCTTCTTAAACTACTGTTTCGGTGCGGATGTGCGTCGGGTTACGCTGTTCCGCCAGGACGCGTTCGCGCGTGCACCCGTCGACCCGAGGGGATGGGCGCGCGGCTTGTGGTCCCGCAGTCCCGCTTTCCAAGGGCGGGCGGCATCCGTCCCTTATTCAGGGGCGTCTGCTCCTTGATCGAAACCGGGATGATGGGATGTCGGCTTCTCCTTCCTTGGACGTCTCCTCGGAACTCGTCGCCTAATCCGGGTCTCCCTCATAGACTTAAGAATGTTCGTGAATCTCGTTCCCGGCGCCATATCTTCATGGACACCGGTTAATTACGCTGCTTCCGCCCGGACGCTCCAAGGGGTCTGGACGGGGCAGCAACCTGCGGTGAGAAGGCCGGGTGGCTCTGGGTGCTGGGGGCGTGTCGTAACACTGCGGCTCTGCACGTCTGTCTTCCGTCCCTAATAGGGCTTCTCGAAGGCATGATGGCCTGAGGCATCCCGTACTAGGTGCGGGGAACTGTGTCACCTGAGGTTTTCCTCAGCTTCCCGTGTTTAACACGGGGTATGCCGCGAGTTTAACGTCCAGCGGGGACGGCATCGGACCGATCAACACGAAAAGTGGATCAGATGACAGAACCCCTTGCGGGGAACCTCCGACGCTAGGGCCAGAACATGGGCGGCTTCCCAAGTAACGTGGAGTGAAGTGAAGTGGCATGACCCCACCGGGATGTGGCGGCCCGGGTAAGGATCAGGATGGATGATGAAGTGAAGAGCTTGGACCCCAGAGGGGCTTCCTACGTACCCTGTGTAGAAGACAGAGATCAAAGTCAACGTAGTTCGGGTATACAGTTTAACGTCATGCTGGACGTCGGCAAGCCGACTCACGAAGAGGTCGAGGCCGCCGGGCGGAGGATTGAACCGAACCACCTCGCACAGAGGGGGGTGGAACGGCCGGGTGGATCACAGTTTCACGTCATGCTGGACGATGAAAGGGGAAATGGAAAAGGGGGGCTGTGGGGAGGCACCGTGGAGATACACACAGGCAGTCTCCCACAGGAGCGGATTCATAGGTGAATCAACGCAAGCGTGAACCCTGGAGGGGTCCACTGATGGACGAACCGACGTAAATACGGCCGGGACGACCAGGTGGTGGGCTTGAACCTCGGGGAGGCTTCCTACGTACCCTGTATAGAAGACATGGATCAAAGTCCACGTAGTTCATTCTGTCAGGACTTACGCACTTGAGGCAGCCCGGATACTGCAAAACTCAGTTGGAAGGGACTTGGACCGAAAGCAAAAGACACCTCGATCCCAGTCAGACCCTCTACTGGCTTCGGCAGTGGGGAGGCGCAATGGAGATACACATGTGCAGCCTCCCGCGAGAAACTAGGGGTTTGTAATACCCTGCCCCCGTAGGGAAAAGCCACTCCCATTAAATCGTCCCAAAAGGGGGACAATCCCGACATCCCTGCAGAGACGAGCGGGTGGGGGCCACGTCCAAACCGGGGGAGACCCTGCGTGCGGAGCACGGGATCAGGTTGCGGACGGTTTAGCGTCTTGCCAGACGAAGTACAGTTTAACGTCATGTGTTGAGGACGAAGCGGACGGTTTAACGTCTTGCCGGACGAAGTACAGTTTAACGTCATGTGTTGAGGACGAAGCACTTGGCAGTTTAACGTCTTGCAGCGCGGACGATGGAGGCTAGGCAGTTTAGCGTCGTACAGCTTGGACGTATGCTGAACAGTTTAACGTCTTGTAGCTCGGACGAGGTACAGTTTAACGTCGTGCAGGACGTATATGCAGTTTAACGTCATGCTGGACGAATATGCAGTTTAACGTCATGCTGGACATAGGTGCGTGTCACTTCGCGCAAGCCTGGAGGGCCGCACGAGAAGACAACGCACGGTGCGGGCACCCAGGATGAGGATCATCGGGCGCCACGCAGGCGGGTACCCTTAGGAGGTCAACGGGGACGACCCTGGCAGATTGCGCGCAAAAAGGAAGCTTTGCGCGCAATACTGCGGGCCGGCGCGCAATCGGGGCGGCTGGCGCGCAATTGGGCCAGCGCCTTGCGCGCGGATGCTTGAGAATGCTCACAACGGGCTTCGGATAGCGCGCGGGGGCAACGGCTCATTCTTTAACGAATGGCCACTTGAAAGAAGGGGGGGGTGCGCGCAATCAGGCCGGATTGCGCGCACCCCGGGGGCAATTGCGCGCAAGCGGGTTCTTTTGCGCGCAAAGGCCTTAGGGTGAGTGTTTATTCAAATGAAAGGAGCCAGCGGGGATTGCGCGCGAAGGCGGACCCCGAGGCTTTCTTGCGCGAAAGAAAGGAGGTTACCGGAAGTTCGTCATTGCGCGCGGAAGGGGTTGAATTGCGCGCACGAGAGACGTTTCGACTTCCAGCAACCTTTGAAACGTTGGGGGTCGCCTTGTATTTATAGGCAACCCCGGGCGCGGAATCCAGGGTGCGAGCGCGAAATTCTCCTCGCGGGCGCGGAATCGGGCGCGGCGCGCAAGGGAGTCGCGCGGACCCGCGGCGCGCAAAATTGCGCGCCGGACCGGCGCATTGCGCGCATCCCGGGAGGTTTGCGCGCGGAACATCACCTTTGCGCGCGGGCCTCTGAAATTCCGCGCAAGGCCTCCGGGCCCTCCGAAACGTTCTTCCGACTCCGAATATCACGTCGCTTTCCGCATCCGGAGCTTCGTTTGGGAACAACGGACTTTTCCGGCGTCTACAAAAGCCCCCCCTCGGAATCTGATCGGCGAGAGGTCGCAACGATCTGGTTCCGAGGGAGACGCCGGAATGCCGAAGTCCTGGGCGGCGCGGGACTTAGGCGCGCAAAGAGGGGCGCTGGTCGCGAAATTCGCCGCTGCGGTCGCGCAAAGCGCTTTCCGCGCAGCGCGGACCCGGCCTCGCCTATAAATAGGGGCGCTGGGTCCCGCGTTCCGTACTCTGGCCTTCCGCGCGATAAGCTCCAAAGCTCTCGTGCGCGAAATTGCCTCTTCCGGTCGCGAAATTCGCCCGATCGGCGCGCAAAACCGTCCGGATTTCGCCTGTTTTTGCGCGAAAACCCGGAACTTTGCGCGACAGTCTTCCCAATTGCGCGCCGTCCACTTGGATTGCGCGCCGCCTCTCAAACTTTTCCACCAGCCTCGTCCGATCCCGCACGCTTCATCCCTTAACCCGCACGACTCCCGAATCTTCCGAGATGGCCGCGCACAGAGGAAATGAAGGGGATGCCGCCACTCGCAGGGCTGAGATGGCGACGAACGAGGAGGTTTACGGAGCCAAGGAGATTGTTTCTGACAATCAATCCTTGTTCGACTTACTAACGCCGGCCCAGAAGACATACCCATTGTCAGACAACCTGCCGCTCTGGAACTTTGGCCTCCTGGATGAGGTTCCAGTGCCAGGGTTCGAGGTTGATGCGCCGCGGACCTGGGTGACTCGGGAGGACGAGCTTCTCCGCTATAACATCACCAACAATGGGCATCCTGCCAGGGAGACCAGACACTTGGATGTCTATGTCCTGAACCCGAGGACGCGAACCATTGATGGGGGTGAGCCTACTGTGGAGAATTCTCCAGCCCTCTACTCGAGCATATATCGCCAGAGCGTCACGGACGACACCAAGGGCTGGCTGAAGGACTGGGACTTGCGATCTGGGGGCAACTTTACCAGTGAATGGGCCTGGGCGTTCTGGGTACGCCACACTTGCGATCACTTCGCAGAGGAGCTGCGGTACATCGGCCTGTTCGAGGCAGTGTGGACGTCGCAGTTCCACTTCTACCAGCAGTCTGAGCTCGGGCCGGAGCTGTTCACTCGCTGGTCCCCGGATACCAACACCTTCCATCTTCACCATGGGGAGGTCGGCATCGGTCTCTGGGACATCCACTGCATCGGAGGTATCCCGCTGGAGGGCTACCAGTACGATGAGTTCCTGCCACCGAAAAACATCTGGGAGGACAGGTCACGGACTCCCATTCTGACCTGGCATCTGCTTGACCTGGCCACGCAGCGGCTCGGGATCCAGGACTTCCAGAAGGACATAGCCTACAAGGATTGGTTTGGCCAGTTCCTGGAGCATGACCCGGCGGTCAAGATGCCAGGCAGGGGGAAGCGGTGCCCGACCGCAGCTCAGAGGAGCCGGAACGGGTCGTACTGGCGGGTCCTGGAGACGGGCGATTACCGCTCATGGGGGTACCGCGTCATCGAGGCCCGGGACCCGAACGTCCGGTACGCGGCGTTCCTGGCCGCCTTTCTGAGCGGGTGGCTCCTGCCAGTGCGGGATGCGAGGATGGGCGTCCGCCCGGCGACGCTGGCGATGGCGGGCGCCATGGCTGCCAATAAGAGGTACAACCTCGGGGTCCCAGTACTGGCGAGGCTATATGCCATTCTGGGACGCATCGCACGAGGGGGGTCGCCACGAAGGATCTGTGGGCCCTTTCAGTTCTTCCACGGCTGGGTGGCTGCTCACCTTGGTGGGTATACGTTCCCAAATGCCATCAGTCCTCCGGGCAACGGCCTGCGACCCTCCCTGCTGAACATTGCGGGGGTCGCTCCGATGACCCTCAGTGAGGAGGGCGTGAGGGTTCGGATTGGCAATCATGCCAATTTCAACTTCAGCCCGTTCCCCACTCCCGTCGGCCAGATGATCGACAACGGACAGGGCCCGCTGGAGCAGCATGAATACTTCCTGAACATGCGGGGCGGGGTGCTCGTGACTCGGATCGACGGGAAGGTGATCTGCGAGCCTTACGTGCCGACCCGGTTCTCCAGGCAGTTCGGGTGCCTTCAACGGATGCCGAAGAGGGTATTCACTGCTGTTCGGGAGGAGACGAACCCTTGCGTCCTTCGCCAGATGTGGCTGATGTTCGTCGCCTTCGGCTCTGGCGACGTCATCACCCTCCCTCCTACCGGAGTTAACGCAGGCTTGGCAACCGAGTATGCCGAACACTGGGCCATCGCGTACCCTGAGGGGCTCTTGCGGAAGCTAGTTCGGCGGCTCGAGGCTACCCGTGCGGAGACCGGGCGTCAAGGAAGGAGGCGAGGCGCCGCCACACGGGGGAGAACGGAGGCGCGCCAAGCAGCGGGGCCGGCGCGAGCAGGGACTTCGGCGGCGGGCGCATCGCAGGCTGCCGCTACGACCTCGGCGCCCAGAGAGGGGGCACATGCGGCGGTCGAGGAGCGGCCCGGGAAGCAGGTGAGACGTCTGCTCGAACCCTCCCACGATGCAGTCTTCCCGGCGCTGTGGTCGGCCTGGATGACCCTGCGGCAGTCACTGGGGACCGACGTCATCTGGCGAAAGATACTCAGAGAAGGAATCTATCTGCCAGAGGTCGGGCGCCTCCAGATCACCGACAGGGTGGACTTCAACCGGCAATATGCATATCTGACGGCCATGGACGAGTACGCGCGCCAACGTGGTCAGCGTGCGGAGCCATCCCTTCTGGTGAAGGTGATGCTCGGTCTCGAGCCCGCTCCGGAACAGATGCCGCCGGAAGAAGATGACAGTAACGACTCCGAGGAGGAGGAGGAGACGGGGGAGGATGAAGGCTCCGAGGGAAGGTCCCATCGGGGGAGCCCACGGGAGAGCGGCGAGGTGGCCGGCTCTGACAACGTTGATGTCACTGAGCTCCTCGAGGTCCGCTTCTATCCCTACTCAACTTGCTTCATCCATTCTCTTATGCAGCTTCTAACCCGTTTCTCCATCCTTCTCAGGAGCACACGGACGTTGGCCAAGCGTCCTCGGCAGGAGTAGGAGAGGCGCCAGCAGGACAAGGCGGGGGCCAGGCACCCATTATCGAATTGACAAGCGCTAAGGGGTCCCCTGCTGCAACTGTTCCTGCGGCGACCGGGGTAGTGGAAGATGACGCTTTGAACCCCCGTAAGTCTCCTTGCTTTACTGCTGGTGCTTGCCATTGACGATCCGTGACTAACCATGGCGTGCCCCGCGCAGTGATCTCAACATCGGAGGCTCGTCGGGTTGCCGAACCCGGGCCATCTACGAGTGGACCAGTGGTGGACATGCCGCCTGCTCCGGAACAGGCTTCCCAAACCGAGCCGGCCCCACCAACTGCTGATCAAGGGGCTGCGGACGTCGGCGGTGCTGCCACCGGAGAGAGGTTGGGGGCTGACGAGGGTGTCAGCGCCGCTGGGGAGAGAGAAGAAGGTTGCCCGGATGTTGGGGAACCTATCCCTCGTGAGGACCTCCCAGGGGCGGACCCTGCAGCAGACCTGCTGGCTGCCTTCCCTGCCTACCGGCCTGCCGACCCCGAGGAGATGGATGACTCGGACGCGGAGGCGGTCGAGGATAGCCGGGTAACGCGACGCAGGGGGTGGAAGTGCATCCAGCGCTTCCTCAAGCGAGACCCATCGGAATGGCTGGGGCGCATGGGATCACTTCAGACCTGGCTGCGCTTCCTGTGTGCCGGGGGAGCTGATGCTCAACGCCTACATCTGACGGTCCGTGATTTCATGGCCGAGAAGATGCGCGAGAGCCGCCGGCGTGCCGACGTCGCACAAAGTCGGGACATGTCGGAGAGCACGCAGGCGCTCATCGCGGCAGAGCAGGAAGTCTGGCGCCTCGAAGGGCAGGCGGCAGAGAAGGAGGCCTTCGTCGCAGCATGTACCGAGCTTGTGGAGCAACTATCGGCACAACTGATCGACGCTCAGGTACAGCTGACGGAGGCGGGCCAACAGATGGTCACACTCCAAGTCGAGCGGGAGCGTGCACAGGCCAGGATTGACGAACTACGTGCTGCGACCGCCGACGAGGAGAGGGCACGCAGAGAACGAGAAGCAGCCCTGGAGGCCGCCAGCCAAAGGGTAGCGGCATTAGAAAGACTCATTCAGCACGCTAATCCCTAAGGGCTGTTTTTTGCCATTCCCAGAACATTTGCTTCCACTACTTAATATTTTGATCCACTTGTATGAATCGCCATATTTATCTGCGTCTTTTGGTTTGACATGCTCAACCACAAATTGTTGTCTTGGCGGGAGTGTTAACCAAGCATCAGGCATCCACAATTGGGCCTGGGTTTCTGGAGAAAAGAGGGAGGTCATTCCTAGGAAAGGATACCTCAGACCTAACCAATGTATCATCCCCCCAACTTGTTCCAACACACGAGCGGGACAACGCTAGGGGCGTTGAGATTTTATCCGAACATAGGGAAATGAGAAAGGGTGAATCGCGTGTCCCGAATCCAGACACCCACAACGGTCGGCCTTCCAGGAAATACCCAAGACGGTAGGCGGACAGTGGATCGACCATAACAACTGCAATAGACGGACCGAAAAAGGTCATCATTCATATTGCAGGAGGCGGACCACATGTCATCATGAATACCGCTTTGGGGTTCCTTCAGACACAAGGGTGGAAAATCCAGATCAACAGGGCATGCGAAGCGTGGGGCGAAGTGATGGTTTGTTCGGACAGAATCCAACGCTCTCAAAATTGCGCCACCGTGGGGAAAGCGTATTAGGCAGATGCACTAATCCGGCCGTGAGTCACCTCAATTCTCAGACAGCACCTCTCTGACGAGGAAACCGTCGCTTCCCATCATTGCGATGGGGCATCCCGAGCTGAATCGGGGAGAATATCACAACTGCACCACTCTACCCGAAGTCAGGCCAGACGGCCGGCGACGAGGAGGGGCGGGACTTATCGATCCCTGAGGCTGGACCCGAGTCGAAATGTCCGGGCGTTCCTACGTACTCCATCAGGCTGGAGATCAAGCCACACGTAGTTCTGTGAGTGCAGTTTAACGTCATGCAGGACGTAGGACCCCATTTGGGGTAGATCTTAGTTTAGGGTCTTAGAGCTCGGACCATAAGGGCTGGATCTTAGTTTAAGGTCTTAGAGCTCGGACCATAAGGGTGGAGGATCTTAGTTTAAGGTCTTAGAGCTCGGACCATAGGGCTAGAGGATCTTAGTTTAAGGTCTTAGAGCTCGGACCATAAGGAGAGATCTTAGTTTAAGGTCTTAGAGCTCGGACCATAAGGAGAGATCTTAGTTTAAGGTCTTAGAGCTCGGACCATGAAGGGAGAGATCTTAGTTTAAGGTCTTAGAGCTCGGACCATAAGGGGAGATCTTAGTTTAAGGTCTTAGAGCTCGGACCATAAGGAGAGATCTTAGTTTAAGGTCTTAGAGCTCGGACCATAAAGGGAGAGATCTTAGTTTAAGGTCTTAGAGCTCGGACCATAAGGGGAGATCTTAGTTTAAGGTCTTAGAGCTCGGACCATAAAGGGAGAGATCTTAGTTTAAGGTCTTAGAGCTCGGACCATAAGGAGAGATCTTAGTTTAAGGTCTTAGAGCTCGGACCATAAGGAGAGATCTTAGTTTAAGGTCTTAGAGCTCGGACCATAAGGGCTCAAAGCACGCCACATCGTGGTCATATCCCCTGGATATGCAAAGATGCACTGAGGGATAGTGTCAAGAGTGTCGAGGTTTCGCCTGGTCAGAATGGGAGGTGGAAAATGTGAATCATGCGGCCATTCACTCAAGGACTGGGGGCACCGGCGTAACGATATGGGAGTACTGCCGACCGTGGCGGAAAAGCAGCATCAATATCGCACTAACCGTTGGTGGAATGAGGCAGCAAACGAGCATCGACCGCTCAATCGCAGGATTTATATCGATTTGCTGCCCGAGGCCATTGGGGGTACCGGCCCGAGTCGGTGGGAGAGCACTGAGGCATTGTGTCCGAACCGTTCACGGGGGCTCCACCCAGGGCGTAGACGATGGGTCCGAATGAAAGGGAGCACGAAGCCTGAAAAGTGGAGGAAACCTGACCAAGCGGATCCTGACCCTCCTGGCAATAAACCAGAGTACTCTTGACACCGGTGGACCACGGCAAGGGGTCGGGAAACACGCCTTGAGGGTGACCTGAAGGCGGCGGATTCCCCAGAGAAGGGGAAATCTCTAAGAGGTGGGGGGCTGGACCCGAAGTTTCAAACATCCGGGCGTTCCTACGTATCCCATAAGGATGGGAATCAAGCCGCACGTAGTTCTTGAAGCGCGGTGCAACACAATCGGGCACCAGCGCGGGGAAGAGTGCGGGTCTGACCCTCGCACACAAAAGGAGCGGCATTTGATATTTCTTGTTTGTCCTTTAAAGATGAATGGTTTTTCTTTGTGCGGCGACATGCCCGTGATTGAGAAATCTCTGGCGTCGCCACAATAATCAAGCCATGGAAGGCATTGATGAATGGCGTGGTCATTAACCAGCGCCCAACATGAGTGTCCCCTGAGGAGGACATCACGATGCAGTGTCGTTTCTCGTCGGGCGGCCAAGACGATCACAGTTTACGGTCGTGTGGTAGGACCAGACAACACAGTTTAAGGTCGTGTGGTTCGGACCATGGAGGAACCCGCTTATCGCGGTACGGCGGACACGGCGGAGGTGGGAACATACCCAGCCCTGCGGTCACGCACGATTCCAGGAAAAGAGTCTTGGGATAGGGGTCTGCGTATGTCCATCACCCGAGGGGCAGAGATGCTAGCCTCCAGATATACTGGGCCCAGAACGCAATTGTTCGGGCGACTCCCTCCTCCTTATGGGGACGAGGGTCCAGCTACGCATGGCCCTTAGGGAGGATATCTGCATATATCCTTGGTGCTCAGATCATGGGAGCCTCGAACGACATCATTACCCTGGTTGGTCTGCCTAACGTGTAGAGGCGTACCGGAGGTCAGTATGAAGAGAGTGTCAAGATTCCACTGCAACGCACAAAGGCGGAGTGTGATGAGGACTGCGCAACCAATGTTCAGAGCCTGAGAGAGCTGACATGGCGATCAAGGACGTTGCTGACGCATTCGCAACACAACATCCGATCGCGTCAGCCTAAGACGGGGCAAGCAAACGAGCATCAACCGCTCAATCGCAGGATTCATATCGATTTGCGGCCCAAGACCCACCGGTAAATCGACCCGGAGCGGTGGGAGAGCACTGAGGCATCGTACCCAAACCGCTAACGAGGATCCCTTTGAGTGAAGGCTCGAACAAGAGGAAGCGCGAGGCCTGACAAGCAACACAGGACTTGTCGGGATTGAATCTGACACTACAAGTCATAGACCGAAGCACCCAAAACATGTTAACAGATCTCCGGAAAGGGTCGGAGGACTCACCCCGAGAGCAACCGAAGGGGGGCAGATCCCCGTAATCAACCAAGAGACGGGGCTGGACCTGAGACACAAGCGTCCAGGCGATCCTACGTATCCCATAAGGATGGGAATCAAGCCATACGTAGTTCTGGAAAGGCAGTTTAACGTCATGCAGGACGATGAGGGGTGTGAGGTAGTCCCACACACGGGGGAGGCGTACGGCGCGGCCAGTAGACCGACGTGAATGAGGACATAATCCCCCGCTCACGCGATACGCCTCGCACAAAAAGGAGGGGAACTGGGGCCAGAGGCCCAACGCGGGATAGGGATTCCCGGGAAGTGGGGCTGGGCCTGAAACATGAATGTCCAGGCGGTCCTACGTATCCCATAAGGATGGGAATCAAGCCATACGTAGTTCTTGAAGTGCAGTTTAACGTCATGCAGGACGATGAGGAAAAAAGAAGGGGGGAGCAGAAGGCATCCCCAAACGTGGGGGGGCGTACAGCGTGACGAGCAAACCGACGTGAATGAGGGCATAGCCCCGCACTCACACCATACGCCGCACACCCGGGGGCAACTGGGCCAAGGGCCCAAGATGGGATGGAAATTCCCGAAGGATGGGGCTGGGCCTGAAACACGAGGGTTCAGGCGGTCCTACGTATCCCATAAGAATGGGAATCAAGCCGCACGTAGTTCTCGAGTGGCAGTTTTACGTCATGCAGGACGAATGCTGAACAGTTTAACGTCTTGTAGCTCGGACGTAGTGCAGTTTAGCGTCATGCGGGACGAAGCACTTGGCAGTTTAACGTCTTGCAGCGCGGACGAATGCTGAACAGTTTAACGTCTTGTAGCCTGGACGAATGCAGTTTAACGTCGTGCAGGACGTAGGAGACTCAGACAAAGTACTGCTTGAGGAACCTAGCGTTGGTGGGAGGAGTGATACGCTCACCATCCATAGTCGCTAGGGAGTACGCGCCATTGGGATAGACCTTGTGGACAACAAAAGGTCCCTCCCACTTGGGCTCCAACTTGGGCGGCTTCCTGCCGGGGATCATTGGCGCTCTTAGGGCTAGCACTAGATCACCCTGCAGGAAGGAGCGGAGGCGAACCTTCTTATTGAAAGCTCGAGCCATTCTGCTTTGATGCCTCTCCAAGTTGTGCAAAGCGCGAAGTCTATTCTCATCCAGTGCTTCCAACTCGACTAGACGGGCATCAGCAACTCTGTCCGGCGCTTGCTGGTCGTAGACCGCAGTGCGCAAGGACGGTAACTGGATCTCGATGGGCAGGACGGCCTCAGCTCCATACACCAGGGAATAAGGGGTCATCTGGGTGGAATTGCGAGTCGTCGTCCGATAAGCCCAGAGGGCGTTGGGGAGCTTGTCCGGCCAACTCTTCTTGTTCTGACCAACCATCTTTTGCAGAATGTTAGAGAGGGTTTTGTTAAACGCCTCGATCTGTCCATTCGCCTGCGCATGATAGCGAGATGTATGGTTCGAGCGGATGTTATACTTGGCGTACAACTTCTTCAACTCGGCTGCTCGGAAATTGGTTCCGTTATCCGTGAGGATAGCGTGAGGCACTCCAAATCGATAGAGGATGTTGGAGGTCACGAAGTCAGCGATCGAACAGGATTGGACCTCTCTGAGCGGAATCGCTTCTGCCCATTTGGAGAAGAAGTCCGTGGCGGTCAGAATGAACCGGCACTGGCGAGCTGTCGCCGGCGGGTAAGGTCCCACAACGTCCAGTCCCCAGACTGCAAAGGGCCAGGAATACCTTGTGGTATGGAGAGGCTCCGGCGGCCGATGCACAAAGTTCGCATGAACCTGGCACGCATGGCACCTCCTGGCGTACTCGATGCAGTCATGGATCATAGAGGGCCAGAAGTATCCCAACCTCCGAATCTGGTGGGACAGCTTCGGCCCAGTCTGGTGGGCGCCGCATGAACCAGCATGAACCTCTTGCATGACTCGTGGGATCTCAACTCCCTGAAGGCAACGGAGGATAACACCATCAAATCCGCGTTTGTAGAGGATCTGCTCCAGGCCGGGACTGCTCTGGAGGACGAACTGCGATGCGCGGCGTCGAACTCGCTCGCGCTCGGCCCGATCTGACGGAAGAATGCCATGTTGGAGGTACTCAACCAAAGGCGCCCTCCAATCACGGGCTGATTCGACTGCTATATCTGGGGTACTCGGGGCTCCAGGCACAGGGGAAACCACGGTGAGATTGCTCACCAATGGGCCGCGATCTTCCTCCGGGATAACGGGAGCGATGAGCCTGCGGCGCGTTACGCGGACGATCAGGTTGTCCTGTTCAGGTTCCGCAAGTGACGCAGCCAGGCTGGCCAAAGCATCTGCTCGACCGTTCTGCGACCGGGGAACATGGACAATTTCCGGCCGAGAAGGGAACCGGGCCATCAGAAGAAGGGTGCACTCCAACAATGGCACAAGTTCCGGCTTCCTGACAACGTAGTCGCCATTGATCTGCTTAATGACCAGCTCGGAGTCCCCTTTCACACACAGATGGGGCACGTCGATCTCGAGAGCTAACTCGAGGCCGGTGATGAGGGCATGGTATTCCGCCTCATTGTTGGTACAGCCCTCTGACAACAGGAAAGAGTATGGCAGCACGGCTCGCTCCGGGGTAATGAAGACGATGCCCAAGCCCACTCTATTGAGCTTAGGATTATCGAGTCTTCTACCGGTGGGGCTCCGGGAGGCACCGTCAAAGTGCATCTGCCAGCATGGATCGGCTCGATCAACCGAGAGAATGGTCTCATCAGGAAAGCCTAGATCCAGCGGCTGATCCGCGGAGGTCGGGTGAGCGGCCAGAAAGTCTGCCAACGCTTGCCCTTTGATGGCCTTCTGAGACACATACCTGATGTCGAACTGCTGGAGAATCACAGCCCACCGCGCTAGACGGCCAGTCAACATAGGTCGGCTCAGGATATATTTCAACGGGTCTACCCGAGAAACCAACTGTACCTCATGGTGCTGCAAGTAGTGCCGTAATTTCTGTACGGCAAATACGAGCGCCAGGCAGCTCTTCTCGATGGGGGAATACCTAACCTCCGCATCGAGGAGCATGCGACTGAGGTAATAGAGGCTATTCTCTGTTCCCTCGTTGTTCTTCTGGGCGAGAAGGGCACCCAGGGACCGTTCCAGGGCGGTCACATAAAGGACCAGCGGCTTTCCGGATACGGGCGGCATCAGGACCGGAGGTTGAAGCAGGTACTGCTTGATTTCCTCGAAAGCGGTCTGACACTCTTTATCCCATACATAGGTGGCACCCTTCTTCATGAGCCGAGAAAAGGGCTTACACTTGCCGGCCAGATTCGCGATGAATCGGCGTATATAGGCTAAGTGGCCTTGGAACCCTTGCAGTTCCCGGACGGTACCCGGGGGAGGCATCTGGCTAATCGCCCTGATTTTCTCTGGGTCGATCTCAATACCCCGGTATCTTACCACAAATCCAAGGAACTTTCCGGAGGTGACCCCAAAGGCACACTTCAACGGGTTCATCTTCAGGCAGCGAGACCGGAGGAAGCTGAACACTTTCTCAAGATCTTTGAGATGGTCCTGACGCTGGCGCGATTTGACAACCAAGTCGTCGACGTAGCATTCCACCAGCGTGCCGAGGATTGGCTTGAATATGCGGTGCATCGCCCGTTGATAGGTGGCACCTGCATTCTTCAGGCCGAAGGGCATGACCCGGTAGCAAAAGGTACCTTGGGGGGCCCTGAAGGCAGTGAACTCCTCATCCTCAGGGGCCATCCGAATTTGGTTGTATCCGGAGTATCCATCCATGAAGGAGAGGGCTTGGAACCCTGCCGTGGCATCAATCAACAGCTCTGTCACTGGAAGGGGAAAATCATCCTTCGGACAGTGGCGGTTGAGATCGCGGAAGTCGATGCAGACTCTAATCTGCCCGTTCTTCTTCCTGACCGGCACAATGTTGGCCAGCCATTTGGGGTACTGAACTTCCCTCACGAAGTTGGCTTTGATAAGCTTGTCAACTTCGGCCTCAACCATGGCACCATGGGATGGGTGCATCTTCCTGGGAGGCTGCTTGAACCCGCGATGGTTCGCCGGGAGACCAAGGCGGTGGACGGCTACCTGAGGATCTAGCCCCGGCATCTCGTCATAGCCCCAAGCGAACACATCACGGTGCTGCCTGAGAAAGTCCACGTACTGTTGCCGCTCCTCAGAGGGCATGGCGGCACTGACCAATGTGGGTCTTGGATCTGCCTCGGTTCCAAGGTTCACCTGTATTAACTCATCGACCGTGGCGAGGACGCCCTCCTCAAAGGCTGGGGGTGCATCTTCCACGTCCTCTCCACTTGGGGAGGGATCATCCACGGGAGAGACTGCGTTGGAAACTGCATTGGGGCTACCAGGTCCTGCTGGGCCACTGGTGCTGGCACGGGCGGTTGCGGCCATCTCATCAGGAGACTCGCGGACCGTCGAGACCATGGCCACGTCCAACCGGTGAATTGGGAGGACGTAAGCGTCATCCAGACTTGCCCAGGGATCGCTTGCAACAGCGACAGGCTCAACCTCACCTGCCAGGATCTGCTTATCCTTGCTCTTGTAATAGTCCGCGTCCAGATAACGGGCTTCACATGAGGCAAAAGGAGAGGCATCTCCTTGAAGCACGCCTACTCGACCATTAAGGGAGTATTTGAGGCATTGGTGGTATGACGAGGGAACCGCCGCGTGAAGGTGACGCCATGGCCTGCCCATCAATGCGTTATACGCAGTGTCCTGAGAGACTACCATGAATTCGGTGTTGGCAACCAAGTCACCGAACTGGGTCTTCAAACGTATCTTGCCGACCGGGGTTTGCTCGGTGTGGTCGTACCCCTGGATCCTGAGGTCGGAGGGAATCAAGTCATCCTCAGACAACCCCAATCTCCGGAGCGTCCGAGTTGGAATCAGGTTAATCCCGGACCCCGTGTCGACAAGACAACGCCGGACTTCAAGGCCATTGAACTGGCCAGTGACATACAGCGGACGAATGTGTCCCTGTATAGGAGGGTCTTCATCCTTACCAGAGAACGAGATAACTGCCTGACATTCGGCGTCCTCGATCGTTTCGGCGTGAAAGGCCTCTGCAGCCGCAACCTCTGTCTCAAACTGGAGGGGGCTTTTCAGGGCTTCAACGAGTGCCTCGCGCATCTCAGATGACATGCGCAGAGCCTCAAGGATGGAGAGCCTTGCTGGGATGTCGGCCAAGTGCTTCAGGACATCATACTTTTTGGCCAAGCGCGAGCTCCTGGTTGCAGGAGGTTGCTCTGCGGTTGGTGGCATGACGGGCCTTACCGGTTGGATCGGCGGCCGACTGGTACTTGGCGCATCTCGCTGTTCACTGGTCGCAGTCTGGGAAATTGTCACCGTACTGGAGTCAGGAGGCCGGGATGGACTTGTGGCAGGAAGGAGCTGGTCGCGACGCGGCTGAGGCGGTTCTGCCCGGTCCCACACCACAAACAGTGGCGGAGGCGAATCCGTCATCCCCGGATGGGGAGCCTGCGCACGTTGAGCTCGATCTTGAGCCTGCTGCCTAGTCTCAGTGGCGTGCACGGCCTGGCTGGAGATACCGACGGCTGTGCCCCGGCGACTCCTGCTACTGCGGTTCTTCCGACGGTGGCGACGACCGGGGACACTAGGGAGGTCCACCTGGTGTTCTTCAACGTCGGGAACCGAAAAGGGATTTACCAGCTCGACGGTGTTAACCGAAGCGTACCCAATACCGTCATCGGACGAGTCATCCATCACCGGGCGGATCCGAGGAGGGACCCCCATCTCCGGGGGCATGAAATCGCCGAGAGTACGGGATAGTGGCGGGACTGGCGGGGCGCGCTCTTCCTTCTTGCGCTGCCGCCGTTTGCTCCTCTTGGAGGAGGCAGGCTGGGACGACGATGCCGAAGCAGCACCCGCAGGTTCTGGGGGCTCAGGCTGATTCAAGCGCGCACGGATGATTCCATGGGCGCGAATGGTCGTCTTGCGGGCCATCCAGTTATTGTACTTCTGGGACCCGCGGTCGGAGACCAGCTGCCATTCGTCCTCGTTGCCACTATCGTCATCTGATCCCACGAACACGCCCGCTACCTGTGCTGGAGCTGGGCCCAACCTGATTACATTGTTGTTAATCTGGTCTTGGAGCCAGTCCTTGAACACATAGCACCGCTGGATGGTGTGCCCCAGGGCCCGATGGTAGGGGCAGTAGCGGGGGTTATCCGTGAGATGTGCCTCCTCTGGCCTCCAGCACTCAGGCAATCGCACAATCCTCTGCTCCAGGGCGCTCCGGAAATAACCGGGGACCTGATCCTCATGGAATGAGTACGTCAGGTGTCGCGGGCCCCTGGGAGCGCGGTCTTGATGAGGGGCTGGAGGGGCCTGCCGAGGAGGTGGACCCTGATTATCTCGCCTGGGTTGCGGCGGTACATTACGCGGAGGGGCCGGCCGGTTCTGAGGCTGCCGTTGCTGGGCCGGGAACTGAGCCCGTGGAGGCGGATTCCTGTGAGGCTGTGGAGCTGGCCTCACCGGCAGCAGCTCCAACGGCCTGGGAGCCTCTATCTGGGCCACAGCAGCGGGCTCAGCCCTGCTGGCTCTCCTTGCAGGAATCATAGGAGGCAGCGGGTGTGCCTGGCTGGCCTGTTGCAGGGCTTCCTCAAGACGTTGAGCTTTGTCTGAGAAGTCCCTGAACCCTCCGGGGTAATTCTGAGTGATCAGGGAAGGGACCAGCTCGGTCTTGACGTTCCCGACGCACATTGTCAGCAACTGCTCTTGAGTCAATGGCATGTCAAGGGAATACGTGAGACCCTTCCATCGGGCGACGAAGTCCGCGACTCGCTCATCAGGCCTCTGCTTGCACTTGAAGAGGTCTGCGATACTCGTCTTCCGGGTCGTGGAACTGAACTGGTAGAGGAACTGTCTACGGAGGTCCTCCCAGCTGGTTACCGACCCGACGGGGAGCTGGCTGTACCAGACAAATGCTGGCCCTTCCAGTGTCTGAACAAAGCAGCGAAGCTTAGCGGCCTCCTGCTGCGCCGGAGTCCCCAACATAGGCCCGCACCTCGAGTTGAAATGGGCCAAATGCTGTGGCGGATCTCCGGTCCTGTTGAAGGGGGCAAAAGTGGGATTCCCGAATCCCGGAGGCGCCGGCATGTCATCCACCCATGCTGGGTAGGGCTTGCCGTCCGGTGGGATCGCCACCTGCCGAGTCTCCAAGGCTTCCAAGCGGGCAATGAGTGCCGCCATCGGATCGTCCGGACATGGGTTCCAGTCCTGGCGAGGATCTCTAACCACGAGCGCATTGCATGGCCCTTCAATCGGGTCGTCGACCGGATCGTCGAACTCGGCAGCTCGTGGGATGGCTGGCGGAGCGGCCCTTGGGGCAGCGGGAGGAATCCGAGCGGGATCTCTCGGGTAGTCACGCCGCTCGGGAGGGTGTGGCGAAACATACCGCGCCCTCTTGCCGTAGGCAATGGCCTCTCTCCTGTCGGCGAACACGGCGTAATCACGGTTGCCCGGGAGAGTCTCGTCGAGGAGCGGTTGTTCCAGTCCCTGCTGTCCTGGCCTAGGATCACCGTAGTCAGGCCGCCGTTCTGCAGCGCGCTCGGCGAGGAGCTGGTCAACCAGCCTCTTCTGTTTGGCGAGCTGCTGACGTAGCGTAGCCTTCTCGGGATCCTCCTCTGCCCTCTGCATGGAGGCAGATGGGTCGGCGGGCTTTATAGCCTCGCTGTGCTCTTTTCCTTTGCTGACGTTTCGGCTCAACGTCAGTGCTTCAGTGGGTGCGGGGAGCCCCAGGAGGTTTCTCTGATGACGAGTAACTCTCACTGATGGATCTGACGACGGCTTGTCTTCGGGGGGGAAGCCCCCGTCGAGAAGTTCCAAGTCGTTCCCCTCTCCCGACAGGTCAGCCATGTTGACCGTTCCTGTCCCTGGGGATATACCCTCAGGGCCACCCAGCGAATCGGGCTGTCGGCGGATCACACTGAAGCGTAGGGCAGCGTACTGCCCCCATCCACGGATATACACGTGGGGAGTGGCTTCCTCGATAACTTTGCGGAGTACTTGGAAACACTCAACGCATCGTTGTTGGAGGGCCTCGTGGTGCCCAAATGACCCGGGGTGCCGGACCGCGGGGAGCATGGCCAGGTCAATTTGACGGCACTGCTCACCAATATCCTCCAGGTGTAGTTGACTCCCGGGGTATGGCATTTGTAGGCAGTGAAGACGGGAGTGAGTCTCCCGGAGAGTTCGGCGGAAGCATTCGAACTCATCCGGGGTGAGCGATTCGGGTGCATCAAAGCCCGGTCCTGCGACTGGCCAAAACTTCTCAGGGAAGTGGCCCTCTGCAAGGACGGTCCAGAAGCTCCACGATTCAAACTCGGGACCCAGATCTCCTTGGTCCTCTTCCATGGCTGGGAACGGACGGGAAACTGGTAGTGGTGCCGAGGCGGGCCGCCGGGCTGACGGGCTGGCCGGCGGTGAATACGGCGAGCAGGCCGATTGGCCTCCATATCCCGGGCCTCCCCCTGAGGGTGGCGGTGCCCCAGCTACCACATCACGATAGGACGGGCCGGCGAGCGAACATCCTGCCGTAGCATCGGTGCTCGCCGAGGGCGCACCAGATCGTGGTTCGACCGTCGGTCCCCAGATAAAGTCTCCGGCTTCTCTGATCGAGACGGAAGGCACTTCCGGAGGGGCCGGTACCAACCGCAAGTTTGATCCTTGGGGGTCTACCAGGCCCTCGTTACTCCGGATATACCTTCGGAGAGACGCGGGGATCACATCGATCTCGCTCTCGGGGAGCACGAGGCTGACGTGCCGCATTCCTACCCCTGCCCTTGACTGGCGGGATTGGGGAAGGGGCTCTGTCGCCGAATCGTACTCTGCCTCTGAGTCAGAGAAGCAAACCGGTCGGATCTCTGTCCGGAACCCCGTAACATTCTTCCCTCGGCGTCGGCGCCTTGCCTTCCTGCCCCTGGGTGGTTCTCCGGGGCAGGGCTGATCTCTGTCCTGGCGTCCTCCGGCCGCACTGGTGCTGGGGCCAAGAGGACTGGGAACTAAGGTGCGAGGGGCACCGGGACAGATATCAAAGGGGACGCGGGGAGAGATGATTCCGGGCGGGCCTCCGGGCCGAGATCGGGAGGTGGGATGATCCATGCCTCTTGGATCGGCCACACAGAGTAGATCCTGCCGGTGAATAGCGCTACCGCGAGGTGGTCCGCGGTGGCTACTGCCAGTGCCAGCAACCGGGAGAGTCGACCCAACCTGCCTTTGGGGCGGTCGGGGCCTCGATCCAGGTCGGGCATAGGAGTTCCCCTGCTCAGGATGCGCAGAGGCCTGGCGACTGGAGCCAGCAGTGGCTTGGGCCAATGCGGCCGCTGTTTCCAGAGCCCCAAGGTGGGCATCCTCTTCCGCTCGTGCCCGACGTTGGCGTCGAGACAGACGAGCCGGGATGAGCGGCGCGGGCAGGTGGAGAGCCCGCTCTTCGACTGGAGAGGCCTGGCGGCGGTGTCGCCGTGGCCTGGCGGGAGCCCTTATCGTGGATCCCTAGAGCGAATCCCGGATAGGGTGATCCCGGGCCTCTTCCACCTCATCCGCGTAGGGAAGGGAACTGTCAGAGCGCTCCGGGGATAAGCTCCTGAAGCGGTTGGACGTTGAGGTAGGCAGCGGTGCCTCCCTGCGCGGCCCTCGGGGGCGGCGGTGGTGGCGAGGCGCAGCCTCCTCAAGGTCTAGGCGAGCCATTTCCCTAGTGGGGATGACTCCCTCTTCCTCGTATCTCCGCACCAGGGTGTTGATCACCCTTCTCTGGATGACCTCCGCGGGGGAGAGAGGGCGTGGTCGTCCCGCAATTACGGCTGCTGGGACGACTGTGGAACGGGCAGGACCGCGCGGAGTAGCCGCGTCGGTGTTTCCCCTGTCCCTGCGCCAGTGGGCGGGTGGCGATCGGGCACTAGATCGGGCGACCTGATTTCTGCAAGCAGGGAGAATGACCCATTAACACTGACAGGAAAAAGGAATCGACAACCAACCATTAGCGCCACGACGCCTTCCGTGGGGGGAACCCAGGCCCTCGACGTTGCGAGACGGAGTGCCCGATGTCCCTTCCCCAGCCCCTGGCGGGTAAGACTGAATGCTTGGCCGGGCAACACGCCGGTCTTCCAACACCTCTGAAAGCCATCGGTCTTCGTATCGAGGAGAAGAGATTCACGTCGGGTTCACCATTTTTCTGTTTCGGTGCGGATGTGCGTCGGGTTACGCTGTTCCGCCAGGACGCGTTCGCGCGTGCACCCGTCGACCCGAGGGGATGGGCGCGCGGCTTGTGGTCCCGCAGTCCCGCTTTCCAAGGGCGGGCGGCATCCGTCCCTTATTCAGGGGCGTCTGCTCCTTGATCGAAACCGGGATGATGGGATGTCGGCTTCTCCTTCCTTGGACGTCTCCTCGGAACTCGTCGCCTAATCCGGGTCTCCCTCATAGACTTAAGAATGTTCGTGAATCTCGTTCCCGGCGCCATATCTTCATGGACACCGGTTAATTACGCTGCTTCCGCCCGGACTCTCCAAGGGGTCTGGACGGGGCAGCAACCTGCGGTGAGAAGGCCGGGTGGCTCTGGGTGCTGGGGGCGTGTCGTAACACTGCGGCTCTGCACGTCTGTCTTCCGTCCCTAATAGGGCTTCTCGAAGGCATGATGGCCTGAGGCATCCCGTACTAGGTGCGGGGAACTGTGTCACCTGAGGTTTTCCTCAGCTTCCCGTGTTTAACACGGGGTATGCCGCGAGTTTAACGTCCAGCGGGGACGGCATCGGACCGATCAACACGAAAAGTGGATCAGATGACAGAACCCCTTGCGGGGAACCTCCGACGCTGGGGCCAGCACATGGGCGGCTTCCCAAGTAACGTGGAGTGAAGTGAAGTGGCATGACCCCACCGGGATGTGGCGGCCCGGGTAAGGATCAGGATGGATGATGAAGTGAAGAGCTTGGACCCCAGAGGGGCTTCCTACGTACCCTGTGTAGAAGACAGAGATCAAAGTCAACGTAGTTCGGGTATACAGTTTAACGTCATGCTGGACGTCGGCAAGCCGACTCACGAAGAGGTCGAGGCCGCCGGGCGGAGGATTGAACCGAACCACCTCGCACAGAGGGGGGTGGAACGGCCGGGTGGATCACAGTTTCACGTCATGCTGGACGATGAAAGGGGAAATGGAAAAGGGGGGCTGTGGGGAGGCACCGTGGAGATACACACAGGCAGTCTCCCACAGGAGCGGATTCATAGGTGAATCAACGCAAGCGTGAACCCTGGAGGGGTCCACTGATGGACGAACCGACGTAAATACGGCCGGGACGACCAGGTGGTGGGCTTGAACCTCGGGGAGGCTTCCTACGTACCCTGTATAGAAGACAGGGATCAAAGTCCACGTAGTTCATTCTGTCAGGACTTACGCACTTGAGGCAGCCCGGATACTGCAAAACTCAGTTGGAAGGGACTTGGACCGAAAGCAAAAGACACCTCGATCCCAGTCAGACCCTCTACTGGCTTCGGCAGTGGGGAGGCGCAATGGAGATACACATGTGCAGCCTCCCGCGATAAACTAGGGGTTTGTAATACCCTGCCCCCGTAGGGAAAAGCCACTCCCATTAAATCGTCCCAAAAGGGGGACAATCCCGACATCCCTGCAGAGACGAGCGGGTGGGGGCCACGTCCAAACCGGGGGAGACCCTGCGTGCGGAGCACGGGATCAGGTTGCGGACGGTTTAGCGTCTTGCCAGACGAAGTACAGTTTAACGTCATGTGTTGAGGACGAAGCGGACGGTTTAACGTCTTGCCGGACGAAGTACAGTTTAACGTCATGTGTTGAGGACGAAGCACTTGGCAGTTTAACGTCTTGCAGCGCGGACGATGGAGGCTAGGCAGTTTAGCGTCGTACAGCTTGGACGTATGCTGAACAGTTTAACGTCTTGTAGCTCGGACGAGGTACAGTTTAACGTCGTGCAGGACGTATATGCAGTTTAACGTCATGCTGGACGAATATGCAGTTTAACGTCATGCTGGACATAGGTGCGTGTCACTTCGCGCAAGCCTGGAGGGCCGCACGGGAAGACAACGCACGGTGCGGGCACCCAGGATGAGGATCATCGGGCGCCACGCAGGCGGGTACCCTTAGGAGGTCAACGGGGACGACCCTGGCAGATTGCGCGCAAAAAGGAAGCTTTGCGCGCAATACTGCGGGCCGGCGCGCAATCGGGGCGGCTGGCGCGCAATTGGGCCAGCGCCTTGCGCGCGGATGCTTGAGAATGCTCACACCGGGCTTCGGATAGCGCGCGGGGGCAACGGCTCATTCTTTAACGAATGGCCACTTGAAAGAAGGGGGGTGCGCGCAATCAGGCCGGATTGCGCGCACCCCGGGGGCAATTGCGCGCAAGCGGGTTCTTTTGCGCGCAAAGGCCTTAGGGTGAGTGTTTATTCAAATGAAAGGAGCCAGCGGGGATTGCGCGCGAAGGCGGACCCCGAGGCTTTCTTGCGCGAAAGAAAGGAGGTTACCTGAAGTTCGTCATTGCGCGCGGAAGGGGTTGAATTGCGCGCACGAGAGACGTTTCGACTTCCAGCAACCTTTGAAACGTTGGGGGTCGCCTTGTATTTATAGGCAACCCCGGGCGCGGAATCCAGGGTGCGAGCGCGAAATTCTCCTCGCGGGCGCGGAATCGGGCGCGGCGCGCAAGGGAGTCGCGCGGACCCGCGGCGCGCAAAATTGCGCGCCGGACCGGCGCATTGCGCGCATCCCGGGAGGTTTGCGCGCGGAACATCACCTTTGCGCGCGGGCCTCTGAAATTCCGCGCAAGGCCTCCGGGCCCTCCGAAACGTTCTTCCGACTCCGAATATCACGTCGCTTTCCGCATCCGGAGCTTCGTTTGGGAACAACGGACTTTTCCGGCGTCTACAACTACCATGAAATCGTATAGATCACTGAAAAAAAAAGACAATGTTTGAATACCATCATCAATATTATCACAGTCCTAAAAATCTACCCCATTTTATTTTTTTCAACCATGATTCATAAATCCATAAAATTATATCATCATGATATGGATTACTTATCAACAATTATAAGCCTATATGAGGTAACTCATTATAGGAAAGATGAATAATTTACAGTAAAACCATACTTTTTATAAGTTTAGATCATTTAATTATGTTGATATTTATTAATAATATTATCCACTTCTTCTACTTACTTGTAATAAATAAGTATTTTCCTACAACAAATCTAACCAATAGATAGAATATATAACACACATTAAATTCAGTATTCACATAATACCAATAACTCCCCCTATTTCCAAGCTTCCATTAGGATAGATTTAGAAAAAAAAAATAATTCCACTTCACAACACTATCCCATAGTATGATGACAATGGGGAAAACATACCTCTAACTGAATGAGAGCAGGGATGCATTTCCATTTTCTATCAAAATTTATAAATTCTTTCCCTGATTAATTGTTTTGTGAAAATGGAAGTAATGTGTTTCAATGTAAGAACATACTCAAACATTAATTAACTTTTTACCACATGATCATTGATTAAATGATATTTTATAGAAATTTTTTTAATACGAATGTTAAATTTTATTCCTTGTGGGACAGGTTTCACATTGATTATGGAAACTGAAGAGAAAGGGTAACATCACTTGAACATGAAATTATTTTAATTAGGTTTTAATCCACCTATGTTGGGGAGAGCCATGAGTAGATGAATTGTACATGGATTTAGGTATACTAAGAGTTACTGAATTTTATTTCATTGAATGCAATCTAACATAAATTTACTAATGAATAAAAAATCCACCAAATGTATATCTTATATCATCATAATTTCCTACCCAATCTACATCTAAATACCAAACGAAAATCAATAATTTATGATATTTCATATGCGATTCTAAAATTTTATCCCCTTTGAAATATCTGAGAATTCTTTATCGAGAATGTAAATAGGATTTTTTGGAGCACTAAGAAATATTTCAATTAAGGTGATTCTAAAAACAATTCCATGCCTTGAGGAACTCAAACATAACAAACATCAAGCAATATTTTAAAAAAAATTCATCAACTTCATTTCCTTCCCTATCATTACAAAACATTATTCCCATTGAAAATACTATTGAATGAGGTTTTTCTTTTTCTATATCGATTCTCTTAAGAAGTTCCTTAGATTACTAATATTGATAAATCAAAATGTGTTTCTTATTTTTCGAAAACTATAACCCAAAAATGTATGTCATTTCCCATAGAATGGGCTTCTCAAAAAAAATATTTTTAAAATCAAATATTTTACAAGATCCATCATCATTCCCAAAAAAGATAATGCCATCAACATTAAAAATTATGATGAGCGAATGATCTTGAATTACATTGATGTAATTATGTCAATAAAATCATCCTATCATAAAGATCATTTTCATTATGAAAGTATCCAATTTTTAATTCCATGTCCTCATAGAATTTTTTAGCCCATAAAAGGGATTTATCATTATTCACATATAAAATTTATCTTTCCAAAAAACAAATCAAAATGAATGTTAAATATAAAAATTTCATCATGATCCCCTCTTATAAATGCAAAAAATACATCCATTAGAAATATTTTCTATCCTTGTAGTTCAAAAATAGGGAGAAAATTTGGATAGTTTCTGACCATTCCTCTTAGGAAATTGTTATATAGAAATCAACTCCATAAATAATTAACTACCCTTTTCTCACTAATTTTTATTTGTTTCTTATCAATTCACTTTCTTCATTAACCTGTTCAGGACAAACCCCACTTTATACCGATAATGTTTTTTTATTTTGGATTAGGAACAAGTTCACATGTATAATTATTTTTTATCTAATCCATCAATTCATTCCTTTACTAGACCAATTATGTTTACCCAAAATCATCCTCTTCACAATTCATATCACCTTTTTAATACATGGAGGTATATGTAATAACATGTTTTGTTCACCGTGTTTTAACTTTTTGATGTTGGAAAATAGAAATATTTTAAACATCATATTTCTTCCTCATCATTGGATGTTTTTTTATTATTCCTCATCACTTGAAATAGCTATGTCATATTATTCCTCTTGAGTATGATTACAATTTTTTGAAACCATATCAAATTATTCTTTTTATCCTCCTAAAATTATTATTCTTCTTGAATATTATTATATTCTTCATCCTATTCAAAATCTCTTACATATATAGAATAACAAATTCATCATATTTATTTGTTGTGAAATTTATTTCCTATCCATTCAAAAGCATTGGAAATAAAATTTTCATCTTCACATTCCTTCTTAATAATACAAGGACTCTGAATATTCATAATTTTTTCAGAAATGAGGTTTTTTTCATAAAACAATTCATATGGATTCATATATGATCTTGTCCTTGAGAAACAATGGTTTTGAATTTATATAAAATCTATCATGGATTTCCTCTAATAGTAACGGGAATAACCATGTTCATGTGACGTAGTTCTCCTCATTTCTAGAAATCATCTATTATTTCTTTTATCAAGAAAATTTTTTGAGTTGTGCTTGTTGAACCATACTCTAGAAATATTACACATTTTTTAGGATAACCATAAAATTATTTTTTCTATATTTACCACCATTTTATGTTCAAAAAATCTTTATAAAATACACATATTCTTTCTCAGCATTCCCCCTAAAAAATTAAATCTTTTTCAGATATGCTTATTTATGTTTCATATACATGACACAATTCACATGAGTAAATTAATCAGTGAATGTGATGAAATAATTATCTCCATTTTTTATTTTCTTCTCATCGTCCTATAGATATCATAATGGATATTTTCCCTCGATTGATTAAAAAAATTATGAACATTATTATGTTCTAAATTTGTAATATTTCAATTTGTAAATGATTACAACCACAATCTATTTCTCAAAGAAAATCAGGAATCTCTCGAACAATATTTTACATAGATAACATTATCATGTTTCCACAAAACATGTATCCCATTATTTTATTCCACAATTGGGTTTCTTCCATCGTGATCAAGTAATTTTCTTAATTTAGATCCTCTAGATTGATATATGATTCCCTTTTATTGTAGTCATCTTGTAACATTATTTCCATCCTTACCAATTTTCCCAAAAAAAATAATTTATTCGAATAAAATAATTGTTTCTATTATTGCATAATTTTGAAACTTTCAATATATTATTTTTTATCCCATCATAATATAATGATTTCTTAGATTGAATCATTTCATTCCAAATATTGTATAAACCAACACCTTTGATTTTCAATTATTCATTATTTCAAAATATAATTATTACTTCATTGAATACATTAACATTATTCATCAATATAAAATATCTTCTCATATTAGAATAAAACAAAATTTTATAAATCAATTGTTTTGATACTTGGATATTATGCAATGCTATTTTAATAATAATCACTATTCATTCTTCCTTTTCGTTCTTTATCGTTGGCTTATTAGAATTGTTATAAAACTTCATTATGCTCGTAACAAAATAATAAAGCCCTCTGTATGATTTAAAGGTTTTTATAATCTTTCAAAAATAGTTTCTAGGTGTTGTAATTTATTTTTATTTATTACTCCATCGTTCTTTGGTTTCATCACAACAACTATTTCTAAAATCCGTGTTTGTGTAGATTAAAACCCCCTAATAATTTTACTTACATAACTTATTGAATAATATAAATTTTATTTTATGAATGAATTCATATTTACCATCTAGAAAAATATAGAAAAAATAAATTAAGTATCCATAGAAATAATATTTACCTATAAAACATCCATAATGGAAATAATTGTAAATTTGTTTCTCAGAAAGATTCTTATATTTGTAGTCTTTATCAGTAACCTTTATATTATTAATTTTATCCTCATTCGAATTTTTTTCCTTATCAAAATTATAAGTATTATAAATATTTTATGATCTATAATTATTAAAAACATTTTTAGGCTTTGGATATTTTGAATCGTCTAGATTCAAAAAAATTTCAGTCTTGTCCAAATACATATGTTTCTCAACACTCTTACCTTTAGAAACAGTTTCAGTATTCTTTTTAATCCATGAAGGTATCTTTTTTATTATACATCATATTTTTCTACTTTCAGGATAATTCAACAAAATTTGAGATATATTTTTTGAAAAAAACTTTCTCTATTCATCTTTATATGTATTTTTGGACATGTTCCATGGATTTTTGTGACCTTCAGTTATACTTTTAGAAGTTCATTATGATTATTGTCATCGTTAAAATATCTTTTCAAATCATCAATTTCAACCACCATAATGTTTTTATCATATGAAGAAAAATATTTATTGGAATTTGGATGATTCCCATTCATCTATCAAATTCTTGTTTTTATTTTCATGCCTTTAAGTCTTTCTCAAACTTTCTTTCAGCATTTTCCTCAAATGATGTGCTAGTTGAGTTTCTGCTTCATCAAAATCGATGATTAATAATTCTTTATATTTTACTATTTAAATTAAAGTAGTCTCACCAATATAATCAATATATTTTTCAAATTCAACATCACTTCCTACTTCTGATTAATCATTATATTAGAAACATCTCATTTTGGAATTAGAAAACATTTTATTTATCCACCATTCAAAAGATTAATGATTATCACCTTGTTTATTCCGCAATGTTCTTGGATATATTTCTTCATCATAACTATCCTCTTATTTCTATCATCGTGGATAATTGGTATTAATGATCCCAATTAATCCACATTAAAATAATTCAAGAGAATTTTCCCTTCATATTTAAATATACATCATCTAAAAATTTTATTGAAAAAGTATAAAATATCATCAATAATTTTACACACATCATTTTTTAGACAGAATGACTAGATTTTTATTAATAATAATATTGGTTGAAATTTGATTCATTATAGCCTTGAAATATATTTCTCTACTATCAGTGGTTTTATTTTAATTTCATTCTCCCATCTCATTTGAAAATTGAGTGTCCTATGAAAATCATCTAGAGATAATCTATCATAATATATATCTTCTAATGAATAAACTATAACATGAAACATGTGGGGAAGGATTCTAAGTAAATTTTCAAAAATAGTATAATCATATAAAATTTCATCAATATATCATGTAATGCAGACAATGTCATTCATCATTGTAAATAAGACCACAACACATTCATTCTCCCCTATTTTAAAATCTTCATACATTAGCATCCAGAATTGAATGTTTTCATTCATCACATTCTTATTTTTTTTATATTTTTTTTTCAACTTGTCCCATATACCTTTTTTTGTGGAAACACCTTTAAATTGTATGAATTCAATTTTATATAGTTATGACAAAAAATAATTATTTCCTCTTCCATCATTCTTAATAATCATTTTATCAAAACATTTATGATGTATTTTTTCATTAATAGGTGGAAACACATTGCTTAAATATTCAATAACATCATATCTAATAGAAATTATATAACAAAATAATAAATATTTCTATATATGTAAATTCATTTTTTTGAATTCTAGAATTCCATTATTTTGTGCACAACTCAGACTCTCCATAAAAATCTCCTCTAAACATCAGCATAGATTAAGATAAGGGGTCCTATGTTATGATAGAAATTTTATGTTCACAGCAAAGATAATTATATCATATTCATGGGAGGGGTGAATGAATTATATATTTTCTTCTATATTTTCTTAGAAAATTAAACAACCATCACCTCCTGTTTAATATTAAAGTACATATTAAATCAAATCAAACACACACCCACATGAATAAAAGTATTAAAAAATATTGTTGTCAAATATTAATATATATATATATATATATCCTTTCTTTGGTTTTTAAATAATGAAATTCCATATAGTACACTCAAAAAATAATACATTTGGTTGGAATAAAATGAGTATGATATATCAATTCACTCATGTAGTAATATACTAACAAAACAATAGTGTGTGTGCTCTCTCTAGTAAAATTTATGTAATAAAACATTTTCAAAATATATTACCTATAATTCATTATAAAATTTCACAAAGATAAAAATTTAGAGAAATTATTTACATTTTTACTGAGAAGTGGGTAAGGAATACATTGAAATTGTTAAAAAAACACAGTCTTATTTCCAAATCTGATTATTCAAAGTCTTATTTCTCAATATGAATAAATATCATTTTGGAATATATATGATAAAATTACAAACTATTTCTATATTATTTACAAAGTCTCTATATTATATTTCTTACATCTGAAAAAGAAATTTATGCCCTATTCAGTCAATGGATGAATATGATAACTATGTCCAGTACGATAACTGACTCAATATGCTAATTAGCTGAATATGATGACCAATTTAATATATTTCAATATTTTCTCTTCACTTTTCACATTCATCCATTGAAAGGTTTTTCAATAATGTATAATATGGAAATAAATTCTCTCCCACTCCCAATAAATATTCTGTGATCCTCCATATGTCTTCTTCACATTAAAAATTACTCCCGTCTCAAAAAGTATGATGTACATTTATCCTTTTATACATGACACAATTTTTGTTTTGGTGGGATTCCTAAAAACATTTAGGCTCAACCATATTACCCAAATATGCATGTTTACTTGAATTTCTGGTCTATCATATCATCATCAATGATTCCCAATTAATCTCTTTGTTTCATAATACTTATCAAATCTTTTAACAACTTCATCTATTATTTATATTTCATTACAACCATCTGTCTAAATCTGATTTCCTCAATATGATTCATTCATTATAAAGATATATAAAAAAATTTATATGTGAAAATAGATACCATTCTCATTTCTTTATTATATTATGTTTTTCTCTTCCCATTCTACATAAATAATTATGATAAAAAATATATATTTGTATCAGCTCTTGTATTATTTATGTTTAAACAATTGATAAAATCTTTTGAAACAATGATTTTTTCCATCTTTTTTGAATAAGATACTAATTGTCTTCATTCTGAAAAGGCATATATCTTATTTCTTTTGGGTTAGACTGAGAAACATCACCTTCAGTTTCTCACATTTAAAAATAAAACACAAAACTATCAAATTAAAATACCCCACATTGATAATGCATCCATTCATCTCCTTCAAAGAGTTATAAAACTCAACTTCAGTTTCAGTTTTTATTAAAATCATCTTCATTACGATGAAGACAAATGTAATTCATATTAGAAAAATGGTTGACAAAATTGTTGATCAATTCCTACTATTATATTTAGAAGAGGGTTAAATAGTTTCCATTCCATTACCATCAGTCTTGATGAGAATAATTCTTTGATTAATATGATGGTATATCAAATATTATAACTATTTATTTTATTTCTCGTTATGATCTTCTTTCTCAGCCCATAAAAAATTCTCCATTCGGTAAAATCAATATGATAACCTTTTGGCCAAAAAAATTCATCATTTGAAAAATTATTCTTTCATAAACACATTATTATATCGAGAATTCCGTCATGACATTTTTTATGAAGATTATTTTTTTAGAATCATTTTACATTTAATGGAAATTATTTTTACTCCCATATATTTCATCAATAACTTTATTTCCTTGTTATCTTGAGATGAATGAAATTATTATGATCAGATTGTATATGATTAGTAGTATATCTTTCACTCCCCCTTTGTTTCAACATTATAGAATCACTTTTTTATAAAATAATTATGATTTATAAGAAATAAAATATTAAAAATCATTTCCATGCATATATTATATTCGAATAGAGTTCTATAATTCCATATTATGATCAATCCTTTCATTCTAGATTTTGTGGGAGTTTGATGAAATTTATCTTCCATACAACTTCTCTTGAAGTTGATGGATCCTTTCAGACACTTTTATTTCAATTATTTAAACATTTTGGTTAGTAAAAATTTAACCATATACTATGTCAGGGGAATTCTTCTTATGTTAACATTTTATTTCTTCATAAACATCATTGACAAAAAAGTAAATACCAAAATACGACATTCCTTATCAGCATGATCTGAAAAAAAATTCCGTTGTTTAAATATTAAAATATATTAATATAAATGTTTCACATCAGTGATTGATGATCATTTCCCCTAACTTATTGAGTTGAAAAAGATTTACTAAAAATGAATAGAACATAAATGAAGAGTTACCCTATAATGAATCTTCATAGTAAATTTAGACTTATGTTGTATGCCAAAATAGATTATTTGGTAAATAATTTTCATTAATATTTTTTCTTGTGCTCAAATATTTGTTAGTGAGGGGTGATAAAAATGTAGACTCAAAATTGTATATACCATCATTTATAGTGGAAGTAGAAAAAAAATATTGATTATGGGATAATATTTAATCATAAATTTTGGGATGTCTCTAGATATTTTTGAATCCACATGAATTAGGTATTATGTAAGGTCACATAAACATACATACCGACAATTATAGTGTATGATAGGAATACTATAGAGTGAAATAAAATTAATGATTTGATATAGGATTATCCTAATTTAATATAGGATAATATGTTTCATGAGTGCCACACTATGGATATTGATTCTTGTTGATTAGTCTCTAAAGTTTATAGATGATTAATTGATTTCACTATTCATGAATCACCATATAATATTTTTGAAGAGGAATATAAATGAATTTTTTTGTCTTACTCAATTATCTCATTAGGAACAAGAATAATATCTTTATTATTTTTTTGTTTCTTCTATGGACACATCCAACCATACAATATCCCTTAAAACCACAAATTTTCCTCCATCACAAATATTACAGGCCTTAGCATCTAGGCTAGTCCTAACTCCTCACCATGTCCCTTTGTAAAAATAAAATTTTTTATTCATGTAAATACTCTCCAATTAGATATTACCTTCTAGAGGTTTCCTCACTTATTTATACTTATTACCTATGTCGTCCAAGGATTTATTACAAATATAGAAGATTAAAAGGTATTTGAGTGAGACACCCATATAATACGAAGTAAATTAGTAACCATAATCAGTGATAACATTTGGTCTATAAATTTTTCATCATCCTATATAGCTTCAATCATAACTAGGTTGATTCTCAAGAACATGATACTGAGAAATGTCAGTGACCCACTATTCATACACTTATAATATTTTCATATACAACCAATTCAAAAAAAAACAATATATAACACATTGTATAGGATTTGTAAATTAATAATAACATTGAGGTAAAATCATTTTTATTTCCACTTCTATAGTAGTGAGAAAGGATGCATACTCAATAAAGATACAAAAAAACATCACCACACACAATGTTTTTCTTTACTTATAATTGTATTATGTAGCCTCTTATTATTTACATGAAAAATATCACTATAATATATTTCTCTACATAAGGAATTGATTTAGATAACTAGATTTAGTAAACACTACCATAAATTGAAAACCCATTATACTAAATGAGGATGAGCCTAATATTGATATGGGGGGATCTGAAAACATTATATAATTTGTTTCACTTCAAATATTTTTTATATCATGGACATATATTTTTCATATATTTTTAGAACATTCCATATATTTTTTTATTTTGTGGGATTCATATAAATATTCATTAAAATATTATGGAATTATGCATGATTGATTAGTATTGGGTAACACTTACTCGTTATATTATACAGTTATATTAATCATAACTATCTTTTCTTGAGTTTCTAATTCATCATTAAAAATAAAATAATATTACACAACTACATAGCACATTAATTACATCCTCGTAAACACAACATAATAAAATTAGATATTTTTATTTAGGTGAGACAATTCATTATCTAATGTTTTGAGGATTTAGACTTTTTAATTTGATTGAATTACATGTTTTCATCTCAATCGCCATGAATTCAAATAGTGTGTAATTTGGTTGACTTTTTTTTGTAGGTGTGGGATTCTTGGAAGAAGTTGGATTTTTATTAGATTCATTTTTTGGAGAGATATTTTTCATAAGAAACATTATATTATCATGAATAATATATAATGCTCAAGGAAATTAAAATTAATGTATTATTTGTAATTTATTGAACATTAACTATGGATTCATTTTTAATTTGAAATAAAAATGACTAAAAATTTTATTATTAATTTAACTTTAAATTTTAGTAGTTTTTACTAAGTAGCTAATTTATTGGCATCCATTTAATTCCTGATTGACTAATATTTTGAAATCCTAATCCAGAGAATTATTGTAATATATTCATTGCAATACCATCTTTCTTGAGCAAATTTAGGTGATGCATAACCACTTAAACCAACACTTAACTATCATAAAAGCACTATTTTTTTCCCAAAAAATTATAGGGATTGATTCCCCTTTATCATTTTTATCATTTTCCTATAATAAAACCTAATTACTTTTAGACCATATAAATGTTATAATAATTACAAGGGAATCCACATTTAAAACAAATTTTCCCTTCCTACACAATATCTTTTGTATTTTTTCATCATTTTCTACTGAGATTCTTATGGTTGGATGTATTATCAAAAGAACTATTGGGTGATGTTTTCTTGTAACTAATGATATAGGGTTTCCATTGGATATTATGAACATTAATTAATATTCATTTTCATTGGGGTTATGTTAGTCGTCTATAATTTTGAAAATAAAATTAATTAATTATTTTTAACTTATGAAATTATATATCCACATGTATTTCACCAATGATATTCATACAATTTTTACAATTATTATCATTATGTGAAATCATAAAGGTACTTTAATGGGTGTTATATTTGGTGTATGGGAATATTATATCCAAAAAAGGAAGAATTAATCAAATGAATGGAAAATAATTATATTATTTTTCATATAAGATTTAGTGGAAAAAGAATTATTAAATATAATATTATTTGGTGTTGTTGTCCATTAAAATATAGAAATTTGTTTATTTTTCATTAAACATAAATTTAATATATGGAATTGTTATAAAAAATTCATCCCCCATTTGCTGGATTGATTTTCAAGGATTAAATAATGAACTACCAAACTTAATCCTTAGATTCATTATAAACCATATCAAAATATAATTCATTATTTTTGTGGTATCATTTCTCTAAATTGGATATTAATAAATTTCAAAAGGATGTGAACTGATTAATTGATATTGATATTGAAAATCACTATTTTTATTAATTAAACATTATTTTTCAATGAAATGTTTTTTTTTTAAATTTGAATCAAATAATGTGAAAATATTTATAATGATTGATTAAAAACAATAATGGATGTGAAGAGGTAATATAGTGCAACTCCAATAATTAAACATGATTTCACACTTTGGACAGATGAGTAAGTTAAAATTTTTTGATTTTAATTTAATATTCTATTATATTTTCATTTATCATGTTTTTCTCTTATCAATGGATAATTACTTTTAAATGTGTAATGAAATAATTTTATAGAAGATAATAAAATGTTCACATGTGAGACGATTTGATTCCCATAAAATAATGAATGTATTTTTGCCCAAATTTTAGTTTATTATTTTACATAAAAACATAATTATATATATATTAATAGATCCCCAAAATACTAATTATTTAAAGGGAAATAGGGTACATGTTAGAATATTTTCAATAATTTTTAGATAATTCATGAAACAATAGATTCTTCCATGGCCTAGATGGTTCAACCAACAAAAAGTGATTGAAGAAAAATGATTAAACCATTATGAAACAAGTATTTTCAAATCTGAATAGATTTATATGTAAATAACTATGAAGTAACAAAAATTATCCATTACATAATTCACAATTTCTCAAGTATGATTTTCTTATATATGATAAAACTCAGGACTCAAGTCAACTATATATCAATTAAGTGGAATTATGTGGTCCATGTTAGATTTCTATTCGGTGAATTTCACATGAGTAAGACTAAACTATGTGATAGAATTGTGCATGGTTATTTGATGAACCATGAAATTATATTCTATAGTAGAATGATTTTTGGATGAATAATTTTATGGTACTAGATTATAGTAAATATAACTATAAATAAATGAAAAATTATTCCATGGGATTAATATATGATTAATGTGAAAATAAAGAGAATATTCTACACCATTATGGATGTTCCCTTTCCATTCTCCATTCATAAAGAAAATTATTACTTGAATGCATATCCTTTTGTTCTGTTTCAGTCATGATTTGGTGCATCATGGAATTAAATAGATATATAGATTGGTAAACCATTAAGAATCAAACCAAAATTGCTTCTATAAGGACATTTTGAATCACCTATGATAAGAAAAGTATGTAAGGATCATTGATGAAAAATTTGAGGTTCTGCATCATGATATTAAGAGGATAGGATTTTTTATTATGAAGATAAATTTCTTTTTTGAATGCATGTCATTCAAAACAAGACGAATATATTCAAGGATATTAGAAAAAAAATCCTATTTATTAACTAATAATTTCATGATTAATTATATTATTTCATTATGGTTAAAAACTATATAAATAGGTTTTGTTATATGAATTTTAGGATACATTTGGGGAAACTAGACTACTGGGGCATGACTCTAGATTCATTTAGTTTTATTAGTTCATGTAATTTCTTTTTTATTATATTTTTTTCATCACTCACATTCTAATATGATGATTTAATGCATATGTGATTTATTGAAAGCTATGAGTAGCTAGTCATATATTGGATGAGGGTACAATAGTAAAAGTATGAGTTCTTATTTACATTTATTAAATACACTCAAGAATAATGATTCAATTAGTAATTATCGTGAGTCAAAAAAATTATTGTTCTATATAATAGATAATCAATGTTATGTTTTTGATATGAGATATTCGAGGTGACTAATATAATTAAAAAATAATCTTTTTGGTAAATTTTTATTCTACTTTTATGATTATTATTTTTATATATATAGATGTTTATTTCTCAAAATGCTGGATCTAGATTTACAAACACTGGTTACAAGGATATGACCATAGTTAATTTCAAATAATATAATTTTATAGATTTAATTTGTTTTCCTTTTTTATAAAATAATGTGAGAACTAATTTTGAAATGCCCCATTTTGATTTTTTAATTGTTTTTAATCTCATTTAAATTATTATTTTGTGGCTTTTCAAAATAATGTTTTCTAAAAAACCGTTATGAAAAAATTTATAAAATACCATATTTTTATGATCACTCCCAATCATTTTATGATAAACCTAAAATATACATGGTTCAATATTATAATAGTGAATTTTTATGTCGATCATACTAATAATTTAAAAAAACATTATCTCGTGGAACTAAATTATGATGGTGGCTCCTGAGATATCCTAAAAACCCAAAATCAAAAAACAATGATCTACATGGGTATATTCTATTCCATAATAAAAATGAAACAAATATTATAAATAATTCATCCATAATAAACAATATACATATAAAATAATTTTATAATGAATTCATTGATACATAAAATAATAAATTTTCTTTTAGTTTATGAATATATTGGAAAACAATAGTATAATTACAAATTGGTATCTAGCATAACTCATAGTCATTTTCCTATTAAATAATTAGAATCAAAGACAATCCACAGCATAAACATGTGCCTGTCTCTAAGATCATATATGAACATAAAATTAAAAATGAATATCTACACCAGTACATCATATATAATTTATTTAATGCATACAATGGGTGACTCCATTACTCACATAGATACACGATTTAATAATGAGCTTGTGGATGTGTAAATAAACGATGAATGAGAATTTAGGTAAATATATAGTTCAATATACCGATAAAAAAATATAACCCCGACACAGATGGACTGTACCTATTCATGTACGAATAAAGTACATAATCATCATAATAATTGAAAAAATAATTCTCATTAAACAACATTGTCCCCTCTAATATGTAAAAATTTATCAATACACCATCATGAAAAATTGTGGTATAGCATATTTCTTGTCTCGAATAAAAAGTGGTCATTAAAAATTTTACCTGTTACATCTATAAATAATCTATCACATGTGTTTAACCTAAAATATTATACATCTTACTATCTATAATGTAACAAAAACCCAAATATTTTATTATAAAATGTGATAAAACGTTGAATATCAGTAATTGAAAATGAATGAGTCCATAAACATCAATCTAATTTCAAATGACATTTGAAAACCAAAAACATGTAGTTATAAAAATATGAAATCATTAAATAAATTTTTAATAATAACGAAACTATTAAATAAGCCCGAAAATAATTAACAGGTACCAACCATATGAAATAACAAAATTGTATTTAACTCCCTTATACATATAATTATCTTAGAATCAATAAGACTATATACTAGAATACACATGAAGAACTATTATTCCTATGATATTATTTTAAATTATTATTATAGTGGGATCCCATTATATGATGGTACAATTAATTTCTATACCCAAATCTCCTAGATCATGCCCTGAATTTATCCTCAATGAAATACAATGTGAATGATATTTCAATGGTAGTACCTCATGTGGATCCTCAGAAGGATATTCAAATACACTACATCATACCTCCCACAAAGACATTATTGTTTTATACCACCATCCCATATTGTTCATTACTTATTTTCCATGAGAATTCATACACGAACTAGAATGAGAACACTAAGGAAAATTCATACTAGAACTCTGAAAATACCCAATGTATGTATCCCAAAAAACAACTGGTACTCATAATCATGAAGTGAAAATTTATTCCAAAATGTATTCATAGACATCAAATTAAGAAGGAATTGATAATATATTATGATTCCTATCACACAAGTATAATTACCTCTCATGATACATGCATAACACTCTTTTATAAATAGAATAATCCATTTTCAATATGTACGTAAAAATAAAAAACCTACACATTAATGTATGAAGTATGAATATCACCTCAAATATTTCATATATATATATATCCCTAAAAAATATCTCCAATACATTATGAACATCACTCAAGAATAATTACTAATCCATCATCCCAATTATTTAGGGATTCACTTCTATATCAAACTCTGAGTCCAATCATGAGGTTCTCATACAATGTACTAAGTAGGTTTAATAAATTTCACAATAAAATTTTGAAATAGAAAAACATAAATGGTTGTCATCCTACCAATGAATTTATTAAATAAATAATATATACATATCCCATGGGTATCTCAGGTTTCGTATAATTATAATGTAAATAAAATATAGGTAACCAACTTAAAATAATCTAACAGACCGAACAAAAAATATATGGATTCTCCAAGGGATCATATTCAGTAGTAACTATCATTGAAAGAGTATCATTAATATAGGTGATATATAAAAAAATCATACCACCCAACATGATTTAAAAAAAATGTCACCCTCACTTTTTAAAGTACAACTAAACCGGAATTCTAGTAGTTACTTTAATATAATGTCAAAATTATCCTTTAAATAATTTATAATGTGATGTTATGTGTAGAAATTATTAAAGGTGAGACCTTATAAAATCACTCATTTTATAAATATATTATAAAATCTTGTTATTGATTAAAATAATACTATTTAACCAACTATTTTTGATTAAATTTTCGTTTCTAAATTCCATATTTTTCTAAAAAATTAATTTTAAAGCCTTTAGAAAAAAATCAATGATATTATTTTCTTAAAAATAAAACTCAGTCCACAATAAATTTCTATTCAAATGGGCCAAATAAAATCATTTAACCATGGCACCCCTAAAAACCCATATGACAAGATATATATAACCGTTATTGATTAATGGGAAAATGTGATCCTTCACTGATTTATAATGGTAGTTCACTTAATATCATAACAAATCCTAGGAATAACAAAGAAAGAAAACACATATATAATAAAATATAAATAATACAGATAAATAGTGATCAAAGGCCACTTACGTGAAGTAATGATCTAGAAAGAAACATTAATCTTCTTAGAACCCCTAGTAACCTGCCCATATCATATCTCATATATAAAACATTTATACATTATTTGTTATTCTATATTTAACCAATAACCCATATGTGTATATTAAGATTAATATTGATCGAGTAGGATAACATTCCTAAAACCATGAACAAGATGTTTTGATCACCTCCATATATTCATCAAAAACATTCCCATGAATAAAAACAATATAAATAATCAAATTAATTACCAATTTCATCCACGTTGGAAAATACAATAAAATTTTCATTGGGTGTCGTACCTCAAGATTAATGTTGTTCAATGATGATATCTAATCATCTATTGACCCCCTCTATGCACCATATAATAATGTTGTAATTTATTTTATTGATTACACAATGATCCTGTGGAATATCTTTTAAAACCCAAATTGATATTAAAAACATTATAATATGAATAAAATTATGAAAAAAATTGGGATTATAGAAAAATTATTACCTTCTGTTTAATTAATGAATAATTCCAAAATGGAAAGGATGAATGGGTGATAAAATGTAGAGAATTTGGGGATTTGGGAAGATCCCTTTATGAAATTTTTTTTATAAAAATTAACCCATGTATAGATTAATACTAAAATGTGGAAAATTTTTATTTAGCTCATATTAACAAAACATGTACTGAGGAAACACAGTGTCTAGTTGAACTACATATACAACTTTGTTCACTCTAATGTACTAAAAATAGAATTGTGGAAACCTAATGGCATAATAGTGGTACCCTTCCCCATATTTCCATATAAATTAAATGATACGATCAAACAATGTTATAAAATTCCATTTCAATACCTATAAATGTTCGGATTGTACACTCTAAAACATATCCAAATATCATCCCTTTGAACTAAATTAAATTATTATCATTTAACTATCCAATAAAATAATGGGACCTATAACCACTCTTAATTAACATTAATGTATATATATTAATTGTTACATTAGTGGTAGGATTTTATATATGCTTAAAAGATATCTCGACTATTTAACATAATGGGATTCTAGGATCTTTTTCATTACTCAATTTTCATGTGAAACTATTCTTCATGTAATGTATTGATAATATATATAAATAAAATAATAAATAATGTATGAAATTTATTATCTAAACACACATATCAATATTTTGAATTTCTCTCTCTAAATGATTTTATTTTAATATTTGAATGAAAATAAATTTCTTAATGGTTTTAAATAATCCATATTCACCTAGGATAGGATGAAAAATATATGTAACCTATTTGAGTCCATAATGAAATATATTTGGTAATATTTTATTTCATTATAATATTGTGGAATTTTTTATCAATTACTAGAAAATTCATAGCTTAATTTTCTGGTTATGGATGAAAGAATATTTTTGAGGAGGTAATAAAGGGTGGATACATTTAGATAAATCTGAGTGAAATAACTCCTCTTACAATGTTCTCAAGGTGGCCTATAGAGAAATTTATTTAGCATAAACGCATAAAGAATAATAAATATCATTGCTCAGTCATGTATATTAATTTAAATTTTGTTAGATTATTAGAGTACATTTTTGAAAATTTATTGGTTGGGTCCATCAAGGAGTGTTTTCTCCGATCTTAGATGATATAAATTTCTCATACATAGTCCAATGGGCTATAAAATTTGTTTAGACTACAAATATATGTGAGTTCTAATTCTAGTTACATTCTATGCATTTAGACTAAATAATAAATTATACCTTTCGATGAACAATTATTAAAATAATATAGCATGATAAAGATCCCATTAAATTCTTATACTACTAAGAACTATAAAAATGATTCAAAAGAGGGACTTCATATTCGTGGATGTACTATTTGAGGGTCTCATAATATTTATTATACAATGTTTGATATTGGAGATTTTAATTATTTTATATCTTAGCACATATTATCTGGTATTTTCTTAAAATTATAATTACCTTTTATATATATGTGTCTTGATAGTCATGTGTGAAATCATGTTTGACAATGTTGAATGCTTCTATCATGTTTTTTTAGGGTGAGGGAATATATGAATATTTTGGATTTCCACATAGTTGACATGAATACCAAAAATTTTATCCAACGCATCAAATGGTCAAACCCATTGATTAATCACATATTTATTAACTATAAACCAGAATATTTATTATATGTTAGGTTTTTAATTAATAAAATATTTCCAGAAAAATCAAATTCCAAGTAGCTAGTGTGGGAAAAAATAATTATAATTTCAATCCTTTTTTGTAGAAATAAATTTTTTTATATTTGGTACTTTTAGATACAAATTATAGTGGATTTTTTCACCTATAAATGATCTCTATGAATATTTTTATCATGATAATTTTTTGTGCATACCTCCAAAAAGAGGATGATCTGAAAAGGGGGTTTTTTATTATATTGAAATTATTTTATATTCAACCATATCATATGGATATTACCAATGATAGATAATTTAAAATCTAGTTGGGAGTGCACAATGATAAATGATTTATTGAAACTTATGATTTTCTTTTGGGTTTGGATATTATTTTCATGAATGGTTATGGATATTATTGGTTATAAACATATTATTATCAGGAAAAATAGATAAAAATTAATAACCTTTATTCACCAAAATATTGAATATTAATTTGATCAATTATGTAGGATGAAATAGTATTATAATTTTTTTAGGTCTCATTAGTGATGTAAAACGATAAAGGATATTCCAAAAATAGAAATTAAAAATAAATATATCCAAATTTAGTATTTATTCAACCATTTAGGTGGAATAATTCACTATCTATTTTCACTAAATTTAGTAATAATATGTTTTATATTATTTTATAATAATTTAATGTTGTATTTTTACTGATTTTTTTTAATATACAATATCAAAATAAGATCATTGAATGAAGTTTCTTATCATATTTTATACATTATAAGTACATTATATACATTATATGATTTTTAATATCTATTTTTTTTTATAATGTCAAAAAAATAACATGGTCCTAGATGATTAAATCACAATGGATATTGATATGATAGACGTAATAATTATATAGAATATATTAATGAATTTATATGAAATGAGGATATTTCTATAAAAATAATGATATTACGAAAATTTTATATATTAATTTACAACAAAAATTTATAATATGACTAAATTTAGATAATAGGACATCATGGTTGTTTTGATAAATTAATTTTAGGAATATTTCCTCCAGTTTCGGTGAGGATTACCTACTTTCTGATCATCAATAGACCATAACAAAGAGGAAGGATTACCATAAATTTTGATGTCAATTCAATAGAATTTTTATTTTTATTCCTCAAATATTATCAGATATAAATTATGGTACTCTATAGTTCAATATACATCAACATAACTTGATACATAATGATGAATATTTTTTAATGATCGTTATAGAAACTATGTTTTCATTATGTGATCAATAGTGTACTACAAAAATAATGTTTGTAAGTATATATTTTCCCAATAGAAAATAAATATAAGGTAATATATGTGGGTTATACATAATAAATCGTTTGATTTCAAACATATTCATACACAATAAATATAAATTTTTTTGCAAATACACTTAATTTTAGTTTCGAACCTCAAATGAATATGAGGTGAAAGGAGAAAAGGGATTGATGTTGTTGATTATTGAGATTAATTTATATATCACTATAGATAATGATGGGAAATATCTCATCCCCATATAGTATAAATCTTCCATTGTATATTGATTCATGAACACATATCATTTTAACCCTGATTGGATTGTTATAACGTAATAATATACACTTTATTGTGATATTCAATCGTTGTTTTTAGCATTACCAGTGTTCTCTTCATTTATGTGATGAATTTTTTATCCAATACAATATTAATGAGGGAATCAAGGAGGAATATAGTATTAAATTTTGATTTAGATATTATGAAATATAAAATATGTATCATGTTTGTTGAAAGAAATTCTAGTTTCCAAACACAAAATATGAGATCACATGTTCTAGAACTTGGTATTTAAATTTCCAAAATAAAAAATCAGCACACTTATTTCCCATAGGATATTTTATTTTAATAACATTCATATTTTGAAAATTTGATATAATTATCAAAAAAATTATGACTAGCAAAAAAATAATTTTATTAATTTTATTATGTTTTTATGGATCATGGATTACCTATCCAATATGAACTTCTTATTTTCAATCATGTAAATTTATCATATCATTAAGAAGAATAAATTTTATTTTTAAGAATTATTTAGTGTTTATTAGGTTTCTAAAAACAATTATAATAAATTGTTATTGAATATTATCATTTATGTTCTTCAATGGGTAGTAGTCAGATCTTGGTATACTGGAAATGCTATTTTATTCTAGTTTCGCTTCGAGAGATAGACTGTAATATAAAATCATTCATAGTTTAGTTTATATCCTCTATTATTGTATCCTTTAATTCATTACCTATTAAGAGGATAATATATTAGTTAATTAGTTTTTATATAATAATATTTAACAATCATATACTCTGATTAATGTTATTTGGCTCTCTGTAGTATTCCTTATATTTCAATGTTATGAAAAATATAAATTTGAAATAATTCATTTATAAGTACAAAAAAAAGTACTTGAAATGATTAAGAGAAGAAAATTATTTCAAAATTGATTGATAAATAGGTATTTAAATAAGAAATCTTATGCTTATCATAGACATCAAACCTATAAATATTTGTATAGTGATCATATATTTATTTGATATTCAATATTATTTCATAAATTAATTAATGAGAGTTATTATATTTTGACTCTATAACCTTTTTGAAATTTTAGATTCATTTATCAAATTATTGCAATTATTTACCAACTCAAAATGGATCCTTGATTTAGTGTTATGAATATAATTTTCCCATTTTCACAAATCATGATATATATACACTACCCTACTCAGGTGATTCAGTTTAATGGTTAAAAATATTAATTTTTGTTTTACATATTGACCAACTAATATATATCATTGAATGATGTAAACAGAATTTATGAGGTAATATTTTTCCATATATTTATATATGATGGAAACATGGGAGAGATTATAATTAAACTCTAGAGTGGGAGACTAATGTTAAGAATTGGTGGAACAAATTATTACCTTATAAATATATATATTTCTTATATGGGATTTGAAGCCAAAGGGTGTATATTTTTCAATAAACAAAATCTTCATGGGTTAGGTATAATTAAAATTTATTTGGGGCTATCAAAATATTAGTTTTAAATATCATATCAGTAAAATATATCAGTTAAAATAAACTATATATTAATAGGTCATTGGTAAACAATGAAAATGCATTCATAACATATTTCAATTTTATCATACATTATAATAATGGAAATGGTTGGATATATAATATATATACAATATAATTTGACATAAATAAACATAAATGGAAACATAAAAACATAGTTTAAGTTGAATTGTAATGATTGACCTATATATTTTCAAAATATCTTTTGTTCTCCTCTTTTAATTTTGTTTTAATTTCATCCAACATCCTTGTAAATATCATCCACTAGTAACAATCCTGTATTCAAATTACAAGACTTATTATTCTATAGAACCACCTAGTAATACCATGTAACACCTATTTCATAGTGAAGTTGTCATTAATGTACCACATCTAGGCTATTTTCACATTCATGACACATAAATACCTTATATAATGGTAAAATATCTATATTTTGAACTCCATCATATGAATGCAGTGATGATTCAATGGTGGATGAAGAGTTAGGTTGAAGAAATTATATCTATTTATTTTTAGAAGAATTGAATGAAGGCCTATACTATCAGTATTTCTAAATTATAATTGAAAATAAAATAAGAAGTAGTTGATGTATAGACCTTAGTTACCCATGTAATCTCTTCAAGGTATCAATGCTCATAACATCAAACCATGAAAATAGAGGATAGAGACCACAATGATTAAAATGGAAACACAATAATCAATTAAAAGTAAAATGAATTAAATATATTTTTATACTGTTCAAAAAATTGGGAATTCCCTTGAATGTTTCTTTTTTTTTTTTGAAATTATTTCCCATATTAATCACTCATTTTTTCCATTCATTGATTGTCTACATGTATATCCTAGTTTCGAATGTGATCAATACATATATAAATCTCAAGTGTCTCCTCTATTTTCTTAGATCCATAGGAAATCGTCTCATGATCATTACATCTCACATTTCACGGATTTATTCCCCAAAGAAAACACACTAATGATTTTTTTAATTTGTATATACTAATAGAGAGAGTTTCAATTTTTGGTCTCATGGATGGCGTATAGAGGGCATGTGATGTCGAATGTGGATATGGTCATCCATTTTTTCATTTTAAAAATAATATGAATAAAATTTATATGTGTAACAATAATACATAGTTGTAATGATGGATGCACGAAAAAATAGTATTATAACACAACACATCTGTTATTTGATACAGAAAAAACATGGGATAATATATTTCGAATGATCTTCTGTAATAGTCGTATTTAATTTTATAACACAAAAATGATGTATATTTAGTGGATTTTCCCTTAGTAGAATATATTAATATTTAACCATGTATATGATATTGATTTATTTCTTTTATTTAACCTTTTAGTAAAAAGAATGATTCATTTTAATAATAATTCGATCATTTCATGTTTTTTATTATCTTGTCGATATCATGTCATAACCTATGATATTATTTTATAGAACTGTATCATAACCCCACAAAATAGATCACCATAAATTTATTTTTTAAATTAGTATATGTTATCATATACATTAACCTTCTTATAAGCGAATCTATTCCAAGCCAAGTGAACACATCAAGATATGGATTGTGATATTATAACAAATTATAATTGGTGTTTTCACACATGATGATATAAATAATATGTATGTTTTCTATAATGATTTCACAATGAACAAGAATTTTATGATCTAGATACTATTTGGGTCTTTATATCGAATGAAAATAGTTGATATGTGAAACAAATTAGATTATATAATATGTTTGAAGTGGTGAATAGAATAGGAATTATAATTATAGATTATAATTCACATGGGGAAAAATTATTTGGTCACTTATTTTATATTTTGTAATATAGTAATTATGTCTTAGTTTGTTATTTTGTTTATTTACTAAATGACTGAAAATTTCATGGATTCCATTAAAAAAATTCTTCTTATATGAAATAGATGATCATCTATTAATGTTTTGGAAAACTATACTAAAATCATTTTATATTCTCTTGATTTATTTACATTTAATGTGACAAAATATTCTATATGGAAGCCTGGATAATTACATTGGATATTAACTACTCCTCATATTGTTCTAAAAATTATCGATATCGATTATTGTTTGATGATAAGTTGTAGAATAACATTGTTACTTTTTTGAATGTATAGGTGGTTGTGTCTGCAAATAAGTTTGGAGTACTACTAAAATTAATATAGAATGGTGTTATATGTATGTATTTACATATATAATTATGTGATAATAATTTTTTTATGCTAACATAGTGGAATACTTTCATATAAGTAATTAAATTTCAATTTTATATACCACAAAAACATTTTTTAATGAAATTCCATTCTATGTAGGTACTAATATGACTATATCATAAGATATGTTATATATATTTAGTATATAATCAATTCATTTATAATATTTCGTTTTTGTGTGTGTAGTAACATGAAACAATAATTAAAATGTATTTATATACTTTATAAAATATTTTTGAGGAATCCAGTGAGAATGATATCATTAGTTATTTACATTTCCAAAAATTAAACATTATTTCTCACAAATAATTACATGGTTTTATGTTTCAAGTCTTTAGTGTCTTGGAGGTCTATATATATAAGGAACCTATATAAAAATAATTTTGAATATTTCATCTTAATAAAACAATTGATCACCTAGGAGTTTAGAGATTATTTATTGATCATTATTGGAATATTCATTTCGATCAATTTTGAAATTAATATTGAATTTAAAGAAGTTTTGGTTGTTATTCGTGAAGAAGAAAGATATATGTTTGTGTGTGTGTGTGTGCGGGTTTTTGTGCAGTTGTTTGTTAAAATATTAATATTATTTTTTTTCTAGATAAATTATATGTATAACTTATATTAGAGGAGTTATAATTTTATCTATAAAATATATTTAAATTTTACTTAGTTTTGTCACCCAATTAGCCTCCAAATAAGGTGGTGGTCATATACGAGCACAACATATCTAAGTAGGTAGTTTTAAGAGAAACTTTTTAGGTTTCCAACATATTTGATGTCAGGCATAGGTGAATTTTAATCTAGGATGGAGAGGAATGTTTTAGTTTGTATATAAAATGGTGGTTCATCAACTCTTATGTGTGGGGTATTATTAGATGCAGTATGTAACAAACATCAGATGTCATTAAAAATGGATTTATTAAGGGATGTGGATTATAATTAAAATTTTTACATATGGGAAGCATTTATATGTTGTAAAACATCGCATAGTGGGCTCTATTAATAAATTTAGTTCATGCATATAAGAAAATATGTTGTTGGCTTGAGTCAACTTTAACCTATAGCTGAACATTTTCTACGAACGTGAACTCCACAAAAAAAGACACTTGAGCTAGGAATAAGTGATAATATCATCATCAAATTAGATAAGATCATTCCAACATTGAAATTATAATACAAATATCATCATATCATTTAAAATTACACAGTGATCATGGATTATCTCTACAAAACACAAAATATCCCTCCCTAATCATTCATGTGACTAAGAATGTGGGAAAATGAATAAAAATAATGTTTAATCCATGTGAGTTACATGATAATGGTTTCATATGAGTTGAAATCAATAATTCAAAACTAGGACGACTCATATCAAGATAAGTGGTGTTTTATTATACATAAAATGATTAGGGCATCCCTATATTTAAAAATAGTGATATTCATAGTCATGTAATTTAATGATAATAAAAAATAAATAATAAAGAATAAACATTGGAGTTTGAGTTTCCCTAATTTATAGATATTAAAATATTTCCAAATAGTTATATGGAGTATTAATTGATAAAAAATTTAATGTTTTATTATTTGGTCTTATCATATTTTAACAGAAAATCTACTAGAAATATTTTATGGAGGATTATATATATATATATACATATCAATTTATAAAATGAAAATAAACCAAGATATGTATTGTTTTCAATATTATTATATATATAATGATATATATTAAGTGAATTTAATCCATTATAAATACTTTATATGTTATTGGATTGAATATATTACTTTTATGATAATACAAGTAGGGATATGAATATGATTCGTAACCGATAAACTTTTTCATTGAAGTAAAAATATTCGGAGTTTAGCCTAGTAATCGTCTTAATATAATATATATTTCATATATTTAAAGTGAATATATTTATCCAACTATGTTAAATAAGATAAATCCATTTCAAATATGGGGTGTTAATAAGAATAAATGATATTTATATTTCTAGAAAATTTAATACATTTCATATGTATTCAAGTAGGAAAATAGAGTTCAAAAAATATTATGGAATGCAGATAAAATAGAATCATCTAAATATCATTCCAAAAGATAATGGATTTCAATTAACAATAAAGAAAATGGTATTATCAACATGATTTTCATACCGATAATTTTAATGGTAATGTGAAGATTAAATTGATCCAGTTAATAATTAGTGAATCCCAAATAATATTACATGCTATAGTTATTTGGTATGAATACCAATTTTATTTTTCTTTAAAGAGGTAACTATAGGACGTAATATTGATTTAAGTGTTATCATTGAGGCATTGAATAAAAAAATATTTCTATGGAATTGATCCTAGGTAGGAGAGACCTAATCAAATGGAAGAATATATAGATAGGATTGATTTTTTTGTCTTAACTAATTATCCATTTCATGCTAATTAGAAAATAATATAGTTGATAACCATGTAAAAATAATTGTTTCTATGTTATTTTTTTCATTACCATATATTCATCAATATCAAAAAAATCATTGAATAATCACAATAATTATTGATATAAAATAGACTATTGGATCAATACAACCACTAGAGAGAGAAATAAATAACCCAATAAATTTTGAGATTAGGATATAATAGGGAAAGAATATAATTTAAATATATCATTTCCCTCATTCACCCAAACCCATATGATATAATATAATACACTTATGGTGTTAAAAATTAAAATCATACCATATTTTTATTTTTTTGGTTTTATTTATCGTACATGTATGATTTTACTATTAAATTCTATACTTTATATTTGTATTATCTTTTTATGTTCCATGAAAATGCTCAGAACATTAACGAAATGGCAGAAGTCTAATAGAATTTCCATTATATAATTATCTAGGAAATATTGATATTACATTAGTGGATTCCCAGAATATATGATGGAAATGTATGGATATAGTAGGCTTTGAAGATATTTAATCATTAAATGATTCTAAAAAATAATGAGGAACATAATATTCTAGTTGTATTTGTAACTAATAATGATTTATAAATGTCATAGAAGAGAAATATGGATGTTTTCAACATATGAAAATAAGTTTAATGGATGATTATCTATTGTAAGCATGATTTAAAATAGAGTGAACAGTGTAAACAAATTTATATAAATTTTTTTGAATTATCAATAATATCCTAAAGGGCATAAACAAAAGGCTTGTGTATAATGATATTAATATATAAATATAGAACTATTTCTTAGATAAAGTGTTGGAAAAAAATTAATTATTCATTTAAAAAACAAAATCTATTTTTGAGGTGTAAAATTTAATCTCAAAAGTGTATTTATAATGTAAATCCATGAAGTATAAACTCACTAGTCAAAAAGTGTTCAAAAATGTAAATATTTAACCTTAAATTTTATTTATTTGTGATTTTATCAATCAAATGAAGTAGAAAAGTGACATGAAGAAATAAAATATCTTAGGAATTTTGAAAATTGGATGTCTAGTATGAATTATCTCAAATAAGAAAAATATTTATATATACATGAATGAAAATGATATATGATTCAATTAATTGAAAAGTAATTGATCTCTATCAAAATTTCATTGGATTTAAAATGTAGTCCCAAACATAAGAAATCATTTAATATGATTCTTGTTTACTATTCAAGATATGGTGACGAATTTATGGTGAAAGATTTTATATTAGGTGAAAATTATGTAATATTTTCATATCTAAATCTCTACACTCACTGAGAGTGGAAGGAATTAAAGATAATGGAACTCCTTTATGGACTAAAAATAAGGACACCTATCAAACTCCAATGAAGAGGGAATAAATTTGATACTCTGAGAGGGTATAAAATTAAATCTATGAGGGGATATGTATTACCAATGAACACTAATTATTGGTATGGAAACATTTCATACATAGGCTGGATGCATTGGCACATTTTGTGTTTTAGTCATGAGGAATTGGAAAATATTTCAACTGTTGAATGTAAATAAATTTAAAAAACTAATAAGTTAAAAATAAATTCACGGTATTTCTACTATTATAATTATTCATATCACATTATTCATTCATCAAATAAATTTTTTTGATCATTTTCAATAATAATTTAAACAGTAAATCATCCTGAACATAGAGTTAAATTTCACCCACTTAAAAACAAATTTTATAACCCTTATATTTACAACATATATATGAAAATTTTTACAAAGAGAATATCTAAATAAAATCTATAACTATTAACAACTAGAGACACTATAATTAAAATTTTAGTCCTGAGAAAAATGAACATGTTGTTGTAACATTAAAGGGACATGTTGAAATATAATCTTAATAAAGGGTCTGTATAGTGGTATATAATTATGTTTCTAGTGAAATATTACACAGATAAAATATTAATGGAATTAAATACATGAATATTTTGAAAATATTAATAACATGTAGTAAAATAACCAATGTAACAGTGGGTTTTTACATCTATTGTATATTAATGAACAAGAACAGAGATATAGAGATGAAGATAGGCCACATAAAATCATTTAGACATAAATGACGACATTAATATCAAAGGTAAATGGGATGTGGTGGACATCCGTGATTAAACACTTTCCTCATCATTATTAATATTAGAAGTAATCAAATCCTATTATTCTCTAAATGTCCTATATTGTTTAAAGTGTTATAGGACTCATGGGTAGACATAATATATGGTGTAATGTTTCCCTAAATAACATTAAATTTTGTTGAAATAAATTTCCAAATGGTTTTTAAATTTAATATATAAAGTGTTATTTGAGGTTTTTTTATTTAGGTTGAACTCAATACAAATGATTAATGTATCAATGGGGGTAATTTATCATTTTTATAAATAAAATGATCATTTTAATGAAAATATATTTTTATTATTTATTTATTGTAAGCTATTATTTCGTTTTTAGTTATCCATGCAATAATGATTTTTATTTTTATCAGGTTAGTTGAGTAAATCCATGGAAAAATGTGGATAGATTGAAATTAAAAAAATAATTATTCTTCTAATGACCCATAATTTCAATGTAATTTTTTTTTAAATATATGTGAATTTTACAAGTCCGTATTTTCTAACGGCGCGCGATTTCGAGGTCCGGAGTGCCCGGAATGATCCATCGAAGTTTTGTTAAGCTTAAATTATTGCGCGTAAGTATTTTTCCTGAAAATGTGGAATAACTCTTAAATGGTTACTTGGATCAGAAATCTGAGGGCACCATTGTTCTCAGGATGGCGGGTTTATCCTAGCTGCGATTTATGTTTAGTCGGCACGGGCCTCTTGTGTGAAATCTAAAAAATGGCATAACCGTAAAAAAATAATTAAATAAATTATTTTATTTTTCAAATACTTATAACTCACAAATGGTAACTTAGATTAAAAATACAATACCACCGTTTAACTTGTGAGGGGAAGATACTAAATTTGGCCGGCGTGGGCCACCAGAAAATGTTAGTTTCTGGCTGCAAATAAAATAATTAAGTGAAAATAATTTTATTGTAAAATTCATAACATTTAAATGGTAATTTGGATTGAAAATCAGATAGTACCATTGGGTTTATTGGGGAGTGTTTCACCTAGGTAGAGCCTATCCTCGACCATAGTGGGTCAAGGGTGACTGATAATAATTTTCCTAACTTTTTCTGGGTACGTTCAGTAAACACGCAAGCGGCATTTTGTAACATTTGAACTGGTGCTTGAAAATTGAAATCCGAGGATACCGTTGAACTCGCAGCGCCGGTATTCACTTAATAAGTTTTTCACCATGACGACAGATGATTGGGAATAAAAGTTAGTTTTTGGATTTTTATATAAAATAATAAAATAATATTCAACACTTTATTTTATTTGTTTTTAGCTCCCATGTGTGAGTGCGGGTAGTTGAAACATCCACATGGGAGTTGATGGTGGGACGGCCACACCCCAACCTCCCATGAGAGGTTATGGTGGTGGGATCCACCCGATCATAACCTCCCGTGAGGGGTTACGATGTGCGGACCACCCGATACGCATAACCCCTAATTAATGAGGGAGGACCTCTTGATCTCCTCTATGCAATTAATTGTGTCAATGCACATGCCAATTAATTGTGTCAACGCACGTGCCAATTAATTGAGCCAACTCAGGTACCAATTAATTTCACCAACGCGCATAAATTATTTATAGGGAGCCTCTTAGAATCCTCCAAATTAAGTGTGCCACCTCTTGTGTAATTATTTTAGTGGAGCCAATTAATTTGTTCTCCCTTTTCAAATTAAGTAACTGTATCAGGGGAAATTGGGAAGGTTCCTAATAAATGAACCGTCATAAATTCAATGATGGTTACTTACATCTCCCACTCTCATATATAAAGAAAGCTTGGGGAATGGATTTGGGACGACTTCATCAAGAGGCGAAACGCTTGCAAAGAGACGCGACGTCCAACACATAGAGAATAATTCCTCCAACGAAGAATCGTCTCCAAGAAAGAATGAAGAACGATGAGCACCAACATCATCCTAATTGAACCAGGGTATGAAAGGGAAGCACTGCCACCCATGAAGAATGTCGACGACGTCATCTTGACTCGTCTTCTTCGAACTCTTCTTCCTTCAACGTCAACGAAACGACACCCGCTTCCCGAGACATTGTAAATGAGGTACGAAAAGTGAGGTAGGGGTTTTGTTCTAGTATAATATCCTATTCATTTTCTCTTATTCGGATTGAAAAATATTTGATGTGTCGTTTTAAAAACAATTGAAGAATATCTCCTCTCTTCTTGTTGAGATAATTGGTATCACTTTAAACACAGAGGATGTGGGCTGGCCTAACAAGGCCTGACATCCTCCATTGATTTCTTATCTCTTGTGGCATTAAACGGAAAGGCATTAAGGTGAAGATGACGAAGGCGGCAACGACTACAGTCGCGCTACCCACGGCTTCGGCAAATCGCGCTGCCCCCGCGGCGTTCTGATGCTCCTGACCAAACATCGTCTGCCAAGAGGCGCACGCCCCGCCTACCGGTGGCGTCCCCGGTGCGCTACCCGTACCCCGTCGATGGCCTACCCGGCACCCCTGTGCCCTGTCGGGGCCCACCCGGCCCCTTCTGGCTGCTTTCCCAGCAACCTGTCATGCTACGCGGTGCACCCACACCCCGCCGGCGGCCTGCCCGGCTCCCCGGTGCCCTTCCAGGCGCATCCGCGCCGACCCGGTGGCCTGCCCAACCCCTGCTGATGGCCTTCCCGGAACCCCGGTGCCCTTTCGGCGCCCTTGCATCCCCCTTCCACGGTCTTCCCGGTGCCCAGGCGCGCTGTTCGTGCCCTAGTACGCTGCCCGGCACCCCGACACCCTGCCCGGTGCACCCACAGCATGCCCGGAGTTCCGACGGCTTTCACGCGCCCCACATGGCCTGCCCGCTGGTCTCACGGCCGCTGACCTCTCGAGTTTCACCCTTCACAGCGCTGGATGAACCAGCCCCAACATTCGGGCCAATACCACATACATGGTGGCATCCGGACGAACTACCCTCGTAGTCAGTTGGGTCAGGCCTAATGGGCCAGGTTGAAACTTAGTGGGCTGACCCGTCCAAAGGGCCGAGTCAGACCCAGAAATTCTGACCTGGTCGACCCAGACCGGGTCAATCATGACTGGGTTTGGCCGATTCGGTCCGACCGGGTCGGACCAGACCCGGGCCCACTAATGAGCCATTGCTTACTTTGGCCATATCTTTAGCACCGGAAGTCCATTTGATGAACCGTCCACAGCGCTGGTAATCTCATTGAGAAACGGTCCCTTTAAAAATACCCTATGGGAGTTCGGGGTATACTTGACATATATTTGGGTTGTTTCGTACACAAAACCAATCGGGCCCCTGGACTAAGAAGCTAATAACTCAAAGATCAGACATCTGATTGAAGCGCTATCTATTGGGTCGATACCCCTATGACATGGGGGTCCTTGTGATACTTCTACGTGAGATTTCTTGACACATGGAGTATCTTCTTGTGGCAAGTGGGTTGGACCATCCTGGTGATGAGCAAGAAGATTGTATAGACCTAGTAGCTGGCTGAGACGTGACGACTGCTGATCGATCGACTCGGAGTGATTAGGATGGCCCAATGGGGAGCGCTTGGTTGTAGTAGCAGACCCATGGTGGAGGAGCACTTGGTTGTAGCGACAAACCTGTGGTACTTGACAGATGTAGTACCTCTGTAGGCTGTGAGGGAGAGCACTTGGTTATTGCAGCAGAACCGTGGTGGGAAGTGCTTGGTTGTAGCAGCAGGCCCATAGTACTCGATAGGTGGAGTACTTCAACAGTCCAAGGTTAGTGGGAAATGCTTGGATGTAGTGGCATTCCCACTGTACTCGACAGAGGAGGAGTTCTCTAGCAGCCGTGGTTTAGATATCGTAAATAAAAATCCTTGTTTGTTCTGAGTCAATGACATTTGTGTTTCCTCATGATTGAGATGGGTTACTAGATAACATAGGTATATGTATGTGCATATATCTAAGTAATGGTTATCCACTGTTTCATAATTATTGGATTATCCTTGTTGGATATTGTGAGACATTGAGGGTCTTGGGTCCCTACTGAGTATCGTTATACTAACCCCTGCACAGGATATGCCCACACTACATTGTGTTTGAGGTAGACAACTGATAGTACTGACCGAGGCTGAGTGTGTAAGTAATGGACGGTACCTAGAGGTGGGCCTCATGACGAGATGGTACCTAGATGAAACGGATGGAAGTGGATCACTGACGAGGCTATATGTACCTACTAATTTCTAACTTAAGTACATGAAAACACTAATTGCGTGTGTGTTTCCAAATGTTTTCTTTAAGTCAGCTCAAATAAGGTCATCTAACCAGGTATAGTCTTTTGAATGTGTCACATCTGTTCAGGATGCCTCCACACAAACAACCAGTTGGAGTTTTGAGAGAGTACCCGATGAAGGCCCACCGAGCAACGAGGCTCCGATGCAGGGCCATCTTTCTATGTTGGAACCTTCACGTGGTGTACCAGCAGCACCACCACCTGTTGGGCAGCAGATGCCACCAGCCGCACTGGAGGACAATTCACGTCAACTGAGCGCATTACACGAGTTCCAGCCAGATAGGCCTTTGAGGTAACAAGGAGAGACATATTCCCAAGAAGAAGAGGACTGATTTGATGTGATTTTAAGAGTTCTCCACCTAGTTGAGACACCAGTAGAGAAGATGGTAATCTTAGCTACTAGTGTTTCTCAGTGAGTGAGCATGAGGTTGGTCCTCATAGCGATGAGGTTTTGGTACTTGGACTGTTTTTTGAGATTGTGCCTTTAGGTAGTGTGTCAGCTATATCACTGCATGTTGGTCAGGAGTTTCAAAAGGTGGTACCAGTTAATGACACATGTAGGCTTAGTGCCTTACATGTGTTTCAACATCAAATACGCCCTCAGGTTCCGAGGTGAGCACGACTTACAGGCAGCAGAGGACTGGACTAAGGAGGTTCTTTATGTTCTCTAGAGCTTTTACAACTTCATTAGGACGACATGTCAGTAGCTGAGTATTCATCGAGTTATACCGATCGTTCCTGGTACTCGATGAATATGATATGATCAGTGCTTCGGAGCTTGGACCTCCGAGTGAGATGTGTTTAGGGACATCTGAGCCAACACTTTTTCCTCTATGTATTCCTACCTATGTTAGGATGCTAGAGAGAACTGTAGTAGTTGAATGTTCTTTGGTTGAGCGGATACAACCAGGGAATGGTAGTAGTGGGAAAGATGGAAAATAACTCCAGTCACAGAGGCTTGGGATTGTAAACTATTTCAGAAAGAGGATATAACAAGGGCAGATGAATCTATAGGGTAGCAGGCATGGAATCAGAGACACGAGAGTAGCATGATGTGGTGTACATTTTGACATGTTAGAACCACCCACCATTATAGTCTCTTCCAGGATCAGGGAGCTAGAGGGCAGAGGAATAGATTAGCTGCATGCGGTCAAGGAGTGTGACCCAAGGGCTCTAGGAATGATTCGAGGTACAGACTGTGTCTACTACTAACCGACATATTAATAGACATAGGTGCCAATCATTCATTACTTCCATGAATCTTGTCCCAGGACTAGATTTCTGGTTAAACCGTCTACATGATCCTCAAGTCTGGTGATACCTTTGGGAGGAGACTCGATAATCACACTTACACTGATGGTGTGATCTGACCCTAGAGGAGAGAGTTTCAGTTGGAACCTCTTGGTTGTACTGTTGGGGCCTTACAATCTTAGTTTGGGTTTGGACTTGACATACACTGTTCACACTCAGATTAACTGTATTAGGAAAAAAGTTTGTGGTTTATCTACATCGTTGAGATAAGGTTTTTTTAATCGAAAAAAAATAGAAAAACCAGGAAGCACGGGTTAAAATCATGCATAGGAGGGTGGAGCCAATCACTCTTCAATCGGCCAGCCTTACCCTCTTGGCAGCATGTGTTTTCAATTTTTAGTTCCTCCATGACAATGACTTAGAGGTAGTCCATACTCCTGGGAAGGGGAACGTTATTTCAGATGCGCTCAGCAGGAGTATAGTATACAGCTGCACGGTGAGGCGACATAGTAGCTAGCCTACATAGAGATATCCATTGTGGATAGGGATTGAGCATCCTTTCTACTGTCTGTTACAGTAACTCCTCCCCTTAATCAGCGAGTCCGGGAGGCGTAGGGTGGAGACATTGACTGTGAGACAAGACATGCTCAGATATCCACAGGGCAGGAACCTGATGGATTTTATGAAGGTGGAGAGCATGTCATCCTTTTCAGAGGATGTACCATGGTACCAGTTTCACTTCAGGAGGAAGTGTTGAGAGAGTTCCAAACTTCCCCTCTATCAATACATCCAGGAGTGGCGATGATGTACTAGGACCTTCGACGACATCACTGGTGGCCAGGTATAAAGAAGGTGGTAGCAGAGTTTGTCTCACGATGCCTCACGTGTCAGCAAGTGAAGGAAGGGCACCAGGTACCAGCAGGATTGGTTCAGCCTTTAGAGGTCCCAGAGAGGAAGTGGGATGGGATCTCCATGTACATCGTGACAGGTCTTCCACATACATCCAGGGGACATGACTCTATTTTGGTGATCATCAAAAAACTCACCAAGTCGGCCCACTTCCTTCTATCCAGAGATGGTATGAGCTACCACGGAGAAGGTGTAGGTCATCCATGAATGGATTAAGACTGCACAGAGCAAGAAGAAGTCATTTGTTTTCAGGAGATGGAGACATCTGGAGTTCAAGGATGGCGACCACGTCTTTCTACGGGTCTCATCTCAATGAGGTATATGGGGATTTTCCCGATGAGGAAAGTTATCCCTAATATTCATCAGACCTTTTCAGGTCCTCAATAGAGTTGGAAAGGTGGCTTACCCGTTAGCTCTACCACCTCAATTGCACCGGGTTCATGATATCTTCCATGTATCTCAGCTAAGGAGATATGGGTATGACCCTTCACACATCATCGACCATGGACATCTGAACATCAATGATGGGTTGAATTTCACGGAGGTTGTTGTGGATATTGAGGATCGATAGGAGCGGGTCCTATGTGGATGATCGATACCTTTGTATTATGTTCGATGGCGGCATGAGAACCTCTAGGAGAGAACATGGGAGAGGGAGACTCACATGCGTTCTCAGTACCCCTTTTGTTTCCTTAGTTTGAGTTGTAGATTACTGGGACATAAATCTCTGAGTTTGGGAAAATGTAAAGACCCCAAATTTCCATGTAATTTTTTTAAATATATGATAATTTTACGAGTCTTCGGTTTCTGAAGGCGCACGATTCCGAGGCCTGGAGTGTCCGAAATTATCCATTGAAGTTTTGTGAGGCTTTAATTAATGCGCGTAAGCAGGTTTCTTGAAAAAGTATAATAACTCTTAAATGGTTACTCGGATCAGAAATATAATGCACCATTGATATCAGGATGGTGGGTTTACCCTAGAAGAGACTTAATTTCGGTCGGCGTGGGTATGCTGTCTGAAATCCCAAAAATGGCATAACCCTAAATAAAATAATAAAATAAATTATTTTATTTTTCAAATTTTTATAACTCACAAATGGTAGCTCAGATATAAAATCTTGGACCACTGCTAAACTCGTGAGCTCTTGCATTATTTAAGCATATACTATATTTGGCTGATGCAAGCCACCAGAAAAAGTTAGTTTTTAGCTGCAAATAAAATAATTAAGTGAAAATTATTTATTATAAAATTAATAACATCTAAACGGTAACTCGGATTGAAAATCCAAGAGTACCATTGGGGTTTTTGGGGCGTTTTTCACCTAGGCAGAGCCTAACCTCGACCACAGTGGGTTGAGGGTGACTGATAATATTTTTCCGAACCTTTTTTCAGGTGCGTTTTGTAAACGCACAAGTGTTGTTTTTTAAATTTTGAACCGGTTCTTGGAATTGAAATCCAAGGACACCGTTGAAATCACAGCGCCAGTATTCTCTTAAGAATAGTTTCACCTCGACTGCAGATGATTGGGAATAAAATTTAGTTTTTGGATTTTTATAAAAAATAATAAAATAATGTTCAACATTTTATTTTATTTGTTTTTAGCAGCCATGTGTGAGTGCGGGTAGTTGGAAGCTTCACTTGGGAGTGGATGATGGGACAACCACACCCCAACCTCCCATGAGTGTTTATGGTGGTGGAATCCACCTGAGCATAACCTCCATTGAGGGGTTATGATGTGGGGACCACCCGAGATGCATAACCCCTCATTAATGAGAGAGGACCTCTTGATCTCCTCTGCGCAATTAATTGTGCCAACGCACACACTAATTAATTGTGGAAATGCACGTGCCAATTAATTGATCCAACACGTTTGCCAATTATTTTCTCCAACATGTGTAAATTAATTATAGGGATCCTCTTAACATTATCCAAATTAAGTGTTCCACCTATCGTGCAGTAATTTTAGTTGACCCAATTAATTTTTTCACCCTTTTTAATTTAAGTAAATGCATCATTGGAAATTATGAATGTTCTTAATAAATGAACCTTCATAAATTCCTCGATGGTTATTTACATGTCCCCCTCTACTATATAAAAGAAGCTTGGGGAAAGGTTTTGGGACGACTTCTTCAAGGGACAAAACACTGGAAAAGAGACAGGATGACCAACCCTTGGAGAATTATTCCTCCAACGAAGAACCGTCACCCATGATGATTGAAGAACGAAGAACACTGACTTCATCCTTCTTGAACCAGGTCAGGAAAGGGAAGCACTGCCGCCCATAAAGAACGCCAATGACATCATCTCGACTCGCCCTCTTCTAGCTCTTATTCCTCTGATGTCAATAGAATGATGACCGATTCCTATTACTTCATCAATGAGGAATGATAAGCGAGGTAGGGGTTTTTTTCTAGCATAAAATCATGTTATTTTTCTCTTCTTTGGATTGAAAAATATTTGATGCGTGGTTTTTAAAACAATTGAAGAACATATCCTCCCTTATTTTGAGATAATTGTTATCACATTAAACACGTAGGATGCGGGCCGACCTAACACGACCCGACATCCTCCGTCGATTTCTTCTCTCTTGTGGAATTCTATGGTAAGGCGTTGTGGAGACGATGATGAAGGCATCAATAATGACAGCCATGATGCCCGCGGTTTCTGCGAATCGCGCTACCGCCATGGTGCAATGATGCTCCCAGCCAAACATCGTCAGCCAAGCGGCGCCCGACCTGTCTACCTGCGGCGTCCCAGGTGGGATTTACGTGCCCTGGCGGTGGCCTGGCCGGCACCCCCGCGCCTTGCCAGCTGCCTGCCTGGCCCCTACCAGTGACCTGCCAGGCACCCCTGCGAGCTACCCGGCGCACCCATGCCCAGCCGGCGACCTGCCCGACCCCTATCGTTGGCCCGCCTGGCACCACGATGCACTTTCAGGCGCCCCGTGCCCGACTGGCGGCCTGCCCGGACCCTCAAGGTGGCCTTCCAGGCACCCTGGCACCCTGCCAGTGCCCCTGCTGCCCCCTTTCGTGGTCTACCCGATGCCCTGTTGCACTGCCTGCGCCCTAGTGCGCTGCTCGGAACCCCGACACCCTACCCGGTACACCCCCAGCCTTCTCGAAATCTTGTCAGCCTGCCTGCACCCCACGCAACCTGCCCGATTATCTCCCGGCTGCTGACCTCTCGAGTTGCGCCCACCGTGGCGCTGGCCGAACTATCCCCAGCTTTCGGGCCGATGCCACCTGCGTGGTAGCATCCGACCAAACTGCCCACGCAGTCCACTCGGTCGGGCCCAGTGGACCAGTTCGAAACATAGTGGGATGGCCCGCCCAATGGGCCAAGTCAGACCCATCAAGTATGACCGGGTCGACCCAGACTGGGTCAACCCAGACGGGGTTCGGTCGAGTCGGTCTGACAGGGTTGGACCGGACACAGACCCACTAATGACCCATTGCTTACTTTGGCCACATCTTGGGCACCAGACGTTTGTTTGATGAACCGTCACCGACTGTGGTAATATCAATGAGAAACAACCCCTTTAAAAATACCCCACGGGAGTTTGGGGTTTAATTGAGATACGGTCGTGTTGGTTCGTACACAAAACCAACCGGGGCCCCAAGATTAAATGGATAATTACTCATAGACCGGGCATCTGAATGACATGTCATCTACTGCGTTCAATCCTCTATGACGTGGACGTCCTTGTGATACTTCTACGTGATATTTCGTGACACTTGGAGTATTGGATTGTGGCACATGGAGCGGACCCACCTAGTGACGAGCGAGCAGATTGTAGAGACCTAGTAGCTGGCTGAGACTTGAAAACTGCTGATAGATCGACTCAGAGTGATTTGAATGGCCCAGTGGGGAGTGATTGGTTATAGCAGTAGACCCATGGTGGAGGAGTTCTTGGTTGTAGTGGTAGACCCGCGGTAATCGAAATAAGGAGTACCTCTATAGGCTATGAGGGGGTGCGCTTGTTTGTAGCGGTAGACCCATGGTGGGAAGCGCTTGGTTATAGCAATAGGCCCACAGTACTCGATAGGTGGAGTACTTCAGCAGTCCAAGGTTAGTGGGAAGTGCTTGCTTGCAGCGGAAGGCCCACAGTACTCGACAGAGGTGGAGATCTCCAGCAGTCATGGTTTCAACATTGTGAATAAAATTCCTGTTTTGAGCTGAGTCAATGTCCTTTGTGTTTTCCTCATGATTGAGATGGGTTACTAGATAACTTAGGTATATGTATGGGCATTTGCCAAAGTAATGGTTATATTTTGTTTCATACTTTAGGGTTTATCGTTGTTGTTTTTTGTGAGACATTAAGGGTCTCGAGGTCCTTACTGAGTATCGTTATACTCACCCATGCACAGGTTATGCCCTCACCGCATTGTGTTGGATGCAGACGACGGACAGCACTGACTGAGGCGTAGTGTGCAAGGATTGGATGTTACCTGGAGGTGGACCTCACGATGATACCATACCAGGAGGAGACTGTCACGACCCAACCCTACTAGGGCTCGATCTGCAACTACCCCAAGCCCCCCTCCATAGGCCAGGGGATGGAAACAAGCACCGAAGGTTAAACCACTTAGGGAGGCCTTTGCCTCTGTACCTGTACACACACACGAAGCACACTCAATGTAATAGTGAAGAGTTATAGAGAATATAAAGTACCAATTACTATAAATAACCACAAATAGTGCATCAACATCTAAACAGTACAAAGATATTGTTGAAAGTAAACTGAAATGAAAAGGGAAAAACACGCGCCCAACCGGAAAAGTTCCACAACCCAATAATAGGTAAACAAAAGTAAAACATCTAAGAGAGTCCCACACCTGGAACCCGACTACGAACACTACACGTGGTCCGAGCTCCCAAACTCCAAAGCTCCTATATAGTCACGAGCAACCTATCCATCATCTAGAAGGGAACACCAAGTGCAGGCAAAGCCCAAGAAGGGGTGAATATAAAAATACTCAGTTGGATACCCCGAAGGCTCAAGGGAGAAAAAAAAGGAGGTACCGAAGAGTAAGCAGTAGATTGAATAGGGAATAGTAAAGGAGTAAAACAGAGAGTGCAGTAAAGATTACAGCTCAACCCAACAAGAGGAAAGAAGTAGGCTCGTCCAAACACAAGGAGCTAGAAGCGGTGAGAAGATGAACTTCTCATCCAGACTTCTCTATATACAGTAGGAGAGTAGACTCATCTAACCCTGAGATGTTAGAAACATAAAGAATGTGGCATACCCCGTGCGTCTTCGCCTCTCCTAGAAGGAGAGTAACCAAACCCAAGGAGTGGGTACTGGAAAAAGGTATACACATATCCATATGCTCAATCAAAAAAACCCGAAAAAGATCGTAAGGGGATCTCCACCCCATAGATCATCCCAAGAAAGTGAGTTACCAACAGTCTCAGAAGTAACCACCATCGATGCCTAGCATCCTACCCATCTGCCCCGAACTGCTAGTCAAGGGGCTCAAATCACCACACCGTGACACTATTCACTTTGGGTAGCACTGATTCGCCCAAAAGGTTTTAGGTTTCATCTCCAGGATGTGTATTGGTGGGGAAAGTGCCCCTCATAATTTTATGTTCTAGGGAAAGTCAAACCACACCTCGTCATTGTCACACAGTCGTGAGGTATGCTCATTGTCAAGTTGTCACATCACTGGCCTGTATAATCCAAGGTTCCTGCTCTAGTATTCATAGAGAAAAGACACAGACTATACTAGTATAAAGAACTGAGTTTGAAAGGAGTTTTCGGGTAACCCGCTTCCCAGCCCCCTAGAGGGTAAACCCTAAGAGGTCGTCGGGTAACCCACTGCCTAGTATCTACTAGAGGATAAACCTCAAGAGGTCGACAAGCAACCCACTTCCCATCCCTACTGGAGGGTAGACCTGGAATAAGTCGACAGGCGAACCACTGCCCAGCCCTGATGGAGGGTAGACCTGGATGAAGTGGACAGGCGACCCATTGCCTAGCCCTGCTGGAGGGTAGACCTGGACAAAGTTGACAAGCGACCCACTACCCATCCCTGCTAGAGGGTAAACCAGGAAGAAGTCAACAGGCGACGCACTGCCCAGCCGTATTGGAGGGTAGAACTGGAATAAGTCGACAAGCGACCCACTGCCCAGCCCTGCTAGTGGGTAGACCTAGAAGAAGTCGTCAACCGACCCACTACCCAGCCCTGCTGGAGGGTATACCTGGAAGAAGCCTTCGGGTGACCCACTGCCCAGTCCTACTTTAGGGTTGACCATAAAGAGTCGCCGGGTGACCCACTTCCCATCCTTGTTGGAGGGTTGATCCGGAATTAGTCTGATAACTCAGCACAGCAACTTACATCATCGGGTATTACCAATGTCGCTACCGTGCGTTGTTTCGGAGTATGTCCAAAGAAGCCTCTGACAAACGCCCTTTCATATTTCCACATTTAATCAGATCAAGAAAGAGGCTTCGCTTTCTTGAACAGATCATACCATTGTAATCCTCATGGAAAAACACGCGAGATAGACTACTTACTCGCTAGAAATGGGCTCTTGATGAGAAAGTTATTTGATGCCGCTTTACGTCCATACGACGTCTCATGGGGCCTGCACCTCGGTCTCAAAAGTGGTTGGGTGAACTGCACCACAATGATCCTAGAGAAAAAGTTTGTTGAATTCACTATTCATACGCCCCAAACGGGTGCCTAATGAAAAAGTCACAGTATCTTGCACATGTCTTAAGAGACGGCCCATGCGGCCCACGCCTCAACTCTGGCTTCACCGCCTGAAACCCCCTGGTCAACCTCATCTCGATGCCAAGGTCACAACACCACTAACGATGCCTAAAACGGACTCTGGGTGCAAAAGCTACAACTCCCCTCATTATACACAAATGGGGCCCTGTGGGGCCCGCACATCAAGCCCAAATTTAGGCGGGAAGATTGTGCCGTTGCAATACCATTGGAAAAACACTCAAGAACTTGTACTCAAACACCCTAAATGGATGTCAGGTGAAAAAGTGGAATTCCACTGTAAAACGTGCGAAGTAGGCCCTGTGGGGCCCGCACCATGTCTCCAATCCAAATTCTTTAGATAGTATCTCAAAAATTTTGCACGAGGACTGGGGTCATTCTTCCACTGACAGTGCATCAATTGGACATCCCAATCAGGAGTTAGGTCCGACGCAACAATAAATTAATTAATTTATTCATTAATTAATCATTTGCATTAAGCATTTTATGCTTCTGAGCAATATAACCAAACCACAAAGGTTCCAAACTAATTTTTGGATGTTCCGTCTCAACCCAGGACCATAGTGCCTCTGACTGCACATCAAACGGACGTCCGGCTCGCGAAGTGCGTCCATCGCGGGCTTTATTTAATAATTTATTATTATTAAATTAAAGTTCTTTGGGTCACCCATCTTCGGGAATTGAATAAAAAACCCTAAAACCCACTTTAAAACTACCTCCTTGCCGACACAATCTTACATCCATAGATAGCACATCAAACGGACACACCGTTTAGATGTTACGACCCCCCCCCCCCCCCCGAATGCAAGGGGGCCTAACCGGGCCGGCTCACCCCTGCGGGCCCAGTTCGAATCACCAGCCCACGGCCCAGCCATTGGTCTGGCCCATCATGTCGCGGCCCACCCAGCAGCACCGGACCCGAGAAGTCCGGTTTTCTCTACACAGAGTGGCCAACTGGCTAGTCTTCGTTTCCAACAGGACCCGCGCTTGGCCGGTCCTTGTCTCCCAAGTAGACCGGCCATTGGCCGGTTTTCCACGTCGCACAGTCGGACCCGTCGAACGTGGGTCCCTGTTTCCCCCGAGGTGATGTCTCCACCGACGAGCCATGCAGGCTAGTCTTCTCCCTTACACGCCATCTCGGACTGCTCCCCACCTGAGCACCAGCGCCGCCTCCGCCGCTGGCCAACCCGGCTTCCCATAGCTGGCTCGTCCGCACCGGCCAATTCTGCAGGACACTGTACCTCTGACCCGAGCCCCCTCAACACCTCTTCCTGCTGCCGCTGCACACTGCTGTGCTACCACCCCTGCCGACCGGCCACTAACACCACACCGCCCTTGGGCTTCACTCGTTACTCTGTCATCCCGGCTCCACCAGACACACGAACCAGCAACAACCCACTTCGGCCTCCTCCGCATGGGCATGCACCCCCGGTCCCACTCAACTCACCATGGTCACCGTGTGCAGCCGACTGCCACTCCTGTCGTCCCACTCCAGTGGTCTCATCCACAGACTACTGGGACCTCATCGGTGGTCCGATTTTGATTCTGATGTCGGAATCTGGGCCCTCGGGATGAGTCTTTCGCAACGTCTCCCCTTACTCATTGATTTATTTAGAATTGACACTTCTGAAATGTGGACGAAGAATTCCCATGATCAGAAGATGGGAAGGGGCTTCGGCGATGGTCGTGTTCGTTCGGCCATCAGCCCAAATCCTATAATTATAGAATTTAAAACGATGAAAATTGATCAAAATGCTATAAATTGACGATGGTGAAAAAAAATTCACAAGAACCCTACATCGATTTTGATGCGCGTCATAGGCGATGCGTCCGTGAGGCTCCACCTTCGAACCGCTGAGGTTTCGGCGAAGATCAATCCTCGATCCTACAATGAAAGTTGAATAACTTCTAGAGAGAGGGGGAGGGAGGGAAAGAGAGAGAGAGAGAATAAATGGGTTCTCCCTCCCAACACTTAGTGAATTTATAGAAATTCACTAAAACTCTCCAAACGGGTGTGGATTCTAAAACCTCCGTGCCCGCTTATTTTATCTCATGCCTAGGAAAAACACCACATTTTGAACTCAAATAAAGTCTCGGATTTCAATTCCATGACTTAATTCGAATGTCATTCAAAAAGAATTACAGTGACAAAAATCACTAAGTGGACATTCCTAAATGACCATTTTTCCCCTGGGTGAAATCTCTCATAGGAGGCCCGTGCCCACAACATTTACACCCCTCCTAGGGTAAACAGCATGCTCTAGACTCAATGGTGCCCTCATATTTCCCATCTGAGCAACCTTTTAGGAGTTCCTTTGGATTTGAGATATTAAATGAATAATTTAATTTGAATTATCCATTTAACACGCCGCTAATGAGCAAAGGGGTCCGAACATCCCGCGCCATCTTATTTTATGTCGTTCTTAGGGTAAACACTGCATTCCCGACCCAACAGTGGTCTCGGATTTCCTATCCAATCAACCACCTACGGGATATCATATTTTATTTATCTAACCATGCCTACGCAATATAAAAAAATTAACATTTTTATATAATTAATTCCGAGAACAACATTCCTCAGAATTGCATCCCTTCTGAAGGTGCTTCTTTGGAATAACATCAAGAAAATTCCAAAGTCTTTCATAAAAAAAACTAGGTTCTTTAATCATTACCTACTTAAAGATTTTCATCACCAAAAAGAAAAACCTAGGAACAACTCAGGGTACTAAGCCCGTACCTGGCACTTCCATACCCAGAAGAACACTTGCACAGTCCCGCACAACCACACACAGACCAAAGGATTTGATTGGTTCACGCGAGGTCTTCCCTCACTGATAACGTGCACAGGAGCATGCACAATTTTCCTTAGGTGAGTAATGTTGGAAACGTCATGCACCCACTCCAGACATTGGGGTTAGGGAAAGGTGGTAGGGAACCTCATCATCCCTTCTCTTGATCACAAACATCCTGATGGACCTTGGGGGTAGCTCACCTCCCCGGCCGAATCCCTACGTCGCACGTGCACGACTGGAATCACCATTTGGACATGGTAAAAATCTAAGTGATTCCCTCCTTCATAATATCCATATGTTGAAACACCCAAGGATATCCAATCATGCAAGGTTTCACAGTCAATGTCCCATGACCAAGACTCTCTTACATGCTTTAAAGGTGAAGGAGTCACCACCATCAACTAAGAAAATGTTCCACACCTTCTATTCCACTAATTCAAGGATAGACAGATGCCCCGCATCACCTTGGTAAAAACTCAATCATGGAGTAGGGAGAAAATAATTTCATACATAGAGTCTAAAAATTCTACTTGTGAAAATTAGAAGAGCTGTAGAGCATACCTCTTATCACCTCATGCTCTGTAGGATCGTAGACATCAAAATCTCATGGATGTCCTTGGTACCAACTGTCAGCTTCCGGGGCCTGAGGTGGACTGCTTAGTGGTGATGGGAAGACCTCGTAAAGATGTCCCCCACTACCATCCCTCCCCACTCCTCCACTAGCACCACCTCTCTGGGCGCTACTCAGATTACGGCGCTGCCTCTACCACGGTGGTGCACCTGCTGCCTGCCTGATATTCTCAGCGAACTAGGTCGGGCAGTCCCGTTCCAAATGACCTCTCCCCTCGCAAGCATAGTACCAGTGCTCTCTGGGATTCCCTGGTGCCCTCCGATGCCACAACACTCTATGACCCCGCCCTTGAGTCCGGTTATCAGAAAGCCACCTACGTCAAGGTTCTTTTATCTGGTGCCTACTAGCTGTGGTAGATGTCTCAGCTCTGTCAAGCCTACTGCCACCACCAACTGTTGGACAAAACAAGATGCTCTCTGTCAGCAGTGCCCGCTCCAACACCCCATAATATGTGGTATTTCCCAAGGGTACTATGATAGAATGCATCTCTCTGCGGAGACCCTGCTCAAACATCTACACCCGAAAGTCTTCGTCATTGACCATGTCCGGGTAAAAACGTGCACGGTCTGCGAACCGATTCACGTACTCATTCACCATAATCCATCCCTGCTGAAACTGCAGGAGCTCCTAGATCCGAATGGAGCATAAGAAGTAGGGGTAAAACACCTCATGAAATAGAAATTGAAAGTCTTCCCACAAAAGAGATGACTCATCTAGTAACTGAGTCACCAGACTCCACCAACGACTTGATGATCAATGAAAAAGGTTGGCTACCAAAAACACCCTCTGATCTGTCAGTGTTTGCGCAACCCTAAATAGGAAAAACACCATATCGATGCAAACCTATACTGTCAGAGGGTCTGTCTCACCACTAAACCTCAGCAATCTCTGTCACTGGAACTCACGGAGTGCACTCAACCTGTGCTCAAGCTTCATCTGCTCTACTGGATCTGTCTGCTACTCGCCAGGTGGGGTGCTACTACCAGCCCACCTGGAGAAAGGGACTTGCTTGATGGGTTCTGGAATGAGTTTGTGTAGCTCATAAGGACATAGTCACGAACCAAATAATTATCATGGATGATTTTCTTCATGGAGGCATCCTGAATGTTGTCAAGGAGCACCGCGATCAGATGAGCATATATGTATATGACAGTAACAATAATGGGGAGTTGACTCAAGAATGACAATCAAAGACTCAATCATATGTGATGCAGAATCCAATTTTTCTTGCAACGGGTGTCTCAGCATGTCGAGTCGACAAGTGGGTTATCAGGGTCCTGGTGAATGGATATGTAGGCCGCTGCACCATCACTGCACTCCCTGGCCTGAGAGCCACTCTCAAGACACATTGACACCTTTTCCCTAAATCCTATCCAATTCTTTTTTACGGACGTCCAAACAATGTCCCAAGGAAAAAACCACCTGTGATACCACTTTGTCAACACCCGACCCTAACGAAGCTCGATCTGCAACTACCCCTAGCCCCCCTCCATAGGCCAGGGGATGGCGACAAGTGTCGAAGGCTAAACAACTCAGGGAGGCCTTTGCCTAAGTACATGTACAGACACACACAGCCCACTCAATGAAATAGTTCAGAGTAAAGGGAAATATAAACTTCCAACTACTATAAAAAACAACAAATATTGCATCAACCTCTAAAAAGTACAAAGAGAGTGTTGAAGTTAAACTGAAAAGAAACGGAAAAAACACACACCCAACTAGAAAAGTGACACAACCTGGAAACATGTAAACAAAAGTAAAAAAACTGGGAGATTCCCACACCTGGAACTTGACTACAACCACCGCATACAGTCAGAGCTCAAAATGACAAAGCCACTCTGTAGTCACAAGAAACTTTATCATCGTTTGCAAGGGCACACCAAGTGCAGGAAAAGCCTAAGAAGGGGTGAGTATAAAAATACCCAGTAGGATACCCCGAACCCTTAAGGGAGCAACAAAGGAGGAACTGAAGAGTGAGTAGTAGATTAAACATAGAATAGTAAAGGAGTACAACAGAGAGTGTAGTAAATAGGACAACTCAACCCAATAAGAGGAAGGAAGTAGAATCGTCTAAACACAAGTAGCTAGAAGCAGTGAGAAGATGAACTTCTCGTTGAGTCTTCGCAACCTATAGTATGAGAGTATACTCATCCAACCCTGAGAAGCTAGACACAGAAATCACGTGGCGTACCCCGCGCGTCTTCACCTCTCTTGTAAGGAGAGTAACCAAACCCAAGGAGTGGGTACAAGAACAAGGTATACACATATCCATATGCTCAATCATGAAACTCAAACCAGATAATAAGGGGATCTCCACCCCATAACTCATCACAACAAAGTGAGTCGCCAATAGTCTCAGAAGTAACCACCATCGATGCCCAGCATCCTACCCATCTGCATTGAACTACAAGTCAAGGGGTTCAAATCACCACCCCATGAATCTATCCTCTTTGGGAAGCACTGACTCACCCACATGATTTTAGGTCGCATCTCCAGGATGCATCTTGTTGGGGAATGTGCCCCTCATAGTTGAGAGTTCTGGGGAAAGTGAAACCACACGTCGTCATTGACACATAGTCGATAGGTATTCCTAAAGTCAAGTTGTCATATAACTGACCCGTACAATCCAAGGTTCCCACTCTATTAGTCATGGAGAAAATCCACAGACAAGCATAGTAGAAAGTACTGAGTCTAAAAGGAGTTGTAGGGTAACCCGCTACCCAGCCCCGCTTGAGGGTAAACCCTAAGAGGTTATCAGGTAACCCACTGCCCAGTCAATGCTAGAGGGTAAACCCCAAGTGGTCGACAGGTGACCAAATTTCCATCCCTACTGGAGGGTAGACTGGGAATTAGTCGATAGACGACCCACTACCCTGGCCAACTGGAGGGTAGACATGGAAGAAGTCGATAGGTGACCCACTGCCTATCCCTACAGGAGAGTAGACTTTGAATAATTCGATAAGTGTCCCACTGCCTAGCCCTGCTAGATGGTAGACCAAGAAGATATCGACAGGAGACCCACTTCCCACCCCTGCTAGAGGGTAGACCTAGAATAATTCGACAGGAGACCCACTGCCCAGCACTACTGGAGGGTAGACCTGGAAGAAGTCGAAAGGTGAACCACTGCCCGACCCTGCAGGAGGGTAGACCGGGAAGAAGTCGTCGGGTGACCCACTGCCCAGCCTGCTAGAGGGTAGACCCTGATGAGTCATCAGGTGACCCACTGTCTAGCCCTCCTAGAGGGTATACCCAGAATTGGTTCGATAACTCAGCACTGCACCTTATATCACCGGGTGTTAACAACATCGCTACCATGTGTTGGTTCGGAGTACGTCCACAAAAGCCTCCGACCAATGGACTTTCATATTTCAACATTTAATAAAATTATGTAAAAGGCTTCGATCACCAGAACAGATTACACCATTGTAATCATCATGAAAAAACACACGAGATAGACTACCTACTCGCTTGAAATGGGTTCCCGTTGAAAAAGTTACTCGGCGCCGCTTTACGCCCATACGGAGTCTCATGGGGCCCGCACCTCAGTCCCAACAATGGTCGGGAGAATTTCAACACCGCAATTCTCTTGGAAAAGCACACTGAATCGATATTCATACGCCCCAAACAGGTGCCTAATGAAAAAGTCACAGTATACTTCACACGGCTTAAGAGACGGCATGTGGGGCCCAAGCCTCAACTCCAGACTCATCGCCTGAAACCCCTATAGTCAACCTCGTCTTGATGCCAGAGTCACAACACCATTGATGGTGCCTAAAACGGACTCTGGGTGAATAAGATACAACTCCCCGCATTATACGCAAAGGGGGCCATGTGGGGCCCTCACATTGAGCCGAAGTTTAGGCGGGCGGATTGCACTGTTGCAATCGCATTGGAAAAACACTCAGAAACGAGTATTTAAACACCTTAAATAGATGTCAGGTGAAAAAGTGGTCTTCCACCGTAAAATGTGCGAACTAGGCCCTGGGGGCCCACACCTTGTCTCTTACCCAAACTCTTCAAAAATCATCTCAAAAAGTATACACGAGGACTGGGTTCACGCATCTACTGACGGTGCGTCAATCAGACAGCCCAAGCATGAGTTAGGTCTGACGCAACAATTAATTTATTAATTAATCATTCTCATTAAGCGTTTTGTGCTTCCGATCAACAAAACCAAACCTCAAAGGATCCGAACGAACATCGGAAGGTCTGTGTCAACCCTAGACCACAGTGCCTCTGACGGCACGTCAAACGTACGTCCGGCTCGCGAAGTGCATCCATCGGGGGCTTTATTTAATAATTTATTGGTATTAAATTAATGTTCTTCGGGTCACCCGTCTTCGAGAATGGAATACCAAAACCTCGAAACCTAATTTAAAAATACTACCTTGCCAACACGATCTCGCAACCACAGACGATGAATCAAATGGACGCACCGTTTATAAATTACAGCCGCCCGAATGCAAGGGGGGCTAACCGGGCCGGTTCACGCCATCCGGACCGCGGCCCAACCGCAGGTCTAGCCCGTCATGCCACGACCCACTAGTTGCGGCCCGCCCAGCAGCACCGGACCCGAGTAGGTCTGATTTTCTCCACACAGACCGGCCAACTGGCCAGTCTTCGTTTCCAACAGGACCCGTGCTTGGTGATTCCTTCTCTCCCAAGCAGACCGGCCAAAGGTGGGTCTTCCGCGTTGCACAGCAGGACCCACCGAACATCGGTCACTATTTTCCTTGGGGTGCTTTCTCCACCGACTAGAAATGCAGGCCGGTCTTCTCCCTCACACGCCATCTATGATGGCTCCATGCCTAAGTGCCTATGCCGCCTCCGCCGATGGCCAGCCCGGCTTCCCGTCGCCAGCTCGTCTGCGCAAGACACCTTTGCCGGCCACTGCACCTCCGAACCAAGCCCCCTCGATGCCTCCACCTGCTGCTGCAGCACACCGTCGTGCTACCACTCGTGCCGACCATCCCCTCACAATGCACCGCCTCCGAGCTTCACACGCAGCTCCGCCATCCTGGCTCCACCAGCCACACAAACTCGCAACGCCCCGCTCCAGCCTCTTCCACACGGGCTTGCATCCCCGGTCACTCTTAACTCCCCGCGACCGCCACACGCAACTGCCGGCTGCTCCTGCTGTCCCACTCCTGTGGTATCTTCTATAGTCTATCAGTACCTCATTAGAGGTCTGATTTCTATTCTGAGGCCGGAATTTAGGCCCTCAGGACAAGGCCTTCATAGTGACGCCCCTTACTCGTCGATTCATTGAGAATTGACACGTCTGAAATGCGGATGAAGAATGGCCAAGATCGGAAGATGGGACGGGGCTCGGGCGATGGTCGTGTTTGTTCGGTTATCACCCCATATTCTAGAATTATTGAATTAAAAATTATGAAAACTTATGAAAACTCCATAAATTGATGATGGTACAAAAAATTCACAAGAACCCTACAACGATTTCGATGCGCTTAGATTGCGATGCATCTGTGAGGCTCCACCTTCTAACCGCTGCTGTTTCGGTGAAGATCGCTCCTTGATCCAGTGAATAATGGTGAAGAACAGATAGAGAGAGAGGTAGATAGGGGAAGAGAGAGAGAGAGAGAAAGAGAAGAAATGGGTTCTCCCTTCCAACTCTTAGTGAATTTATAGAAATCCACTAAAACTCTCCCCACTGGTGCAGATTCTGAAACCTCCACGCCTGCCTATTTTATCTCACGCCTAGGAAAAACACCCCATTCAAAACTCAATGGAAGTCTCGTATTTCAATCCTGTGACTTCATTTCAAAGTTATTCAAAAATAATTCCAATGATAAAAATCACAAAGAGGACATTCTGAAATGACCATTTTGCCCCTGGGTGACATCTCTCACAGCAGGCCCACGGCCGTAACTTTTAAACCCTGCCTAGGGTAAACGGCATACTCCGGACTCAACAGTGCCATCATTTTTCCCATCTAAGCAACCATTTAGATGTTACTAGGGATTTAGTTATTAAATGAATAATTTTATTTAATTTATCCATTCAACCAACCTCTAACGAGCGAGGGGTCCGAACTCCTTGAACCGGCTTATTTTATTTCATTCCTAGGGTAAAAACCGCGTTCTGGACCCAACGGTGGTCTCGGATTTCTTATCTGATCAATCGTCTAAGAGATATATTATTTTCTTTAGTTAACCACACTTCGTTAATATAAAAACACTTAACATTTTTGTATAATTAATTCCAGCCACACCGGGCCTTGTAATTGTACTACGTCTGAAGGCGCAGCTCTGGAATAACATCAAGAATATTCCAAAGTCTTTTATAGCAAAAACTGGGTTCTTACAGAGATGTACAGACATGGAGCACTGAGGAGGCTCTCTGTACCTACACATCATGTAGGATCTGTGGTTGAGAATATAAGAGCTACTAGACACCTTCCAGCTATTTGTATTTTATTTGTACGTATTTGTCTTTTCCTTGTACATTACTATTGGATTTTTATTTCTAATACCTTTTACATTCTAATGAATCTTTTTTATACAGTTTTTACTTACTGTTTGCTTCCTCTTGTACTCTGGTTCCGTGTGTTTATGTTTTAAAAATGCAATTCCTTCCCAGTTTTAGGGAATTATGCCTTTGGTGCTAGTCGCCAGCCCTTGGCCTATTGAAGGCGGGCTTGGGGTAGTCATGATGTGGGCCCCAGGGGACGGGTCATGACAATAAATTATTATACCAACTAATATATAAACACCTTGTATAATTTTTTTTATATTTTAGGACATTAAATAATATTGAATATGTTTTTTTATCTCTCAATAGGTGGAATCCAAAATAAAAGTAAAACTATCAAATAGATGGTTCTAAAATAATGTGGGGAATTAAAATTTAAATTTTGAAGGGTTTTTATCCTCAAACATCATTGAAGGAACCTGGTAGATCCTATATAACATGAAGGAAAATAAAATTGTAGTTTTTTTAAATGATTTATAAATAAAATATATTTTTTATATATTGTGGTGTGTTTTGAAAATTGAATGTAATGGTTACCAAGAATTAATTTGGCTATGTGAGTAATGTGGATAAACTTTTATGTGTTAACATAAAACTCTTGTTTCCTACACCAATTGTAGTATAAATATGATTAGATAATTTTAGTACATCACATTTAGTATATAGTGATTTTTTATCCATATTTATTTTGATAAATATTTCGCTACTAGTATCAAGGAATTGTGAAAATAAGTTATCATCATATGTGGGAATATTTGGGTACTAGTGATGATTTTACCATGGAATTTGGAGTAAAATGGGGATCAATAAACAAAACTAATCCTTTGAAAATAATAATAATAATAATAATGGTGATAGGGAAACAATAGTTGGATTAATATGGATATTGAGAACTAAATCCAATGAGAATATTATTGAATGTCTAAGAGATATCATTGTATTTGATGAAAATTAAAATATAATATTTACTAGTGATACATATTGTATTTATGAAGATTTTTTAAAACCAATATATTTCTATTAACATAGTTAGAGATATATTTTATGAAGAAGAAAAATATATATTCAACCAAAATTTATTCTTTGATTCAAGGGATTTCCTGTGATTTATATAATATGAGTATTTTTTTATAGGTGGAATTTGGTTATTTTGTATGTTTTAAAAGAATTTTTTATCTAGAAGTATTTTTTTTCTCATTCAAAACTGTCACCCGAGTAGCATACAAAAATCCGGGTTATCGAGATCATGAATTGCATAATCCATTATAACAAAGATATATGAAATGTTCATCTGATATCCAATGTTATGTTGCATAATATCATGGGAAGGTTGAAAGTAGGTTCTAGGAATGAATTTATTTTTAATTGGAATTTTTTTTCTCTTTCATGGATGGTGGGGAGAAATTAAGGTAATATGACATAATCGATACTAGTTTGAAATAAATAAGATGATGAGGGGAAAATATTATTTTTAATTTTCATACATGTGAGGTACACTGTGATGTGTTAGGGATTAACATATATGTAATCTTTCATTAAATTATATTTTGATCAAATATAAATAAATCCATATATTTTATTCATTATTTACTTATCTCTCAATATTTTAAATTTATATGAAATCCACTCTAGTCACTCTTGAACTGTAAAGAATTAATGGTCATTTAATCACATTAATAATTCTCTATAAAACAAATATATTATCATATAAATCTAGAAAATTTGTTTCTCACTACTTTTTGATTTTAGACAATCCCTATAAGACCTGATAAATACATCAATAAATGATCCAGAGACCACACATGCAAGTGATAAAATAAATACTATAATCTTATTACACTCATTTTTATGAAAATGGGAATAGTATTGGGTGAAATGTGTGATATCAAATTATCAATATGGGAATAACTCTTAGACATTCCATCAAGGTATATAAAAAATAAATAAGAGAAAACATGTGGATAAGGAATTCGTATTGATAAAAATTGAATAAAAAATTAATAGTTTCCCAAAGGTCATGATAGAATGAAATGTAATATAAAATGAAATAACAGTTATTATAACATAATGTTTTGAGATAATAAACTTGTTCAATCAATCATAATAATAGAAATATTAATTAAAAATGATTCCTTGCATGGAAAAATAAAATAATATTAAATTTCTCGATCATTAGAACATGGAATCATCATATTCATATATTATCAATGAATTAAAATTCATTATGTAATTATAATATCCAAGAAATACCACCCTATATGATTTCATTAAATCTATGTATACAAAAAACCAGTTAATAAATGATATATTAAACATTAAAAATTTCATTGGAAAGATTTATAGGACCCATCATATCATTATCTATATATATACGAGTTTCATAATATATTAGTAATTCATATTTTCATTAGAAACCAGACAAATAAAATTTATATTGAATCATTTTCAAATTTTTACTAATAATATATTAAAAAAAGATCAATTGATATGAAATATTTAGTTACTCGTAGTAAAGATTTGCTGAATTCATTTAGATGTATACTCATAAAACAAAACACTATAGGTTTTTTATACTTTTTATTTAATGATTAAAATGAAAGTAAAACATAAAAAAGGTATTTAGAAGTCATTTTTTTGACATTTCACATAAAGATAATGTCATAATTCACATTTTAAATGAATTTTTTTCTAAATCAATTTTCCATAATTACTTTTACTAAAATATAATGACTGTAGCCTTAAAATACATAAATGTATTCCAAAGGAAATATGGAGTGTAGGATAAAATATATGAACATGAATTGAAGAAACCTTTTCAATTTATTGAATTCATTTACTAAAAACTGTATTATTGAATTCGTGGAAACTGTTGAATTTATAATCATTAAACAGAAATTTGATAATCACCTTATTTAATTCATATTTTAATTTTATAAAAGTAATAGATAATGTTAGTGGAAATAATTATTTTTTACATTATTTGGAAATATATCATTTATTGATGATGAGGGTTATTGTTGAGTCAAATGTTACTTATGAATTATCCCTTTATTTAGTTTTGAAAATCACAAACACATTATTTAATAGTTGATTAATAAATTTTAATATAAAAATTATTTTCTTCAATGTTTTTTGTAGAAATCATTTTTTGTTGTCTTAGTTATAACTACTTTTAATGTATTCATTAATATAAACTAACATTCATCATTATTGTTAAAATAATGAGTATGGATCTGATAGTCATCAGAATCACCGTTATTAGATCAAATTTAGGATTTTCAAGAATTTTTCATGTAACACCTAGGAAAATTCCATGAAAAATGTTTATGTTTTAATGGGACTATTCCAAAACCAGTCTCTAAGACAACATGTGATCCTGAAGGTTGTAGAAGATGAAAAATATTTTTTAAACTCCATTTAATGAACGTTCCATAAACATGCGAATGGGTTTTTCTAACATTTAAATCGGTGGATGTTGCAAAAATCTAAGGCCACTTTTGAATTCAGAACACTGAGATTCACCAAGTAATGGCTTAAACTTGACCAACTTGGGTCAATTGAAAATGATAAATTTTAGTCTTTTAAAATAAAAAGATAAAATAATATTAAAATATTATAATGTTTATTTTAATTGAATTGAATATGATGTGACACAGCGACCGGTCAGTGCTACAGTTCAGTTCCATGGAAATATTAACCCAAATATGTATTTTATTAATGGATTACTGTGGCAACATGAAACGAGTCTCCCACCTCTAATTAATCTTAGATCCAGGGTTGACAAAAAACCATGGGGAAAACCTATAGAAACGAAAATATTTATCTAACTTTTTCTCCGATAGTGAAAATGATGAACACTCGTGGAGAATGAGATCTAATATAAAAATTGAAAAGTGGTGCAAAATTCTATTGGATCCCTGATAGAAGAAATTCAGAGAAATATTGTGGATCACTGATCGACGATGACTCGAATCACCCACCTTTGTCAATAGTTGCTTTGAAATCCATGTAGGAATATTTGTATGCATTCTATATGATCTTCTTTCCTCATTCTACATTTTCAATGACAGACAGAGATTAATCAACGAACAGGTTAACCCTCAGTTCGATCGTTCTTATGGGGTCGGTTCTGGATATTGTTGGGAGATATGATATTTTTAATCTGCGATAGTATTCTTGAACCCCCCACCTTCAATTTTGGTATCAAGCACTAATGAGGAGGGGTTGGGAAAAAAACAAGTCCTAGATCTCTCTGTAGTGGGTGTTTGTGTTCTTCATGATGAAATTCCCAAATCAACAATAAAATATCTTCAAGGACATTGGAATAATGGAGGCGACCCGAGAGGCCTGACAACACAATCATATTTGAAAACAGACCCCTAGAGAATTCATGGTGGTACGCGAATGATAAGGCTATCGATCGGCTGGTCTACAGTCATGGTAGTAGGTGGGGGTGGGGCGCCATGATGATGCACTAAGGAAGGATGTGGCCGGAGCGGTCCAGGGTAGATTAATATAGGCAGGTGGCGCAATCCCGTCTCTATTGGAGGCGGCACGCCCTACGGCGGAGAGGCTGAAGGTAGTGGACAGATGACCGTAGGATTAAATTGGAGACAGGGCACCACATGGAGCTGCATGGTGGATGAGGCTACCTGCAACCACATGACTTGTTGACTGATGAGGGAAGGAATCGGGTTGACCAGTCACGTGCACCCCTAGCGGAATTTCCTGAACTGGTACAGGATAAACCGGACCAACTGGGTCAGTCCTGGCCAATCTATGCCGGTCCTAGGGCAGGGCCAAACTGGTCAACCCATCGGGACATGTCGGGCAAGATGGATTGGGCTCCCTGAGAGGCCTAGTTAGTTCTTTGATCCGGTTCATCTTAGTGGACTGGGATTGAGATTTAATGTCGGGCAGCTATGCACTCCCCCTTGGGAATAGTGATCGGCCCGTTAATGCGGGTCAGGCCGGATAAACCCAGGTCACTGGATGACATGGAGGACTAAAGACACGATAATTCTGGGTTAGGTTAAGCAAGTCCCAATGGACCAAGTAGGGAAAATGGGATATATGGGACCCAGACTAGGTTGGTTGGGTCGGTCTGTACCAGTCGGACCTGGCCCAGATGCAACTGGCCCATGTTTACAAAATCAATTATATCTCTCAAATCGGGTATTTTATAGACGAGTCTTCAATGGAACTGGAACACTTGAGATGAGGTGGTAATTTGGGAATTCCCCAATCGATTTGACCAAGTTGGACCGGGCTGAGATGTAATCGGTCTTTATTTATAGAAAGGGTTGAATCATTGAAATCACGTGTATGATTGACACACCTTCTGTGGCATTAGGACCCTCGAAACAAGGAGGTCCTTTTGAGATACTCTACATGAGTTTTGGTGGAGGTTTCCATGTAGCAGAGTCATATAGGACCCAGATCTAACATGGCCATTTTTAAAAAAGGGTGATATCATTGAGATCGAGTTTCTGTTTGAATAATCATCTATTACATTGGGACCCCTATGATGAGATGGTCTATTGTGTTACTCTATGTGGGACTTCCTGGCCGTTGAGGTATGACCAATCACATGAGGAATGGATCCTCTTGGAATCTAGTGTGATAATTACTAGAATCAAGTGGAAGGATATGACATTATGAATGAAGATGAACCTTTAATGGATCAGCAACAGAGAAACCCTTCGTAGATCAGCAATAGAGAGAACCTTCATGAATCAGCATGACGGTGACCATCCATGGATCAGCATGAGAGCAACCCTTTGTGTATTAGCAGTAGTGAGACCTATTATGGATCAACTACATAGTAACCCATTTTGGATAAGTATTAGATATACCATTCATAGATCAATAGTAGAGCGACCCATCATGGATCAACAAAAAATCCTCCCAAGAGAATAAAATGATCTAGATTTATGACTAATCATCTTTACTTTTGTACTTTAGTTATACATGGTGTCTGTTGCCTATTTCTTTGTTCTTTAACATGAGATCATTTGTTTTCATATTTCCATTGTGTATTTATCAGATACCTTCTGGGGTCTTTGGTTATTTTGTTAGTATTATTTTACTCACCCCTTCAGAGGCTTCACCAACACATGTTAGGTGTTGTGTATATGACATACATATTGGACTTGGACTTTGGGGAGCTAGGGGTAGACATTTCTCAAAGTTGGATCGATAGAAATGATGTGGTAAAGTGACATCTTATAGTGATCCTTAAGTATTCTTTAGGTAGGATACATAAGAGATGGCCTCTAGAGCTTGCACTTCCTTTGTTGTTCAATCCATTTAGTTGGAATTGAATTCCTGAAAATTTTTATTTCTGTAGTACATGCACATATTTGTGTTTCAATTTTCCACTTACATTCTGTAGTAGAGGATTTGTGTCTATGTACATGATTAAAAAAAATTCCATCCCTCTTGGGATATTCCTCTTTGGCAATAAATGTAATCCCCTGGCCTATGGAAGGTGATTTTCGAGTAGTCACAACATGTTCCCTCTGGCACGGATCATGAAAAAGTGGTATCTAAGGGAGTTTGGTTCATCCAAATGAACTATGAACCTGTAATTTTGATGGGGAAATAGTTTTAAGTCTTTTTAGTTTGTCTTTTAAGCCAAAATTTCTGGTGTTGATGCAGCGGCTGATGTATCCATCCACCAGGACCCTGAATTCTATTTTTTAACATGATACACAATTGCACTGGTGATATTTGTTTTGAAAGTGTTTTCCCTTGACATAATTAGAGTCAACTCACCAGTTATAACTTAACAGACTATGGTTCATCTTGAATTATATCAGGATTCTTACATATATATATCCATCCATGATTCCAGTGAAGGATCGCGATGATGGTCAACCGAGTGAGGAGTCATCATTGTAGGGAACAGTTCCCTAGATAGCACCACTGGGTGGTACACTAGAGGCAGCAAAACCCATCGAGCAGTAGTTGATGCTGGCTAGCAGATTATTCATGTCGAATGAGCATATTTCACGAGTTCTAGTGGAGGATACCTCTAAGTATTCGAGGTGAGATAGATCATCAGGCTGATAAAGATTGGCTGGAGGTGGAGACGTGAGTTTTACGCCAATTGAGGACACCATCATACCGAGAGGTGGTTCTAGACGAAGCCTTATTCAGGGAAGGGAAAGGAGATGGTGTATCGTGAAACTATAGGGGATGACCTCATGATAACTTGATTGATTGTACGAGTCCCCACATGAACAGAACACTAGCAGAGCATTTGGTTGCACCTCTCATCCGGCGGGTAGGGAAACATAGCTCAAGACTACACGACTCGCCATACAGATGACCAGTATATAGTTAAGGGGCCACTGAGGGAATGGAAGAGGATTATGAAAAATGATAGGATATTTTCATATGTAGAAGATACTACCACTACATCCCCCAGGCGGTCCAACAGGAGCTTCGAGAGAAAGTGGAAAGGGGCAGTCTATCTTTGGGGAATGGAGGCCTATAATCATGATGCTCAAGAGATTATTAGAGGTATGATTTATGTCTACAACACCATAGCTACATCTCTTATAGACATAGGTTCAAATCACTATTTTCCTTGACATGGAACATTTTTAGAGCATAGTGATTCTGATCAAGCCGTTGGATTTATCTTTATGATTAGAGACTCCTACGGTAGGTAATTCAACGATAACACATAGGTGAAGACAATGTGAGATTACAATAGGAGGTGATATCTTTGGCTGAGATCTCTTAGTTGTAGTGTTCTGGACATAAAATTCCATTCTAGTTATAGAATACTGAAATTCAGGCTCATATTGATAGCTTTAGGTGCACTGTGTGGTGTATTCGTAGAGATGAGAAATTTTATTCCGTTGTTAGTGATAAGGAAAACAGATCAACATTGGATGGACTCACACATAAGAGGGTGTAGTAGATCACTATTTAGTTGGCTAGCAAGACCCACGATGCAGTTTATGTGATGGGTCCATTGTTTTATTGCAGTGGAGGATGAATGTGATAACATCTTAGTGGTTATGTATTGCATGAACAACTCCCCAGTAGTGTTTATGGGACTCATGAACAGTATATTCTAGTATTACATATATTGGTTTATAGTGGTATTGATTGATGGAATCTTGGAAAATTCTACATCTAAGGAGGAGAACGTGATGTACCTGCGTATGGTTCTAGCCGCACTCCAGGAGCATAAACATTATGAAAACCTCTCAAAGTGTGAGTTTTTGATATGAAAGGTAATTTCCTTGGATATTTCATCTCAGTGATTGGAGTTTCAGTAGATCCCATGAAGATCACTATTGTGATTTCTCAAAAACCACCAAAGAGTGTTTCCAAGGTGCCGAGTTTCCCTGGTGTGTCTCGGTAAAATCGAAGGTTTGTACCCAACATATCTATAATAGCATCACAATTGACAACATTAATAATGAAGGGAAAAACCTTTGATTGGACAGAACAATGCAAGTAGAGCTTTTAGCTGCTGAGGTGGATCCTGATGTGTGATCAAATATGGAGGATTATAGAGGAGGTCTCCGAATATGTGGTGTTCTGTGATGCATCATGAACTTGGGTTAGTTGTTTCCTTATGAAGGGACATGAAATTATTTCTTATGGATCAAAAAAAAATTACCGCATGATTCGATCAGTGCAACCCAGGACCTTGAGTTTACAAGAGTAGTATTTTGACTGATGATGTGGAAAAATTACCTTAACGGTGAGAGTTTCATCATATACTCAGACCATAATATTCCAAATTATATAATTTCTAGAAAAGATCTAAATTTGAGACAATGATGACAGTTGGAGTTCTTCTAGGATTATGATATTGAGATAGTAATTACTCCTGAGAAGGGGAACAATTAGGAAGATACTCTTAGAAGGAGATTATGTTCATAGTTATTGAATGATGTGTCCAATCAGTTGCCTTGATGTAGATATCCTTCATGGGAAGGGATGAGAAAAAATTTCTTCAGCTGATGGTAGTTTACCAACCATGCATACAGTGAGTCAGGGAGGCGCATCATATAGATGCTAGTTCTAAGAGAACAAATAATCAGATATCCACGAGGCATACTGCTGATGGATTTTGGAAAGGTGGGGAGAATGTCATTATTTACAGATGGAGCATTGTGCTACTAGTGACGTTGTGGGAGGATATTTTTACCGAGTTCCATACATCCCCTATGGTGGTACATCCAAGTGTGAAAAAGATTTATGGGGACCTTTGATGTCAATACAGGTGGTTGGGGGTGAAGAAGGCAGTGTCATATTTTGTCTTGATATGCCTCACTTGTAAACATTTGAAGGTTGAGCAATTGGTTCCAGTAGTTTTCAAACAAATCCTATGGGTGCCCGAGTTTAATTAGGTTGGGGTATCAATAGAATTCATGATGGGTATAAAACATATGTTAAGGAGGTAGGATACCAAGTAGTTTATTATTTACGGACTCACCTAGTTGACCCACTTAATACGATTTTGGGACCATGGTTTAGTATAGTGCATGGGATGAATCTACATGTAGGAGATAGTTCGACTCCTTGCTATCCCACATACAGTAGACTTAGATCGTGATGCACACTTTGCATCCTGGTTGTGGAAGGGATTATAGGAGGATTTTGGGACTCATACGCATTGAGAAGAACTTTTCACCCATAAATAAATGGTTAGACTGAGCGAACCATTCGACCCTTGGAGTAAATGATATGTGCTTGTCTCCTGGATTTTGGTCATCATTGGGAGGACTAACAACAACTGGTAGAGTTTCATATAAAATGTATTACTCCACCATCAGTATGGCGATGTTCAGGGTACTGTATAGATGAATGTACAGATCAAATTTATGCTATAAAGACCATGGAGAGTCGTCACTAATTGGTCCAGAGATTGTACACGCTACAACTAAGATGTTTTGGATCATCTGAGAGCCGATGAAGATGCAAAAATCCAACAGAATTATTATGTTTTTTAGAGATGGAGACTCATTGAGTTTGAGGAGTGGGGATCATGTGTTCTAATGGGAGTCTACTTAATAGGGGTAAGGAGACTTGGTTGAGGAGGAAATTTATCTCTGAGGTTCATAGGACCGTTATTGGTCTTGAGTACAGTAAGCGAGCTATCGTGCTTAGCTCTACAGCAAAAGTTGGATAAGGTGCATGATGTCTTCTGTGTATCCTAGATAGGGATATACGTTCACAACCCTTTACACTTCATCATACATATAGAGATAGAGATTTGAGAAGGGGGGAGATTCATAGAGTACCTAGTGGAGATAGAGTGTAACACCCCGAGATTTTATGAAAAATATTTTTTTCATTAATGTCTTGTGTTGTACGCTACACCAAAAGGAGCTTGCACAACACACATCCTTGACTTGCCTTGCATTACACGCAATCGCGACCTTCCTCGATAGCGTGTGTAGTACGCAATACCGAGTTTCACAAAACAACGATATGCTATTAAAATATTATTAAAAATAGCCGTTATGAATAGTAATAACCACTTTTTGAAATTTTATAAATTTTATTTTTCAAAATGGACTTCATTTTTGGAATCAGAATATCGAAATTAGCTTAGGGTGAAATTTTGGTACTTTTTGGGTAACTTTCATATTCTGATGAATAGTGAAAATTACTAAATTTTAATTAAAAACAACTTTTTTAATTGAAATAATTAATAGTGATAAATTATTAATTTGAGTGGTTTTAAAGTATATTTAGAATATATTTTTACAATTTAATACACTGTTGGTCATTGGATGTAATTTCACATTTAAACCAGTTATAAACAAGTGTCAATCTTTTGATAGTTATTATCTCTTAAAAACATGCCTTTTGTTTTGACGATGGGAATTAATTTTTAAATTAATTATTGAATCTTATATGTTTTGAATTTGGTAAAATAGAAATAATTTTTGAGTTCATAATATCAAATATAGAATAGGCCAAATTTTTGGTATTTTTCTGAAAACTTTCAATTTTTGATGAATAGTGAAACCACTAAGTGGTAGTTAAAAAAACTGAATTTTTCATAAATCATAATTTTACCGCTTCTATGTGTGGAATTTCAAAAATACGAGAGACATGGTTGATGTCAGTAAGTAAAATCTGGTTCAATGAGATGAAAATAATTTTTGGTGAATAGTAGCTTTTTACTTTTATTTACCACGGTTAAAAATAAATAGGGTAATTAAGGGTAAAAATGATATTATTATTACCCTAACACATGTCCAAATTCTATTGGATAAGTTTAATTCGTCCAAAAACAAACTTAGGAATAAAATATGACCATTTAGGCCCACTTGAATTAGATTAGGACATTTATTATTATTTAATTCAAAGAAGAGTTAAAAGAGTTAAAATCAAAGTTTATTTAATAAAACATTTTTAATATAGGGTTATACATAAGATAAATTCGACTATAAATATTCATTAGAAATATAAAAAGATTTCCTACATAATGGTATTTTATTTGTAATTTTTAGACATTAAATAGTTTAATTTATTTATGACACAATGATGATGCAGTAATTATCTTATTAATGAAATATTGACATAATTGATGTTATAAATACTCAAATAAATATAATTTGAGACTTTTTATGAATTAAACTAATTTTATAGGTTAATATGACATGTTATTATTGATTTAATTAAATTTTTTAGAACTTATCATTCTGTTAGGATTTTCACAAAAATCAATTACTAAATAGTATCAAAATTGAAATAAAATAGTTTTTAAAACAAATATTATATTATTAATTGTTGTGTTAGTCCTAAAAATCTAAGGTTCAGCCAAATGACTTATATAAGGATATATATATAAATATTAAACAATTTGGGGTTCGTTTGGCTTCTTATAGTATGTTTATTAACCTTATAGTGTAAGAACACAAGAAAACACGGTAAAAGTAAAATTATTTTACTTAATGTTAAATCTAAATGATAAGGTTAAAATAGGAACCTAAACTTGTCTAAATTCTATTGGATGAGAGGATTTCGAACCATCCCCACCTTAGCCTCGAAATAAATCAATTTGGAGCTATTTAAAACCGAAATTTACTTTATAATAAAATAATATTTTTAGTTATTCCAAAGGTGCCCCTCTCCTCCCTTATAAAAGGGCACCTCCTCCCTCTCTTCCTCACACAACTTTGAGCCTTCAAGCTCGGCCTACCTCTACCAAATTCTATTCTCCACTTCCCTAGAAACATCCTAGAGGTTCTTGTCTTCCTCAAAGACCAATTGTGGTACCCTAAGAGGAGGTCTCAAAGAGGCGCTTCAAAGAAGAGGAGGTTCGGACACTTACAAAGCAAGTCGGACCTAAGGTAAGGGAAATATCACAATCTCATTTTTATCCGAGATTGGTTATACTTTGGTATTTACTGGGTTGTATTTTATCATCCAAATCCATGTTTCCTCAATATGTAATATTATTTCCATCCACCTACAATTGTTTAAATCCATTTTTACCCTTTGGTGAGTTTTTAGTAAAAGATATGAAAGGAATCTTTTTTCGTTTTTCGTACGAGGTACTTTTTGACTTTTCCGAAAAAAGTACGAGAAGAATCTTTTTTAACTTATACGGAATGAATGGATTTTTAAAAAAATTATTTCCAAGAAGCATCCTTTACAATTTTTCAAGTTTATTTTTAATCAACTTCTTTTAGTTTAAAGTTGTATGACATGTTAAGAAAGGAAAATGTTTTTGAAGAAGAAAGGATATTTTCCTCAAGAATGGAGTTCAAGTGTTTTATCAAAATTATTTTCCATCTATGATAATAAAGGTTTCTGTTTTTATCCCTATTATTATATTGATTTGATTATGTTGTGATGGAATTATTTTTATGAATTCCTTTATCTTATATGAATTGTTTTATAATGTCATGATGTTTACATGGGTTATGCAATGATGTATGATTTATGATTTTGTGGCACACATAAGAATGGTATCATTATGAGATGGGTGGGACCTATATCTCCCTCCAATGCATTGGGTAATGATTTTATATCTCATGAGATAGACATGGCTGGAATGGTAGGTTATACCGGTTCAGTGAAACAGGACTAAAACGAGGGTGACTTGGTTCAAAAAGGGACTTTGTCCACTAAGATAGTCTTGGAAATGAGTCGTGACTAAAAAGAAATGATTCTCTATAATTATGTGTGTATGCCACAAAGTTTAATGTTTTAAGTTATGATTATTGTGATTACATTTCACTTCCATGAGTTACTCCATGTTATGAAATTATGATCTCTTTTACAGGTTAAGATTTCCAAAAGTTATGTGCTTATGTATATGATGTGATTGATATTTCTTTTGTTTACCCTCACTGAGCATTTTAGCTCACCCTTTGATGTTTTCTTTTACCTAGGATATAAGGAAAGGTTTTAGGTATAATAAAAAGGATGATCTTTATGGGAGATGTTGAAGATCATTCACCAGGATTAGAGGATTATATTTCGAGTTTCCAAAGACACTAAACTATTACGATCCTTGTGTGTGTGTTTTTTTTATGTGCTAAGTATTCCCCAAATGTAATGTAATGTCAATGTATGTCACGCTTCGGGTCTCTACAGTTGGTATCAGAAGAAAGGTTTAGTCAACCTTTGGAAACTAGGACGCAAAAACGTTAATGAGATCCCTAGAGATATTTCTAAGGTATGTCTAGGGATGTCCCTAAGGATATGTATACGTATAGGATACAGTCCTAGAACTACAGTAACGATCATAGATTTTAACCTAATATGTTATATATTGAGGATACTCCCCCTTTACTATGTTGTTTTCTCTAGCATGATTTTCAACTCTCACAAGATTCTTTTTTTGTTTTAGTTAATGGAGCGAACCAGAAGGAATTTGGTTAACATTCAATCCAATGGAAAAATTGGTGACTATGAGAAAAAAAAATTGTGTAATTCCTAGAGAGAAAGATATTGTGATTATGCCGAATCAGTCATCTCGATATATGATTAACAAGGTAAAATTTAGTGGTATCCCTAATTCATCAATGAAGAGGAAGATAAACTATTATGCATGTTCGCATGTTGAGGAGCATAAAGAAAGGAAGATTGCGATTTCTAAAGAAGGGAATAAGAACCTTGAGGAATGTCTCAAATGGAGGGACCGATGTTATCTGTGTGGAGAAATGGGTCATAGAGTGACAGACTATTATGGAGTTCAATGTCTTATTTGTGGCGAATATGGGCATTACCCAACTCAATGCCCTGACCAAAAAAGTTACTTCTAAATCAAGGAAGGACTTATTCCAGGACAATCATTGAAGTGGATGGACTGAAGTGTTTATGTATTGGTATTCAAGAATAATGTTGTTAACGTACTTTTATGGTGTATTGATATATTTATGTAACGGTCTATTGTGGTTTTCAATAATTTTAAGGTACCGGTAACCATGAAAAGTGATTCAAATACATTGGAAAGTAGATGATATGTGCATAATGAAGGGATAAGGAGAAAATGAAATGTTTGACAGTATTCATGAGCTCATGATTGACATAAGGACTATTGATATCATGGTTAGAGTATATAGAATTTTGAGTATTTTGGTATGTGGAAAGAGTTAACTTTTAAAAGCATTCATGTTTTCACTAAGTTTCAATGGGTATTCAAGAGAATACATGATTAAGGCCTTTGAATGTTTGGAATGTGACCAACAAGACATATCTTATGATATATGGGGATCAACGATGGTATTAAATCTCTGGTAATTGTTTTCACTATATTATGAGAGTGGACTGCAGTATTATGGGTAAGCCTAAAGACTAGAACGGATTATGTTGGACATAAGTTAGTATTGTTTAAGGATAGATGTTTTTTTCGATATTATTGATGGGATGTTATAGTGATATAGTTTTAGAAAAAAAGACAACCTGCAGGACGGGCGACAGCCCATCGCGTCAGACAAGGTCGTAGGAATCGAACCCACAACCGAAGTGTGACTAGCCTTTATCGCCTACCACTGGCCTACAGGAAGTCCCTATTCAGTAGAAACTAGTTTTATTATATTAAGTAGTATGATATATGAAGTATAAGTCCATTTTAGGAACCGTATATGATTAATCTCACTATAGATGGACTTATGTATTTTTTGATAACTTTTCTAACCTTTTGTTTGAGACAGATGGAATGACCCATCATTCTATCACATGATCTGCTAACACATCACGAATGAAAAATTCAACTTCATTTATTTAAGAGATTAAGTGGAAATTGTTCAAGGAACGAACAACAGTGAGATTATACCAAAATAAATTAAGTATTTATTCTAGTTCAAATTCTTCAACTTTAGGGAAACGATCTTGAAAACCAAAAATGTTGTCCTAGTGCTCATATATCTGATTAATCAGATGGTACCTTAGATCATCAAAAATTAATGGATTTGTGATTGTTGGATTTTCCATAGCCATGTTCTCTACCACTCTCTGTCACAACATGATGGCTAGATTTCTCTTCCACATCCATATTTTCACCTATGTGGAAACCCAGTGATTAGTTTATTTGGGTAACCGTTACGCTTCATACTTTTGTTTTAAAAGAATGGTTTTGGTATTCCTTTTTACGATGTGGGTTTCTATTAAAGAAACTTTCAAGTAGAAAACCATTTATAACCCCGACGAATTTCGAGGGCGAAATTCATTTTAAGGGGGGTAGAATGTAACACCACGAGATTTTATGAAAAATATTCTTTTCATTAATGTCTTTTGTTGTACGCAACACCAAAAGGAGCTTGCACAACACACATCCTTGACTTTCCTTGCATTACACGCAATCGCGACCTTCCTCGATAGCGTGTGTAGTACGCAATACCGAGTTTCACTAAACAACGATATGCTATTAAAATATTATTAAAAATAGCCGTTATGAATAGTAATAACCACTTTTTAAAATTTTATAAATTTTATTTTTCAAAATGGACTTCATTTTTGGAATCAGAATATCGAAATTAGCTTAGGGTGAAATTTTGGTACTTTTTGGGTAACTTTCATATTCTGATGAATAGTGAAAATTACTAAATTTTAATTAAAAACAACTTTTTTAATTGAAATAATTAATAGTGATAAATTATTAATTTGAGTGGTTTTAAAGTATATTTAGAAAATATTTTTACAATTTAATAAAATGTTGGTCATTGGATGTAATTTCACATTTAAACCGGTTATAAACAAGTGTCAATCTTTTGATAGTTATTATCTCTTAAAAACACGCCTTTTGTTTTTACGACAGGAATTAATTTTTAAATTAATTAATGAAACTGATATGTTTTGAATTTGGTAAAATAGAAATCATTTTTGAGTTCATAATATCAAATATAGCTTAGGCCTAATTTTTGGTATTTTTCTGAAAACTTTCAATTTTTGATGAATAGTGAAACCACTAAGTGGTAGTTAAAAAAACTGAATTTTTCATAAAACATAATTTTACCGCTTCTGTGAGTGGATTTTCAAAAATCTGAGAGACACGGTTGATGTCAGTAAGTAAAATTTGGTTCAATGAGATGAAAATAACTTTTGGTGAATAGTATGTTTTTACTTTTATTTACCACGGTTAAAAGTAAATAGGGTAATTAAGGGTAAAAATGATATTATTATTACCCTAACACATGTACTAATTCTATTGGATAAGTTTAATTCGACCAAAAACAAACTTAGGAATAAAATATGACCATTTAGGTCCACTTGAATTAGATTAAGACATTTATTATTATTTAATTCAAAGAAGAGTTAAAAGAGTTAAAATCAATGTGTATTTAATAAAACATTTTTAATATAGGGTAATACATAAGATAAATTCAACTATAAATATTCATTAGAAAGATAAAAAGATTTCCTACATAATTGTATTTTATTTGTAATTTTTAGAAATTAAATAATTTAATTTATTTATGACACAACGATAATGTCTTAATTATCTTATTAATGAAATATTTACATAATTGATGTTATATATACTCAAATAAATATAATTTGAGACTTTTTATGAATTCAACTAATTTTCTAGGTTAATATGACATGTTATTATTGATTTAATTAACTTTGTAAGAAGTTATCATTCTGTTAGGATTTTCACAAAAATCAATTACTAAATAGTGTCAAAATTGACATAAAATAGTTTTTAAAACAAATATTATATTATTAATTGTTATGTTATTCCTAAAAATATAAGGTTCGGCCAAATGACTTAGATAAGGTTATATATATTAATATTAAACAATTTGGGGTTCGTTTTCCTTCTTATAGTATGTTTATTAACCTTATAGTGTAAGAACACAAGAAGACACGGTAAAAGTAAAATTATTTAACTTAATGTTAAATCTAAATGACAAGGTTAAAATAGGAACCTAAACTTTTCTAAATTATATGGGTTGAGAGGATTTCGACCCATCCCCACCTCAGCCTCGAAATAAATCAATTTGGAGCTATTTAAAACCGAACTTGACTTTTTAATAAAATAATATTTTTAGTTATTCCAAAGGTGACCCTCTCCTCCCTTATAAAAGGGCACCTCCTCCCTCTCTTCCTCACACAACATTGAGCCTTCAAGCTTGGCCAACCTCTGCCAAATTCTCTTCTCCACTTCCCTAGAAACATCCTAGAGGTTCTGGTCTTCCTCAAAGGCCAATTTTGGTACCCTAAGAGGAGGTATCAAAGAGGCGCTTCAAAGAATAGGAGGTTCGGACACTTACAAAGAAAGTCGGACCTAAGATAAGGGAAATATCACAATCTCATTTTTATCCGAGATTGTTTATACTTTGGTATTTACTGGGGTGTATTTTATCATCCAAATCCATGTTTCCTCAATATGTAATATTATTTCCATCCACCTACAATTTTTTAAATCCATTTTTACCCTTTGGTGAGTTTTTAGTAAAAGATATGAAATGAATATTTTGTCGTTTTTCGTTCGAGGTACTTTTTGACTTTTCCGACAAAAGTACGAGAAGAATGTTTTTTTAACTTATACGGCATGAATGGATTTTTTAAACATTATTTCCAAGAAGCATACTTTACAAGTTTTCAAGTTTATTTTTAATCAACTTCTTTTAGTTTAAATTTGTATGACATGTTAAGAAAGGAAAAATGTTTTTGAATAAGAAAGGATATTTTCCTCAAGAATGGAGTTCAAGTGTTTTATCAAAATTATTTTCCATCTAAGATAATAAAGGGTTCTGTTTTTATCCCTATTATTACATTGATTTGATTATGTTGTGATGGAATTATTTTTATGAATTCATTTATCTTATATGAATTGTTTTATGATGTCAGGATGTTTAAGATTCCCATTTGTATTACATGGGTTATGGAATGATGTATGATTTATGATTTTTTGGAACACATTAGAATGGTATCATTATGAGATGAGTGGGATGTATATCTCCTTCCAATGCATTGGGTAAAGATTTTATATCTCATGAGATAGACATGGCTGGAATGGTAGGTTATACCGGTTCAGTGAAACAGGACTGAAACGAGGGTGACTTGGTTCAGAAAGGGACTTTGTCCACTAAGATAGTCTTGGCAATGAGTCTTGACTAACAAGAAATGATTCTATATGATTATGTGTGTATGCCACAAAGTTTAATGTTTTATGTTATGATTATTGTGATTACATTTCACTGCCATGAGTTACTCCAGGTTATGAAATTATGATCTCTTTTACAGGTTAAGATTTCCCAAAGTTATGTGCTTATGTATATGATGTGATTGATATTTCTTTTGTTTACCCTCACTGAGCATTTGAGCTCACCCTTTCATGTTTTCTTTTCCCCAGGATATAAGGAAGGGTTTTAGGTATAATAAAAAGGAAGATCTTTATGGGAGATGTTGAATATCTTTCACCAGGATTAGAGGATTATATTCTGAGTTTCCAATGACACTAAACTATTACGATCCTTGTGTGTGTGTTTTTGTTATGTACTAAGTATTCCTAAAATGTAATGTAATGTCCATGTACATCAAGCTTCGGGTCTCTACATAGAGGGTCGACAATAGAGGATCCTTCAGGGATGGTTGATTCCTCTTGTTTGTGATTTATTGTAGGATGAGAATATCCAGGAGAATATGTGGGGGAGAGGGGAAATGTTTCTTTCTCATTACCCTTCCCCTTTTCTTTTTCATTTTACATTGTTTGGTTTTCAGGTACATAAAGCCCAATGGTGGGTAGAATGTAACACCCCATAATATTCCATGTAAATTTTTGGAATTTCAACGGGATTCCTCCAAAATAAGGATCTGAGACAGCATGTGATTTCGAGGTCAAGAGAAGTCAGAATGTATTTTTTAAACATTATTTAATGTACATTAAGTAAACATGCAAGTATTTTTTTCAACTTTTTATCCAATTCTTAGATAAAAAATCTTGGGTCACTGTTGAATTATGAATGCTGAGATTCACCTAGGAATGTCTTAACCTTGACTTCCACGGGTCAACCAAAAAAGAAAAATTTCACACTTTTTAATGAAAGAGATTAAATAAACATAAATGAATTTAATGTTTATTTTATTTGAAATGATTTTTCATGAAACAATGACCTGTCAGCGCTGTGGTGTAGTGACGACACAACGCTGACTCAGTGATGAATCGCATTAATGAATCTCATTAATGGATCAAAGTTGTGACAGAAAATGCATTTCCCACCATTGATTAAATAGTGATCCAAGTTAGACAAAAAAACCATGGGAAAAAACTCTAGTGATAAGAATCTCTATCTCTCTCTCTCTCTCTAACAATGATGAATGATGAACACTCCTGGAGAACAAGAACAAATCTGAGAATAGACATGTTGAAGAAAATCCTAAAAGATCACAAATCAATGAAAAGAGGAAAATGACAGTGGATCACGGATCGACGATGAATCAGATCACCCTCTTTCATCAGCGGATGATCCAAACTAAAGGTATGGATTTTTTATTTGTTCTATTTGAGCACACTTCTTCATTATTATTTTCAATGATGAATGCATAAAAAACAATGAATAGGATGACACATGGTTTAGTAATTCCAGTGGGATCGGGTCTTTATATTGCGGGTAGATACTGGTTTTTTGAATTTTCATTAACATTATTCAGCCCTCTTGGAAACATGTTTATAATCTCAAACAAAGAGGGATCTGGCCAATCGAACAAGGCATGAATCCCTATGTAGTGAGTTTTTGTGTTCTTCATGACTAAAAATTAGAGTCAACATGAAGATGGGCCTAACTCCATTTGAGTAATTACAGCGACCCATGAGGAATGATAGAAAAATAAGATTTGAAAATGCACCACAAGAGCATTTCTGGTGGCCTGTGTATGTTCATGTCAGTGTGACAATGAGGGACACATCTGGATGGGGCTATGGTAGTTCAACAGGGAGCCACAGGTGTAGACTAGCAGCTGGTGGAGGTGGCGCTACAGGTGCTTGTTGTGGTGGAGCAGTAGGAGGCCATGATCGGATGGTCGAGACAGTGTGATAAATATATTTCTACCCATGGAACCACATTTTGGTGGAGGCCTCCCACAACTTCATGTTGATTCGACTGATAAGGGGGTGGTAGGGTTTACTTGCTACTTTCTCCCCTAGATGGACCGGTTGAATCAGTCCATGCTATACCAGATAGCCCGAGCCGGTCTAGGCCAATCCTGGGTGGCCCATCATGCCAAGGCCACCACACTAGTTGGATCATCTTGCCTGATTTTTCCGGTTAGTTCCTTGAGCCTGTCTATTTTAGTGGACAAGGATATAGGTTTAATTTCGGGCTGCTATATGGCCCGAGCTTGTAAAATTGAATGTCTTAGTAGTGTAGGTCAAGTCGAATAAAACGTGTCACTAGGTGACTTGGTGTACTAGAACCAGGGATAGCTTGGGCCATATTTAGTGAGGCCCTATAGGCCAGGTTGATAGACTATGTTATATGGGAACCCAGGCCTGGTTGGTTGGTTCAGTTCGAAACAGTCAATCCACTCCCAGACGCAACCATCCACTATTTACAAAAACACATACCTCACTCAAATGAGGTGTCTGATTGATGAGTTGATCCTTTTAGAATACTTCATTTATTCTGAACAATTTGGACTAGGATGAGATTCCACTGACCCCTATTTACAGAAAAGTCCATATCTTTTAGACCGTGCATCTGAACAATGCACTGTCTTTGGTGATGGGACCCCTAAGATGATGCGGGGATTTCAAGATACTCGACATGAGTTTTGGAAGAGGATTAAATATGGATAGGTCCAATCTAACATTAATCCAACTATGATGTTTTTACAAAAAAGATTCATATCATACAGACCGGGCTTCTTTCGATGCATCATCTCTTGTGTTGAGACCCTTACAATGAGACAGTCCTTTGGGTAACTCTATATAGGAATTCATATTGGTTGAGGAATAACTTATTTATTGAGGAGATAGTCCATCTATAATATAGCATTCTAAGTGCTAGAAGCCAGTGGCTTGATATGTCGTGAAGAATGAAGTGAGACCCTTCCTGGATCAGCAATAGATCAGCCCATCCTGGATCAGAAATAGATCAACACTTTATAGATTAGCAAGAGAGCCCCCTTGTGGATCAGCATGATAGAGCCCCTTTATTTATCCATAGTAGAGCAATACTTCATGGATTAATCAGAGAGAGACCCCTCATATATTAGCAACAGAGAGACACCTTGTTTATCAGCAGAAATTTTTCCCTTTGTGGATTAATAGCAGAGTCTCTCAACAAAATAAGATGATATAGATTTACGACTAATCATAATTAATTATCTACTTATGTTATACCTGGTGTGAGATTTCTTTTACTTTGTAATTTATGTTGAGAACTTTCTTCATGATATTTCCTTTGTGTATTTTTGTGAGATCTTTTGGGATCTCAAGGTCGCTACTGAGTATTGTTATACTCACCCCTGCATGGGCTTATCCCACATCTGTTGTTTCTTGTACAGTCAACAAAAAACATTAACAGGGAATTTGGTGAGCTAGGGAAAGATGGCTCTTAGAGGTGGATCGTTAGATGGGGGTTCTATAGTGACATCAAATAGTGAGATATACCTACCCTTCAGATAGTATCCTTGGAGGATGACCAACAGATCTTTCACATCCTTTGTTGTACTTTCCTTTCAGTTGGGCTTGTATTTCAGGAATTTTTTCATTCTATAGTACGTATAATTTTTTTTGTTCTAGTTTCAGATTATATTCTGTAGTATGGGATGCTTGTGTGTGTACATGTTGAATGGAAATACCTTCCCTTCTTAGGAGATGCCATTTTTTTGCTAGTCACCAACCCCTTGCCAATGAAAGGTGAACTTTGGGTTGTCACGATACAGGCCCTGGGGGACAGGTTGTGACATTTTATACAGACAAAATCATTATAATCAAACTGATATCATAATAGATAAATCTCATATTCTCACTCCCAATGTATATTATAACGATTTTTTATATAAAAATGTATTATTTACCATGTTAAAATTTAAAATAAAAATACTAATTTCCATGACAATGGAACATCTTTTACACTATGGCGGTGTGATTTAATACAACATCAAACAATCAGTTACACAAGATCTATTTAGGTGCCACATGTCAAAGTTGTTTCTAGAGAATTGGTGAAATATGACTGTTGGGAAGGAAATATGACTATTGGGGATTCATCTATAAATACTCATTCATTAAAATTATTTGAAAAAAATTTAGACAGTTGAAGTTTTTTTTGGAATTTTTTGATGTACATGGTCTCTAAAAATTTTCAAATGCATTAAATGATTTCCCTTCGTGTTTGTTAATTATATAGAGTATTTTAGTTTTACAGTTATCATCATTCATGTTTTTTTTCTAGATATCCATAGAGAATTGTTTTTGTAACTAATCTGTAATTACAATCAAAGGCTTTCAGTGTTATAAAATAATTGAACCTGATCATCATATTTATCAAGGGATTATAGAGATGGAATGACTGAACCAATCTATCAGATAGACTTTTGTCAAGGATAGATAGAATTTTCAAATATGATATTCATTGAGATGATTTTTTTTTATTGAGGAAAGGTAGAAATTGTTGTATTTATAAAATAAAGGATTCCTTTATCCAATGTGGATAACTTACTATTATGGTTAAATGATATATAATATTTTTAAATAAATATAATTAATTATTACATAGTTGTTTTCAATATACTTATCTCTTACCAGTACAATTTTTCGATAAAGAAATATGCATCAATGATTTAGAAAAATAATTAATAGTTTAAAAGATATTGGTGGGAAAGGATTAGATTTTGTGATTCTTGTTAAGAAAAACATCAATATAATTCCCATTGAATGATAATATAAGAGAATAACTTTTTATGAACTGAGGTATGCTAGTAATATCACTATTTATTATCATAATGGATAATTGATATAGTTAAAATGTAGACTCAATATATATTCTTACAAAAAATGAAGAAAAAATAACGGTGGTGTTTCTTTCATTATAACATATACCATACAACGAATATCTTAATCTTTATAAAAAATAGTCCATTATTAATAATTAATGTTTTTGTTCAATATGATTCAAAAATATCTGATCATTCTAAAAATGATCTATCTTATAATATTTCCCAGAATATGAACATGATAGTTTGTAATAAATACCTTCATTATAGACATATAAAAGGTTACAAGTATATGAATGAAATAAAATATTATGATATTAATTTTTATGAGTATATGAAAGCTTTAAATTAAAAATAGTATTTTCCAATACAGAAAAGGATTGATAAGAAGGAAACGAATTCTAAATGGATTCATAAATATTTTTTAAAATTCAAAAGGAATGAAATCCGTTAATGAAAATGTCTCTTAGAGTTCAAGTGGATTATAATCCTTTTATAACTCTTATAATAATAATTTTATGAAAAATGATCATTGGTCCTAATGTTAGTGTATTCAATGATTAATCATTACATATGGATAATATATGCATTGCGAGGATCCATAAAAACTTATATATAAATAAATATTATCCCTAATATGATAATTATATAACACTAAATCATTAGATGAATAATCTTCTATAGAAAAGGATGATACTCTTCCTTTATGTGATTATGTTCCTTTTTTTCTAAACTCCTATAAAATGTACATTGTGGTGTTAGTAAAAAATACGAAAAAGAATGATTAAGAATAAATTTTTTAACAGAAGAAGTATCAGATCTCTCTAATGATCTTTATTTGAAATCTATTGAAAAAGAAACTATTTCTAAATATCTATAAATTGAAATTTCTAAAAAGGATAGATTAAAATCTAATTTTGATGAACAAAATCAAAATACAATTATGAATGATTATAAAAATTTAGTTATTAAACAAAATTATTACGTTTCTTCTGGGGTGAAACACATATAAAAAATTTCAATTAGAAAAGAAAACATTGATAAGATGTATAAAAATATTTTTTCTCCATAAACTTGTTCTGAAATAGGGTATACACTTAAAAAAGAATTTTTAATAGGATCTTTTTTTATCCTAAAAATTACCCCCATTTCAAAAGGTGTAAAGAGAAGGTCGTTGGAAAAAAAATTCCTTAAATAAATTTCAATTTTTATGATTCCACAAAATGATTTTTTAAAACAAATATTGACTTTAAATACTTTATTTAATGAAAGTTTATGACCCAAGAATGTTTGGGTGCTGAAAGCCTATTCCTTTTATTTTTGGGATAACAAATAATGTACCAGCCAGAAAAATAATTTTTATATATATAGTTGATTTTTCCCTCATATGATTAGTGGTAAATATTTTTTCCAAAACATCAACAATATAAAAGGTTGAAAATGTACCTTTGGAGATAATTATCAAGGAGAGATTTCCAGAATAAGTTACATGGTCCTTCTTGGTAAGTCATTAACTTATATTATTATATTTGTTAGAGGTCTTAAACACATCCTTATATGAATAAAAAAATTATTTGATTATGGTTATGTTTTTAATTTTATGTAGAATAAATTTGTTGTATACAATTACAATTAGGAATCATTATTTCTACCTTTCAGAATGAGACTGTTTATACACAAAAAAATAAAATTCCCATAGATATATTTCATGCCTTTTCATAGTAAAATGGAATATTAATCTTGGTTGTTACACTGAATGTTAAGACACTATAACCATATAAAATTTTATAAGTTGACTAATAATGAACATGTTAAGGATTAATCAGAGCATAGTTTTGATTCTTACAAAGTCCAAAACCCTTTTTAATACGGTAAGATACATAAGTGAAGGTTTAAATATAATAGTAAAGTCTCAACCTTTGATGTTGTAGTGATTTTGAACATATATTTATTCAATTCTATACAAACTGAGAATATGCGAGGCAAATATTTGTTATATGTCTTCACTGATGCTTATACTAAATACACATGGGATTATATTCTAGTAAATAAATAAAAAAACATTTAATAATTTGGAATGTTTGTATTAAAATTAAAAAATGATAAAAACCATTCATTGATAACTATTCATTAGGATCATTGTGGAGAAATTAAAAATTCTTATTTTTGAACTTTTTTAGTATGAAAGGTATTAGAAGTAGCTTTTCAGATCCATGAAGTCCACATCAAAATGATGTTGTTGAAATAAGAAACCATATTGTTCTATAAATAACATGATCCATGTTGAGTGAATACAAAATTGATAATTATAATTTGGAAAAAGTTGTTTGTTCTTCCTTTTAAACTATAAATTGAGTTTTAATTCAACTTTTGGATAAAAAATATTCATATGATTTATAAAAATACTAAAAAACAGCTGTTAATTATTTTAATGTCTTTTAAGGTAACGTATCCATCCTAAATAATAATTTTAACATACATAAATTTGAACCCAAATCCGATGATGGAATATTGTAAGAGTAATCCTATAAATATAAGGCATATATAGTTTTTTTATAAAAATACTTGTACTATTGAAGAAATAGTAGTCTGATGAAACCTATTTTTTTTAAATAATCTCTAACTGCATCACCAACTAATTTGTTTTAAAAAACATACTTTTTTCCATTTTTAGAAAGGTATTCTAATAAGTTGTGTTCCCATGAAATTTTATTGATGTATTTATTAAATAATATTTTATAACTAAGGTAGATGAACATGTTTTATAAAGTCCATGAAATTAGTTTTCACATAGGAATCATTGTATGGATCTAACATTGGTGATGTTGATCATCATATGAGGAGTATAAGTTCCTTAACAAATGAAATAGAACAAATTTATTTCCATTCACACATTGATCCTAATAATCTTGATGTGGATTTATGTGATGAGAAATAGATTAAGGCTACTCATGTTGAGATAAATTAATTTAAAAATAAGTATGCCTATAATTTAATTTAACAACCAAAAAACATCAATATTTTGATTAAAAATGGGTTTTATAAAAAATGATATTAAAAGGGTATAATCATAATAATTAAAGAAAAAAATCATAAAAATGGTTATAACTGTAATGCCCCGACCCCACTTACCTAGAGTCAGTGCATTATTTTAATACATTGGCATGATTACAATGAATCAAGTCCCAAAAGACCGATCTGTTTAGCAGTGGTGGAAAAAAGATTACATACATGATGTTTACATTACATAATAAAATGGAAAACTACAACAACATTATTTCCATATACAACACTGATATCCCATAGAATATCGCAATAGTTCATTCATAATAATCTTCTTTGCATCTTGGGAAAAATAAAACATAGAAATGGGTGAGCTCAGATGCTTAGTAAGGACAACAATATAGCTGAATCATTCATAAATAAGAATAAATATTTAAGGCAATGTATAAGACTAAAAAAGCCTTTTAAACATGAACATCAGAATAATAAGGCATAGATAAAATCAAATAATGCCATTTACATATTCACATGGATATTATACTAGTTGAATAATCACATGAAATTTCAATAGCCTCTTTGATAATGATATAATGCATTATTCCAGACATTTATAACCACATGGTCAAGGCCTTGTGCCAAGACTACAAATATGATTTTTTTCAAGGCCTTGTGCCAAGACACTATCTTGTCTCATGATACATACAGATGCATCAAGGAGCTATAGTGGGCTCCACCAGTCACTTACTAAGTCCAATGCATTCCTCATATGAAAAGGTTTAAACATAACATAAACATTCGTATTAAAATTAGCTTATGAAATTTCAATACATTATCCATAAACCATGAATGGTATAAAAATAACACATACACATACAAACATATCACAAAACATTCAATATAATATGTGTTTTTGGTATAATAATATATCAACCTCAAATAATTTTAGAATCCATCAAAGGATGTTGATATAAATGAAAATGAATTGTAAACCTCTTCGAGAGAAATAACCATTTTAAAAAAAACACTTTTAAAAGAAACAAAATTTATAAAGGAAGACATTTAAATAAATTTTTGTATCATAGTGTCCCATACCACTTTGAAACTTTTTAAAGTAATTAACATTTTAAAAACATTCCTATCCATATAAATAAATCCTTAAAACCCATTTTGAAAACATGGACATTAATGAGAATGATTTAGAAGAATAAATATTTAAAACATTTAAAATGATGTTTTAGTAAAAAGTATATTAAAAATATTCCCTTTTAAAACTCTTTTATGAAACATGTACATGGATAATAAACATTTCCAAGTATATAATTATGCAAAAACAACCTTGGATAATAAAGTGATTGTGAAATTAACCCTTGCCTCTTTGTAATCAATCGAGTCATATGAAAAATATTCATTAACCATCAATTGAATCACAAAATATCATGAATTTAAAGAGAATAATGATAATATATATCAAATGGAATTACACAATACACCATAAGTAATAAATAAGTGGTGAACAATGGAAATATCATAGAATTAAATGTGAGATAAGAAACCCATTTGTACTTTCTTTAAGTCGAGGGTATATTTAACCACCTGTATAAATTTTTTTGTGTGTTATTAAATTATTCCAGAACCATATGAATATTTATCATATCATACAAGATTTATTTATGACTTTATACTACCCAATTAATAACAATTTTGATGTTAAATTAACATTTTGGTTAATAATCGCTTTCTTTATAATACGGATTTTAACATGTTTTTATTGATCGTATCACATAGATCATGATTTAAATAATTCCATAATATTAAAAATCATATATATTTAATGTATAAATATTTATAATAGACATATATATGAAATGGAAAACATCGTTTATCGAGATGGTAGACTGTACGTACGTATAAACATTATTTCTATTTTCATATCGTATTGAACAGAACGAAGTGAATAAGATATATGTAAGTAAATATATATATATATATATATATTCATATTTGAAGTAGAATTATTATGTCATATATTACATAATTATTAATGATATATATATTTTATAGTCATCGTTGAATGGTGAACGTGGAAATGAATCTCATCGCGTCGTGGAGATGGTAATCCGTACACACGCACGAGCAACAATATCATTATATTGATGGCACAACCATATGTAATTGGATATTATATCATATATACTGAATCATTAAAATGTTATATTTATTATTTACATCAGTTATACTCATTATTATACCCATCCCAATAATGAAGGGTTTGAATAACAAACTACACTGCGACGTGGAGATGGTAATCTGTGTGTAAGCACATATGGTAACTTTGTAATTTATAGGATGGAAATAAAAATGAATATGGTTGTACCATTTTTATATTAATATCACAATATATATAAGATACTCAATTTATTATTTTAGAATTGAAACAAAAAATATAGAGGAAATGGAAGAAGAAAAGAACTTGAAAGATGTGATGAAATATTTACCACTTCTTCTGTTTCTTCCTTTTAATTTGATCAAAAGGGCTCCGTAGGTTGGATTTATGATCAAAGAAAGGTATCTAGGATGAATAGAGGATATTTGGGAGGATATTTGGGTAGGTTTTGGCCAAGTCAAAAGGCTTTGGAGGTGTGTAATAAGGAGAAGGAAAAGTTCCCTTTTATAAGAGAGGTGAGGGTCACTTTAGGAAAAGATTGAAATATTATTTTATAATAAATTCATTTTTGGTTTCTAATGGCTCAAAAATGATTTATTTAGAGGATAAAGTGGGTATTGGTCGAAAACATCTCAACCAATAAGTTTTAGATAGGGTCTTAATATTAACCTTAACTTTTATATTTAACTCTTAGTAAAATAGTATGACATTTACCATGTCTCTTTGTATTTTTATATTATATAGTTAATAAACATACTATAAAATTCCAATTGATCCCAAATTGTCTCATTAATGTCATATATATTATTATATATGTCTTTTGTCTGACCAATATATTTTTGGGACTATTATATAAATTACAAATATAATGTGTTTTAAAAAAATTATTTTATGTCAATTTTGACACTATTTGGTATTTTGTTTTTTCTAAATGCATAACAGCATTATTAATTCGAAAAAAATAAATCTAACTAACCTTAACATGACCTTTTGACCTTGAAAATTATGTTAATTCATAAAAAGTATCAAATTACATTTATTTGGATATTTATAATATCCATTGTTTTAATCTTTCATTAATATGGTAATTAAGACATCATCATTGTGTCATAATTAAATTTACTTATTTAATGCCTAAAAATTATAAATAAAATACCTTTATTTAAGAATTATTTTTATCTTTATAGTTATTATTTATAGTCGACTTTATCTTATGTATAACCCTATATTAAACATGTTTTATTTATTAAGCTTTGATTATAACTCTTTTAACTTTTCTTTAAAATAATAATAATAAATTTACTCATCTAATCCAAGTGGACATAAAGGATCATATTTTATTCCTAATGTTGTTTTTGGTCTAATTATACTTATCCAATAGCATTATAACATGTGTTAGGGTAATAATAATATCATTGTTACCCTTAATTACCCTATTTACTTTTAATCGTGGTAAATAAAAGTAAAAAGTTACTATACACCAAAAAATATTTTCATCTTATTGAACCAAATTTTACTTAATGATATCAACCGTGTCTCTCATATTTTTGAAATTCATCTCATAGAAGAAGTAAAATTATGATTTATGTGAATTTGCTAATGCTCCTAGGAGGTGGGTAAAAGACGGTAAAATATTTGATAAAATATTTCTATAACTAAAATTAAAATTCAATGAATCCAGGTAATTATATTGAACTTATATAAGTATTATTTATATATTTTTACTTAAACAAAAATTAAAAAAATAAATAATTATTTAAATAAAAATTCGGTTTTAAACAACAACTCAGTGTTTTTCACTATTCATCAAAAATTTAAACTGTTCAAAAAAATACCACAAATTCACACTAAGCTAATTATGATATTTTGAATTAAAAAATTAATTATATTTTACCAATTTAAAAACATAAAAGTCTCATTAATTTATTTAAAATTAATTCCCGTTGCCAAAACCAAAAAGCGTATTTTTAAGAAATAATAACTATCAAAAGATAGGCACTTGTTTATGTCCAATTTCAAATTGAAATTACATAAAATTTCAATAATTGGATTAAATAGCAAAAATATAATCTAATTATACATACAAAACATTATAATTTATAATTAGGCACTATAAATTATTTTGATTAAAAAATTGGTTTTCTGCTAAAATATAGTATTTTTCACTATTCGCCCAAATATGAAAGTTTTCCGAAAAACAAAAAAACATTATTTACACTTAATTCATATGTCCCAATTCTAATGAAGAAGTTTATTTTTTCAAATTTTATATATAAAATTTTGAAATATTGGACTCAAAAACGGTTCTCCATTAAAAGGTGGTAAAATTGCATTTTTTTTAAAAATAATTTTTCTATCTGAATTTTTTTTTCTTACATTATGTATAAGAAACGAATAATATAGAATATAAAATTATAAGGATTATATAATGTTCAAAATTCAGTTAATATTATTCATAAACACTTTTGAACGACTAGTTTGGTAAGTTGTGGTGCGCTTGAACTCAGTGTTGCCTGTAGTGTAAGTTATTGAATAACTTTGAAAAAATAATGTACTATGAAATCTTGGGGTGTTAATATAACCATAATGAATTTATATACTATGAAAAAAACCTATAAACTAGTATCAATATTATAATTTATTTTTATTTTTATTCCATTGCATCATTATTTAATTTCAACCATTTTCAATTGAATGTGAATTATGATTTCTCAAATGGATATGTTAAAGAGGAAGTTTATGTTGAACAACCCCTAGTGTAGAAAAAATAAAAAACATGAATATGTTTACAAACATACCAAAGCATTATATGGATTTTAAAAATCCACAAGATCATGGTATGATAGGTTAGCATCTATGTTACAAAAATACTCAATAAAGCGAGATGTAGATCATATAATTTTTTAAATGAAGATAACAAAAATATTTTGATTGTTCAAATATATTTTGATGTAATTATATTTGGATCAACTTAGAAAAAATTTACTGATTCCTTTTGGGATACTATGAATTCTTATTTCCATATGAGAATGATTGGTGAGTTATCATTTTTCCATCATTTCCAAATTAAAAAAACTAAATTTACATATCTATCTTAACATATGTATATAAAATATCCTCTTAAAAATATTGTATATGATAAAACTAAATGTATTGGAACTCTATTTGGTGCTGAAAATATACTTTACTGGGATTAGACTAGGCAACATATTGATTTAACAATATTTAGAGGTATAATAGGATGTTTACTATACTTAAATACTATTTGATCATACCTATGGTTTTCTGTATTATTATGGAAATGATATCATGAAAAACCCACAGAGTTGCATATAAAATCAATGAAATGAATATTTCATTATCATAATGGAACTAAAGATTTATGCATTTTTTATTATTCTAGAAATTATTTTTAATTAAAATTTATTTCACATTATGACATTAGTTATTTTAGAATGGATAGGAAAAGTACATCCATAACATGTCATTTAATTGGAGATTCATTAGTACCATATTTTATTAAGAAACCAAACTACTTCTCACATTCCTCTAATGAAGATGAATATATATAAGATGTATGCTTTTGTTCTCAAGTGTTGTGGTGGAAACACACACTCACTGAATATGGAATGTTTTTTTAACTAAAACACATTTACCATGCGATAATACTTTTACCATTTTATTATAAATGAAACTTGTACATCACTATATTTATAGACACAATGATATTAGGCATCACATTATTTGTTATCAAGTACATAAATCAAATATCATTTTACAAATCATTATAATGCAGGATCAACTTGATGATATTTTTACAAAACCATTACATTATGATATATGTTAATATATTAAATAGAATCTATGAATGATCAATGTAAATTGATAGTTTATATATATATAAATATCTTGTTTATGCATATCCTTATATTAACTTATTCCACATTATAGGGGGAGGAAAAAATGTAAATAGTTATTCAGAACTATATTTTTTAAAAAAATATCAATAATACGTACTTTGGACTCATATTTCACTAAATAAATTGAAAAGTGAATATTCATAAATTAATCATCATACTTAAGACAATTTTACAAATTTTTTGAACTCATGTTTTCTAAAATTCTATTGGTATGAAAATATCTCTTATTAAGTATTTATACTGTATTTTATTTTAATTCCAAAAAAGAGTTTTAGTTTTCCGTAAAAAAAAGTAAATATTTAATTAATGTATTAAATATGTCATATTTTATATTATAAAACTATTTTAATGTAATCAGATTGAAACATTCCAGAATATTTTTATCATACAAATTAAAATTTCAAAGATTGAATGGTATTCTTCTTATTTTACAAATATTTCATTAAATTCTTTATTAGTGTTGTTATTAAAATTTCATTTATATTTCATAAAAACATGGTTTTTGGTTTTCAAAATATTCTAATTATATTCACTATTAAATATAGTGAAAACAATAAGAGTTTAATTTTTTAAAACATTTTATTTGGGTCAATCAAAACTATCAGATCAATCAAGATCATATCTCAACCATTGGATTATATTTGGAAGATGGACCGCTTTTTTAGTGTTCTATATAACGGGGGACACCTTCATCCCCCATATGATATTTTATAATTACTATTTCAACTCTCTACCACCTTCAAAATCCTCTTATCCAAAAAGTTCAAGTTTGAATGTCAGACTCCACAGTTTTCTCCCAAAATATAACACCTTCAACAAAGGATTTTAATGATTGATTATTATTTAGAGAATCCTTAGTTAAGAAAAAAAATTATGATATGTATCATTCTATATTAGGTAAATTCATAATATTTTATGGATGATAATATTTGAGTATAGAAAAATTTGGTAATGAGAAGGATATAGTAATTGTTGATATTATCAGATAATTTAATATTTTAATGATGATTATAAAGGGTGAGGGAAAATATATGATTATATTCATGGTTTATGGGAAATTTTATCAGATGACTTATAAGAGGGATTCAGTGTTTCATAGAATATCATCAGATGAAGATTAAATTTTTACTTCTCATTAATTAATTGAAAATATTGCTTATATTAATAAGAATAAGGTATATGATTCTTTTTTCATCTATTATGAGATGGTTTGAAAATTTAATCACATATTAGAAAATAATTAGATTTTCCCTCTTTGCATGCGAGGTTTTAGAGAAAAGGAGTTTGTCATACTATAAAGGTTATATATGTTTGTTTTATTTTCATTTTAATTTGAGAGAGATTTATGTTATCAGTTATATATTTCTCAGTATCCAAAAAAATACAGTTCTATTAGGTCTCAAAATATAATTTTTCCAACTTTGATAAAAAAATGAAATTCTTTAGTTAATGAAGTTATTCAATATTTTAAATAAATCAAGGCCAAATAAAATGGAAAATATTTTCATTAGTGATAATACTCTGAAATGAATAATGATCATTTTGATGAATAATTAAATTATATTATTAATAAATCTTATGATAATTATCCAGAATTAGAATCTTCTAAGAGACTGGAGAAATGTATTTACATCAAGTAGAAAAATACAGTTGACATTGGCAACCAGGAAATTAAAAGAAGAATCTTCTAGGCCTAAAAATGTTAACAAAAATTGTATGTAACAAATTAAGTAGCTGAAGGGTGAAGACAGAAGAATTATGTGAGGAATTATATATATCCTCAAATCATATTATACCAAGTAAAATCATTATATGAAATAATTTATTATTCCTATTTTTTGGAAAAATAATAAAATGAAATGAATGTAAAAAACTAATGGAGTTAATTTTATATTAAATGATGAATGGACAAGAGGAAAACATAAGAAACATTATTCTTCCTTCAACCAAGTCTAAAAAAGTAATTTCAGAGGCAATTTTTCCTTTTTATGAAATCAATTTTTTTGATTTTGTAGGTACCCCTTTTCAAAAATGGGAAAAGATATATTACTTTTCAAATGAGTACCAACTGATAATGATAATTCAAAACTAGATTCTTAGAAACATGAAGTGTTTATTAAAAAAATTAAAGAATGTTTCAATGTTTTTTATGTCTATTAATAAAATTGTATTAAAAATAAATGAAATATGATGAAGAAGTCATAGATGAATAAGTTTTTGAGGACAGTGAAAAAGGTGAAGTAATAAAGGAAAATTAAGAATAATATTGAGAATAAGATGATAGTTGGTAAAAAAATATTTAAATAAATAAATATTTTAAATATGATAATATTTCACCAAGAACATCAAAATAATATTCAATTAATCTTTCTTTAATTTATATTCAAAAAGTGAAATCTCAATGTCAATTAAAATAAAATCCTTTATCAAAGAATGATGTTGAATACACATCTAAGAAGAATGCGAAATATTAGATCCCAATAATTAATGGTAATAATGTTATTAATGATGATGATGGTATCCTTGATATTTTTCATGGAATTTTATTTGAATATAGATTTTTTAATTAATTATAATGTAAAATTACAATGGAAATGTAAAAATTGAAATTGGAACTAGCCATCCTCAACATCCTAATATTGGGATAACAGATATAGTAAACATGATTACCATTCATTGTGTCTATTATATCATTCAGTTTTTATAAAGAATTTATTAATCGTAACTTACATTCAAATATTATAAGAAATATTTGATCTAATTCATGAAAATAAAATTCAAAAATAGAATTCAATAAATGTTTTGATATATAGAGTGATTTTTAATGATGATTATCATGATTCATTTTAAGAAAGTTATCAGTCTCAGAAGAATTATTGCAATAAAATTATGAAGTGCTATATCAATATTGATGTTGATGTTAGGATGCACGATTATAATCTACACAAGATGAAGAATGTTATGGATAAATCTATAGAATCATTAATGATTTATATAATGTCATGTAAAATAGGGTGAAATTTGTGGGGAAATTTAATAAAACAATCGATAACCATATTCTGAATGTCAAATAGATACATGGGAATCAAGAATATATATATATTTATGTTCTAGGACTCAAGACATATAAATTTGAAAACATCAGTATACAAAAAATTAAAATTATTATGAAAATATTAAAATTCCATTTTAGTGACTCCAAATTCAAGAAGAAATAAATCAGTCCAAAGATGATATTATAAGAAATCTCTATGAGGATCGACATATGTTCATGAATTTGAACACCATTGTGAGATCCTTGAGAATCGTATATTGAAATCTTTTCGCTTTTGGACTCTTTTTGTTGTAATTTTTAGAGAACTCATTTATAAATAAATTATATCATCATCCAAATTGGATAGTTTGAATAAATTCAAATTTTTATTGGTCTAATATTCATTCAAAAATAATATGGATGAATAGATATTTTTTTTGTTTCGATTTATTTCTTTTCGAAACATTTTCATGAATTTCAAGAATTTTTCAAATTCTTTTTTTTAAAATTACAATGGGAGTGTTGTTTTAATTAAGGGGAGAATATGATCCTTAGGTAGAACATTTATATAAAATAAAATTAGGTGTATTCATCATTGTGTTTAAATAATCCATAAACTAAGTGAGATATAATGTTAAAATTTGAATTGTGGATACAATATACATGAATATAGTGGAATATATGATTTTGAATGTTATATATTATTTAAGTCCTGTGGTTATTACTTTCCAAAAATTGATATATTATTGAGTTAGAATTTTTATATGAGTTTTCCATTCCTTTAGTTTCGAAAATCAAAAACTCATTCACAAATAATATGATACTTAAAAATTTTGAAAAAATTATTTGTATAATGTCTTTGAAGGAAACATATACTTCTACCTTACATAGTATTATCTGATAGTTTTTTAGAATATAAACCAATATTCTTTTATACCATAACCATAATGAGTATAGATCTGATAATCATTGGACTGCACATTATTAGATCATATTAAATACCTTATGTCTCCTTTTCAAATTGAAAACTCATTTTCATCAAACTGATTTTAGAATTGAAAAAAATTAGATTGAAACCCAGAAGGTATATTGTAATGACATTCTATGAGAAAATTCATCTAAATATATGTGTTTAAATGATGAATATGAAAAACTAGTTTCTATTGTAATGGAACATATTTTACACTATGATTGTGTAATTCAATATAACGGCATGTAAGTAGTTATAGTTGAGCTATTGAAGTTCCAAGTAAACAATTAATTACAAGAAAACGTGGAGAAATATGACTGAGGGGGTGGAAATATGATCTCTGTGTATTTTCCAATAAATAATTGTCATTTAAAGAGTTTAAAGAATAGAAAAGAATTAAAAATTAATTTTTGATTTTTTTGTTCCACGAGTCAATCACAGTTTCCAAAATAGGGGAAAATAGCTCATATACTTTTTCAATTGATTATAGACTTTTTGATTTAAATGAATCTTCGACCATGTGGTTTTATTTAGAACCATTGCAATTTATTTTTTCATGTAATATATGATTACTATTGGGGAATTCTGGGGATAGAAAGATGGAGAATAAAATCATGTCACTGATCAAGGGATTGTAGTGTTTGCAAGATAGTGTAGATCCATCAAATTGAGGGCTACTGAGGATAGGTCGATAGATCATAGCCGATATTCATATCAAGGGATTTCTTTAATTATGAAAGAAATACATTCTTGTAATTATAAGACATGGAATACCATTATCAATGGTTTCTGGATAACTTACTATTGTGGTTAAAATAGATATGTTATTTTTAAATAACTAAATTTCATTATTACAATATTTATCCATTTAAATATTTCTCATAAGTACTATTTTCTAATGAATATATTAGAATTATTTTATCATAATGATTCAATATTTGATAAAACACAATTTATAGTATTATTCGAATCATTTATCACATTATGTTATATTCTAATTATGATCTATTTAATCTAATTAGAATTGATCATTTTTATCATGATTTCATTAATCTAATAATATCATAATCATTAGGAATATTATACTTTTTTAATCGGACAAAGGACCATGTCTGTATCATATAATTTATTTAAATATAATGGTGAGTAGTATTAGTTTAAATATTTTAGATGACTTTTTATAAAATTAAAATTCTACACAGCAATTTAAATTGATCCATCTGGAAATTATTTTTTTGATCTTAATAGCTATACTTTTAATATATTTATCAAAAAATTATACATAACAACATTATATTGAATAAATAACGAAATAGATTAATATTGATGTATTTATATTTGGAAGATTTAATACCCAAAGGAAATAAGGATGAATTTCAACCAAACATCATCAAATGATATAGTAAAAATATTATAAATTAATATTCAAATATGAATAGTTTTTACACAAGAGATGATGTTGAGTCATGAATACCTCGTATCACATTAATAAAAACTAAATCAAACAACTCCTAAAAAAGAGTTGTTGTGAAACATTTGTAAATCCCATGAAATTTATGAATAAAGTATTGAAAATATTATATAATAAAACATATATATATCTTATAAAATAAATATTATTTTTAAAATGGAAATGTATTAAGTAATAAATTTTTTGATGGAAAAATCCTTACCTTTTACACCAAATATACATAAAAGAACCCTCATATCTATTATAATAAATAAAATCATCACAATAACCATTTACAAAATGATATTCATATCCATTTCGTTATATACTATTCAATTATAATCTTTCAATTCACATTTGTTACTTATGTATAGTTTATTTTCATCATCATATGTTTATTAATTTGATTTTTTCCGGAATGATTTTAGAATTTGATGTTGAAAATCATTATATAATACCAATATCATCATTTGGATAATATCAATGTTAGTTAATAGATTATTTATAATTATTTATAATAATATAATATACATCCATGAGAATTTTGGATGGGATTAATGAAGATGGAATATATTATTCTCTAGTTTCATTTTGTTTTTAAAAGATTTTTTTGTATGTTATTAACATGTACAATAATTAGATAACATGTGTAAAAAATAACAATGACATAGTAATAAAATTACTCTCTATGTCTATTCAAAATATTATCCAAATAAAATGGTGATGAAAATGTTATGCATCCCTCTATTCAAGTGATAGTTTACATGTACACACAAATGAAATTTTTATTCTTTCATAGAATAGAAATAAAATATAGAATTATCTATCTTTTGTAATAATAATGGTATTATAAATATAACATTTATTTATTAAATAACACTGTTAAATATCTATTTCTGGAGAGTATGAAAAATAAAACATTTCCATTATTGAGATGCTAGTTATCACATACACATTAATGATGATTTCATTTTTTTAACGAAGAGGGGAATGGTTGATAGAGGTTATTTGATAAATAGAACGGAAAATTAGTACAACCAAAATAAATATGTAATTATATAATAATGTGTATAATATATTCAACACTATTTATAATTTTTAGAAATGGATTAATAATTATAGATGATAAAAATCTTATGTATAAGTATTTGATATCATCATGGAACGTTTCATGATTCCATAGGTGATCTTGAAATATCTATGGACTAAATGGTAAAGAATGTTTTAGAGGGTTTTTTTGGGAAGTAAAGTTGGTAGATTTTAGGGTGTAATTTTAATTTTTGTTTACACTTGGTTGTGGAGTATAATATTATATTTCAAGGGAAGGTTATTTTTTATATATAAGTTACTAATTATAAAAATAAATCAGATTCAACATTTAAAGTGGATATAAGGTGGACAATAATTAATGGTTTGATATGTTAATTTTTTTAAAGTCCTTAAATACCCATTTAGAGATAGGTTATTAATATTTAAATGGTTAATTTCTCCCCTTGAGTTAATTTGTTTACCATTTCGACATTTATTGTATTATCTAATTTTTACATATTTAATATATTTGTATGACAAATAATAAAATTGGGCGCATTAAATTCTTTTGAGATTATGCTTCCAAATATATAATTAACTTTACTCAATACAACATTTATAGGATGAATAAAATAAATATAAAATATTAAATGTATAACACATAAAAAATATTAATGAAAAATATAAAAAAATATAATATGTAATATATTGGTTATAAAATTAAAAATAATATTATTACATAAATATTTTTACATATAAAATATATATTTTTCCCAGAAAAAGGTTTTAAAATTTAAAATTATTCATATATCTTAATGATTTCATAAAATCAAGGTATTCATAAAAATGTTATTTTTTTACTATTCATCATAAAATATATCTTTTCTTAAGAAAACCAAAAAAATCATCCTTATGTAATACTTTTATAATGAATTAAAAAAATTGATTCTATTGCTTACAAATTCATATTATCAAATAGAATAATTTCACTAATAAATATAGAAAAAAAATATAATGAAAAGTGTTTTTAAATGATAATCGTTTCTTCAAACATTAAATGTTCTTGTTTATTATATCTTGTAATTTTACAATTTAATTTTTCATATTATGTAATACATATATAGAGTATATTTTTTCATAATTTAACAATATTATAATTATTTTCATGAAATAAATATGGTTATCTTATAAAATGTTACTATACATAAATATTCATTATTAATCATATACTAATATTTTATGTTCTTTAGTTGTAATAATTAAATTAAATATTTTAATATGTTTAAAAAGAGACTATTAATTTTATTAACACATATTTACTAGTTTTTACAACTATATGTATACCATCCATTTCTATAAATACCTTAAAATTATAATCTTTTTCTTAACAGAATGCATCCCAGTTTGTTTGGATTACTGATATATGTGAAACAATATTTGCAATACATTGATTATTTTAATGAGGTATATTCATTAAAATAATTTTATCTTCTATTTTAACTCCTTTAAAAATAATTTCATCACCGAAATTTTAGTTCTCTAATGAAAACACTATGTATGTTTTTGTCCCATTACATTATCCAGTTCCCATGTAACTTCCTCAAGCATAATATTTTACAAAAGAAAATTTTCATGATTGAAAAACTTGTAAAGAAAAATGATTTCCCTTAAATCCAATATCTCATATTTTTTATTCATATGAGAAATCATAATCTAGTTTCATAGATTTTTTGTGATTTATATGTGACGGGTATGATAGTTATATCCCTAAAAGAGATAAATGGAACAATTTATGTACTTGGGAGATGTCGTGAGGGAGTAATAAGGGATATTATACAACATTAACATGATCATTGATATTAATGGGAATGATATACATAAATATCATCATACCATTATTCGAAAATATCCTAACCTGCATCTAAGGAGGTATCTAGAGGAACGACATGAAATAAAATCATATTCTCTATAATAGAAAATGTAATGTCACGCCAACATCCACTCCCAAAAATATCCCATCATTATTGAATACTACATCTCATCTTGTATAAATCCTCATATGTTTCCATTTGAAATCATGAGTGGAAAATATTGAAACATGAAAACTATATCAATGGTTTTTTTATCACAAAATCCTTAGAAATACAATATATATGATTTCATCACATGCATGAGAGTTTTATTGGACCATTTATACTGACCGTCTTGCTGAGGGTGAGAATGAGTGTATAAATTATACTCTATATAAAATTATTATAGAATGATTCTCCGAAACCTCATCATAAACCTAAGATATTTATTAGATATGATGTATAGTTCAAAAGTAGGAATCCTTAACAATTCAGTTATTTATATAATTTATTTTTTTAAAGTATAAAGTATTCATTAATGAAAATACAATGTTTTCCATTATAATCCAATCAATTATTACCTAAAAATATACCCTTTATATGTCATATGAATTCCAATTAAAAAATCCATTTTGATGTTTTCTAATTTCCATTATAGTATTTTTAATTGTTATGTCATACAATTAGGCTTCTATGATTCATAAATAATAATTTTAATAACATTCATCAAGGAACATGTTATGTAATATTCCTCTCTTAGATATATCATCATGAGTTTTTATTTTGATGTCTATAAATTGATCAACTTATTAGATGAAAAGAGATGGTTGAGATATGTTAATCATCGGAAAGGCTCCATATTGGTTCTTATTTTGATAAATCATGTATCAATGTTCAAAACCAATGAACATATTCATTTTCAATGTTTTTCTTTGTAATATCAACTTGTTATTTCTATATATTATTACTATCTTGATGGGACTTAGTTTTCATTATATTGATGGATGGTTCGAAATTTGATATAGAAATGATGGATTTCATCGCATGCCTTATTATTTCAATATTCATCTTTATAAATCCATGCATATTGTGTATTTTAAACCCACACAATGTTTATGGAATCATTAAGTGTCTTACTCAATGCATCAGACACCTTTTTACTTCCTCGCATGTAAATGAATTGAGCATTCATATACATTGATAAATTAAAACAATCTCCATTGGGGAATATTTGAATCCTAAATTGTGAATTTATATTTCAGTTACTTGTGGTCAGTGTAGATATAAATAATCTCTATATAGATAGGATTACTCAATGTAATTAATTGAAAGGTCTATACTTCTATCCCCAAATCATAATTCAGGTAATTATTGTCTTTAGTTTTTAATATTCATAATTCATATTAAATGATATAGTAATTCTACATGAAAATTATTCCCAAACACATTAAAAATAATGAATTTATATTACAAGACCTTTAACACTACAAAGTAATATAAGCCCCGATGCATTATACAATCTATTACTAATCAAGTTGGATATTTCCTTATATTCTATTATCCTGGGGGAAATCAGTCCCTTTCTAGATTACAAGAATATAGGATTAGAAAACTATGAAAAATTTCTCACAAATCATCTAAAGTATGTATTATTTCCATGTTGACATTGTATCTTGGTAATGATGGTTACTATTGACCATTATTCAATATCTTTCTCCTTTAATGAATCCCTATATATACCATCAATGTGATAAAATGAGCCAGAAGTATATCTTTTGAGTTAAAAATCTAATTTTTAGAACATGGAATATAATTTCTCCTTCCATAGAGTCATTAGAATAATCATTAAATTATATCCAAATTATAATTTTCTATTAAAAGTTGTTTCATTTTCATCATGTAATGACCCGTAAATTTCAAGGAAAATTTCTTCTAATGTTCTCTGGGATTTTGCGAGTATGCAGTTTTTGACAGCACTTGATGTTGAGGCCCGATGTGCCCGGAATCAATTTTCGAATTTTAGCTCGGGTACGTTCAGTGAACGAACGAGCATGTTTTTCAATATTTTGAACCGGTTCTCAGAATTGAAATATGAGGGCACCGATGAAACCGCAGCGCTGGTAAT